>OX596269.1:4760279-5960279 GCA_951394255.1 Polyploca ridens | reverse complement strand
ACGGCCGAAAAAGGAGTTCATGAATGAGTTTCTTTATTCCACCATAACTTTTAAATGCCTTAATAGATTTGGGTGTATTGGGTAACGTTAGAATCCTTACACCATCCCGAGTGACAATAGCTTGTTTTACTTTTTAGTTAGTGGTTTAGCAGGGCAGTCGTGTTTTTTAAATCATTTTCATACTAACATAGGTATATCTCTATCTAGATTCAAAATAGAGGAAGAGCGAGGAAGGGGGAGGCCAAAGATAAATTATATCACAGAGTTAATAATATACTGCGTACAAGTTATATTGACTAATGCCCGATTACTATTATTTACGGACCGTTATTGGTTAAAATTATAACTCTTATAATCTTTACTAATAATGAAGCAAATACCTCAAAGCATTGCATAGCAGACCCTCCCATATGGAAGTAGCTCAGGTAAAACGATTCGTTTTTGTTTATAGAAACCGGGCATAAGTGAAAAAATGTAGGTAACGATGGAGTGGAAAGGAAAAGGCTATAGCGATAAGAGCGCTCTTAAATAAAAAAGAAAAACATAGGTATCAGTAATTAAGGTATACTCGTATATCTATTGCCCATAAGAGCCTGACAATAAAGAGAGTTAATAATTTTATAGGTCCCGGCAACCTTCTTGGCACAATTTGGTCATAGTGGGGAATGTTTTGCGCAGGTACACTGGCGAGCAACATAAATGTACTCGTAGATTATTTAAATTTATTGGTGCCGATTCTGTTGTAAATCGCACTAAACTAATGTTAGTCACATCACATCTCTTTCTTACAAACATTATTGAAAAATAATAGAACATATTTAGAGCTTTCAAATTAGTCTTTGCCGTTTTCATTTGCGGGTATTTAGACGTAACAGCGGCAGATGGCTACAAAATTTACGTTGAAAACATGCATTGGACTAATTTGACAGGACTAAATTTCTTACATCCTTTTCTTATGTTTTTTGGTAGAAAGAGACATAGTGAGACCAAATTTAGTTTAGTTGTAAAAAACAGAATCAGCACCATTATTTCCTAAAAGGAGACCTAAAATTTGGCTTCTGTGGAGTTAACGTTTTGTGCCAAGAAGTTTGCCGATTAATGTAACACAACAAACCTTGAGAACTAGCAGCCGCAATATCCTGTACACTGGAAGCAGCAACGATCACCGGTTCAGCGGGGGACAGACTCTTCCTGGGAGGTAGTGGTGGGGCCCTTAGTTCCCCGTACGCGTTCTCATTTAGGGGGCGACGCGAGGGGAGGGGGGAGTGGCGAGGGGAGGGCGCGGGGGAACGGACTGACGGACGGAGCGCGTCTATTGTTGATGTTGCTGCGTTAAATTCTGCCCAGTCCTGGAATTAATTATTACACACTCAAACACCCCAATCAGTTGCTTGCGGCAGCGTCGTGTGGCAGGTCACCCACTTCCCTCTAATATGGCGAGGAGGGCGGTGGCTGCCACACGCGTCATACTTGTGAACAGGTGCTGCTTGTGGGGGCTGGTCTGCTAAGTTTGCTATTTAGGTACTTAATTAAAATATCGATTGAGCCTACTTTTTAGTTCTTTCCGCCGGGACACGTAATTGTTGTCTATGAGAATGTAAATGTTATGTAATAGATCCAAGCTTGTTTTCTAAGACTAATAGGCTACTTTCCTGAAAAAATCTAATTAGTCCGTCATTTACATTATCAAAAAATATTAGAAACGTATTTTTTCATTTGTCAATTAAACAAAAAAAAATACGAAGATATCGTCTGTTGAAGTTCCGCGTGACGTCACGGTGTGGTACACTTTTTAGTAACAAGTCACGTCACGAGCCCCCACTCCCGAACTTAGTCGCGCTTTATCTTCGTCAATTGTTAATGATTTGGTAAAGCAAAAAATACGTGTCCAATATTTTTTGATAATCTAACTGACGGACTAATTAGAATTATTTTATTTTTACTCTGGCAACATCCCTATTGCTGTTTATTGCCGGCTTTTCTCAGTACTTACTTGTTTATTTCATATTTCCATATATATAGTTTTGTTTATTATATAGGTGCAGATCTGTTTTAGCTATTTATGTTGTTGGTCGTAATTTGCAAGACAGATTTAACGTGAATATTTAATTGATTTATTATCAATTTTTGCTGTATACACGATTTTCCATAATATTTCTGGTTTGTGTGGGTAGAGGTATGCACGTATTTCTTCATACTAGAAACACTTTTTCCCTTATTACTAAACATGACTAAGATCCTATGTACCACATTTCCTGCAGAAATAAATTATTCTATTCTATTCTATTCTATGGTATAAGAAAATGCAGGTTTTAAAATAGCCTCGTCTCTTTTTACAAGCTTTTATTTAACTTGCAATGTATGTATGTATGTTTGTTCGGGTGGAATCTTGCAAGTCGAATTTCACCCACTTCCAGTGGTCGGATTAACTTCATATGTCGTATACATGTGTATTGCAATGCAAGTACAGTGAACAAAAAGTACAGTCACTCAAAAAAAAAGCTTGTATTAAAAATGAAATTTTTAACAAAGATCTTTTTGTTATATGACGTCAGAAAGTGACCGAGTGATAATGGCGGTATAATGTTATGTATACAAGTACCTAATTCAGACAGACCCACGGGCAAAAAGCTAGTTCAATAAAGGAAATCCTCGTGCATTAAAAACAGCAAAGAAAACACAAGCACATTTCACCAAGCGTATATTGTCAACATAAAATACACTTACAAATAAATAAGTCACAAAAAATTCAATAATAATAATTAAAAATGTCAATTTAATTAAGAAATACGTAAAAACTAAGCGTAAACTTTACTCGATCCATAATAATCCGATAAACAAATAATTTTAAATACAACTTTTGAACTAAATTATTCAATGCATTTGAAAATGTACCCTAAAAACGGTAAAATTAAGTTAAAATCGAATTAATGGAGACAGAGATTCGTTATCCAAAACGAAAAGTAATGTATCTTTTTTAAATAATAAATATTAACTGATAAAGTTTGTAATTATGAAAACTATCCACTGGAATTATCATAAATTAAATTAAATCTATTGCATTACGAGCATAATAATATAAACAATAACATTATTTCTAACTAATTCATTTTTAATGTAAAATAGAAGTCCTAGCACGAAAATAGTGACTCTCAAATAAATAAATATATTTAGATTTAAAAGTAAAATGCAAAAGTGTCATAAAACAAAAAAATATTCTTTGATATCTAAGATTTTATAATTATTCAAATTTGACATTGGAACCAAAAACAAGGATGAATTTGATGATCTTTGAAGAGTTTGTCAGATGTATAGGCACCAAAAGTAAATTAAGAATTCATTAACAAACCTTTAATTTTATGTCAGTTTTGCATTGCTTGTAAAAAACGCATGAAATTCAGTACCATTAGCATCATTCACTATCAATAAAAAATTATGGACTTTTTTTGTGAAAAAGTGACTTACGACGCTTATCAATCAGGACATTATTTCGTACACTCAATTATAAACTGTAATACATTATATTAAAGTACATTTTCATACAAATGTGAGTCACTTTTGCACAAAAATCAGTATAATGCATAGGCTGTAACATAATTATAATTTAAAATTATTTAAAAGATAATTAGACAAAAAGAACAACGACATATCATGTTACAACCTGGATAACAATTATAAAAGCTATATAAATAATATTTTCATAATGTTTAAACAGCTTTTATAGATGTGGAGTACCTATTTTAAAAAGTTGAGGGATGTTGAACTGTGGATTTTGATAGCTAATAAATGAATTCGACATATAACATAGTGGAATGGAAACTAAAATGTTTTATCTTAAAAAAATGAATGTCTTACGAACAATCTAGTCACATCAGTATATCGTCAGTCAGTCGATTTCTCATTTCATATAGATAATTAATACAAGAAAACGAGAGCTAAATTCCATGAAGACCACTTTTCTTAGGCTCAACTCATACCAGGATGCGACGCGGCGCGCACTTTTTAAAATAACGACGCAATATTGAATTTTATTTACTACACAAAAAGGTACACATTTCAGAGAGAGAATTCGAATACGCTTCGCGGTGAGCACGAGTTACTTATCACGAATTCTCACACTGAAAAGTTTACCTTTTCGTGTAGTAAATAAAGTTCCATATTGTATTTTTGGTTGAAAATAAAGAGTTGAGTGAATCTGGATTTTCGGAAATTCAACCCTTAAGGGATGGAAACCATGGGGGAAAAGCTAGTATAAATTATAAAACTGAATGAAATGATGATGAGAAAAATACTCATAGTTGGATAGGAGTCAACAAAGCTATCATTTAAAAAACAACCCAAAAAGTATGTAGTTAAGGCGCAATTTAATTTAACACATTAGTTAGCCCACAGTACAACACCCACTCCATTCCACATAAGTCCGTATAGAACGTCAATCAACACATACAGTCAAACACCAATTGATTTTAGAACCTACACCTATGGCATAGGGTTTATTATCGATTAATATGATCATTTCTTGATACTTGACATAAGTTTTGATTCACGTTTTGATACGAGCCGTATACATTGTTATAACAACGATGTGACCTTGTATCGGCGCGAGGCCCATACAAAACGCAAACAGACACAAGTCTCTACGCACGTGCAAACATTAAGCATGCGGTGATTTTCGCCAGCGCCTCTGCAAAACAAATAAACGACATATATTGTATGAGGTCGCATGCATTGAATGGTATACTTTACTGTGCATTCTAGTATTTGATTTTATCTCTCAGCGATGAGTTATTGCAATGCTCAAATCAAATCTTGAGTCGAGATGAAATCAACTGAATTTGTAACCTGAACCAATGATTATTAGGTTTATATTCGATTAACACAATTTATTCTTGATACTTGATGTGAATTTTGATATCATTCTAAAATATAGGCCTAGAGAACTGAATCAGTATAATATATGAAATTGTAAGATTTTAACCGACTTCAAAATAAAGGACGAGGTTCTCAATTCGGAGTTTGACCAGAATCTGACCATGATCGATGATGAAATGGCCGAAGATAGTAAGCACACGCAGCTTTAGACGGAACTGGGTCTCTAGTGCTGAATTTGAATGCACAGTAAAGTTTATAACTATAAGAAAAAAACTCAAAAAATAACATACGGCAGAAATCAAAAGCTATGATATGAAGAACAATTCCAAAAAATGCAACAACACACATGCCTGCCCTGGGTCATACAAAATGTTACATGCGTTATGTAATAAGGTGTAAATGTTTGCAATCTCTGATTTTGTCCTGTAATATGTATGTGTGATTATTTATTCGTGTTGTTTTTTACAAAATAAATCAGGTCACAAATTATAATTAATTCGGCACACTATTTGTTTTTTTCGCTACGTTTAGGTTTAATTTAGCCTAATTTAGTTTATTGATCCTTATTTTAAATTCACTCGAATATCGACTCTCAGTAGCATGCTCTCAAGATCGACCCACGAACCCTAACACTTGCCAGCCAAAATTAATACGACGGGATATAATGGATTATTGAATTACGATCTAAAAATAGAGTAAATAAGGTTGTATTTACCTCGGCATCATCAATATCGTCAGTCAATCCATTGAACGTAGTATTTCTCGACGCCCAACCATTCGCATTATTTGATATCGTCACGTCAACACCTGAAATAATAATAAATTGGGATTTTAGAGGAGGTATTATCCACTCTATGTTACTCCCTCGAAGTTTGGGTAAATATACTCTACCTATTCCTATCTGATTATAATAAATAGCAGGATAGTAAGAAGATTTGGGTTAGTTTAGATTACTATTGAAAAAATCAGTTAACTAAATCTGGCACATTCAACACATTTACACGTTCCGCTTGTGTAGTGTCTGTGAATAAGCGCGCGGCGTCACGTCGCACTGCATGCGCATCACGAACACTGTCCGTCTCTCTCTCGCGCGCGGTCACGCTTATGAGTATGAAGGAGACAGTTATTGTTTTGATTTTGCTACTGTTCATAAATATAGTGGTATTTTGTTTATTCATCCATTAGAATTGACTGACTGATAAGAAACAATAATGTAATAAAACATAATGTATCGTGAAATTGCATATGTGTGAGTACTGTGAACGTGCTAGCTTTAGTTGACTGTCCTGTGATATAATAAACTTTATTTCTATTAGCTAATGCCCAGAATACTTTGCAAATTTTAATTCCGCCAGCATGTGCACCAAAGTTTCAAACGCGTACGTCAAACAAACAGATAAACATTTGAATTTCATATATTTAGATGAAACTAGCTGAACCCCGCGTTTATACGCGGAACCCTCATTAAGTATCTATTTCTAGAATAAAGTAGCCTATATTACTCCTTATAGCATCAGCTACCTGCTAGTGAACGTCCCGTCAAAATCGATGCAGCCGTTTCGGAGATTAGCCGGAATAAACAGACAGACAAAAAAATTGTATAAGTACAGTATTACCCAACTGATAAGGCGCGTCGTGAATCTTCGTTTGCACAGAAAAGAAAGTATTACCCTGAAGATTAACGAATGAATGCTTAAAACTTACTATCAACCTTAGATCACTAATATAAGGTTCATAATACAGTGCAGCTGTTAGTTCCGTCTCACTAGCAAGTCACGCCCCTCCGAACGGCGCGTGATAACATGGCGGCAGCTGCCAACCAAAAGCGATTTCCCGTGCTTTGAAAATGTATATTCTGCGCAGGTACATCGGTAAGCCATATCAGTTGGGTACTACTGTACCGTAATTATTTTCATTAGTAAAAAGCTGTTATTTTGACATTACAAACAGACACTTCAATTTTTTTTGTATGTATTGATAGACAAGTAAACACTTACTGGAGCCATTGCAACCGGACGAGCCTGATGAACCGGAGCTATTAGATGATACTGGTTTAACGGCAGTCTTTGTGTTTCTATCGGAACAACAACATTCAATTACTATAACTGGTTACAGTCACAGACCAGGTCTAAAAGCGGATACCCGCGATTAGGGTTACCAGACGACAGGAATTTTCCGAACATGTCCGGAATTAAGGCCCTCAGGGAATCAGGACAAATCGGAATTTGTCCGGATTATTTGAAACAGATACTGAGATACATACACGGAAAGATAGATGGCGTGGCGCCACATTATCCTGCATCGCGCATACAAGCCCAACTACATCGTGTGACGGGTCGCTCACTTCCCTCCAATATGGCGAGGAGGGCGATGGCTGCCACACGCGTCATACTTGAGAACAGGTGCTGCTTGTGGGGGCTGGTCTGGTTAAGTTTGCCATTTATTTATTTACTTATTAAATATAGATTCAGACTACTTTGTAGTATTGCCGCCTCGCCGGCAATTGTTGTCATTGCGATTAGAATGTAAATATTATGTAATGAATCTAAGCTTGTTTTGAAAAGAGTAATTGCTGAGTTTATTGCCGGCTCTTCTCAGCAAATGCAACCTTCCGAACCGGTATTAGAGTATTAGAGTCAGACTTTTCATAAGTGCCTGCGAAGGTCTATTTGAATAAATGATTTTGAATTTTGAATTTTTTTTTGAACATCCTGCATCGCGCTTGCGAAGATCCCCGGCGATTTGCATATATACAACTGTCCGACAGGACTTTTTGGCGGGAACTTGCAGAATGACGTTACGTTTTCATAAATTCGTGTATTTTGAGTTTTATTGCATATTATCGGTGGTATTTTATACAATAAAGATCAATCCATGTGCACCAGTGAAGTGAAATGAAATGAATCATGTGTATCGTGACTTTACAAGTTGTCTCAAGAAGTCCGTGTAAAGTTTTAGTACAACCACCATTGTACTAAAACATGACTTTAATGGACTAGTGACTGACTGAGGACTATGAGAAAATGATTTATTGTGACTAGAACTTATAATATAACTGGAAAATGGGAAAATACACAAGCGGTGTGACGCCAACATAACTATATAACAGGTGGAGATATCGAGATGGCATATTTTCGAAACCTATGTTGGGTTAGTCATGCTGAACAACTTTTACTATGGGAACAATAGTGAATTCTCAAAAAAAAAAAATACTTTCCATAGTAAATGTCAACCTTGCTCGATCATAATGTATGAAGAGTAAAAAAAATTTTTTGTGTATTCCGTGTTGGTCCCATAGTAAAAGTTGTTCAGCAGGACTAACCCAACATAGGTTTCGAAAATATGCCATTTCGAAATCTCCACCCAGTATATAAAAATAAAAAAAAAATGTCCGACATGTACAGTTGGAGCGCGGTCCCTGCGGCACGATGACCAGCCTGGCGGAAGATCTTCCCTTTTAAATGGAGGTGTCATCCACATTGCACCTCCATAGTAGTATAAAAACAGTATAACTTACTTAGATTCGGAGCTGGGCGGTCTGGGCGGAACAAAGGCGTCGACCACAACTTGTTCCGTGCCCTTGATCTCAGCTCGACAGAATGGACACCCTTGACCCTCAGAATCCTGGACAAACAACATTTGATATTCATGGAAATTGTCCTTTTTAATACGTAATGTGGTCTTCACCAAATTAACTATTTTCAAAACCATGCACTATTTATTTATTTACTGTGTTTGATGATGTGGCCGAGGTAACAAATATAAACACACACACACAGTCTTTAACATGTAGGTCTAGGAGATAATATAGTATGATAGACCATTTTTCGACAACTGAGATATCTTTTAGTTGGCAATTTTCACCAACCTTCCGGTCATTAAAACTGCACTCATCATGGCTCCTCTTACAAGGCGACAGATACCATAGAAGGAAGGATGGTAGGATTTGAATACTAGGAAGTAGTAATAGGATACTAGGAAGCAGGAATAGGATACTAGTAGTAGGAATATGATACTAGGAAGAATGGATATGATACTAGGTTGCAGGAATAGGATACCAGGAAGTAGAAATAGGATACTAGGAAGTAGTAATAGGATACTAAGAAGTAGGAATAGGATACTAGGAAGCTGTAATTGGATATTAGGAAATAATAATAGAATACTATGAAGTAGGGATAGGATACTAGGAAGTAGGAGTAGGATACTATGAAGTAGGGATAGGATACTAGGAAGTAGGAGTAGGATACTAGGAAGTAGGGACAGGATACTAGGAAGAAGGAATAGAATACTAGGAAGTAGGATAAGATAGGTCAAGTTTTACTCACAATTTGCCAAGCAGTTAAACATGGTGTACACAGCAAATGCCCGCACGGCTCTATTCTGATGTCTTTGTCGTTCTCCGCACATATCTTACATAACTGGAACGTGCTACCTGCAATATTTAGTAAGAATATATGAAATTGAGAAATAATAAAGAAACCAAATTCATCTTAAATATATGTATGTATTTTGTACGAACCCATTTCACAATACAACTCGTACTGTTCTTGCGTTACGGTGATATGGTCTTCCGCTGGTGATATGATTGCACTGCTTAGGTCTGGGTTCACATCCCGCCCGTCTGGGTATAAGTAGCTGGAATGACAATAAAAACACGACTTTAAAAAATATTATACATAATTATGGTTATAAGTAATGGTCTTTAGGAAAGTTATTTATTATCATGAGTACAGTATTACCCAACTGATATGGCGCGTCGTGAATCTTCGTTCGCACAGAAAAGAAACTATGGCCCCGAAGATTAACGAAAGAATTAAAACTTACAATCAACCTTAGATTACTACTATAAGGTTCATAATACACTGCAGCTGTTAGTTCCGTCTCACTCGCAAGTCACGCCCCTCCGCACGGCGCGCGTTAACATGACGGCAGCTGTCGGCCAATAGCATTTCTCGCGCTTTGAAAATGTATCTTCTGCGCAGGTACATCGGTAAGCCATATTAATTGGGTACTACTGTACAATCATGTTTAAGTATCGTTTACTAATTACCAGTCACCCTATATAAGTAACGTTGAGTATGTCGAAATAAATGTTTTCTTCTTTCCGTCAAATTAACTACAAAACTCCAATTATAAAGGTACTCACAACCCTTCTCTATACCCGTCGAGCAGCGCTTGCACCAAACTCTTATTCTGTGGAATTGTTTGTAGTATCTCTCCGTCCACCGTCACGTAGCCAATCGCCCATTGACCGAGCCTCGTGCATGATAACCTGAAACAATCATTAAAAAATCCTTGAATTTACTCTCTGTAGCAAACATACGGCTCGCCTGATGGTAAGCGGACGCTTGCACCAGGGGTGTTACTCGCGCGTTGGAAACATCAGTCAGCTCAAAGAATGTCTTTATTTATTGCACATGTGGACAAAGATTAAAGTCAAATAAAGGTCTGCCAAGATCCTTTGAAAACTAATCAATTACCGGCTCGGAGAGAAGAGCATATTTTGATAAGCGTTTAAAAATAGATTTTAGGATCATAGAAATAATGTTTATTTTTGCATTTCACTTCTTTTGTTAGCGCGTTAGTTCGCCTCTCCAGTATTTAATGTAAAGATATTATTTCAATTATCCTAAAGATTATTTTTAAACGCATATCGAAATATGCTCGACTCTCCGAGCCGGTCTGTTTGAACGGACCTTTAATAGCCATTGGAGCCAACCACACCAATGGCATCAGTACAAGTGGATCAAAGATGCAAAAGTTGCGGTTTAGTAGAGGGATTAGGTTGCTTCGAGCTTCAGAAGTGGCCTTTTAGACCGCCTAAACTGAATGAAATTTGTCTTACATTTTTTTCTTCGATATTGAAAAAACGGAATATTAGTTTTTTTTTAAGCTGTCTTAATTTTTGGAACTGTAGAACTGTTCTTTTAGTACGACGCAGACGTTATTTGTAACACCCGTATCGTATGCCTTCTTTACCTATAGATATACAAGCAAATTTTTCCGTTAGAGGGGTTAGCAGGAAAACTGTATCCAGTAATGTATTGCACATCTGTGTTTCCTAAATGGATATTGCACTATGAGGAAGATACAGTATTGTTGTATGTTGGAAATATACCAGCTATTTTTAACGAAGAATTAAAGATCTTTGGGGAAGACTAAAAATGATGAGAAATAATCTAATGTAGTCCTTTATTACTATAAATTAGGTAACTATTTGTTAAAATTTTGGAGCTGTGAGGAATGTCCAAGAATATTGATTCAATACTAACTTTTCGCCCAGCGTTTGGTCTCGCATGTTAGGTACTGACGAATTGAATTTCGGGATTTCTTAGGGTACACAAGAAATATTCCAAATCTCTACATCTACCGGGTTTAGGCTATGTGGTGTCTGTCATTCATTCAGTGTAAGAAACATATAATATAGAAGTAATTTTTTAAATATGGTTGATTATCGTACATAATTCTTAAGACATAAGATACATTTTGTGGAAACACCTTGGAAATTTGTAGGAACCTCAAGGGACTTGTGCACAAGTTACAAGTTTACCAACCTGAACACATAACTACCAGCCTTGTGTATGTACTTCTGGAGTCTCGCCTTCACCTCGTCGTACGTGAGAAACGCTACGTAGCCCGGATGGGTGACCGCCAGCAGTTGCCAGTTGCGGAGCAACGTGCTCCACGGTTGAAATAACCTGAAATTTAGATAAAAAACATATACTTAAAATTCAGGGTGTTTCACATAATGCTGGATGGTGGCTTAAGAGGTCCCCATTGAGTTTTAGTATGTCCTTAAGTGCTATAATACGCATTTAATAATCCAAAATCTGCCTCAACATCTGCCTTGACAGATTTAACACAAACTTACTGCACTATCACTGTCGTTCATCAACGCTTGTGGTAGATTAAGTAGACATGAATTATGGAGTGCTGGAATAATATCTACCGAATATCTTACTTGCACAAGGAAAGATAAAAGAAAACAGATGATGCAATGCGTGTTGGAAAACATGCTGAGGAAACCTTATTTATTTATTTATTACATACGTATACAAAACAAGTTACAGACATTCAATGATTAATACATATAAATTACATAAACACAAGGACAGGTTGTAAAAAAAAAAAAAAATTAAACCTTAGCAAGGTGGTATGGAACTATGTAGCACTCGCCTAGCTGGCTCTATCTATCAACATCGACACTTTCATTCTTAAATCGAGTGAAAAACATTTTAAGGAACAGGAACTAACCTCGTAAACACATCAAACTCAAAGTTCGATATGAAGTCGTTGCACGTGAGATCTATTGTTGTTTTGAGCGCCATCGTCTCCAACCCTGACGATATGGGATGTACGTTGTTCAACTCCTCGCGGAAGATCTTCCACGGCACCAGGGTACTGGAAAGAGAAAAAAAACATAGACTTAAACTTTATACGTCTTGAACTCTGTCCTGCCGGGCTATTGCGTATCTTTGGTGGTAATCGTAACGTACACCATTAATTATTTCATCCAATAACGCGCACGCGGTACGACGCGACAATGACCATTCGCGAGCCCTGATTCGATGAAATTTATTAATGGTGTTCGTTACGATTACCACTAAAGTTACGCGGTAGAGCCAGCAACTTTTAATGCTGATAAACATAATCAGTCACAAATTAAAGAAGATCGTGTGCATGAATATTTCAAGTATATGTGCCTGTATAGCCAGACTACGAGTATGTCACTAAATGTTCAATGGCGACACGGCACGTGCGTGCTCCCCAATTATCAGAATTAATACCCGATATTCAATGAGGGGAAGCGGGAAGCTGCTGTTTGTGACAGACAGATCAGAGTGTCTGGTCATCCCCCTAGCAATTATTAAATGCATACGCAAAGAGTAGGTACAGAGGGGTTACCTATACATTAGTTGAATTACATTTAGTTTTGTAGAGACTACGAATTGGAGATAAGGGTGAGAAAGCATTTGAAATAATGCTTTTTTATAACCTGTGTGAACCTGGAACCCGACTTGAAGATATTGTAATTTTTTTTTTTGCATATGTTTGTACTCCGTATGTACCTGTTTGTACCAACTTTTTTTTCGTTTGTACCTCAAGGGGTTCGGAGATACGGGGGGTTGAAAAATGCTCAGAACCCGACTTGAAGATATCGTTATTTTTATTTTTGCATATGTTAGTACTCCGTATGTACCTGTTTGTACCAACTTTTTTTTCGTTTGTACCTCAAGGGGTTCGGAGATACGGGGGGTTGAAAAATGCTCAGAACCCGACTTGAAGATATCGTTATTTTGATTTTTGCATATGTTAGTACTCCGTATGTACCTGTTTGTACCAACTTTTTTTTCGTTTGTACCTCAAGGGGTTCGGAGATACGGGGGGTTGAAAAATGCTCAGAACCCGACTTGAAGATATCGTTATTTTTATTTTTGCATATGTTAGTACTCCGTATGTACCTGTTTGTACCAACTTTTTTTTCGTTTGTACCTCAAGGGGTTCGGAGATACGGGGGGTTGAAAAATGCTCAGAACCCGACTTGAAGATATCGTTATTTTGATTTTTGCAAATGTTAGTACTCCGTATGTACCTGTTTGTACCAACTTTTTTTTCGTTTGTACCTCAAGGGTTTCGGAGATACGGGGGGTTGAAAAATGCTCAGAACCCGACTTGAAGATATTGTTTTTTTTTGTTAATGCATACGTTTGTACTGGGTATGTAACCGTTTGTACCATCTTTCTTTTCGTTTGTACCTCAAGGGGTTCGGAAATACAGGACTTTAAAAATCTGTCGTCTAATATTGGAAACTCGGGCATTTTTTGAGATAATCAAAATCTGCCAGCAGGGTTGGATTCACCGTCGTTTGTACCCGTTTGTACCACCTTTCTTTTCGTTTGTACCTCAAGGGGTTCGGAAATACAGGACTTTAAAAAACCTGTTCTCTAATATCGGAATCTCGGGCATTTTTGGTGATACTCAAAATCTGCAAGCAGGGTTAGATACACCTTCGTTTGTACCCGTTTATACCATCTTTCTTTTCGTTTGTACCTCAAGGGGTTCGGAAATACAGAACTTTAAAAAACCTGGTACCTAATATCGGAATCTCGGGCATTTTTGGTGATAATCAAAATCTGCAAGCGGGGTTAGATACACCGTCGTTTGTACCCGTTTGTACCATCTTTCTTTTCGTTTGTACCTCAAGGGGTTCGGAAATACAGGACTTTAAAAAACCTAGTACCTAATATCGGAATCTCGGGCATTTTTTGAGATAATCAAAATCTGCCAGCAGGGTTGGATTCACCGTCGTTTGTACCCGTTTGTACCACCTTTCTTTTCGTTTGTACCTCAAGGGGTTCGGAAATACAGGACTTTAAAAAACCTGGTACCTAATATCGGAATCTCGGGCATTTTTGGTGATACTCAAAATCTGCAAGCAGGGTTAGATACACCTTCGTTTGTACCCGTTTGTACCATCTTTCTTTTCGTTTGTACCTCAAGGGGTTCGGAAATACAGGACTTTAAAAAACCTGGTACCTAATACCGGAATCTCGGGCATTTTTTGAGATAATCAAAATCTGCCAGCAGGGTTGGATTCACCGTCGTTTGTACCCGTTTGTACCACCTTTCTTTTCGTTTGTACCTCAAGGGGTTCGGAAATACAGGACTTTAAAAAACCTGGTAGCTAATATCGGAATCTCGGGCATTTTTTGAGATAATCAAAATCTGCCAGCAGGGTTGGATTCACCGTCGTTTGTACCCGTTTGTACCACCTTTCTTTTCGTTTGTACCTCAAGGGGTTCGGAAATATAGGACTTTAAAAAACCTGGTAGCTAATATCGGAATCTCGGGCATTTTTGGTGATAATCAAAATCTGCAAGCAGGGTTAGATACACCGTCGTTTGTACCCGTTTGTACCATCTTTCTTTTCGTTTGTACCTCAAGGGGTTCGGAAATACAGAACTTTAAAAAACGGTACCTAATATCGGAATCTCGGGCATTTTTGGTGATAATCAAAATCTGCAAGCGGGGTTAGATACACCGTCGTTTGTACCCGTTTGTACCATCTTTCTTTTCGTTTGTACCTCAAGGGGTTCGGAAATACAGGACTTTAAAAACCTGTTCTCTAATATCGGAATTTCGGGCAGTTTTTGAGATAATCAAAATCTGCCAGCAGGGTTGAATTCGCCGTCGTTTGTACCCGTTTGTACCAACTTTTTTTTCGTTTGTACCTCAAGGGGTTCGGAAATACAGGACTTTAAAAACCTGTTCTCTAATATCGGAATTTCGGGCAGTTTTTGAGATAATCAAAATCTGCCAGCAGGGTTGAATTCGCCGTCGTTTGTACCCGTTTGTACCAACTTTTTTTTCGTTTGTACCTCAAGGGGTTCGGAAATACAGGACTTTAAAAAACCTGGTACCTAATATCGGAATCTCGGGCATTTTTGGTGATAATCAAAATCTGCAAGCGGGGTTAGATACACCGTCGTTTGTACCCGTTTGTACCACCTTTCTTTTCGTTTGTACCTCAAGGGGTTCGGAAATACAGGACTTTAAAAAACCTGTTCTCTAATATCGGAATTTCGGGCAGTTTTTGAGATAATCAAAATCTGCCAGCAGGGTTGGATTCGCCGTCGTTTGTACCCGTTTGTACCAACTTTTTTTTCGTTTGTACCTCAAGGGGTTCGGAAATACAGGACTTTAAAAAACCTGTTCTCTAATATCGGAATTTCGGGCAGTTTTTGAGATAATCAAAATCTGCCAGCAGGGTTGGATTCACCATCGTTTGTACCCGTTTGTACCAACTTTTTTTTCGTTTGTACCTCAAGGGGTTCGGAAATACAGGACTTTAAAAAACCTGTTCTCTAATATCGGAATTTCGGGCAGTTTTTGAGATAATCAAAATCTGCCAGCAGGGTTGGATTCGCCGTCGTTTGTACCCGTTTGTACCAACTTTTTTTTCGTTTGTACCTCAAGGGGTTCGGAAATACAGGACTTTAAAAACCTGTTCTCTAATATCGGAATTTCGGGCAGTTTTTGAGATAATCAAAATCTGCCAGCAGGGTTGAATTCGCCGTCGTTTATACCCGTTTGTACCAACTTTTTTTTCGTTTGTACCTCAAGGGGTTCGGAAATACAGGACTTTAAAAAACCTGTTCCTAATATCGGAATCTCGGGCATTTTTTGAGATAATCAAAATCTGCAAGCAGGGTTGGATTCACCGTCGTTTGTACCCGTTTGTACCATCTTTCTTTTCGTTTGTACCTCAAGGGGTTCGGAAATATAGGACTTTAAAAAACCTGGTAGCTAATATCGGAATCTCGGGCATTTTTGGTGATAATCAAAATCTGCAAGCAGGGTTAGATACACCGTCGTTTGTACCCGTTTGTACCATCTTTCTTTCGTTTGTACCTCAAGGGGTTCGGAAATACAGAACTTTAAAAAACGGTACCTAATATCGGAATCTCGGGCATTTTTGGTGATAATCAAAATCTGCAAGCGGGGTTAGATACACCGTCGTTTGTACCCGTTTGTACCAACTTTTTTTTCGTTTGTACCTCAAGGGGTTCGGAAATACAGGACTAAAAACCTGTTCTCTAATATCGGAATTTCGGGCAGTTTTTGAGATAATCAAAATCTGCCAGCAGGGTTGGATTCGCCGTCGTTTGTACCCGTTTGTACCAACTTTTTTTTCGTTTGTACCTCAAGGGGTTCGGAAATACAGGACTTTAAAAAACCTGTTCTCTAATATCGGAATCTCGGGCATTTTTTGAGATAATCAAAATCTGCAAGCAGGGTTAGATACACCTTCGTTTGTACCCGTTTGTACCATCTTTCTTTTCGTTTGTACCTCAAGGGGTTCGGAAATACAGAACTTTAAAAAACCTGGTACCTAATATCGGAATCTCGGGCATTTTTGGTGATAATCAAAATCTGCCAGCAGGGTTGGATTCGCCGTCGTTTGTACCCGTTTGTACCAACTTTTTTTTCGTTTGTACCTCAAGGGGTTCGGAAATACAGGACTTTAAAAAACCTGTTCTCTAATATCGGAATATCGGGCATTTTTGGTGATAATCAAAATCTGCAAGCGGGGTTAGATACACCGCCGTTTGTACCCGTTTGTACCATCTTTCTTTTCGTTTGTACCTCAAGGGGTTCGGAAATACAGAACTTTAAAAAACCTGGTACCTAATATCGGAATATCGGGCATTTTTGGTGATAATCAAAATCTGCAAGCGGGGTTAGATACACCGCCGTTTGTACCCGTTTGTACCATCTTTCTTTTCGTTTGTACCTCAAGGGGTTCGGAAATACAGAACTTTAAAAAACCTGGTACCTAATATCGGAATCTCGGGCATTTTTGGTGATTATCAAAATCTGCAAGCGGGGTTAGATGCACCGTCGTTTGTACCCGTTTGTACCACCTTTCTTTTCGTTTGTACCTCAAGGGGTTCGGAAATACAGGACTTTAAAAAACCTGGTAGCTAATATCGGAATCTCGGGCAGTTTTTGAGATAATCAAAATCTGCCAGCAGGGTTGGATTCGCCGTCGTTTGTACCCGTTTGTACCAACTTTTTTTTCGTTTGTACCTCAAGGGGTTCGGAAATACAGGACTTTAAAAAACCTGTTCTCTAATATCGGAATCTCGGGCATTTTTTGAGATAATCAAAATCTGCCAGCAGGGTTGGATTCACCGTCGTTTGTACCCGTTTGTACCACCTTTCTTTTCGTTTGTACCTCAAGGGGTTCGGAAATATAGGACTTTAAAAAACCTGGTAGCTAATATCGGAATCTCGGGCATTTTTGGTGATAATCAAAATCTGCAAGCAGGGTTAGATACACCGTCGTTTGTACCCGTTTGTACCATCTTTCTTTTCGTTTGTACCTCAAGGGGTTCGGAAATACAGAACTTTAAAAAACGGTACCTAATATCGGAATCTCGGGCATTTTTGGTGATAATCAAAATCTGCAAGCGGGGTTAGATACACCGTCGTTTGTACCTGTTTGTACCATCTTTCTTTTCGTTTGTACCTCAAGGGGTTCGGAAATACAGGACTTTAAAAAATCTGTTCTCTAATATCGGAATCTCGGGCATTTTTTGAGATAATCAAAATCTGCCAGCAGGGTTAGATACACCGTCGTTTGTACCCGTTTGTACCATCTTTCTTTTCGTTTGTACCTCAAGGGGTTCGGAAATACAGAACTTTAAAAAACGGTACCTAATATCGGAATCTCGGGCATTTTTGGTGATAATCAAAATCTGCAAGCGGGGTTAGATACACCGTCGTTTGTACCTGTTTGTACCATCTTTCTTTTCGTTTGTACCTCAAGGGGTTCGGAAATACAGGACTTTAAAAAATCTGTTCTCTAATATCGGAATCTCGGGCATTTTTTGAGATAATCAAAATCTGCCAGCAGGGTTGGATTCGCCGTCGTTTGTACCCGTTTGTACCATCTTTCTTTTCGTTTGTACCTCAAGGGGTTCGGAAATACAGGACTTTAAAAACCTGTTCTCTAATATCGGAATTTCGGGCAGTTTTTGAGATAATCAAAATCTGCCAGCAGGGTTGGATTCGCCGTCATTTGTACCCGTTTGTACCAACTTTTTTTTCGTTTGTACCTCAAGGGGTTCGGAAATACAGGACTTTAAAAAACCTGTTCTCTAATATCGGAATCTCGGGCATTTTTTGAGATAATCAAAATCTGCAAGCAGGGTTAGATACACCTTCGTTTGTACCCGTTTGTACCATCTTTCTTTTCGTTTGTACCTCAAGGGGTTCGGAAATACAGAACATTAAAAAACGGTACCTAATATCGGAATCTCGGGCATTTTTGGTGTAAATCAAAATCTGCAAGCGGGGTTAGATACACCGTCGTTTGTACCCGTTTGTACCATCTTTCTTTTCGTTTGTACCTCAAGGGGTTCGGAAATACAGGACTTTAAAAAACCTGTTCTCTAATATCGGAATTTCGGGCAGTTTTTGAGATAATCAAAATCTGCCAGCAGGGTTGGATTCGCCGTCGTTTGTACCCGTTTTTACCAACTTTTTTTTCGTTTGTACCTCAAGGGGTTCGGAAATACAGGACTTTAAAAAACCTGTTCTCTAATATCGGAATTTCGGGCAGTTTTTGAGATAATCAAAATCTGCCAGCAGGGTTGGATTCGCCGTCGTTTGTACCCGTTTGTACCAACTTTTTTTTCGTTTGTACCTCAAGGGGTTCGGAAATACAGGACTTTAAAAAACCTGTTCTCTAATATCGGAATTTCGGGCAGTTTTTGAGATAATCAAAATCTGCCAGCAGGGTTGGATTCGCCGTCGTTTGTACCCGTTTGTACCAACTTTTTTTTCGTTTGTACCTCAAGGGGTTCGGAAATACAGGACTTTAAAAAACCTGTTCTCTAATATCGGAATTTCGGGCAGTTTTTGAGATAATCAAAATCTGCCAGCAGGGTTGGATTCGCCGTCGTTTGTACCCGTTTGTACCAACTTTTTTTTCGTTTGTACCTCAAGGGGTTCGGAAATACAGGACTTTAAAAAACCTGTTCTCTAATATCGGAATTTCGGGCAGTTTTTGAGATAATCAAAATCTGCCAGCAGGGTTGGATTCGCCGTCGTTTGTACCCGTTTGTACCAACTTTTTTTTCGTTTGTACCTCAAGGGGTTCGGAAATACAGGACTTTAAAAAACCTGTTCTCTAATATCGGAATCTCGGGCATTTTTTGAGATAATCAAAATCTGCAAGCAGGGTTAGATACACCTTCGTTTGTACCCGTTTGTACCATCTTTCTTTTCGTTTGTACCTCAAGGGGTTCGGAAATACAGAACTTTAAAAAACCTGGTACCTAATATCGGAATCTCGGGCATTTTTGGTGATAATCAAAATCTGCAAGCGGGGTTAGATACACCGTCGTTTGTACCCGTTTGTACCATCTTTCTTTTCGTTTGTACCTCAAGGGGTTCGGAAATACAGGACTTTAAAAACCTGTTCTCTAATATCGGAATTTCGGGCAGTTTTTGAGATAATCAAAATCTGCCAGCAGGGTTGGATTCGCCGTCGTTTGTACCCGTTTGTACCAACTTTTTTTTCGTTTGTACCTCAAGGGGTTCGGAAATACAGGACTTTAAAAAACCTGTTCTCTAATATCGGAATTTCGGGCAGTTTTTGGTGATAATCAAAATCTGCCAGCAGGGTTGGATTCACCGTCGTTTGTACCCGTTTGTACCACCTTTCTTTTCGTTTGTACCTCAAGGGGTTCGGAAATACAGGACTTTAAAAAACCTGGTACCTAATATCGGAATCTCGGGCATTTTTGGTGATAATCAAAATCTGCAAGCAGGGTTAGATACACCTTCGTTTGTACCCGTTTGTACCATCTTTCTTTTCGTTTGTACCTCAAGGGGTTCGGAAATACAGAACTTTAAAAACCTGGTACCTAATATCGGAATCTCGGGCATTTTTGGTGATAATCAAAATCTGCAAGCGGGGTTAGATACACCGTCGTTTGTACCCGTTTGTACCATCTTTCTTTTCGTTTGTACCTCAAGGGGTTCGGAAATACAGGACTTTAAAAACCTGTTCTCTAATATCGGAATTTCGGGCAGTTTTTGAGATAATCAAAATCTGCCAGCAGGGTTGGATTCGCCGTCGTTTGTACCCGTTTGTACCAACTTTTTTTTCGTTTGTACCTCAAGGGGTTCGGAAATACAGGACTTTAAAAAACCTGTTCTCTAATATCGGAATTTCGGGCAGTTTTTGAGATAATCAAAATCTGCCAGCAGGGTTGGATTCACCATCGTTTGTACCCGTTTGTACCAACTTTTTTTTCGTTTGTACCTCAAGGGGTTCGGAAATACAGGACTTTAAAAAACCTGTTCTCTAATATCGGAATTTCGGGCAGTTTTTGAGATAATCAAAATCTGCCAGCAGGGTTGGATTCGCCGTCGTTTGTACCCGTTTGTACCAACTTTTTTTTCGTTTGTACCTCAAGGGGTTCGGAAATACAGGACTTTAAAAAACCTGTTCTCTAATATCGGAATTTCGGGCAGTTTTTGAGATAATCAAAATCTGCCAGCAGGGTTGGATTCGCCGTCGTTTGTACCCGTTTGTACCAACTTTTTTTTCGTTTGTACCTCAAGGGGTTCGGAAATACAGGACTTTAAAAAACCTGTTCTCTAATATCGGAATTTCGGGCAGTTTTTGAGATAATCAAAATCTGCCAGCAGGGTTGGATTCGCCGTCGTTTGTACCCGTTTGTACCAACTTTTTTTTCGTTTGTACCTCAAGGGGTTCGGAAATACAGGACTTTAAAAAACCTGTTCTCTAATATCGGAATCTCGGGCATTTTTTGAGATAATCAAAATCTGCAAGCAGGGTTAGATACACCTTCGTTTGTACCCGTTTGTACCATCTTTCTTTTCGTTTGTACCTCAAGGGGTTCGGAAATACAGAACTTTAAAAAACCTGGTACCTAATATCGGAATCTCGGGCATTTTTGGTGATAATCAAAATCTGCAAGCGGGGTTAGATACACCGTCGTTTGTACCCGTTTGTACCATCTTTCTTTTCGTTTGTACCTCAAGGGGTTCGGAAATACAGGACTTTAAAAACCTGTTCTCTAATATCGGAATTTCGGGCAGTTTTTGGTGATAATCAAAATCTGCCAGCAGGGTTGGATTCACCGTCGTTTGTACCCGTTTGTACCACCTTTCTTTTCGTTTGTACCTCAAGGGGTTCGGAAATACAGGACTTTAAAAAACCTGGTACCTAATATCGGAATCTCGGGCATTTTTGGTGATAATCAAAATCTGCAAGCAGGGTTAGATACACCTTCGTTTGTACCCGTTTGTACCATCTTTCTTTTCGTTTGTACCTCAAGGGGTTCGGAAATACAGAACTTTAAAAACCTGGTACCTAATATCGGAATCTCGGGCATTTTTGGTGATAATCAAAATCTGCAAGCGGGGTTAGATACACCGTCGTTTGTACCCGTTTGTACCATCTTTCTTTTCGTTTGTACCTCAAGGGGTTCGGAAATACAGGACTTTAAAAACCTGTTCTCTAATATCGGAATTTCGGGCAGTTTTTGAGATAATCAAAATCTGCCAGCAGGGTTGGATTCGCCGTCGTTTGTACCCGTTTGTACCAACTTTTTTTTCGTTTGTACCTCAAGGGGTTCGGAAATACAGGACTTTAAAAAACCTGTTCTCTAATATCGGAATTTCGGGCAGTTTTTGAGATAATCAAAATCTGCAAGCGGGGTTAGATACACCGTCGTTTGTACCCGTTTGTACCATCTTTCTTTTCGTTTGTACCTCAAGGGGTTCGGAAATACAGGACTTTAAAAACCTGTTCTCTAATATCGGAATTTCGGGCAGTTTTTGAGATAATCAAAATCTGCCAGCAGGGTTGGATTCGCCGTCGTTTGTACCCGTTTGTACCAACTTTTTTTTCGTTTGTACCTCAAGGGGTTCGGAAATACAGGACTTTAAAAAACCTGTTCTCTAATATCGGAATTTCGGGCAGTTTTTGAGATAATCAAAATCTGCCAGCAGGGTTGGATTCACCATCGTTTGTACCCGTTTGTACCAACTTTTTTTTCGTTTGTACCTCAAGGGGTTCGGAAATACAGGACTTTAAAAAACCTGTTCTCTAATATCGGAATTTCGGGCAGTTTTTGAGATAATCAAAATCTGCCAGCAGGGTTGGATTCGCCGTCGTTTGTACCCGTTTGTACCAACTTTTTTTTCGTTTGTACCTCAAGGGGTTCGGAAATACAGGACTTTAAAAAACCTGTTCTCTAATATCGGAATTTCGGGCAGTTTTTGAGATAATCAAAATCTGCCAGCAGGGTTGGATTCGCCGTCGTTTGTACCCGTTTGTACCAACTTTTTTTTCGTTTGTACCTCAAGGGGTTCGGAAATACAGGACTTTAAAAAACCTGTTCTCTAATATCGGAATCTTGGGCATTTTTTGAGATAATCAAAATCTGCAAGCAGGGTTAGATACACCTTCGTTTGTACCATCTTTCTTTTCGTTTGTACCTCAAGGGGTTCGGAAATACAGAACTTTAAAAAACCTGGTACCTAATATCGGAATCTCGGGCATTTTTGGTGATAATCAAAATCTGCAAGCGGGGTTAGATACACCGTCGTTTGTACCCGTTTGTACCATCTTTCTTTTCGTTTGTACCTCAAGGGGTTCGGAAATACAGAACTTTAAAAAACCTGGTACCATATATCGGAATCTCGGGCATTTTTGGTGATAATCAAAATCTGCAAGCGGGGTTAGATACACCGTCGTTTGTATCCGTTTGTACCATCTTTCTTTTCGTTTGTACCTCAAGGGGTTCGGAAATACAGGACTTTAAAAAACCTGTTCTCTAATATCGGAATTTCGGGCAGTTTTTGAGATAATCAAAATCTGCCAGCAGGGTTGAATTCACCGTCGTTTGTACCCGTTTGTACCATCTTTCTTTTCGATTGTACCTCAAGGGGTTCGGAAATACAGAACTTTAAAAAACCTGGTACCTAATATCGGAATCTCGGGCATTTTTGTTGATAATCAAATTCTGCAAGCGGAGTTAGATACACCGTCGTTTGTACCCGTTTGTACCATCTTTCTTTTCGTTTGTACCTCAAGGGGTTCGGAAATACAGGACTTTAAAAAACCTGGTAGCTAATATCGGAATCTCGGGCATTTTTTGAGATAATCAAAATCTGCCAGCAGGGTTGGATTCACCGTCGTTTGTACCCGTTTGTACCATCTTTCTTTTCGTTTGTACCTCAAGGGGTTCGGAAATACAGAACTTTAAAAAACCTGGTACCTAATATCGGAATATCGGGCATTTTTGTTGATAATCAAATTCTGTAAGCGGGGTAAGATACACCGTCGTTTGTACCCGTTTGTACCATCTTTTTTTTCGTTTGTACCTCAAGGGGTTCGGAAATACAGGACTTTAAAAAACCTGGTAGCTAATATCGGAATCTCGGGCATTTTTTGAGATAATCAAAATCTGCCAGCAGGGTTGGATTCACCGTCGTTTGTACCCGTTTGTACCATCTTTCTTTTCGTTTGTACCTCAAGGGGTTCGGAAATACAGGACTTTAAAAAGCCTGGTACCTAATATCGGAATCTCGGGCATTTTTGGTGATACTCAAAATCTGCAAGCAGGGTTAGATACACCTTCGTTTGTACCCGTTTGTACCAACTTTCTTTTCGTTTGTACCTCAAGGGGTTCGGAAATACAGAACTTTAAAAAACCTGGTACCTAATATCGGAATCTCGGGCATTTTTGGTGATAATCAAAATCTGCAAGCGGGGTTAGATACACCGTCGTTTGTACCCGTTTGTACCATCTTTCTTTTCGTTTGTACCTCAAGGGGTTCGGAAATACAGGACTTTAAAAACCTGTTCTCTAATATCGGAATTTCGGGCAGTTTTTGAGATAATCAAAATCTGCCAGCAGGGTTGGATTCGCCGTCGTTTGTACCCGTTTGTACCAACTTTTTTTTCGTTTGTACCTCAAGGGGTTCGGAAATACAGGACTTTAAAAAAACCTGTTCTCTAATATCGGAATTTCGGGCAGTTTTTGAGATAATCAAAATCTGCCAGCAGGGTTGGATTCACCGTCGTTTGTACCCGTTTGTACCATCTTTCTTTTCGTTTGCACCTCAAGGGGTTCGGAAATACAGGACTTTAAAAAACCTGGTAGCTAATATCGGAATCTCGGGCATTTTTTGAGATAATCAAAATCTGCCAGCAGGGTTGGATTCACCGTCGTTTGTACCCGTTTGTACCATCTTTCTTTTCGTTTGTACCTCAAGGGGTTCGGAAATACAGAACTTTAAAAAACCTGGTACCTAATATCGGAATATCGGGCATTTTTGTTGATAATCAAATTCTGTAAGCGGGGTAAGATACACCGTCGTTTGTACCCGTTTGTACCATCTTTTTTTTCGTTTGTACCTCAAGGGGTTCGGAAATACAGGACTTTAAAAAACCTGGTAGCTAATATCGGAATCTCGGGCATTTTTTGAGATAATCAAAATCTGCCAGCAGGGTTGGATTCACCGTCGTTTGTACCCGTTTGTACCATCTTTCTTTTCGTTTGTACCTCAAGGGGTTCGGAAATACAGGACTTTAAAAAGCCTGGTACCTAATATCGGAATCTCGGGCATTTTTGGTGATACTCAAAATCTGCAAGCAGGGTTAGATACACCTTCGTTTGTACCCGTTTGTACCAACTTTCTTTTCGTTTGTACCTCAAGGGGTTCGGAAATACAGAACTTTAAAAAACCTGGTACCTAATATCGGAATCTCGGGCATTTTTGGTGATAATCAAAATCTGCAAGCGGGGTTAGATACACCGTCGTTTGTACCCGTTTGTACCATCTTTCTTTTCGTTTGTACCTCAAGGGGTTCGGAAATACAGGACTTTAAAAACCTGTTCTCTAATATCGGAATTTCGGGCAGTTTTTGAGATAATCAAAATCTGCCAGCAGGGTTGGATTCGCCGTCGTTTGTACCCGTTTGTACCAACTTTTTTTTCGTTTGTACCTCAAGGGGTTCGGAAATACAGGACTTTAAAAAAACCTGTTCTCTAATATCGGAATTTCGGGCAGTTTTTGAGATAATCAAAATCTGCCAGCAGGGTTGGATTCACCGTCGTTTGTACCCGTTTGTACCATCTTTCTTTTCGTTTGTACCTCAAGGGGTTCGGAAATACAGAACTTTAAAAAACCTGGTACCTAATATCGGAATCTCGGGCATTTTTGTTGATAATCAAATTCTGCAAGCGGGGTTAGATACACCGTCGTTTGTACCCGTATGTACCATGTTTCTTTTCGTTTGTACCTCAAGGGGTTCGGAAATACAGGACTTTAAAAAACCTGTTCTCTAATATCGGAATTTCGGGCAGTTTTTGAGATAATCAAAATCCGCCAGCAGGGTTGGATTCACCATCGTTTGTACCCGTTTGTACCAACTTTTTTTTCGTTTGTACCACAAGGGGTTCGGAAATACAGGACTTTAAAAAACCTGTCCTCTAATATCGGAATTTCGGGCAGTTTTTGAGATAATCAAAATCTGCCAGCAGGGTTGGATTCGCCGTCGTTTGTACCCGTTTGTACCAACTTTTTTTTCGTTTGTACCTCAAGGGGTTCGGAAATACAGGACTTTAAAAAACCTGTTCTCTAATATCGGAATTTCGGGCAGTTTTTGAGATAATCAAAATCTGCCAGCAGGGTTGGATTCGCCGTCGTTTGTACCCGTTTGTACCAACTTTTTTTTCGTTTGTACCTCAAGGGGTTCGGAAATACAGGACTTTAAAAAACCTGTTCTCTAATATCGGAATCTCGGGCATTTTTTGAGATAATCAAAATGTGCAAGCAGGGTTAGATACACCTTCGTTTGTACCCGTTTGTACCATCTTTCTTTTCGTTTGTACCTCAAGGGGTTCGGAAATACAGAACTTTAAAAAACCTGGTACCTAATATCGGAATCTCGGGCATTTTTGGTGATAATCAAAATCTGCAAGCGGGGTTAGATACACCGTCGTTTGTACCCGTTTGTACCATCTTTCTTTTCGTTTGTACCTCAAGGGGTTCGGAAATACAGGACTTTAAAAAACCTGGTAGCTAATATCGGAATCTCGGGCATTTTTTGAGATAATCAAAATCTGCCAGCAGGGTTGGATTCACCGTCGTTTGTACCCGTTTGTACCATCTTTCTTTTCGTTTGTACCTCAAGGGGTTCGGAAATAAAGAACTTTAGAAAACCTGGTACCTAATATCGGAATCTCGGGCATTTTTGGTGATAATCAAAATCTGCAAGCGGGGTTAGATACACCGTCGTTTGTACCCGTTTGTACCATCTTTCTTTTCGTTTGTACCTCAAGGGGTTCGGAAATAAAGAACTTTAGAAAACCTGGTACCTAATATCGGAATCTCGGGCATTTTTGGTGATAATCAAAATCTGCAAGCGGGGTTAGATACACCGTCGTTTGTACCCGTTTGTACCATCTTTCTTTTCGTTTGTACCTCAAGGGGTTCGGAAATACAGGACTTTAAAAACCTGTTCTCTAATATCGGAATTTCGGGCAGTTTTTGAGATAATCAAAATCTGCCAGCAGGGTTGGATTCGCCGTCGTTTGTACCCGTTTGTACCAACTTTTTTTTCGTTTGTACCTCAAGGGGTTCGGAAATACAGGACTTTAAATAACCTGTTCTCTAATATCGGAATCTCGGGCATTTTTTGAGATAATCAAAATCTGCAAGCGGGGTTAGATACACCTTCGTTTGTACCCGTTTGTACCATCTTTCTTTTCGTTTGTACCTCAAGGGGTTCGGAAATACAGAACTTTAAAAAACCTGGTACCTAATATCGGAATTTCGGGCATTTTTGGTGATAAACAAAATCTGCAAGCGGGGTTAGATACACCGTCGTTTGTACCCGTTTGTACCATCTTTCTTTTCGTTTGTACCTCAAGGGGTTCGGAAATACAGGACTTTAAAAAACCTGGTACCTAATATCGGAATCTCGGGCATTTTTTGAGATAATCAAAATCTGCAAGCGGGGTTAGATACACCGTCGTTTGTACCCGTTTGTACCATCTTTCTTTTCGTTTGTACCTCAAGGGATTCGGAAATACAGGACTTTAAAAAACCTGGTACCTAATATCGGAATCTCGGGCATTTTTGGTGATACTCAAAATCTGCAAGCAGGGTTAGATACACCTTCGTTTGTACCCGTTTGTACCATCTTTCTTTTCGTTTGTACCTCAAGGGGTTCGGAAATACAGAACTTTAAAAAACCTGGTACCTAATATCGGAATCTCGGGCATTTTTGGTGATAATCAAAATCTGCAAGCGGGGTTAGATACACCGTCGTCTGTACCCGTTTGTACCATCTTTCTTTTCGTTTGTACCTCAAGGGGTTCGGAAATACAGGACTTTAAAAACCTGTTCTCTAATATCGGAATTTCGGGCAGTTTTTGAGATAATCAAAATCTGCAAGCAGGGTTAGATACACCTTCGTTTGTACCCGTTTGTACCATCTTTCTTTTCGTTTGTACCTCAAGGGGTTCGGAAATACAGAACTTTAGAAAACCTGGTACCTAATATCGGAATCTCGGGCATTTTTGGTGATAATCAAAATCTGCAAGCGGGGTTAGATACACCGTCGTTTGTACCCGTTTGTACCATCTTTCTTTTCGTTTGTACCTCAAGGGGTTCGGAAATACAGGACTTTAAAAACCTGTTCTCTAATATCGGAATTTCGGGCAGTTTTTGAGATAATCAAAATCTGCCAGCAGGGTTGGATTCGCCGTCGTTTGTACCCGTTTGTACCAACTTTTTTTTCGTTTGTACCTCAAGGGGTTCGGAAATACAGGACTTTAAATAACCTGTTCTCTAATATCGGAATCTCGGGCATTTTTTGAGATAATCAAAATCTGCAAGCGGGGTTAGATACACCTTCGTTTGTACCCGTTTGTACCATCTTTCTTTTCGTTTGTACCTCAAGGGGTTCGGAAATACAGAACTTTAAAAAACCTGGTACCTAATATCGGAATTTCGGGCATTTTTGGTGAAAAACAAAATCTGCAAGCGGGGTTAGATACACCGTCGTTTGTACCCGTTTGTACCATCTTTCTTTTCGTTTGTACCTCAAGGGGTTCGGAAATACAGGACTTTAAAAAACCTGGTACCTAATATCGGAATCTCGGGCATTTTTTGAGATAATCAAAATCTGCAAGCAGGGTTAGATACACCGTCGTTTGTTCCCGTTTGTACCATCTTTCTTTTCGTTTGTACCTCAAGGGGTTCGGAAATACAGAACTTTAAAAAACCTGGTACCTAATATCGGAAAATCGGGCATTTTTGTTGATAATCAAATTCTGCAAGCGGGGTTAGATACACCGTCGTTTGTACCCGTTTGTACCATCTTTCTTTTCGTTTGTACCTCAAGGGATTCGGAAATACAGGACTTTAAAAAACCTGGTAGCTAATATCGGAATCTCGGGCATTTTTTGAGATAATCAAAATCTGCCAGCAGGGTTGGATTCACCGTCGTTTGTACCCGTTTGTACCACCTTTCTTTTCGTTTGTACCTCAAGGGGTTCGGAAATACAGGACTTTAAAAAACCTGGTACCTAATATCGGAATCTCGGGCATTTTTGGTGATACTCAAAATCTGCAAGCAGGGTTAGATACACCTTCGTTTGTACCCGTTTGTACCATCTTTCTTTTCGTTTGTACCTCAAGGGGTTCGGAAATACAGAACTTTAAAAAACCTGGTACCTAATATCGGAATCTCGGGCATTTTTGGTGATAATCAAAATCTGCAAGCGGGGTTAGATACACCGTCGTTTGTACCCGTTTGTACCATCTTTCTTTTCGTTTGTACCTCAAGGGGTTCGGAAATACAGGACTTTAAAAACCTGTTC
This sequence comes from Polyploca ridens, assembly GCA_951394255.1. Classification (NCBI taxonomy): domain Eukaryota; kingdom Metazoa; phylum Arthropoda; class Insecta; order Lepidoptera; family Drepanidae; genus Polyploca; species Polyploca ridens. Next base: position 5,930,961 of record OX596269.1, on the reverse strand, counting down.
TCTAATATCGGAATTTCGGGCAGTTTTTGAGATAATCAAAATCTGCAAGCAGGGTTAGATACACCTTCGTTTGTACCCGTTTGTACCATCTTTCTTTTCGTTTGTACCTCAAGGGGTTCGGAAATACAGAACTTTAAAAAACCTGGTACCTAATATCGGAATCTCGGGCATTTTTGGTGATAATCAAAATCTGCAAGCGGGGTTAGATACACCGTCGTTTGTACCCGTTTGTACCATCTTTCTTTTCGTTTGTACCTCAAGGGATTCGGAAATACAGGACTTTAAAAAACCTGGTACCTAATATCGGAATCTCGGGCATTTTTGGAGATAATCAAAATCTGCCAGCAGGGTTGGATTCACCGTCGTTTGTACCCTTTTGTACCATCTTTCTTTTCGTTTGTACCTCAAGGGGTTCGGAAATACAGAACTTTAAAAAACCTGGTACCTAATATCGGAATCTCGGGCATTTTTGGTGATAATCAAAATCTGCAAGCGGGGTTAGATACACCGTCGTTTGTACCCGTTTGTACCATCTTTCTTTTCGTTTGTACCTCAAGGGGTTCGGAAATACAGAACTTTAAAAAACCTGGTACCTAATATCGGAATCTCGGGCATTTTTGGTGATAATCAAAATCTGCAAACGGGGTTAGATACACCGTCGTTTGTACCCGTTTGTACCACCTTTCTTTTCGTTTGTACCTCAAGGGGTTATGAAATACAGGACTTTAAAAAACCTGGTAACTAATATCGGAATCTCGGGCATTTTTTGAGATAATCAAAATCTGCCAGCAGGGTTGGATTCACCGTCGTTTGTACCCGTTTGTACCATCTTTCTTTTCGTTTGTACCTCAAGGGGTTCGGAAATACAGAACTTTAAAAAACCTGGTACCTAATATCGGAATCTCGGGCATTTTTGGTGATAATCAAAATCTGCAAGCAGGGTTAGATACACCGTCGTTTGTTCCCGTTTGTACCATCTTTCTTTTCGTTTGTACCTCAAGGGGTTCGGAAATACAGAACTTTAAAAAACCTGGTACCTAATATCGGAATCTCGGGCATTTTTGGTGATAATCAAAATCTGCAAACGGGGTTAGATACACCGTCGTTTGTACCCGTTTGTACCACCTTTCTTTTCGTTTGTACCTCAAGGGGTTATGAAATACAGGACTTTAAAAAACCTGGTAACTAATATCGGAATCTCGGGCATTTTTTGAGATAATCAAAATCTGCCAGCAGGGTTGGATTCACCGTCGTTTGTACCCGTTTGTACCATCTTTCTTTTCGTTTGTACCTCAAGGGGTTCGGAAATACAGAACTTTAAAAAACCTGGTACCTAATATCGGAATCTCGGGCATTTTTGTTGATAATCAAAATCGTCTAGCAGGGTTGGATTCACCGTCGTTTGTACCCGTTTGTACCACCTTTCTTTTCGTTTGTACCTCAAGGGGTTCGGAAATACAGGACTTTAAAAATCCTGGTTCCTTATATCGGAAACTCGGGCATTTTTTGAGATAATCAAAATCTGCAAGCAGGGTTGGATTCACCGTCGTTTGTACCCGTTTGTACCATCTTGTACTTGTACTTGTACAAACGAAAAAATAGTTGGTACAAACGGGTACAAACGACGGTGGATCCAACCCTGCTGGCAGATTTTGATTATCTCAAAAAATGCCCGAGATTCCGATATTAGGGACTAGGTTTTTTAAAGTCCTGTATTTCCGAACCCCTTGAGGTACAAACGAAATGAAAGATGGTACAAGCAAGTACATACCCAGTACAAAAATATGCATTAACAAAAAAAAATAATATCTTCAAGTCGGGTTCCGAGCATTTTTCAACCCCCCGTATCTCAGAAACCCTTGAGGTACAAACGAAAAAAAAGTTGGTACAAACAGGTACATACGGTGTACTAACATATGCAAAAATAAAAATAACGATATCTTCAAGTCGGGTTCTGAGCATTTGTCAACCCCTCGTATCTCCGAACCCCTTGAGGTACAAACGAAAAAAAAGTTGGTACAAACAGGTACATACGGAGTACTAACATATGCAAAAATAAAAATAACGATATCTTCAAGTCGGGTTCTGAGCATTTTTCAACCCCCCGTATCTCCGAACCCCTTGAGGTACAAACGAAAAAAAAGTTGGTACAAACAGGTACATACGGAGTACTAACATATGCAAAAATAAAAATAACGATATCTTCAAGTCGGGTTCTGAGCATTTTTCAACCCCCCGTATCTCCGAACCCCTTGAGGTACAAACGAAAAAAAAGTTGGTACAAACAGGTACATACGGAGTACTAACATATGCAAAAATAAAAATAACGATATCTTCAAGTCGGGTTCTGAGCATTTTTCAACCCCCCGTATCTCCGAACCCCTTGAGGTACAAACGAAAAAAAAGTTGGTACAAACAGGTACATACGGAGTACAAACATATGCAAAAAAAAAAATAACGATATCTTCAAGTCGGGTTCTGAGCATTTTTCAACCCCCCGTATCTCCGAACCCCTTGAGGTACAAACGAAAAAAAAGTTGGTACAAACAGGTACATACGGAGTACAAACATATGCAAAAAAAAAAATTACAATATCTTCAAGTCGGGTTCCAGGTTCACACAGGTTTTTTTATACGGAAATAAGACGCAGAATGTATCGGCTTTTTCTAATATCTTCGAGAGAGCCAAAACTAATAAAATTATGTAATACGAAAATCTAACCTTTAATTCTAAGCAAACATACATATAAACAAATATAAACATACATATAAAGAGGTAAAGTTTGAATGTAAGGAGGTAGGTAATCTCCAGAACTACTGATCCAATTTAAAAAAATCTTTCACTAATTTGAAGCTACATTGGTGCCGATTCTGTTGTAAATCGCACTAAACTAATTTTAGTCACATCTCATCTCTTTCTTACGAACATTATTGAAAAAGGATAGAACATATTTTATGTTTAAAATTAATTTTTGCCATCTTACTTTGCGTGTATTTAGGCGTAACCGCGATAGATGGCGACTAAATTTATATTGATAACAAGCATTGGACTAATTTGACAGGACTAAATTTCTTACATCCTTTTCTTATGTTCTTTGTTAGAAAGAGACATAGTGAGATTAAAATTAGTTTAGTTGTGAACAACAGAATCAGGGCCATTGTCTTTCTATCCCAGGAACGCAGGTGAAACCGCGGGGCCAGCTGTCTGTTAAAATTTCATGTTTTCTAGAAGTGCAACTAAAAATGGTTCGTATCCCGTTCTTTTTAAAGTAGAAATTTGTAGACACTTGTAGGTAGGCTAGGCAGTCTGGTGTACGCCATGTGACTGATATGATAACTAGTACAATTGAGTGGTTGGTATTGATTCGGATGGATGTGCATTATCCTACATACGACCTACGGTGTATCGGTTATGGGTGACCATGATGAGCATGATAACGGACTTTTAGCTGACAATTTGTCAATTATCGCGCAATAGAATAGCTGTGTGTCCGCAGATTTGAGCAGGGCTTTTCAACAGAAATTTAAAACCTGTAAACACCTATAGAACCTACATTCATCAGCCTATAAAGTCCCACTGTTGAGCACATGCCTTCATTCACAAATGAGGGTGAAAGGGAATGGGCAATACTCCATCACTCATGCCCACTGCGAATTGGTTGAGACTAGTGGTGAACCTACTGTCGGAATTTTTCAAGCCGCCTAGGTTTCCAGCTAGTCAAACGTCTACCACAATTAAGTGATAACTGGGACCAACGGATTTACGTGCCTTCCAAAGCACGGAAACGCTCGATTTGAAATACCACTAGGCGGTCACCAATTCAGGTACCGAACTCACCGGTGGTTTTAACTTTGCCGATCGATTAAGAACGGCTAATTATGCTACACCACGAGCTCTTCACAAGAACCTACATTAGAAGAAATTAAACGGAAGACTTCATCATAAATATTCCTAGCTAAAATCATCAAAAAGAAATTCAACAAGAATCTTTTTTATGTCACGAACTGCTCGAAAATTTCAGATTTTAGATTAAACTGTCATAAAAGGCCTCTTTTATACAAAACTTAATTTATTTTAATCAATTCTTAATTTGTGCCAATTTTCCTTTGACAGCGTGCACGTTCGGTTGTTACATTATTTTTTCTTTGTTCTTTGCCGTTCCAGTGATTACATCGCTGGATTTTCAATATATTTCCTATTCACGGACGAACAGACTAATTATGCGTTGTCTAAATTAGATGACTATTAATAAGATCATTCTCTATCACGTCTAAATTAAGATGTACGTACATCGTAATATAATTTTCATGTCATTAATAAATCATGACGGGAATTAAGGGATCTTACATATGACGGTATAATTGCTTGGAGATTACAACGGTAAACAGATGTAAACTTATAAATGAATTACTGTGCTTTGAAGTGTATTTTTCATAATTTTGATATAGGTACATATTCTCACAAGTTTAATATTTATAGAAAATTGCTTTAATACATGACATTACTTCAGTGTAATATGAATGTCACAATCACAGACATAAATCTAAATAGATAACGCAAGACCCCCCATCCGTATGAAAACCAAGCGTGTAACTTTTTTTGTACCTACCAGAATGTCATTTAGTTAGGCTGGCATTAGAGTTTTAACGTAAAAAATTAAGCTATTCTATTTATCAGCTAAACATATCCCTCGCTACGTATATCTGGTGGACATACAGCCTTATGCGAGTTCCCTGTCCGCGCGAAACAGTTTCAAAAGAAGAACATTGTGTTCTATTTTTACACAGATTTTGACACGCGAAGTACATACATTCGCGTCATCTATTTAGATGTATATCTGTGGTCACGATAATAATAAAAGCAATGCATTTGCTAATGATATATATTTTAGTTCTGAATATTCCCTAACTTTAATTGCAAAAATTCGAAATTACTCCGAGACATAAATCACTCTTCAAATCAACTAAAAAGGTTAGGATAATTAAAGCATTATTTATGTAAATACGCAAAATATATGTGCGATCTCATGTATAAGACAAGTTAATTCTTACCTTCGATATCTGAGGTTTAAACAAACACTTTTATTTGATTTACTGATAATGTGCCAGAGTGTTATTGTGCATTGTTTTGCGCAATAAATTGACTATAACTATTTCCCTTATCCAAACACTTTTTATATCTTTAGAGTTATGCCATGTCATCCTCCAATATGAATAAGCTCAATCGACAGATTCGAAACACTCCAGATGACGTCATCAGATCCCAGATATTATCTAAATGTTTATAACTTTTATTATTCATGGTCACCCGCGTGTCGCGACACACATACAGACTCATGCAAATGCGTCGCCGCGGAAGCCGGCGCGGCGACCGGAAGCGAGCGAGGGGTCGCCCCCGGACCTCCATTTGAGGGATTCAGCTGGATAAGTCGGGAACGGGTTATAGACGATTTATGGTGAGTTGATCGGTACATCAATAGCACACATTAAAACAATTACAAAGTACAAAATATTATTAATGCGAAAGTAACTCCGTCTCTCTGTTACCATTTCAGTTATTTAAAATCTGATATGTGCGCAAATCACAAAACACAACATAAAACATAAAGAAATAAAACTACAAATATAATTACAATAAACAAGCTAAGTGCGAGTCGGACTCGCCAACGGAGGGTTCCGTACAATATTAACTAACACGTGCTATGAAAACAAAATACCAAAAAAAAAGACGTTGGTTGTATTGGCGCCCCCTTTAATTTTTAATATTATTTCATTTTTATTTTTTGTTATAGCGGCAATAGAAATACATATTCTCTGAAAATTTCAGCTGTCTACCTATTACCGTTCATGAGATACAGCCCACTGACAGACAGATGGACGGACGGACAGCGGAGTCTTAGTAATAGGGTCCCGTTTGGCACCCTTTGGGTACCTACGGAACCCTAAACCCAGCTTAAATATCAAAATGTCAAAAAGTTATCAGATCTCATGTAGAGCCAAGCTTATAACTCTACCTACATGCACTTACTCTACAGGCCCTAACTTCACAAACTCTACACACCGTAGTCAAAATATGTGGCTTGGCCGTTTCAATACTACAAGAACTATTGAATAACAAAAAGTAATGAACAGTGAATACATTTTTCACCTTACTCCCATGTGACGGTAGCGAAACGGCCAAGCCACATATTTTGACTACGGTGTGTAGAGTTTGTGAAGTTAGGGCTTATAGAGTAAGTGCATGTAGAGTTATAAGCTTGGCTCTACATGAGATCTGATAACTTTTTGACAGTACGAGCCATATGTCTTGGCGGCAACATTTTACATAAACATGTTTTGGTGGGATAATCTTATTACGAATTAGGCACGTTAGTCTTTTAACAGCACCCACTAGCTTTTCTCCCACATTCATCATGACTTACATAATGGAAAATTGAGAAAAAGAGGTGGGACGGTCTCAAAGTTTTTTTTTAAAGATAAAATTTATTTATTGGAACAAATATGAAATGTACACAATAAAGTGTGCACGAAATAGCAAAGTCAAATAAAAGCTTATTATACTTGGTAACAAACTTAATCATAGCAAAATTATTAGTAGTAGTAGGAGTAGTGTAGCCAGGTCCCGTGTGTCAAATTGCGGAACGTAAGGATAAAATAATCGGGATTTTGGGTTTCAAATCGGGACAGTAGTGAAAGTCTGAATTTGGTGAGAAAATATGAATGCAAAAATATTTTTATGTAGTAGCAGCTTAGTTATATTCACTTTTCCTGTCAAAATTATCAAATATTGTAAAGACTCATGAGGTTAGTGAAAAATCGGGACATTTGGCGTCCCGATCAAGGGTTTATCGGGACGTGTCACCAGACCCTGAAAATCGGGACGTCCCGCGCAAATCGGGACACCTGGCAACACTAAGTAGGAGTCAAACATAAATCTAGAGTAAGCTATCGCTTGTTTATTAAAAGGATCAATATCCTCTATGGGAGTCTAGTCTAATAGTCACAAGGATGACTAAACTCCTTTAAAAAAAGTTACTTTATAGTAGCGTAATAATGGTTAAAGTCATCATAGCGCATCGTATCGTAATACGACTTCTTCGTTAAATCGTTTTCCTATGAGGGCATTTATTGAGGTCGAAATGCCAATGACTTTATGCAGTCCGTAACTTTGCTTCAAAGGGATAATTTTCCACAAACGTGACATTGAGGGCTCGTTTTTTGGTCTAATGTCCCGCTTAGAAAAGTCCCACTCATTTCCATGTGACTTAAAGAATGTATAAGCATAAAATCTCACTTAAAAAGAACAAAAGTTCTTCGCACTCGCACCTAATAGTCACAAAAAACAGCAACCTATTGCAACCTACTCATGAAACAATATTTAACTAAAACACTGTTTATGTTGTCACTTAGGGCCTTACTCATAAACGCTATTTAACTAAATCTACTGAATAAATGGTCAAATAAATAACGTCACCTTGCTGTCATTGTCAAACAATTTGACGTTATTTAGGTGACCAGTTAATCAGCTTATTAGTTAAATAACGTTTTATGAGTAAGGGGATTAATAGATTACCTTACTGTAATTGTCACACAATTTGTCGGTTTTTACGTGACCATTTAGACTTAAATAGCGTTTATGAAACCGTAAATATGCTGCAGTGAAACAGTCTTTTGCCGTACCGCGATAAGTAGTTTAATTTTACTTTTCCACAGAACACTAAGTTCAACTAACCAGGATTAAGCTGTGTTAAGCTATAAACCAAACATGACTAAGCTAAGCAGTTTGTTTATAGTTAATACCTAATAGGGCCAGCCGGACGAACGCTTAGCAATGATAAAGATCGAAGTTACTGATCAATTGAATAAATCAATGTTTATATGGTAATTATCTCCCACTAGCCCTGCGAGCATCGATTCATCGAAAAACAAATCGATTTTTGTCGAGAAATCTATGAGAATGACTTGAGATAGATAAGATTATTGTAATAAACTGTAATCAAGCATACGGCCCTCTGGTGGTAAGCGGTTACCGTAGCCATATGGTCGCTTGCAACAGTTGGGGCATCTCTCACGCGTTACCGACCTTTCCCTAATGATCTCTAGGGACTTTACTCACGCGCAGGAACACAATTTTAATTTGGCAGTGGTATTCAGTAAGGTGTAGGTACTTCCCCAGTCGAGCTGCTCTTTGAGCGAATAAACGCTATGGTCTATCTCTTCTTCTCCATTTTGTTGATTGATATTATAAAGATATCAACAATCCATGCTCGCGAGACTAGATCGATGACCTGTAAAACGTGGGCTGACCTGCAAAACTGAACTGAGGTTTTTTATCAATTCAAATATATTTCTTTTGGTCCCTAAGATGTGTGGAGATTCTAAAGGTTCCACACATCCCTAAATAAGTGAAGAGTGAATCATTCCGTGATTGCAATCTGAATCTATGTCACGTTTATACGACACATAAGGCAATGTATGAATGCATTGAGAATACATTCAGGGGTGCCAATGTTACCATTATTTGCACACGCCATTAATCTAGCAACAAAATCGTTAAGTTTTTAGGGTTCCGTACCTCGAAAGTTAAAAAAAGGAACCGTTGTAAGATGACCTCTTGTCTGTCTGTCTGTTTGTGTGTCACCACCGATTTTCTCAGGATCGGGAGGAAATAACAAGTTGAAATTTATACCAGATACTGAGGTCTATATTCCCTATTAGGTGTATATTAATCAAGGTCTTGAGTCAACACGGTAAAAAGATACGGGCAAATTTAGATTTTCGCGAAAATCTATGTAGGTACCATAATTTACCTTAATTTTTTATTTTTCGGAATTTTCCCTTTACTTGTGCTGTTAGATCTTGCTTTGGACCAAAATTGACAATTCTAGGTCAACTGGAATTACCCTATAGGTTTTGGGTGGAAAACCTATATGGTAGTTCCCGTTGACCTAGAAACACGAAATTTGGCAAAAAGCAAGCTCTTACAGCACATGTTAAATCCTATAATAGGAAACTTTCACTAAGCTATGCCAAAGAAAATACTAAAATTCCTATGAAAGTCCTATCGTATCGCAATACGATAAGCCGTTTCCGAGAATAGCCCAATATAACAGATGTCAGAAACGCATTATCTAGGCGGCCGCACTCTAACATTATGTACCAAATTGAATTTCAATAATTTAATTGAAGAAAGTGTCAGCCCTAACCACAATACATAGCTCAGACACCATATTAGTGCACCAGTGGGCCGCGGCCGCTTACCTTTGCGCAATATTAGCAACAATGGGTGTATGGTGTTGGATTAACATTTGAAATTATATGGAACAATGCGTTATTTATCACGAGCACTATGGATCACAGGTCGGAGTCATGCAAATAGCATTGTTGCTGATGATTCAATTTATAATAGTGATTATAAATGCAATGGAGTTTTAGAATGTGGAGACAATAACGAATTCACAGAGACAAGATCAAATATATGCAAAGACAGTATTGGAGTCATTCAAGTAATGGTCAAGATGGAAGAATATTCTTGCAGACCATTGGAAATGAGAAGTGATTTGCTTATGATCAAGTCCACCAGTGGGTAGACATCGATGGATATAAATGGGATTACAGCCTTGGGCCTAGTAATTCTATAAATCGCAAGTTTCCGCTCAAACGCGATTGAATCACGAGATGCCATCGGAAATCGAAATTCAAATCATATATTCTATGTTCTACACATATTCTAGTCCACACAGATGGCGATTTTGCATCATCGTATCAAAATTTATAGTCTTATATTTCCAAGACGGGATATGGATTTGCATATCGTTTAAGGATTTCATACAACCTAAGCTATATTGAAAATGTCCTTGCGAAAAACAGATATTTACGTAACCCGAACAATCTTGTAGGTACTCAAATCGACCCACAAATCGAGTTCGGCAATCGTGAGCGAATGAATGAAAGTGTTAATATTACCTCAAATGAACGAGATTGAATCAAATTCATTCGATTAACGACGCGATAAAGTGTGAAGGTGATCGAACGATATCGCTATTCGGTCTCGCAAGGTGTATGAAATTCGATTATATCTTACTTGTCTTTGCTTTTATAGTAATTGAAAACTGCTTCGGTGGGTGAAATTAATTCCAAAGGTTCTCGAAAAAGATTTAGCGAAGCGAAGGGTACTTTTGAGAGAGGTCAATTTGCGATGTATAATTTTAGCATGTTTTATGTAAAGGCTTGACCTTTTTAGGTACCGAGAAGGCAAAGCCTTGCATGGTACACACGGCAACACATCAAGCTATACATTTCCAGTATAAGCTGATCTCGCATTGTATGAGATTTCCGTACATTGAGAGTTGTGTAGCCGTGTGTACATAAGAGATTAAGAACACACAGATTCAACATTTGTTAAGAGAATTAATGTTAAGACCCCAAACAGTAATTAACACGCATGATGCAGATGGAAGTTCTAAAATCGAGACCAACTCACACAACAAAGCAAGACTTTCAACAAATAACTTGCCATCAAAAATAGAGGCTAATAAAGCAATCAAAAACAAATTAGGGCAGTAAATCAAATTGGCCCCTACCCTAAACGCTGTAATACATACCCTACTGCATTGACACGACAAGCAAAGCTGCTAGCGCTTTTAAAATTTGCATACTACTTGAAATATACTCCAGATATGAAGGATTGCAACCCCGTGACATGGCTGTTCAGTTTAAAGCTGTATTCTGAACACGATGTCTAATTAAAAAACTAGTGGTTGTAACTTTGCTAGTTACGTGAAATATTTGAGTTGCGATGAAAATGTATTCCTATAAATTGGAGGGAATCTGCGTTTCCCTCAATGTCATGTAATTTAACTGCCCATGGTGGTATATTAACATTATTTTGCTATCTAAAATAAAAACCCCATATATAAAGCCAAACAAAAACTTTAAAGATGAAAAAGTTACCTGTCCAGTTCACATTTACGTAACTGAAATCTAGTACTCAAATATTAAGATTGCAAAAGGTTCTAGAATAATCCACTGACCCAGTTTTGGAACTATCGACAGGCATCGTTACAAGCGCCTTTTGGATTTCTAAAGTAAACACAAAAGTTTTCTGATGTGATTTCGCCGGGGATTGTAAATTTCGATTTAAAGTTGTGAACGGAAACGCTTAAACTTAATAAACCTGACGCTGGATTTCGTTTCGTAGTTTTTATTGATAAAAGATGCCTGGTAGAAATGGAAAACATTCCATTTAAAGATGTGGGCGAAGGCATATCAACGTGATAAAAGAAAAGTTATTTATAAACTATGTTTTATGAGACTAAGTGATAGCAAATATAGGTCATCATCTTTAGCGACTAATCAGGGATCTAAATACAAGACTCTCTCAGGAAACTCTCGTGGAAAATATTAAAGTTTTATAGCTATGACATTCTGAGGTAAAAATGTTGTGTTCTACTAAGATTATACATGTGGAAGCTCACAATGTTTGTAATCACGCCGTAATGCCGAAAGAATTTGGATGTTACCAATGATGTTTGGGGCATCTTGGTAAATAAATCATATTCTGGATTGGAAATATACCTAAGTATTTTTATTCGTTCTAAGTTTCAACAAGAATAGCTGCGTAAACTAGTTGGTAAAATACTAACATAAAATGCATCAAAACCGGACAAGAAATTAGACATGCATGTCAACGAATATTTACATGGTAACAACTTATTGTACATCCAAAATTTTATGGTTTTGTACGGTTGTATTGATTTGGTAGAAATTTTAAGAATACATGTTTGATTTTATGTGGTAGACAGATCTTATCACGCATCGACTTGACTATTCTTTTTTTATTTGTTTTCAATTTTAATCTTGTCTCACCATCTTCATTATGGTAAACGTAGGTCGTTAAAATTTTCAACATTAAATGCTTTGTGGAGAAGCCACAACCTTGTCTTATATGTTTCTCCCTTCTTCTACCCATCTAAGGCTTCACACACTTATATGTCACTCTTCGTCTATTTTTTTGCATCACTGAATATCAGGACTTATAAGAATAGCTAATGTACAACCAAGACTTCAAGTATTATAATACTTTCCCCAAACAGTATGACAGATTTTCTAATAAACTACCAGGGTACATACGGTTAGAGATACCCGTCTGAAAAACTTGTTTATATTAATTACGGTGTCTGAGAGCATCCCCTCAGTGCCCTACGGAGTACGGTGGAAGTAGGTCAAGCAAACTAATCCATAGAGCCGAGCTCTTATTAGCCGAGAGGTACGAGACGCGAGACACTCTGTTAGGTTGGGATGATGTCGATGATCTAAACAGTTATCGACCAACTAGCTGTACCATGAGGTATAATGAATTTAAGAGAAAAAAAAACGAGTCCCACTCTGGATTAGAATCAGCCAATTTTAATAATAATAAATGAGGAAGTAATGGACAAGAGAAACGAAGTCATTCTTACTAACCTAAAATTCTTACTATACATCTAAAGCAGAATAGCAGATTTGAAACCCGTTGTGGAATACATATTCTTACAATGGACATACATTCAATCAGATAAAGCGTTTACTACATAAAGGAAAATATTTTAATTTTGAATCTAATTTAACTAATAATACCAAACCAACGTCCATCCCTACACGAAAGGGACAAAGAAATTCAAAACGTCGTTTGCGTAGTGTAGGTTACGACCTTGTTTTCTTTTGTAAAAGTAAGAATTTGTTTAGAGAGTAAGAGGCTGCTATTTTTGGTGGCTTTAGGTTATTTGATTTTTAGATGTATCCTTATTTCGCCGCAACTTATTGCATTGATTCACAGCTTTACCTTACATGGATTTTGGGAGACTTTTTTCGACGAATAAATGGGTGAGAAAATCCTACCATCCAAATATAATAAATGCGAAATTGTTAACTCTTGTCGCCTAAACGGAACAACCAATAGAGATGAGGCACGCAGGTAGATCACAGCCTGGGATAATACACAGGATACTTTTGATCCCGGAAAAAACAATAGATCCCTCGGGAACGCGGGTGAACCCCGGAGCGAAAACTAGTAAAAAATATAAAAATATGACCACTCGCTAACAAACAGCCAATACAAAAGTACCGTTAGTGAGCGAAATATTCATTAGAAGTGAGAATGCGATAAAGATAAAATCTCTCGGTATGTATGCACTTGTTGATATCACCATTCACGTGCTATGGCTGAACTGGCGCCAGGCCAAAGTGGAAACACATGTCTGGTCTGGTCCGGTCGATTTACATTTTATTATGAATGCAGATTGTACAAAAACTGCAGTTCCATTACTATCGGATATTATGGATACTATTATGGAAGCAATTAAATGTTATGACTACCATTAATTATGTTAGAGGAAGGCCAAAGTATGGACATGAAGAAGAAAAGAGTGAATACTGAGATCATAACTATAAGAAGAAATATAGAAGAAAACTTTGTGATTAAGGTGTAACTAATTATTAAAGCTAAAGCCGAACTTATAAAGAATTAGCAGTTGTTTACAACATATTGAGACGAAATTAAAGCCATGTATTCACTGAGAAACAATTGTTTATAAACACTGTTTCTGAAACAAAATCTACGTGTTTCTGAAACAAATGAATATGTTGCTGAAACATTTGAAACTGTTGCGGTGGTGAGACCCCGAAACATTGTTTCTGTAAAAATCTACGTGTTGTTCCACAAACTTTGTATCTGAAACGTGTTACTCAATGAATACATGGCTTCAAAAATGCATGTTTATAAACATATTAATTAAAAACATTAAGATATTAAACACGATCAAGCTGTCCTAGCTTTACCGCCTAAGCAAACAGATTATCATATATCTTCTTAATTAGCTAACAACACAACGTTGCTATTAAGTAGATGTAGTTTATTCTACCACACCCAATAATTAGTTAGCAGAAAAGCTATTGCTTTTTATAGGCCACGCATTTTAATTTACTAACTCTGGCTTCATCTAAGGCAGAAAATAATGTAAAGGTTGTATAATTTTTGATAAATTCACCTAAAAAGCTTTATGGATTATTTTTAATAATAATTGATAACATTCGGCCTTCAGGTCCACAATGTAGCAGATTTTTTACGGTACATAACAGATAGTTCATTCACTCTTTTGATATGGCTTTTATAATGTTTTATAGAATGAAGATTATTGATAAGATTATGACCTACTTCGTTATTAATTTTCTTAGACCCTGTAAATTCTAGAAAGAAATACGTAGGTATTTACTGTACCTATCTACATGTGCCTACGCGTCTGTGAGTAAGCGTTATTGGTATATGTAATAAATAAAATGTAGTAATGACAGAATTGAATTAAGTCCAGTCTGATGTCAACGCCGATATACACCCACATTTGTTTTATGATAATTATATCATTGATATGGTTATTGAAAAGGCTTAAAGCAGTTTGATGAAAGTAACATTCGATCAAATTATAAAAAATAAATAAAATAAAAGATATTCTAATGCTATATCCGGAATATAGATCCAATGAATCTCCTACGAAAAAAATTGAAATGTTTGTAAATGTTTCTTTGGTTCACTTGCGATGACAGAAATATTATAAATCGTTTTCCAATAAAGTTTACAGCTATTCCAGTTTAATTCAACTTATTAAATTAAACCATCCCATCGAAATTGATATTTTAAAAGATATCACAGTTTTAAAAATATCAACAAACAAGCCGAGAAAATACGTAAGTATAAGTATTTTTTTATAAATTACAACAATTAATAAAAAACGGGTCAGTAGAAAGTTGAGCACAAAATATGTCACACAAAAGTAATTTGTTACTTTCTGTAACAGAAGCGAACAGGGGCGAAGTTTGATTAGAAGTGAAACTGAGAAACCTTGAGAAAACACTGGAAATAAGTTAAATAAAGTCCAAACAAACAAATGTTTAGACATTTTTGGTAGGATTTCAGTTTTAGAGAATCTCATGTTAAGTGGATGGAAATACTAAACTGAGTATTATACAGGGATCAACAAAAATACATTTTATAATAAGTACAATATAAAATAATTACTCCAGTAATTTTATCTTACATAAGTTAATTCGCATGAAGCATTATGAATGTGACACTCATTAAGCACATTTCATCCATTAACATGTCAAATACGGACTCAAGTTTCCTCTGAAAATTGTCACCAAGTCAACATTTTGTTAATGCTCATTTAAATGAAAATTTATGCTCAACTGAAAAACAACACGAGGAACAGAAAAGCTCAAGTCTCAACGCTAAACTGGATAGGGTTGCAAATTCTGAGAATACATTTACTTTAGATAGAGCAGCCTTACCCTTTGTAAATGTAAGTAAAATGAAAAGCATGAAGCGGAATTAAGATGATTCATTTCCGATGTTCTGGTTGAGCATTGGGTCTATTGTTTCAAAGTATTATCCAATGGAAGATGTCGAAACTATTTGGCAATCTGGGTGGAATAACAATTACAAATAGTCAAACCGATAGTCAATATTCAAATGACTGAATACGAGAAAGATGAGATCATTAACTGTTTGGATTGGACAACATTCGAAACAGAAGATTAGAGGAAACACCCATGTTAACTGACACCAAAATACATAAGTCATTTTACAATGTAATCTATGAACAGGGAAGAACTAAGCGTACTTCTTATTTTCCGTCTCTACTGATGGCACTATTTATTTGCAAATGCATAAAACCAGATTTGGAGACTGAACCAGATGGTCATCAATCACAATAATTGAGAAAAAAGCCTTTAGATTCCACATCTCGTGAGGGTTGTAAAGTTTCACTAGGCAACAACGAGAAGTTATAGTATCTGGGTCAGAAATAAATAAATGATAGATTTCTACAGCAAATCTATGAAGGGGAGAATTTCTGCTCTGAATTATAAATATCGCATGGTAGGTTTGTTTGTGTTTTCAACTAATTTAATTATGCAAGCTTAGTTAGCAAGTAAAGTAGCATCAAAGACGAAATAGTCGCTCGCAGAAGTTATGTCTGTTCAGAAAATTGCTTTCAATTGTATTTACAATGAATAAATAAGTGCTTTTCGATATGGAACTCGCAGTGGACTTATCGATTCGACTATTACGACAATACTGAGGAAAATTATTTATTTACCTGGTTCGCTTGTGTTCGTACCGTAGTCTAACTGTTATAATGAATTCCATATCTACGGTCTTGTTAAGGTTTTTTTCATCAATATATCTACTGCAGCGTTTATTATGTAGTACTGAATACTTCCGTTTCTGTCGTTTCTTCAAACTATCCTGAATTGCATTGCATTTCTATATTATTCAGTACTAATTTATATATTATTTCATTAATGTCACTAATAACTTTAATTGAAATACACATTCCCTAGAATTCAAATTACATTACAAACGACAGTAAAATGATAACCATCGACGCTTTAAAAGTTATTACGATTTATAAAATCACCTGGAAACCTAGATAGATTTTTGTTCTGTCTAAAAACCACTCTACTATCAAATGCAAAACAGTTCCCGCGAATTTCACTTTAAATAACAAATCAATTGATGAATCTATATGTTTATCTAAAGATATTACAACTCTTTCAATTACATTGAATGAGAAATACGATGTTCTAGTAGTAGAAGGCGTTACGAGTGTCTGCCTAAGCATTTAATTTAACGAAAACACACTCAGTGCAAATTCACTACACTACAGAATGTAAAACACGTATGTATTTACAAGGAATATGTTAATGTTAACGACTTGACCTAAATTTTAACTAAGTAGGTGAAGCAATATGCAATTAACTAGAGAGAACTAATCAAATGGGCGGATACGGTAAACATGTCGGTTATCGTGACAACTTAGGTCACTGAAATTGTAAGTAGATTGATAACTTAGTAGAGCTAAGTTAGTTTGGGGCTATACAGCGTTCGACTCAGTTTATCTGGACGACATAATTGGTATATCAACGACTTACGACATCTTCGAACGATAGTCACCGATTGATTTCAATAGGGAGAGAAATTACCTGTAACAGAAAAAGTTATCAATATCATACAGATTAACATAAAACTTAAAGGCGATAGGCTAAGTAGTGACGTCGAATGCCGTTGCGAAGGTTGTGGGTTCGAATCTTACAATGAGCTTGAGCTTCGGGTGAAGGAATACATCACAAGGAATTCATAAAACTTTAGAAGGGTATTTTATAGTACCCGCCTGGCTATGGTTATCATCCTCAAGATGGAAATCTGTCCAAGCATCTGACTGTGTGTACCGGCAGTTGCACTTGAGAGCCAGTCAACCTACCGTGTACCTACCGTCATAGGCTTTGTGTGCTCAAGCCTATTAACAGTAAAATATAACCTAACAACAAGGTGTATCCCACATAAATTGAAGAAATACCTTCGCTTTTTCCAATTGTACCGTGCACTTAAGAGCAGAATTGCAAATTTAAGTTGCGTTTACACAAGAAATATGCATGTCATTATGCGCGGCCACACAAGTTTTAGTAGCGCATAATTGGCAATTATGCGAGACAAGGCAAGTGTTGATATACCGTACTTATTTACTTTGTTAATGTATGTGATTTGTTATAAGTACTGTGCACTTTACGAAATGCGCTTTAAAAAATACCGAGACGATATCCGCAAGTCCAATAAAATATGAATGCAATAATTTTGTTATACGATCATAATAAATATCCATTATTAATATGCAATTATTGTAGATTAACGGCGAACGCTTTGAACGTAATATTGTCGTTTATTGTAAATAATAAAATTGATATTGTTAAGTATGAGAAGCAATTATTTCTAGGTGTAAATTATAAAGGAACTTAAGAACAAATTATTATTTGTTTTAGACTGGTTATGGAAACTCTGTTTCATTAAGATTAAATAAAACATAACCGTAATTTCCATGGGAATTAGCGATAATAACAGACAATCAAGAATTGCAAAACACCAATCAAAAATACAGTAGTCCTCATTAACTTCCCAGGAAGGTATCCCAGAAACAATAACACACATAATGCTGTCGCAGTTATACTGTATTGTTTTGAATTGTAAGCCAGTATATTGTTAAGAACTGGTAAAGTCCGTTACACGTTAGCAGTCGGCACCGTTTACATGGATCAATTAATGGCGGACACCGTTAGATCGTCGCGGGCGCATCTAGAAAGAAAGAGATACATACATCTGTTTTTTGCTCGCTAGTTTTTTATGTCATCCAATTTGTTATGTTTAATTTGCGGCATAATCTAATTTGGATCTTTTGATCGTTGTTTAACTGAACGCTCAATCAAAAGTGAAACTTCGGTTTGAAGTTGTTGATGTGTAATTTCTTTATCTCAAAAAGAAAGTAGTTTTTGCTTCTAACTTAATTATTTTACTCAATATGGGTTTATTTATGAAAGCTTACAACCGAAAGAGCCTGGGTTGTGATGTGACCAACAGCGGACTTTTGGTTTTCTAAACCAAACGTCATTGGAAAGCCGGTGCACTAAAAAGCTGTGTAAACACTAAGTTCCTAAGTACTTTACGCAGAAAGAATAGAAATTTTCACTCAGTCAAATGTCTATAAGTTAGTGTAGTAGTTACTATGCTAATAAATACCTTTTGTAGAACAAAGGACCGGACGTAGGAAAGTTGTTACGTCGACCTAAAAGACAGGGACATCCGCCATTTGAGTGACACAGCAAAGCAATTCTATTTACGATTTGCTAACAATAGGGAAATCTGCTGAACTAATTGGCAGTTTTAACTAAGTCTGATCAAATTAGAATAGGTGACTGGACGACCCTACGACCGAAAAGGTTTTCAGATACTCACCAAATAGGATAGGGGCGCATATTAGAGCGTAACCCAAAAGATAAGAATAATAATAGTAGTGGTGATTTCAAATTCAGCTTTATCCTGCGCGAACTATCCTTAAGCGAGGGTGGGATGTCCTATAATTTTTATCACATCCTTAATAAAGAGTTTTATTAAACTTGAACTGATTAGCAGTGGCAATCTCCTGCATAAAACCATTATTGCGCACAGGCAACGGTAAACAAAACGAGAAAGTAGCGGGAAAGCGATAAAATTGCATTCAATTAGCCAGATCTTTTCAAGAGAAATATAAAAGTTTGTATGCAGCTAAATTGTAAACCCATTATTTAACAATAAAATTATAATAATCAAACTGCAGTACTTACCAAAGCCATCAAGGTATCTTTTTTCGTGTATAGGCCTGTTTTTGACCGCAATCTCACCATGGTAAGTGATGATGTGGCCGAAGATGAAAGCACACAAAGCCTAGAAGGAACTGGCTCCTAAATGCAACTGTCGGAACACACCGATAGGTTCTTGGCGAGACATTTTCAACTTAGGGTGGTTGCCAGCCAGTTGGATACTACAAAGTACCCTAGCACCGTGCCATGGTTTCTTTACGGTGCTGTCCTTCGCCGAAAGCTCTAGCTCATTGTAGGATTTGTACCCGGGACCTTCGTCTCGGCATCCCACGTCACTACCACTGAGCTATCATCGCCTACAGTGGGTGAATTAATAATCTTCACCCCATTTTCACAAATAACAAAGGCATCCGAATATGGTTCCAGTTCAGATATGTTACATTCAGCAACAATTAGCGTGAGTGGTTCTGTTTCTGGGAACAATAGTCCGACTATAGAGGTAGTTGATTATAGAGATAACTTGCCATCCCTTTGAAACCCCATAACACCGTTCATCGTGAAATGTGTACGTATAGTTGTGGTGGTAACAAAGAGAATTGTACTGTCTGTAAGTAAAATACTCAAAGTAACTAATTTTACAACACGCTCGCTCGTAAAGTGTCATTTATTGCAAAATACAAGTCTGTTTTTTTTCCCTCGCAAGTGTGTTGAAAAACTTAGTATGACAAGCGTGTGCATTGATTATTACACTCTCGGCTCCAACTTTGCAAACATGTACGATTTTGTTTTCCGATTGCCAGTCAAATCAAAGGGGAGCTAAAAAGGAAGCTCGAGCAATATTGCTAATGCAATTCATATTTCCGAATTTACGGCAGATCTTATGCAATCATCTAACAATTAACTCAAAGAGGTTCATTTTGTTTGAAATCTGTTCCACCAAATCCCCACCACCGAAAATGCGCTCTGATTGGCTAAGTCAAGGAAATACTATAAATTTAAATGCAGTGATTGGTCGGTGTTGTACTAGTCGCGGAATTGGATTGCTCGGTACTCCAAAGGGATTTTACCTCGATGTAAATTATGAAATTAGAACAGTTTTTTCTAAAAACATAATCAAACGAATAGCTCATTCGAGATTATCTAGCGATTGAGAAATCGGCCCTTTGTACAGTAGCACCCAACTGATATTGCTTACCGATGTACTTGCGCAGAAGATACATTTTCAAAGCTATTGGTCGGCAGCTGCCGCCATGTTAGCGCGCGCCGTGCGGAGAGGCGTGACTTGCGAGTGAGACGGAACTAACAGCTGCAGAGTATTATGAACCTTATAGTAGTGATCTAAGGTTGATTGTAAGTTTTAAGCATTCTTTCGTTAATCTTCGGGGCCATACTGTCTTTTTTGTGCGAAAGAAGATTCTCAACGCGCCTTATTAGTTGGGTACTGCTGTAAAGTTGTGTATCTAATCATAATAAAGCGTTATTTATCTGTCTATGTACTGTCATATCTAAAATGTATTACGTACGTCCGGAAGTAGGTATTGTAATTAATTCCTAAATGTATGATAACTGAATGTGCACTCACCATAATCAGAAGCTATGATTCATAATCACATACAAGTGAACCACTTGTAGACAAGTTGGATAATTTCATTCCGATACATAATTTATTGATAACGCTGTTGTTTACCTATTACATAACGCCGTTATTGAAATATTATTTTAGCTCTGTGGTTTTAATTGTGGTTTTGTCTTTCCCAGAGGATTTGTGACATTATAATGGGGAAAAAAATGCAGTGTATATTTTTATTTTCTGCTAGCCTCCGCGGTTTCACCCACGTACGGTTTTTTATTGTGCGGTACCCTAATTCTTTTTCGAAAATGAATTAGCCTTAGTTAATCCATATAACATCAGCTATCTGCTTGAGAACTTCCCGTCAATATCGGTCCAGCCGTTTCGAAGATTATCCGCAACAAACAGACAGACCGAAATTTTTTTTAGTTTCTAGCCGTGTTAATTTCGTATGTATTTAGTAAAAGCTGTTATTTTTACATTAAAAACATACAATAAATTTATTTGTATAGATTAAATTCAAGTCATATTTTCACTTTAAATCATTTTTAGAACCAGGTAAATGTGACAATAAATTATTCGCCTTTATTGCACCTATATATTTGTAAATGAAATTTAATTTAACGTTATTTTCCGTATTAAAGTACTTAATCTGGTTTAGTCGACTGGTTTTCGACGCGGACGCATCTAAAACCAGTAATATAATATGTATAATCACGCAAAGTTGTATATTCCTATTACCGTAAACATATCTTAGGTATAGGATGCTGATTTATTTAATAACCGCTTATTATTTTTAAGCGATCTTAGAAGAGTTCCATTTCACTCCTTTAATTCATAGAAGGAAAAAAAAACACGCTGTATCCAAGAGGAGCTTTTATGTTGAAAGCCTTCTATCAGCTTTAGCTACATACAACCTGCAATACCAGTTTACCTGCCACTCTAACTGTGCCATTCCTTGTACCGTTATACACCACGAAGCAATATCATTTTTATTACACAGACTTTATGATGGCAATTTGCGTACGCGACGTTATTGGCTATAAAAGTTCGCGAGTGTATTGGGCGCTTTCAGTATTTTGTTTGTACTTTGCAACCTAAAATGCTGACCTCTTGCACATATTGCTGTTTTGGGGTAATCGTTTTATTACTAGCACTTTTACATTTTAAATATTACTGCTTAGTGTTTTTATAGCTATCAGAATAACAGAGAAATTCTTGACTCCAGAACTTATTGGAATTCCATTACAATTATTCAGGAAAACAGTTACTATAACAATAATAGTAGGACTAAAGATTCGACTGAATTTCCATCAATAAAACAGTTCATCACAAAGAAATAGTTTTGCTTGCTCTCTCGTCACATCTTTTTATGATTCTCCTGATTTCGATTCTTCATTTAACCGATCGTCAACGAAAAGAAAGTATGGCCCCGAAGATTAACGAAAGAATGCATAAAACTTACAATCAACCTTAGATCACTACTATAAGGTTCATAATACACTGCAGCTGTTAGTTCCGTCTCACTCGCAAGTCACGCCCCTCCGCACGGCGCGCGCTAACATGGCGGCTGCTGCCGACCAATAGCGTTTCCCGCATTTTGAAAATGTATCTTCTGCGTAGGTACATCGGTAAGCCATATTAGTTGGGTACTACGGTATACTTATTGCTTTTTCTCTTAATCACACCTTTTTAGTCCACAACATCGCTCTCTTTGCAAAGTTAATAATATCTTGCCTAACCTAACTCTGTATAATGTAAGTACACCCCTAAAAAAATTATCCCAAGGACAAATGTAAAAAGGTGAACCGCTTTCGGCCAAATGAAATTCTTTGAAAGATATTTCGGCTAAGTATATGATGATACCTGTTTAAAAATGTACTTTATATTTTATAGCATTGAGTGCAAAACCATTGAAAGTTACAAATAAAACACTTTGCGGGTATCAAGTAACCAGGAAATTCAATTTTACAGTATCTCTATTCTGTATAATAGCCTCTCTGCGTGCTCTCCTATTCATAAAAATAAAGCTCTGAAATGTCACGTTAATGGCCCATCCCACATGACAATTAATTTAAAATTACATATCTTAAACGAAGTCATGGGTTTTTTATGATGTTTCACCTTTCCTTTGATTTATTATCATTGCCTTAGGCGAGGCTTTGATATCGAAATAGACCATTAGCCAGATACATTCTGGTGTTAAATTTTCGTTAATTACATAATTAGCTCTTTGTTTTTATACATAAAACATTAAATCACGTAATTAAAGCTATGAAACTTTTAACCACCATTTTTTCTATAAAAATCGCTCCCATATCTCTTTTAATTCTTTATGACAAGGGCAATAAAAGTACCAAACTTGGCCATATCAAATGTTTACTTCCATCCTGAAATAATTAAAGCATAAGCTTATATTCCTATGCGAAATACCCTGTAAAACCAATACCCGGGGAAATGTAATTCAACATTTACTTCACGGGTCACAAAGATAATGTTATATGCAAATATAGCAAGAATCAGACAAACAATAACCGCTGTAATAAACGCGTGAGACTAAGTTTTCAAGTTTGGACGTATTCAGGGCACCGATACTGGTATCTAGGCTTACATAAATGTAGAAACATGAACACGCTCTGAATACAACGATGGATGGAAGACAGACTTATATAACATGTTTCAACTGGTTCATAATGGACCATCATAAAGGAAAAAGAGTGTTGAAGACGTGGAAGTCGATGACCGAAACGGTACGAAAGGAATGAAGATTTAGCAAAATAGTAGAAGAAACTTGAACATGGTCCCGTAGATTGGCTAGATACAGTCAAGTCAGTCAAGAAGGCTACCAAACCCACAAATTCCTTAGTTCCTTAGTCCAAGTTCCTTATATTACTATATGAAGTCCTAATAGGACCTTAGGATACTTCTAGGGTCGGCAACGCGCGAGTGATGCCCCTGGTGTTGCAAGCGTCCATAGGCTACGGTAACTGCTTACCATCAGGCAGGCCGTATGATTGTTTGCCACCTTAGAGGTATAAAAAAAAAAAAAAAATTGGGATAATGATATCAAAAAAGAAAAAATTAAAAACAAAACGACTAAAATTCAATTTATTGCTCGTCGCAGTTCAGTTCGTTCCATTGTAAAAAAAGGTCACAGATTCAGAGGCAGAAAATACCAGAGCGTTATTGGATGAGCACTGTCGAAAAGAAAACGGGGGAGCTACAATAAAAATGCGAGTGATCGAGCAACGACAATGTAGTGTTGAGACAGGTTAAAATTTTATGGCTTGTTAATAAAAATATTTAACACTTCACCTAACTCGACAGGCGCGCTTTTAAGATGTTTAGTTCAAATTAATCGACATTGTAGAAAAAACAAGTCACGTGTCCGATTAAATAGAATAGAAGATCATTATGGTGAAGTGTGAACCATCTCATGCATAACAATGACTTTTAATGAAACACTGTAATTAATTCGAGACAGTATCTTTGCTTCTTGCATAAAACATATTATAATGTTAATAGTCAGCCAAGACAAGTCTTTCCTCATACCAAAATATTGTACTAACATTAGTCAAGCATGTCGTCCTCAGAATGTATGGTGTTATGTCGTTTGGCATTCCAGACGAGGCGTAACTCCCTTGCGACGACCACATAAATTCTAAGCAGCTTTATGTATGTAGAACATACTAAGTGCTATTGTTTCACTTGCCTCGTTCAATCCTCAAGGATTAAGTGTTTTCTTTTCGGAATCACATTTTCTACTGAGCTGAGCCAAGGCTAGCTTTGTATTATTTGGCTCATTTAATTTAGAGCAATCGATAGTCTTAATGTGTTATTTACAACAAATCGTTGCAATTAGTCTTAAACTGGGTTAAGACAATAGTTTTCCTTTAGTTTCACATCATTGCTTTGGAGAAATAACTTTGAAGGTACATAGGTACTTTCGTTTTAAAGATAATTTCCTGATTTAATATCCCAGAACTCATTATCCATGTTACTTAAACGGCTTAAAACTTTTGTTTTAAATTGTATTTGAAGCGTTAAAGGCTCAAATTCTTAACGGGAATTGTGACGAAATGTCAAGACGTGTAATGGAGGAAAAGAGCACGATGGCATCTTGAGAATGATTTAAGTTGTTGTGAGCTGAAATGCGAGATACTTTTCTTTAAGCCTTTCTCAGATCTCAGGGCCAATAATTTTAGAATCTGGTCGATTCTACTATTGAGAACAATTTCCTGATATACTTACAAGGTTTCCCACGAATTTTTAATTAATTTTGTTTAAACAAAGGAGCGCAAGAAACTTCCACGTTTTAAGCACAAAGGCATAACGACGATGATAATAAGACATCAAACAAGCGAAGTCTGCGTTGCCTGCTCAAAGAGGTCTTACATGTTAAAACTTTGACAAGTTTCCAGCTTTTTACCTTTACAAAATACCAAATAATATAACGCTTTAACATGGTTAAATTCCCTGAAGCAATAAGGGATTCAGAGAAATTATTACATTATCCCTAAGGAACATGACGTTTGTGTAACGAACCTAATATAGAAAGAAATCTCTCGAATATAAAAGAGAAAGATTTGAGAGTAATTTTAATTCAGGTAGCAACAGCCTGGCGCAAATTTGGGTAATTAATTAAGGCTTTGAAGGTTATAATTATTATAGCTTAAAATGAAATAAAGGAAGACTCTTCAACGGAAAAAAAATGGGTGTTTTAATACATGGTGTGCGCACAGAAAACTAACTGAATAAAGTTGTCACTCATACACAACAATCGGTATTTCGTTTACCAACTACACCATTTACTTTATACACTTTGGTTCAGGTTTACATTGCATGAGCTTTATGACATTTGAGCTTAATAGCACTGCAAAACTGTCAACCTCAGTGGAAGTTGAGAGTTTCTAGTTTCAGAAACGTTTCACATACCTCATACGAACAATTTAAATATTGTTTAATGTAAATAGAAATCATGTGCGATACAGTGGTGCTATCTAGGAAATGGTATATGGATTATGACCGAGATATATCCTGAAGCGATATTTGGAAATGTCTTTGGAAATAAACGTCGCGTTTCAATAAAGTTAGGCTTAAAGGATTACTGTCAAATTAGGCATTCAATAAAGCATTTGAAAATAATGTTGAAACTTTAAACACATGACAACGTTAACACATGATGTCACATGATAATGTTACTTACTCAAGAACTTTAGGTTTGTAAGATCAGCTAAATTTGCTAAACATATTTTATTAAACAAAACTTTCCATGACCAAAGCTGACCTATGATAAAGCGGCTTTAACATTTGAATTTGATTAGACAAAAGACAGACAGCGTCTCTTTTTAAACTTAAACGAACATTACGTAAATTACTTGGGCGATTTACATATTATCCATTTTGCGTCGCTTCGTCTGAAAATTGTTGGTGCACATTATGAACTCTTTATCAATCCAATTTGTAAAAAAAAACTCTTTCTTTACGACCAAGATCAAGGTTAATCCGAATTATTCCAGACCGATAACGGTGATGGGACTTTTAAGTTTGAATTAGAAAGCCGCGAGGTTTAAGTTCAGTAGATTACTGAAGGAGGGTCTTTATAGATAACGGGAGAGAAAGAGAAGCACTATTGCATAATACCACTAGATATTGCGAAGAAGATACAGTTTTCGGTACTAAAATAAGCTCTAGTACGCGTTGTTTTTCAGCATTCAAATATCTATTCTATATACCTAGTTATTTTTCTATCATTAGTTGGATAAATCAAGAACTATACAATTTTTAACGTCTTTTTGAACACTTTTGCGCCGATTTTGTATTTGGGTGGCTTGTAATTGAATGGCCTCCAGATCCAATCTATCCATTTATTGCGGAGTAAAAATGCTTTCCCACAAGGGTACACATTCCATATGATTTCTCTAGAGAATAGGGGAGCCTCAGGCGAAACAATTGTGAAATTTATTTCATGTGATTTTAGGGCTGCTTTTGAAACTGTTAATTGGTTTATGTAATGATTAATTGTGATATTTTTCGTCAAGCTTAATGTTCTCTACAAGAAGAAGAAATGATCAATATATCATCTATAGAGAGAGATTTAATATGATATCTTCTTTGGAATTGCAAATCTACTGTGTCGTTTTATAGTTTGAGGAGCATTCTGCTAATGTCTCGATTACAGAGATCCGCAGTTTAAATCCTGATTTATGCTTCCCTCCTCAGGCAAAACCGTACACATCGGAAATTGCTCCTCAGCTATAATGCTACAAGCAGATGCTTTATTGAGTGTAAGAATAATCTTATATCCATGCTATAGTTTTAAAGATTTATCTTCCTGGGAAATATAGAATTTTAAGTCGAGAAGAGAACGATTAATAATAATAATAATAGTTATTGATTACAGCTAGGTTTTTAAAACTGTCAACAAGGAAAAATAGT
Source organism: Polyploca ridens (assembly GCA_951394255.1). Classification (NCBI taxonomy): domain Eukaryota; kingdom Metazoa; phylum Arthropoda; class Insecta; order Lepidoptera; family Drepanidae; genus Polyploca; species Polyploca ridens. The sequence goes on along the minus strand of OX596269.1, from coordinate 5,903,790 downwards.
TATACCGCAAAGGACTCAAAGCCTGTTTTTTATTTGTTTACCGACACCAAATGTACCTACTTATTGAGAAAATGGGGCCATCATAACAAAGATCAGACCCAGACAATACAAAAAACTTTACATTACAAAGGAAAACGATGCCATTGTCCATCATAACAGAGTACGATTTCCCAAAAAAATCTTACAATATAAACACCAAGATACCTCCAGAAATAATTAACAACGGGCCTTTGATTCGTTATTCTCGTTTCTCTTTGCAAAAATCATCCTTGTTTTAAATAAGTGATGTTAAAAGATTAAAGTCACTGAAGGTACGATTGTTTCCATGAAACTGGCTTCCAATGAATGTCTATTTTCTGTGGAAATAATATTACGTATCATTGTTGGGAGGGCGAGATTGAATTTTTTTATTGTATCAAATCAAAGGCACGTTTCGACGTGTAATTTTCTTTTTGGCAATCGTAGCTTTGATTTTGAATAAAATTTATGAGTGTTATATTATAGAACCTAGGACTTACAATAAAATATATGCATTGCTTCTAAATAAACTGCCTATTAATAACATACATGCAAATTCACTTAAAACCTCGCATTAAAACAAAATTATGATAAGAAAATTAGATAAACACACGAAGGTTAGGTTCCATAATATTATTGCAACATGCGAATTTAAGGAGCGTATCATACACGCAATCTTTCCTCACGCATCGCATGTTTTGTAAAATAATGGTAATATCTTCCAATCATATGGCATGAGGAACTAATAAATTTATTGTTGAACGCCTTCTTCAAAGGTTTGCATTGTCACGTAATAGGAATCGGTAATATTGGGCTACTTTAGATGACTTCGTACAAGATTGGGTGAATTGAAGCTGATAATAAAGTCAAAAACATTACACTATTCCAGTATTGATTATCAGATAATTACCCAGCAAATATTTGTTCTTTGACGTGGTCTTTCACTGCTGGCCGCATAAATAAGAGTCACTCAGCGACCTATGGAACGAGCTATGCTCGGAATTTCTCTACGTGACAGGGTCCGAAATGAGGACATTCGTAGGAGAACGAAAACGACGGACATAGCTCGTAGAGTTAGTAAGCTGAAGTAGCAATGGGCAGGCCACATCGCTCGAAGAGCCGATAACCGATGGGGAAGAAAGTTTCTCAAGTGGTGACCACGTACTGGAAAGCGCCGAGCGGGACGACCTCCCACCAGGTTGATCGACGACCTGGCGGCCCAGAAACATTCGAAGTGGAAATCAATGGGGGAGACCTATGTTCAGCAGTGGACATCCATGGGCTGATATGATGAAATATTTGTTCGCTTCAAATTCGCTAGAATTAAGTCTCATCTAATGATGCAGGTTTTTAGTCATCTACAGCGAGGTAAAGCAATACTGTAAGAATCAGCGATAGAATTGTTGCAGCCATTTTAAAACCAATAAAAACATCGATAACATCCATTAAGATCTTTGTATTGCTGTTCAAATATTGAATATCCAGAGCAAATTGAGAAATCCTTCGCCAATTAGTACTCGGTTAATATTTGTTTTAAGTGAAACCGGTGTTTTCTTACTTATAGTACACAATCGCTTGATTGATAGTAGCTTTTGCGCCTGGTTTTATCTGCTTTCAGCTGTAGTCATATAAATATTTTGAGATAGGTAGGTACTATCACATTGTGTTATAGTCTGACTTATCTTTCCATCAATCATTTTTATAGAGAATATTAGAGACTATCAGATTATCCCAACACATGTCCCAGGAGGAGAAATTAGCCTCAAAAACCTTTACTTTAAAGAAAACTGCATTCATAATTTTCTTGTATCTAAGTAAATCTACGGTTTAGCCTTGCAGAGATCCATTACTATTCTAATAAAATATAATGAATAGAGCATTCTCAATTTGTAGAATCATTAACGTCAATTCGTGGCTACGAAATAGCACGGTTGAGTGTACTATCGCTTAGTGTATTGCATAACATTGCATTGTTAACACTGATGCAACCTGCATAGATGGTGCACCAAGGATATCTAGTGTACACCTTAAAATATTACCAACAGGTTAAAGCCGTCTTGTATTGGCAATTACCATCAGGACCAACTTGCTTGTTAGTAGACAGGCATTACTTATAGAACTCGGTAAAAGCTGATTTGGAAATAAATGTTAACAGTAATACCAAACAACCTCTTACTTGCTATCATATCTGTTCTCTTTGGGAAATAAAGAAAAACTTGTTTTCCAAGTCCCAACAATAAAGGGGATATGATGGGTATTCATTATAAATAATAAATCATGCCATTTTAAAGATGCCCAATGCTGTATCTGATTCATACCTGTAACAAAAAAAAATATGATAAGGGCTAGACGAATACCAAAAAACAAGTAACATATAACAACAAAACTCGTATTCCAGTTAATAAACTACTCATCTCCTTAAATAATTATACTAGGAACGGGCATGCTATATATTGTCGGCAAAACGTTTCTAAATTAGAGCTCCAATAATACTTTAATACGATGGCGAACAAAGAACGTGTATTTCCAGATCCTTACATCAAGATCACGCGATTCAGTTCTCATAGTTAACGAAATAGACTTTTCAATGTTACGATGGAATTATTTTTAATTAAGGGATAAGCTACATTTAAGACAAAGCCTTTTAATTCAGTAAAGGTAGGCTTAGCTGAATTAAAATGCTTTGTAGAGGGCACTATTGAAGTTCAAAGCTACTAAAGTTACCACCGGTTTAGAAGCCAGTCACCAAAAACCAGCCAAAAACCATTTAATATAATATATCTTAACATTTCAAAATATATATATACAATCTAAATAATACGAACCTAAGCAATCAAATTCATCTAAATAAGAGCAAGTCTCCGAGTAAGAACGAAATTTAATTGTACTGATATAGTAAACTGTTTGATCTTGTGAATTGTCACGCATGCGTCAATTGTAGCTGCTTTCTTTCACATGTTCATAAAATTTAGCAGCCATCAAAAATCGCATGTCTGGTAAATTTGTCGTTACTTTTGACGACTGATCGCAAAATCGCGTAGTAAAAAAAGTAGCATATCTACGTTAACGCTAACAGGTAATGGTGTGGAAATAGTTCGTGAAGCAGCTGTATCGCCTATAAAAGGTCGAGTTGTTCACTAGAACATAAAACAAGTTAATGGGATTGTAATGATTTGTGATGAAATGCAGGCTTGCCGGTGAAAGAACTCGCATTGAATATGTATTGTCTATAAATTTTCCTTAACAATGCAAGAGACTTAAGCAAAAACTGCCGCGCCGTAAATATTGAGTATACTTCTTTTTACCACACATTGATATTTTTGAATTGTAATACCAAATTATATACTTGCTTATCAAAGCAAGTACCAGACGACAGATAATTTAAAAGAAATACTTCAATAATGAAATGAAAATCATTTCCAAAAAAATATCGTAGGTGATTTTTGCAAAATGCTTGGAGTGCAATGAAGCGTTTAAATGACCGCACCATTAATCCAAGATGGCCGAAACGGAAACAGTGACGGATGCGTTGAGAGCGCGGGCGCGGGCCGGCAAACAGATGACGTTGGATTGTGATCATTACCGGTCGCGCCTTTTTGCTCTATAGCGGGAAACAGCGTCTACACTCGAACTTGCTGTCGACGTCTTATTTGGACACTGTGTCTTTTTTTGGACAGTCTTTATTACGGGTTAAAATCAAAATTTTATACAAAATGAGCATCTCTTTTGAATACAATCTGTATTGGTGCAACCTAAGTTTAACATGTCTAATACGTTAGCTAATAACGAGTAGTAAAAAGACGTTAGAAAGCACATCTAAATTATTCACTGTGCAATAATGAGATGAGCTTATGACGCGAAGTTTCACCTGTACCTAGATGATCCTGTTTCAATTGTTAGTTTGCACATAAAGACGAAAGCAATAGAATTCTTTGAGGGTAAGCTAAACCCTCAAAGAATTCTATTGCTTTCGTCACAACTATTTTAGGTCTAGCTAGTCTAGTGTCTGGAGCTGGCATGTTTTTAAGAATAGCCTGTATCTCTTTGGACTATAAAGGCTGATATTGACAACTTCTTTACCAAATTCTATGCATATAATAAAATTCTCTGATTATAGCCACACAAAATTAGAAATTCTTTCTAACAAAGCTTTGTGTGCGATAAAAATACTATAAATAAACCTTGGTGCAAAATATCTCAGAGATAATAAAGATAATCATTAGAAACTAGCATGACCTGAAAAAGCAAAGAAATGATAATAAATAGACAGGAGAAATGTTCCGTCAACAGTGACACAGAAATCGTACAATAACCATACAGAACTGTGTTAAAAAGATGACACAGAGTGACAGTTGGAAACTGTTGTGTGCAATGCAACTGACCGCGTGAGAGCCCATATTGAGGGGAAGTTGGCAGTGGTATTTATATTTCAATATCCTTTTTATATTCATCATGCAGGCGCAGTTATTACTGCACTCTCATTGTTTGGGTGGGCTGAGTGAGAGTAGCAAGCGACCGCGAATGAACTTTACAAAAAAATAATGATTCACACAGGTTTTGACAGTAGAGAGACAGCAAGTGGTTTTATAATTACTAATGACAACTTAACCCGTTGGTTCTCGCGAGAGACGCGCGTCCTTTTATAACAACTGATGTCATTGTTATATTTTTAACCGCGAGCCCAAGGTATTCTGATCGTCAAAGAGATGGCAATAATTGAAATTGTTGTAAGAGTAGTAAAGATGAAAATAAGATCACACTTCATTAGTGAATCGCAGTATCTCATTTTGTAACTTATGACCGGTTCCCTAAGTGCTACTAAAAAGTTAAGACACGTAGAGCCCACCAATTCGCTGTGGACCTGCGTGATGGATTATGATTCTCTAATACCACTCTTATAAGATGAATCGATACAGAAATCCGGGGACATTATACTAAACTTATATGGATGATGCAATACACCCAAATATTTCACATCTAACAACATTCTGGAAACTGATTTTAATTTAGCAATGTAAACTTTAGACGACAAGTTAATATCAGACATCCGTATCGAGGACGTCAATAAGAACAACGTTTCCGCGTTCCTTAGCTACAGAACCTTCACTGTAGCACTGAATTCCGAAGGTTACATCGAAGGATTCTTCATTCATTCCAGTTATGGGACAGTCTTTGATACAACCAGGAATTTATTCATACGTAATCTTGAAGGCAAAGTCGAAAAATCAATCGTTTTTTTTAACGGTCAGACTTTTCCAATAAGAGAAACAAATATTTTCTGACCTTGAATAAAAGGACCGTGGTTTTGTTTTTAGCATTGAAATGTAGGTACTAGTTATTGTATCGTCGAGTGAAGTGTTGGTCGTGGGTGCGAGTTAAGAAACGACAAAAACATGTTTGTTTTATCAATCAATTACATAATTAGGAAATCAGCAAAAATCTATTCAAAATAAGATGTTTATTTTCAGAGAAAAAGAAACTAAATTCACTAGCTGTGGAAGGAGCGTTTGAAAATATGCCTGTGAGAGCGTGTCATGCAGTAGCTCCGATTATAGCAGACTGAAAGTTTCGTTTAATGACCCACTAAACTAAAATAGTAACATCCGATTGGCAGAGTTTCCCGTGCAAGGTTATGAGCGGTCAAAACAACGAATGTTGGCTTAGAGCCATTCATACATTGATCTGTGAGACAATGGGGAATTTATGTCTGGGCAATGATGAAGAACATCTATGGAGCTAACAACTTATAGAAGTAGCACAGAGGATAAAACCTTAAAAAAGAAATCTGCAGCTGTCACAAACGCTGAAATCATATTGCTTCTAGAAAAAAAAAATAACACAAGATTTAAAACAATGCAAGTGAGCAAGTCAGAAGGTATCGTTGATGAATATCAGAAACCGACAGCTATCGACATGTATAAAGATAAACACAATTTACACTGATCCTACGATAAAATGAGTCATCCAATCATTCATGGAACTCAAACGGTGCCTTTCGAATTAAAACCGTATTCATTCATTTGTGGTAACAAAAAATAAAACAGGAGTGGGGGAAAAAGGACGTAAACACTCAGCCTCTCCCACGCTTATATACTTGCGTATGATATCAATGGCAACATCCTGAGTGAGTACTAACCATTATAACATTATATATAACTCATGTGGGTAGAATTGAAAACATCCGAAATTTATTGAGCGTTTACCTACGCCTCGATATAAATTATGCTATAACAAACGGAAATCATTTATTATAATAATAATATCCAGCGCACAATCAACACCCTCATGACCAAATATAGAAAGCACCATCCCCGATCTTGCACGGAAAGATTAACCCTACCAAAGCGCGAAGGAGGAAGAGGGCTTATCGATATACAAAACTTACACAACTCACAAATTACTACACTCAGAAAATTCTTTCACAATAAAACAAACCAATCCACACTCCACGCAACCACAGTGTTAGCAGACACTAAACTAACACCTTTGAACCTCAAAGACCATATTACACAAAATAAAATAACCTCAGTTACAGAAAAATTGAACTCCTGGCTCCAAAAATCCCTTCATGGAAGACATCGCCGAGACTTAGTTGACCCCAACGTCGACAAAAATGCGTCGAACGAATGGCTGAGACGAGGTGAACTGTTCCCAGAAACAGAGGGATTTATGTTAGCCATACAAGACCAGATAATTGATACACGTAACTATAGAAAACATATAATTAAAGACCGCACACTCCAAACAGATTTATGTCGACATTGCCACAGTAACTCTGAAACTATTCAACACATAACAAGTGCATGCAAATCCATAACCCAAACTGACTACAAACATAGACACGATCAAGTAGCAGCTATCATCCACCAATATCTTGCTTTCAAATACTCACTCATTAACCAAAAAACAGCCTACTATAAATATAAACCCCAAACAGTCTTAGATACACCTGAATATAAAATATACTGGGACCGAACGATCCTAACCGATAAAACGATACACTGCAACAGACCGGATATCACTCTCCACGATAAGAAAAACAAAATAGTTTATTTAATAGATATTGCAATCCCCAACACTCACAACCTTAGATCTACTCACACTGAAAAAATATCCAAATATACAGACCTATCAATAGAGTTGAAAACACAATGGAAAGTGAACACAGTTACAACCGTTCCCATAGTATTATCATCCACTGGTATTGTACCTCATACACTTCACACCGGCCTAAAAATACTTGGAATCCATAAAATGACATACATCCAACTACAAAAAGCCGTTATTTTGAACACCTGTAGAATAGTCCGCAAATTTTTAACAATAGACCAATAATCTCACACAACAAACAAACACACACCACTCATGAACACTTGTTACATTATATACATACATCTCCCACATAAACACGCTCACACCTCACATACCTTACCCATTTTTTCGTTTGGCCAAAAGCCCGCGATAAAATGTAAATACCCTACCAGTAAGTAGGAGAAATTTAAAAGAAAATAAAAATAATAATAATAATAATAAGCCTTTATTGCTGTAACTTATGCATAGTATAACATTAAAACTATAATACTTAATTCTATTGACAATATTAACAAATTGTTTCGGCAACCGGTTTTTTATTTTACAGCTTGTCCTTCGACAAAGGCCTCCTCTAAAGCTTTCCATTTTGTCCTGTCATTCATTTATTACTGACATACTAATGAATGATTTCATTAGAAATGCAAGAGAAAGCACTAAAATAAGCATTGCTGAAGCGTTGCTAACAAAGGTTAACGCAAAAGTAAATGAAATGAAGGAGATAAATCAGCAAAGAAATTCTTCTATTAGATATAAACTTTTGCGAAGGCATCGTAATCATAATAAAAGATATAGCAAACGACGAAAATGTAGCATCTAATCCAACGATCTATGACGTCATTGCTACAAATTCAACGAATCGCTATCAACATGCATTTGATTAAAAACTTAATTGTTCCAACGACTCACTTGTAAGCCGGAAGGAATTGTGATAAGATAGAGACAGCGACACAATAGAATAAACGCATATTTATGAAATATCGGAACTGATATTGAATATTTATCAATGAATATGGTGGCAAGTGCGGGGCCACTGGTCTAGATTAGATATAACTTTTATGTTTTACATTGACTTCAATGCAATATTTTCTTTTTTTAAATAGGTAGCCGAACCTAATACATAAGGAACATTAGTAGAAAGATCATAGGTAGTTCTAAATCTGTGAAGCAATGTTTTTTGCAATAATGAGTCTTCTGGTACGGATTTCATTTATATTAAGGTAAATGCGAATCAGGTATATTAGGTACGAAACGTTGAAAATTGATGTACGTGTTTACGTAACAACTAGGCCAAAACAAAACTTGCCTTTTCATTAGATTGATTTTGTTGAATAACAAAGATGATGAAAATTTCCTACGGCGATCGTAAACAACGTAAAGATTGCATAAACAGTGCCTAATTTAATGAATGAATATTTACAAATACATGGTACTTCCCTACAATAGTTTATTTAAGGTTTTATGTTAAATTTCTACATTTTAACAAACTGATCTAAAATTATACGTCAGTCAGTACATAATGTCGTAATGAGAGGACATTTGAATGTTACGGGATTGGATGTTTACTTCACTTCCAATCAGGTGACTTTACAGCATTGGCATATTTACGATAAAGAAATATTGGACCAATCCAATTCGGAACCTCCCACATAAATCTTGAAATAAATATTAATATCTTGAGTCGTGGGTGGTAGTTACTTATTCTAATGTAGGTTATAATGTAAGAACTAACGAAATATATGTAATCCGATCACACAAAAATACCAGGACCATTTTCGATAAAAAAATAACCCAGAACCAGGTCATAGCCTCGACCAACATAATAACAAAAAAGCATTCGAAGTAGAGCAAATCATTAGTACGATAACACTGAATAGTAAAGATCGAGATTCCATGGACAATAAAAATTATATCATAAAGTTATTAAAAGCAAAAAACCAAACATAGATTGATAGAGAAAATGATATATACTCTAGCTACACACACCCATACGCACCGTATCAATGAAACTGTACCATTCATGCATTACACGGGCGGTCAAAACAGCGAATGTCGCTCCAAGGGCGCGAAGATACGATAGACGTGCTTGTCGTTTCCTGTACGTACGGCTATAATTATCTCTCTACATAAGCTGTACAGTTTCTATTTTCTTATATGATTTAGATAATAAACTCTACTAAACTCTGTATAGTTGTAGGTGTAGGCTTCTATTTTTATTTCGTTATATAATCGAGCGTAGCTATCATTTCAGCAAACGGGTCTACAAACTTATAAAATTCCATTCTTCGTCCCGAAAATATCAGTATGACCAACCAAATTTAGTTGCGTAAAAGCAGTCCTATGAATATATAGAAGTTTTATTTAACCCTCCGCTAGTGCCTTTTACCGTTTACTTATCTGATTAAACTATAAACAGATGTGGGCAGTTGGTTACTTGAAAACTATAAACCGATTATTGACCATAAACATGGCGTACATCGCAGAGCTATTAAATACATGTTAAGCTGTAAATCATTCAACCTAATCTTCTTCAAATGAATCAGTTCTAATCTATATTTAATTAGTGATTTTGTTTCAGCTAAAAACAGGAAAGAGGCAACAAAATCTTTATAACACAAGTATTTTCAAGGGAGTATGGAAACGGTGAAACAAAATAAACGGTAAATAACTGAAATAATGCGTACGAGGGTGAAGTATGTATTCGATAACAGAAATCCCTTGGCACTTATCCAGTGGGAAACATATAAAAGTATCCACAATGAAGGCAAAAATAATCCATTCAAGACGAGTAAGGTGGCGAATCAATCGACAGCGACGACCAAATTTATCGATGCGAACGAAATTCAACCGAAACTAAACGAGATGTAGCGTCGAAATTCGTGATAAATCCAACAGCGAGCAAAATTTCAGTGTAGTCGAAACACGAATCTACACTAAAGCTGCTATGAATAAGGATGATATTGGAATGGTAGTTGATTGAGCGCAAATCAAAAATATCGTTACAAAATCAAGAGGGGTCAAGTTCGTAGACAAACAAAACTGATTTTATAGCTTTGACGTTTATATTTTATCTTTAGATACATTTAAAACCCCTGGTACAGTTGTAGGTATTCATGTGGCTGCTTTTATAACATCCGTAAACGTCTCTATCTCAGCATCGATTTCATTTCTGTCCTTTATTTTAAGACATCGTAAAAGTAGGGAAGGTACATGATGTAATCATTTGTTTACCAGTAGAAAAGCGATTTCACGTTAAAAGATTGAGCTGTAATAATGCCAGCCTGGAGGTAATTAATTCCAAATACTTAATAGACGGTTTAATTACAGGCCAAAATACGTGTCATGAAAATGTTAATTCTTACTTAAATAAGAAGTTAATTAAGTGCAATTAACAAATCCTGGTCGTTGTAGCTTAAACAATCACCAGTTGAAGTAGTTCTTGTTTACTTTTTACGTCTACAGAACTGAATGAATAATTTATATTCAAATTAATGCAGTAACACTTCTATTTAAAAACTACTTAGCAAGTTTTATGTTGTCGGATCAATTTAAACTGACTGCAAAAAGTCATCTAAATATTGTATGAAGTAATTAACTTCTATGAGGGTCAAGGTATGAATGTTTAATTTTGCAAGATTTCCATAGTTTTAATTTTGTCTATTTCAAACAATAAACGTTGCTTAATAGAATAAAATATTTGTAAATACTCAAATTATGAATACCGCACGTAATCATCGACGTAAACTTGACGAATTAATTATTTGTTTGTGGCAATTTCATTCAATGTCATTTGTGCGATTACTTTTATCAAAATGGCTTCAATGAATGAATTACTAAGATTATTTACATTGAAAATTACCTTATCAACTGGTAGCGTTGGTTTCTTAGCGATATGATTTATATGTTCGTCAGTAAAATACAATGCGTAAAGATAAATTCTTAGTAATAGCACGGTAATATTATCTCATAACCGTGGTAACAGCAGGTTTTCCACGTACTTTCCAGCCAGATAGATCTGATTAATTCCCGTATTAAAAAAATCTACTATGTTTTATCACAGATTCGACATTTTCTATGTATGTGTTCATTAATTATGTCACAATTGAATATGAAACATCCGTACAACACTTTTGCATTGAATATATTAGTACAGTATTACCCAACTGATAAGGCGCGTCGTGAATCTTCGTTCGCACAGAAAAGAAAGTATGACAATCAACCTAAGATCACTACTATAAGATTCATAATACACTGGAGCTGTTAGTTCCGTCTCACTCGTAAGTGACGGACCTCTGCACGGCGCGCGCTAACATGGCGGCATCTGCCGACCAATAGCGGTTTTCCGCGCTTTGAAAATGTACAAAAAGTATCTTCTGCGCAGGTACATCGGTAAGCCATATCAGTTGGGTACTACTGTACGATAACATCTACATGAATACGTATAATTGGAGGGGGCTCTAGAGGGTAGTGAATATGCAAAATATGAGGACTAAATTCAAGCAGTGGATTTTCGTTGGGAGCTAAGAGGTATGTTATAAGAGGAACCTGTGTATAAAATTTCAAGTTTCTGACCGTTCAAAGCGGTCTGGGCTCTGCGTTGATGAATAAGTCAGTTTCTTCATTTTATAGAATCACACATCATCACTTTCATCATTAGAATAAACTATAAATTTTAGTAAGAACACCAACATTTAAAAAATCAGTAGATGTAAGTAAATTACAGCAAAAATACTTAGAAAATAGGTTAATCTCTCTTTCTCTCCCAAAGATAGAAAGGTTTTTTGATAATACTACTACCTATCTATATGATGACTAAGAAAACCATATCCGAAATTAATACGTTATGCATCACTGTCCCATTTATATGATGTATTACACGTATAAACTTTGCCTATAAAAATAAAATTCTGTCACTTAGCTATTATTTATGATCACTATCTCACGTGTAGACTATCAATATAACCCTTCGATTACCTTTGCCTGGACCAAGGTCACCGTTATTAATAACCCTGGGTACTGGCCGGTTCAACTTGACTAACACTTTCCATTTGACTGGACTATCGTCTCAAATGTCAGCATGTACACAATATGACATTTAGCTGATCACGAAGCAGCCGGCATTTTGTTTAATGCGTTATAAAACTGGTTTCATAAATAAATGGTAAACATTTAGAAAGGGAATAATGATGTGAGGAACTGCAATCGTGGCGCTAGTTACCACAATATTCTGCTGGAAATGGTAATGTTTTGTTTAAGCTTCTTGAATGTAAGTACAGAAGTAATTTTATTTTTGGTTGATTCTCTCCTTCACAGACCACAAGTTAAATGTATTTAAAAAATGATGTCCTTAATTATGTATGTAAGCGCATGCAGCGCTCCACTTTTTTCATTATAATTAAATACTTTTTAGCCGTCCGTATCTATAAAGCGGTATTGCTTTTTTTTTAAAGATTTAAATCATTCTTTTCTGCTTTTTAGTCTTATTTGCAACAGACAGACAAGAAAGCGAGCCAGTATTGCATTATAATCCAGTTCTAAGCTGTTTAACATTTCACGTCTCTAGCTCACCGGCAAAAAGACGTGGTCATAGTAACGTGGGGTAAATTAGTAAGTTTCCTGATTTATAATTGTCAAAGCATACCAAAATAAATTACTAGAACCTTCAAAACAGTAAATTACATAACTTGAACATCTAAAGTTGAATTAATTCCGATCACCCAACATACATTAGCGACCTGATTTCAAAAGCGCTTCCACAAATCATCATGTTAGAGGTTGTGTAACTTGGCAAGTGTCAAACTTTGATGAGTTAGTTACCCTCAACGGGAGGCCTGGCGGATTTTCTTGGGGAAAGTTTCGGAAACTTCCAAACATGTTACAAATGCCTGCCAATTTACTCTTGCAATCCAAATTGTATTCACAAAGCAATCAACGACGATAGGGACGTCAGGTTAAAACATGACATACAAGTTATCAAAGATTCACTGAGAAATGAAGATGCAAATGATAAAACACTAATGATAAATAGTAATGCAACGAAGATGTTTTCTGTGGTAAAACGTAAGGTGATTGACAAGATAATAAATAAACAGAAGCGAAATCACAGGTAATAGATAGTAAGGAAAGAGCAACCAGTCAAGGTCTCGACTCTACAATTACTAACACGTTTGCTTAGAACAGCAATTTCATAATTACTTTTAATTTATTGAAATAGTTCGCTTTTACGTGTAGCTCTAGGTGAAAACAAAGATATAAAACAATTTGTAACAATATGAGATAAAATTAGCCAAATAACTAGGGAAGGTATAAGACTATATTCAAAAGATAAATTACTACATTTTTGTTATTTGTTACTCGGTAAGGTCTATGCGTGAATGAGAGGAAACTCCACAAGGGGCGCCCACGATATTTGATATAGTGCCATAATTCTATATCCACTACTCTCTGAAAAACATGGTGAGAGGTGCAAAGAGAAAATATGAATTTGGGGCATTCATTGAGCAAAATAACAAGAGTAGGTCCGGTCGGGTAAGACTAATAGACGAACGATTTATGAGTTATTGGTATTATTGCTACTAGCTTAGTTGAGGAAAACGAGTATATCAATGAAAGTGAATAATGCTGGATTCGCCTATTTAAGAGAAACAGGACTACAAGTAATCAAACCTACATTAATGATACATTTGCTGACACTAAGTTTTTGAAGAAATTTCCTAGTATTTATAATAAAATTTAATTTGATATTCAAGTAAAATAGTTTTACATCTAAAACAGTTTACGTTGTAAACGCAGTAATTTAATCGTGGAAGCAAACAAATTCCACAAACTATGTAGTGTAGCTACACAAAGTTATACATTGCTCGTTTACAGAAGACCTCACTGAAGCCAAAGTTGGAATTGCATTTCGACTCATCAGCAAAGTTATTGCAGATCCATAATTCAATTTAGAGTTTGCATCGGATCCGATCCTTCCGACTAATAAATGTTACATCTATTGATTGTAAATAGTTGCAATATATGAAGAGACGGGAGTTAAAAAACAAACGTTTCACTCGTATTATTGTAGTTTTTCCTCGAGAAAAATACGTCAATACGAGTTAGGCTGAATGTATTGTGCTGATACCTACTTCTCATGATATACCTATATTATTATCACCGTTTTATTAATAATTAATAACGGTAATAAAGTCAATCATATCGACCTTTTTCAGTCCACAGCTGGAAATAGGCATTTCTCAGAGTTAGTTCACCCACATCCAGCCTTTTCAACATGCATTTGATCTAACATTAAAATCGACACTCCTTTCAAAACATATCTTGCCAAAACTATCAATCTAATACCTACGTAACCAACTTTAAAATTTGATTACACAAATTCTACACAAAGGATGGAAGGAAATAAACAACAAAGCGTTACGTGAGTGACAAAAATAACTTGGAAACTTGACGTATAGTATGTTATAATTACTTGCCGAGCTAAAGTACGTAACAGGATGACAGGTGGCTTTGCACACCTTTCGCATTTAACGGCTAAGGGTGAAATGTGCAAGCACTAGAGAACTCAAAAAGAAGCTTTGATTACCCACTTGCAACAACAACGTTGCACTGAATAAATGAAAACTTAAAAAGATGGTCGGGACAACTGCCTTTTAGAGCTTTGGAAGTGGATTCTGCCTTACCGAGACGTTCAGTTTTTATTCAGTCACACAACTGGTCTCGAGTCAGCAAGATGATAATCTTTAGACTAGCTATTGGAAAGAGGAATGTAGTCATCTGGTATAAATGAGGGATTGAGCTTATTTATTGATTCTTTTGACACTAAAGCAATGTCAGTATAACGTGAAATTATTTTGCTGTAAAAAGATCCGTCGGTTTTAGTATATAAGCTAATAAGTAATGCACACACACAATACAGGAGCAAGCTTCTATGAATTTAATCCGTTAAAACGCCACATGGGAGAAAAGCGCTATGATAGGCGAGTACTCCTAGCTCAGCAGTAAAGTAACTTATCTGCCAAAAGCAGCAACGCTTGTTTTTGTAGGTAAGAAACATTCTGAATTTGCACACAAAGCGGTATCCGCCGTCAACCGTTGTCAACGTACGGATAACATAATTAAACCTCTGTTTATTGTCCAAAAAGGACCGACTTGGGTGCCCTGGGCGACGCCAATTACAATAATAAGGACTACTTTCGCTACGTAAGTAATTTTGCTATTTTAGCTTGTTTAACTCACAGAAATCGCGTAACTACATGGATTTTCACTACTGAAACGGTAATGTGAGATAACAGTAAAATATACTTAAGAAATTGGATTTGGAGACACGTCTATTTAACAATATAAACACGTTGGTAGCCTCTGAAATAGAGGTTAAAAAAACATTGTCATACGAATTACTAATAGATCTGTTTTTCGGTCGGTTTGATTTCCTCTAGTTTAGCCGACCAGTTTCTTTTAGTTCATTATAAAAATCTGCATTAACGAGATTCTCGCTTATCGTCAAAGGCATCAGAAAAACGCGGTCCCCTCGAATAAGTATAAAATGTAGTCGTCATGACGTCAGGACTTCAGCAATACTCGGCAACAAAACGAACAGCCACTGAATGAAGTCGTTAAGTCCGCCGGATGTTTTGAGCGGCGGATGGTGACTCCCAATGGCATTCCCAGAGGATTCCGTTTTTAGATGACATTTAATTTCTAGCGCAACATTTAAAGGTGCAAAAGATTGGGAAATGGAAATGCTGGCATCGGATGTTGTGACTGAAATATTTTATTGTATTATTTAAAGCTTGCGTGTGGATAGGATATTAGGAGGCTCTGGGTATTATGAGATGATGATGGCATTGTAACTTCCAAAAATGTGATATTATAAACTTACATACTAAGTAGTTATTAATTAAAATCTACAAAATCTATAGCATCAAAAATACTAAATAACAATAGCAGTACATTACAGTAACATCGAACTTGTCTGATATTAATAAATTGTTTGCAAATACATAATAGTTTTATCAGGATGATTTAATAACTGGGAGTGGTGTTGAACATTGAATCGGAAACATAACCGACTCGACTGGTTGGTTCAATCATTGTTCCAATTTCCTCTGTACTACATTATGTGATGCATAATATCAAAACAAAAAAAAAACTTACTAATACAAAAACATACGTGAGACTATTCGCAACGTCTTAGAGGGCACAAACTACTGATTCCATTTTGATGAAAAATGGCATAGAATAAATATCTTTAGAATTTCTCACTATATCCATACTCATTATAAATACGAAAGTAACTGTCTGTTACCTTTTCTCGCCTAAACCGCTGAGCGGATCGCGATGAAATTTGGCACACAGTACCACATTTTGGTAGTCTATGGTATGGAGGACATAGCCTCCATTCATCCCGGGTACGTGAGCGCAACGGCGGGGGACAGCTTGTAAGTGAAAGTTTGGTATCAATCAAGCTTGAACGGCAGAACGGATTTGGTAAAAATCTGGCACACAGGTAGAATATATTCTTGATTAATACATAGGATACTTTGTATCCCGGGAAAATAGATCCCACAGGTACACGGGTGTGGAATCTAGTTGTCTATTAAGCCTCATTCAAAAGCAGCAGAGCAGGTAAAATACAATACCAGTCTCTACATGTAAGCCGTCACCTCTGAATATTTTATCACAAGGACTAAGGAATACATAATAATGGTACCGATTCTGTTGTAAATCGCACTAAACTAATTTTAGTCACATCTCATCTCTTTCTTACGAACATTATTGAAAAAGGATAGAACATATTTTAAGTTGTCAAATTAATCTTTTCCGTCTTATTTTGTGTGTATTCAGGCGTAACCGCGATAGATGGCGACTAAATTTATATTGAAAATAAGCATTGGACTAATTTGACAGGACTAAATTTCTTACATCCTTTTCTTATGTTCTTTGTTAGAAAGAGACATAGTGACATTAAAATTAGTTTAGTTGTGAACAACAGAATCAGGACCAATATGTATAGTTTGTATTCCTGAGATCATTACATGAACAGTCTTTTCTCAAGTAACCGTAAACTGATATTTTTGCTTAGGTATATCAACCCATAATGTCCCACTGCTGAGCACAGACCTCCTCTAACAGATTAGGCTGAAAGGGAATGGGCAAATGGCAAATACTCCATCACTGCGGATTGGTGGAGGTAGGCTAGTGGTACTGTTGGAGTTTTCAAGCCGCTTAGGAGGCTTGCATCTAGCTTTTAACGTCTATCACAATTAAGTGATAACAGGGACCAACAGCTTTACGTTCCTTCCGAAGCACGGATCTTTTTGCTTGTTAACTGTTTTTCCAATACAAGTGAAGTGCACTCCAGCATTTAAATTTAAAAAGCATTGCTACATGATTGTCCTTGCAAGGTATTACAAGCCACGTCCTTCATATAAATCGCTGGCACTATAACGATAGATAGCCAAAAGTATTGGGACTAATATTGGAGGATTTCTATTATCATGACCTTCGCATGAATGTAATGAATGAATATCCGTCGTATCTCTGACATCATTCAGATAACTTTGAAAAGATACTATCTAGTATTATACTTTCCATTGATATCGATAGAGATGATACTTTTAAAGGTTTTATTTTACCAACAAAAATTACTCATGCCAAGGTCTACGAATAATGTTATTTTTAAGTCCTAAGCTATCCTTTTTATTAACATGCAATGTATGTATGTAGGTATGTATGTATGCATGTATGTTCGGGTCAAATCTTGCAAGTCGAATTTCACCCACTTCCAGTAATCGGATTGATTAGATATTTGGTACACATTCGTATTTTGGAAGACAATGCAAGTACAGGCACCAAAAAAAGTATTTACAAATATTAGATATATTATATCAATTTCAATCGCCTATGCAGCGTAATTTGTGAGGCCTCAGCCTATGCAAATAGATTTATGTGTGAATGTATACTAATTATTACATACAAAACGTCGCAGAGATTTTCATTGGTTCCTTAATGACAAATGTCTTATTTATAAGGAACCATCATATCGTTTAAGATTTAAAACCTAATTAATACATAATCCATAGCCATCCTCTCAAGTGCGAATCACAACATTAACTCGCACATAAAGTAGGTGAGAAAAGGGACCCAGACATATCTGTTTTTTTATTTTTTTATTTAGAGGACATCAGTGATTCGCTTGGTTTGGTCTACAAATTCCCACTGGATTCGTGGTCTAAATCTTAACAGCGATGAGGAGAAGCCTCTGATTATATGTCAAAATTATAAAACGGAATGGCATTAGGTAACTGTCCAGTGACGTCATCTGCAATGACATTTGTAGGCATTTACGTCAGAAGTTACAAAACAACCACCTACAGACTTTCGTGTTCTACCGTTTCATGTTAAATTGGCTTGGGAATCGAAACAGGATTTAAACTTATTACGAGGGATTTAATTAAACCACCTTAAACTCTGTAAACTCGCTAACTAACTGACCCGTAGTCGCTCCTAGTTATAGCTATGCTAGCATTTCATGCTTTTCGATAAGCGATACGATTACTTTGCTTAGATGTGGACTAAGCAGGTGCCAGTCTATTTAGAAATGTCTTTTCTCTTCTATCATGGTTGTCGGTAAGTTGGTGAGTTTGAATATGGCAGGATTTTGCGGGATTGTGAATCACTTTACGGTTTTGATGTTTAGCCATTAGTATCTCTATGATGTTTAGCTAGTAGTAAGGTGGATTCATGTTGAAGAGTATGACAAGTGACATGTTGACATCCTTAACTAAAATTCGTCACATGGTATATGTGCCACCAGACTCGTTCGTTACCGATATAAGTCCAGTGCAGAGGCCAACCGAAGAGTCTATTCCAAAAAACAATACCTAAACGACGGTATATTTACCTATTTGAAAACGATGATCGGAGACTATCGTTGTCAGACTCTCCGTAGTCTTTCAGGCACCATACATGGATATGTATGATATTTTTTTTGTATTAGGATCTGTTCATATACTTATGTTGCTGAGCGTACCTAGCTGTTTATATAACTCATTAAAGAATTTTAGGCCTTCCGACTATGGAACTTAGTGTCTTTTTGCAATATAAGTTTTAGTAATACCGTTAGCGATAGGGCCTTTGGATACCGATTACTGAACCGTAAAACAGTGTCATAAAAAACGTCATAAAAACATTATCAACTATCAAACTGAAGATTTCCGCCTATGAAGGATATGATAAGGTAGAAAATATTAGAAATGATTACACACTGAAACCTTAATCTAGGGGTATTAAGGTTTATTATCGATATTTATGAAAACAATAGTGTGATAAGATCAACCTTATCGGTTTAGTCATCGGATATTGCGATATCCTCAATGGGTATGTGATAAGGAAACTTAATCCCTTCATTCATAAAAGTCAATAAGTACTTGGAATTTGAATCACATAGGAAAGTGAATGAAAATATGTTTGTGAAAAATTTAAACTAACCCAATTTGCTAACCATTCATTTTGTTTGAAATCTATTCCGCCAATTCCCTACAATCGACTACGCGCTCTGATTTGGCTAAGTCAAGGACACATGCGCTCGGATTGGCTAAGTCAAGGACACATGCGCTCTGATTGGCTAAGTCAAGGACACATGCGCTCTGATTGGCCAAGTCAAGGACACACTAAACATTTAGAGGAAATGATTGATCGGATCAGTGCAAAAGCAGTTACTGGCTGCAGCTGACATAATATGAATGTCCATAAAGTATTAAGGGAAGTATCATAGCTTACTGGTGATGTCAGAAGTGTGATACGTAGGCAAGGGCTCCAGCTGATGGTAAGTTACAATCGCCTTAGGACATTAGGAATATCAGGGAGATTGCCTGTGTCGAGCGACAGATTTCCAACTTGAGGGTGGTAGCCAGCCTGGCAAGTACTACAGGGGTTACATTTCTGTGGTCATGTTTCCTCAATGTGTGAATTGGACGAAGCTGTTACTCTGCCCGCGTTTTAGGAATATAGTTCTTATATCCCTGATTATTAATATTAAGATGGGCCAAAGCTTTGAAGAAATTCAAAGCTATGAATAGAGCAACTCTTCAATTATTCACCCTTTCCTATTTCACCACATTTTTTTTTGTTACCAGTTTTTACATAGAACAATGGCTTACACTATAATAAGATCTCTCCCACAATTAAGGGCTCCATTGAAGAGATAAGTCTACAACATTAATGGATACTGGATACCTGGCTTTCTCAAGGCACTTGAAGATTGTTTCAGTTAAGTGTTCACATGGGAAGAGTTTTATGTAACTGTATTAAGAAAATCATGTTAGAAAGTGTAGATGGTATTTTATGATGGTTAATAGGTACAGATGCATACCCCATTCTTTAATTGGCAATATTAAAACATGGTATTTGCCCGGCATTCACTTAGTCACGCACCAAATAAGTGTCGTGGTTATTGTCTACAAGTGTAATTCTTGCAAGCTTTTGATGACAAAAAAATGATAATTTCTACCCGTAACTAGCTAGATACTGGAATTTGTTTATTATATCAGAAAATGGTATTTTGTTTTATTGTTACTAACGCCAAAATGGGGCCGATCACTCAAGATTCAGGCCAACGAGCATGCACCAGCAAATACCACTTTAGTTATTCATCTCTTTCTAACAGGTAGGATGCGTCTACTTTTAGAACGTCATTGGTATTATTATGATTTTTTAATTTATTACTTATGGGGTCCATTACAAATTACACAGACCTTGCTTCAGTCAGTAGATGGCACCCTCCATAATTACAAAATTGTGCATGTATTGTATGCTAAATCCTTATATCTTGGGACATTTCTCACACAATCATCTCAATTCTGATCCCAAAATATGCGAAGCATTTTTGTACTAGTGTTATGTATCTTCTGTCTTTTTGTAACATTTTTACAGATAACAACCTAACCGATTTTAGTGAATCAAAGGCTAGATTAGACCACAGAGATAAGCTAGGTGACTTTTTTCGTGGACAAACGGGTCAAACTGCATGGGACAGCAAGCTTATGATAAATTACCCATCTCATAACTAAATTAATTAACCTATTTCTTTGAACTATCATAAATAATCAATCGCTAAGTTTATAATTGACGGAATAATCAAGTTTTCTAACTTTCCAGTTACGTAAAGACTAACTGCAAGAACACCATAGTATTCTAGTCGTTTCTCAAACTTTTCTCATGAGATACATTTGTCTGTATTGAATAAGGAAGTTTACAATAAGTACTGTGGGAATTGTTCACATTATCTATGCAAAGTTGTTCCCGTATTACATAATGATTGTACATGTTTAGTGTTACATTATTGTATATTTGTTATGGAAAATACTTTGCTATGATGGCTTTTTATCATTGCTTATTGAAACTTAGCCGAAACAAATAAATTTCTAGTAAAATATTGTTTTTTTTTATAACAGTAGTACCCAACTGAGCGCAGAACATACATTTTCCAAGCTCGGGAAACCGCTTTTGGTCGGCAACTGCCGCCATGTTAGCGCGCGCCGTGCGGAGGGGTGTGACTTGCGAGTGAGACGAAACTAACAGCTGCAGTGTATTATGAACCTTATAGTGATCTAAGGTTGATTGTAAGTTTTAAGCATTCTTTCATTAATCTTCGGGGCCATACTTTCTTTTCTGTGCGAACGAAGATTCACGACGCGCCTTATCAGTTGGGTACTACTGTACCTTTGACACAAAAATGTTAATGACTGTTAAACTTATTCAATCAGATGACTCAAAGTTCCTGAAATCATCTTTTTTTTCTGTATGTATTCTGGGATTATTTTTCAAAGGGTAGCAAAATGATCTTGATTAAATGATTTAAGTACAGGAATAAGTTTTGAACAAAATGTTACCATATTAATAACATACCCAAGCCCATGATTAGTCCATAAAGCGCAAGTAACCAGCGCAGGGACACCTTGCTAGCATTTAAATCTCTATGGAAACGTAACTTAATGACAGACAATATTAAACCTTGTGGCTTATACACCAAGGAAGCATATAGTGTGCTTTAGCCACGGTTCTCCTTAAACACCACTGTGGCTTTTAATAAAATACTTTAGAGATTGACATAAAAATAATTTATAAACATAATAATAAATAGTCATGATGTAATTGAAGGTAGAATTAAGCATATAAATATTTTACACCTTTGTTTTTCCTTATATGTAATACTAAAATTATACTGTGTCAATTGAGTGTGAGTAGACCCTGATAGTTATATGATTTGATGAAAACAAATATCTAGAATCAATTGTTTTTATTATATAATTAATAAAGTAAGCTTACAACTGGTAATTCCACAGCTCTTTATCACCCAGAGACTAGTGCAATTATCTACAAGACTAGTTTATCTCTGGGATCTCTTAGCTATGCAAGAAATACTACCCACTACAACTTGGATGTAGTCCATCAGCTCCCGAAGCACCTAGATTTTACTTCTAGACTGTAATAACTAGGTAACAAAAACATAGTCCTAGGCGTTATGGTATGGTACAAAAGATAGCAGTCAGAGATGTTTACAAATCTGCAGAAGAATTTCTATGCTATTGGGCAAATTCAAGATCCTGTCAAAATCATTCTCTTTCATGTTCAAGGATTTTAGTAACACCAGTTTATGGATATAATAAGTTTTATATTTATAGGTACAATATTTGCAATTGATTGATGAAAACCTCAGGAATGTAAGTGATTGTACATTTGTAATGGCACGCAATTGTTGTCAGTGCGATTAGAATGTAAATATTATGTAATTAATCTAAGCTTGTTTTGAAAAGAGTAATTGCTGAGTTTATTGCCGGCTATTCTCAGCAAATGCAACCTTCCGAACCCGTATTAGAGTCAGACTTTTCATAAGTGCCTGCGAAGGTCTATTTGAATAAATGATTTTGAATTTAATAACATACGTGTACAGTACTGACTCCAGGGCTGTATTCAGTAACTACACACCATGTGACCGGTGCGATCGTCTGACGTCAGCACCACATACTATTGAACTGAACACTACCAAGATCGTCGGCCGATTACATGGTGTTGCTACTGAACGCAGCCAAGTATAGCTGCCTTTTTAGTGACCATACAAGCATGTGGGAATATTTTAATGCAATTACAGATTATGTTCTTACCTGTTTCCAAAGTTAGTTCTCCAAAACTCAGCAGCATCACTCTTCGTTATGCGGAACTGGTCACCGGCAAACGTCCCATTAGGAAACATAGCCTTTAACTCACTCAACATGTGACTGAATACTAAACTAAGCTTCGTCAAATTACGTCTATAATGCGAATTCTCATCAAACATTTTCTCTTTGCCCTCCTTGAAAAGCTTTATAGCTTGCTTGCATTTTCTTATCAAATTTATAATAAATATATTAAAATGTTCGTTACTATTCAAAGCCTGCATATTGTCCTCGTATTTGGAGTATATAACCCGCAATCGCTGATATGTATCCGGCAGTATGTCTAAAATAAACGGTGGACTATTTTTCAAGTTCATTTTGTGATGTTGACACAGTTTTACCACTTTATCCATTAGTTTCCAAGTTTTATCCAATGTTCTTTTGTCGGTGGCGAGCTTTGTCGGACACACGGCGTCCGAGAAAGCGCCATGCAACTTCGAAAATATCGACGATATATTTTTCTGTTGTGATTTGTGACGAGGTGCCGCCATATTGAACAGTCCGCTGACATACAAATGAAAACAACGTTATTTTAATACGACACTGAACTCAAAACACATACATCACTTAATAATTAGATAGTTGAGCGTGCGTTTTCTCATTATCACATAATCGCACGACATTTACGACACAAATATTTTACGCATGTAACGAACACTCACTGACACATCGGAGACGCGTATGACAATTTGACATGAATGAACCGTAGGGAAGTTCCCATACCAACAGAATTAAAGTATCGATAGCAAGATTTGTAACGGAACGTGGCTGTACTGGCTGTCACGAATGACAGCAGCTTCCCGCGTTCCGCGGTGTCATCCTCTTGCGATACAACCTCTCATCACACAGGTATATTGTTAAATAGAAATAAGAAGCAAGATTAAAAGAATTGTGCAACCCCAATACCATCTTTTAAATATATGGCGCAGCCGGTAGGAGGTAATGTACCTATGTTGTAACGCGTCCACACTGCAGTACGCGTAGGGGGTTAATCGCTAGCGATGTCAAAGTTAATTTATGGACGTGAATTTTAGCAGCGATTTAATTCACTAGCGATGCGGCGATCGAATCGCTGCAAATCTGAAAAGTCGCAAGGTGCCAGCGATATCGCTGTTGTGTGTGTGTACGTAGCGCAAATCACGCAGTGACTTTAATGGTGGGAATAAATAATATTTAAATAATTTTGAAAATCATTCGGTTCTTGTAGTGCTAAATCTGTTATTAAATTTACATGAGAGTACCTATTTTGGTCTTTTAAGCAACCATTTGTTCGCCCAACATCTTCTATTTTTTTAATCTTTATCATAAATGCAAATAACTGCTAGTAAAACTCGTTGTCTTTCTAATGACATTACAAAGACCCGAGAACACTAGAACAGGCAAGATTTTATGACCAACACGTACAGGTGTTGCCACCGAATGAACATTGACCGATCGCTATCGTGTGGGTGGACACAAAAGGCTAAAGTCGCCAGCGAGTCCAGTCAGGCCAGTGATAGATATATAGATAACTCTTTATTGTACAATACCAACCACCAACAAGTACAAAACAAAAAATAACCTCTCATTAATTTTTATGCCATCCCAATGATAAATGTTAACAAGATAACATTTATCATTTGGATTTGCCTTTGTTTTTCGCCAAATGTTACTTATCTATTTTCCTCTTTTAATTAAATTAATAAAACAGCTTAAAAATAATTTTCCTTATTTTTTGTGAATACTTGTAAATATCGATAATATTTACGATAGTGTGTGCGTATCCCTATTTGAAAATGGGTGACAGAGAGAAAAGAATAGGTGGATGAATGGTTTGTTGAATGCTGCCATAACAAAGTACTCTATTTTGCCAACTTATCAAAATAATAGGGAATAAGTTTTTACCACGTTTTTACACACTTTGATTAATTAATTGCTAAGCAGATAAAGGCACAGTAGCTGCACAGGCTTAGTTGTTGTACCTATCTCATTATAAATGTATCGTGTTTATACAGCCAAACATTTTTTAACCAAAAGAAGCGCCACACAGAACTTTCATATCTATTCCGCCAATTCCCCATCACTGACAATTCGCTCTGATTGGCTCAGATAAGGGCACACACACACTGATTGCCTATGTCAAGAACACACTAAACATTTAGATGCAGTAATTAACTATAGTTGCGGAGTTGTATTGGTTGATATTACTACTCTAAAGAGATTTTACTCAACGTTCGGCTACAATTTCAAATAGATATAGGGTTTATCTTATAATCTAATCGAGAACTTATGATTCAAACTATCGACAATTTGACAGATATTTGACAATAGAGGTATTGTGAGAAAACGCTCATTGGTACAAAAATTGTGAATCAGATCTAGGTACCTAGATACCGCAATGTTATATTTTTTGGAATTTGGGTGCGCATCCGAAGTACAGCTCTAAAAAGCCCCGTCTATCTGGGAAGTATTTTCAGATATAGCAACATCAATGCTGTACGTTTTGATATTGCAAAAATAATTTTATTGAAAATTCTAAGAAATCTATGTTTATTGTTATTAAAATCTTAATAATAAATAATTGGAAATTGCTAATAATTTCTTATTCTATGTAATAACATTATTTATAATGTATATTATTATCTATAGTCATTCAATACATTGTATTTTTTTATAAGCAATATCATAACTCAAATATTCCCAGCTATATAGTGCCATCTACTAATATAATTTAAAAACTAGTTTGGTTTCACTTTTTATATTATAATAGTACTGTAACTGCTTACTAGATGGCGCATTAGTTACTTTTCAAATTGTTCACACTGAAACAGATAGATGTCACTAAAACAAAAAGGTTTTATTCAATTTATTTTATTTTGCATTTTTCACAACTTAACAACATACAAGTAGATAATGATGAATTACATGGTAATGCTAATTATTTTTCTTCGTCGTCTTCTTCTGTTGGTTCCGTAGTTGAAGTTGTACGCTTCTTGTGTTTGCGCCTTTTGCTGTGCCGTTTTCCTTTTTTGCTTATACTAGAGAGATAAACAAAATTAAATTTCATAATTTTTTATTTGATATTGAGTATTTCAGTCGAATGTTATTTTCAACAAAGAGTAAAAGTGAGACTACTTGTAAGCACTAAGCAGTAATTAATAATTATTTTTTAAATATTAACCACATATAATATAACCACTACACATAATAAGACTTTATTTCAGAACTTCGAAATTTGAAACATCGATCGACTGTACTACGAATGTTCGTGAGTTCGAAAAACGTTGGTTCGAATGTATGCTATTACGAAAATCTTTAGTTCGAATGTTTTTCATCGTGACGTACCTACCTTAAAAAAAAGAAATAAGCGAGGGCCGATTGTCAACGTGTTCTCATATTAAAGTACCGGTGTACGCATATGTAATTCAAGCGTACAATCTTCCATTATTAGATATTTTTTTAACCTTACATGTATGTACGTCGCAATGAAAAATATTCGAACTAGAGTTTTTCGCAATAGCATACATTCGAATAAACGTATTTCGAACTCATGAATATTCGCACTATAGTCAATCGGTGTTTCGAATTTCGAAGTGCTGAAATACAGTCACATATTAACTACCATTATTTCTTCTTTCACTATTGTTAGCAGGTTACAAAACATTATTTTTGTGGTAAGCACTTACATTCGATTGTCGTTTGATTTGAATCCTACAATGACCTAAGGAATTTGGAAAAGGACAATATTGCGAGGAATTAGGTAGTAATAGTTGTACTTGTAGGTACGTAGTACCTATATTATTTACTCTATGGTAATAGTAAAAGCCCACAAAGTATCCTAAGTACGGTGGTAAGGTTTTTGTAATACCTACAAGCTAAGCCGACTCCACCTTCAAGCTAAAACTCATTTAAATCTCTATAGTCCTAAAAAAAAACTACATTTGTGACGTTTTAAGCGTTACATTTCAAAATTACAGCTTTAGTTCCAATTTTGACCAGCTGAAGAGATAATTTGGTAGTATTGCAGACTGGCTGACAGCAATCAATGGCCTAAATCATTGAATTTGGAGATTTAAAAGGAGAAAATGTTCTTTGAGATCCCTGTGGGTGCACTAAGGACAATAAGGATAAGGATGAACCCGCTGGTGGAAAGGTAGTATCCAATAACAAATACGAAAGGTTAGTATTTTTCATTACTTAGTTCATTCTATAACAATTAACAAAAATGTTAAATCCACTCCTTTATTTAGTTAGTTACTTAAGTTACACAAAACATTAAAAAAAAAAATACTATGCATACTTCTCATAGTCCTTACAAGGTGTTCTTTCATATGCATTAAATTTCAATATGGCTCCTTTTATACCAATAAGAACATTATCAGCCGAGTCCATTGCAAACGAATTCACACCTTTTACTTTAAACGAGCCCAAATATCTGGCACTTGCATTTTCCGGATCAACAACGTAAAGTTTACTATTTTCATCCATAGCGAACACTTCATCTGATCTACTAACGAATAATCCTGTCATTTTATCACTTGGTAACCCTTTTATTTTTATCGGAACACTCAATCCATTCTTTAGGATATACGACGTTTTAGTCGCTACAAAATATATGTTATTCCTCGGATCCACTGTCAAACCATGGCCATTGGGTATAGCAGAAAACGTCTCCTGCTTTTGACCTTCATTTGTTATTTTATGAACGCGATTCTGAGGCCATGTAGCTATATACATGCAACTTCCATCACTAGTCACTGCTATATACATAACATCTTCACCTAAAGCGGTATAAAGTTCGATAGAACTGTCTTCCTTATATTTATATACACCATTATCAGTTGCTAGGTACACGATATCGTTGAGGTTATCAACTGTAGTGGACTGGCCCAGTCCGGCGACTTTGATTGTCTCGAAGTCTCCACTCTGATGTAAGACTTGAAGATTCATCTTCATTTCTTCATTTATTAGGGTGAAGAATACATTTCCAGTCTTCCAGTGTATGCTCATGTCTGCAGGTATGCCAGAGACGTTTCTCCGTTCGTCTAATGAGTAGTAGAAGTTGTTGAAGTTTAATAAATTCATGCAGAATAGATCTCTACTTTCCTTGCGTAGTAAACTTTGTCTTGTCATCACTGGATTACCATGTATTATTAGTATCGATGATAATAGTATTAGTATTGTTATTTTCGCCATCTGTAAATAAAATTATATTTTTAATATTCTGTTCTGTTGAATCTTTCTGTGCACTTTGCATTGTCTTTCCTTATGTATTGCCTACAGTTTCGTTATCGTCAATTGTTTTTTTTTTATCCTAAAGCTACATTACAGATCAAAAACAAACCTTACTTTAAAAATAGACTACCATTTGTTTTCAGTCCTAATAAAGGAACGGCTCTATTTTCTTGCGTAGATTTTCTCAAGACGTCAGAATATACGGATCGCACGTCATAATCTTAAACTGGTATATATTATTATTTTGAATTATGTATCTAAACTAAATATTTAAATTGCATAAAACTTTACATTACCTTAGACGACTATGTCTATCACAAAACACTCCAATGTAAGTAATCAATTAATTGTAATCAACACAAGTTTCACCGAGCATAATGAATAACGAACTGGCGTTAATTATCAGCATACACTATTATATATCGTGTTTGTTTGTCTGTGTATCACAACAATTGATTTTATTGTTTATACATAACAAATATTGTAGATTGAATGTATGTAAACAAATTATGCGATTAATGTTTGTGGAATTAATAACAGTCTGATGTGATTATGATTCTCTCCCTCTGAAAGAAGAGCAATCATGGGCATTTGCATTTTTTATCCTACTTATTATAAATGCGAATATGAATTTATTGGATTGTCTTTATCATGAAGCAACTGATCACGGATCGGCGTGATTTTTTCCATAAAGTATGGGCCCGAGAGTAACATAGACTTTCATACAAGTTGTGCGTAGTATATTACTCTGTGATACAAGTACAGTAGTACCCAACTAATATAGCTTACCGATGTATCTGCGCAGAAGATACATTTTCAAAGCGCGGGAAACCGCTATTGGTCGGCAGCTGCCGCCATGTTAGCGCGCGCCGTGCGGAGGGGCGTGAGTTGCGAGTGAGACGGAACCAACATCTGCAGTGTATTATGAACCTTATAGTATGTTCTAAGGTTAATTGTAAGTTTTAAGCTTTCGTTAATCTTCGGGGCCATACTTTCTTTTCTGTGCGAACGAAGATTCACGACGCGCCATATCAGTTGGGTATTACTTGTAACAGTTTAGCACAGTAGCCTATGCCCCGCTCCATACAATATTATCTATGTGTCAAAGTTCATCGCGATCGATTCAAAGGTTTAATTGTGAAAAGGTTACAATAGACAGACTGAGCTATTAATATTAACATTATACTAGATGCCCCCGCGGCTTCACTCGCGTTCCCGTGATAAGAAGAAGCCTTAACACTTTGGAATAATGTAGCTATCTCGATCCGAGTTTCAGAGATTAGCCCGTTTGAACAAAAAAACTTCCGCTTTATTATATTAGTCATCATCATCTGCCTGCCCTGTTCCCAATCATTTGTGGTCGGCGCAATATGTACGCTTCTTCCATTCGTCTCTTCTATCCGTCATACCAGCATCCACTCCTTTCTTACCCATATCATCATTCACACAATCCACCCATCTCTTTTTCGGTCTTCCTCTTCCCGTATATCGTTACTAGCTGTCCCATGCGGTTTCACCCGCGTTCCCGGGATGTGTCCTTCTCCATACCATAGGCTATCTGCATGCCAAATTTCATGATGATCCGTTGAGTAGTTGAGGTGTGAAGGCGTAACATACAACTTACTTTCGATCGTAAATAAGAATTCCAGACTATAGAGCAATAACTTTTTTAACGAATGAATGTTCAGAGAAAACGTTTATAAACAACAATGGTTTTTCTCCACTGGCAACATTGCGCAATTTAATGAGAAATTAGCTATTATAGCACTGCATGTAATTTACCGTTAATTTGGTTATTTTTATGGAACCATTATTTCATGAATATGCCAGTTCCGTCGTGCCACCTGCTCTAAATTGTTGGGGGAAATTAGGTTGTTATTCGGGATAAAATAAATTATTTTAGCTGTGAAGGCATTTTCACAATGTTCTTTTCGAGATGACGATTCCTGTTTACGACGACTGTACGGGGTCAGATTGTCAGGTTAGTTTTTCTTTCATCGTTATTTTATGCGTTTTAGTGCAAAGCCAATTTCGTGTTTGTTTTATTGTATACTATAGGATAACTTATAAGTTGTCCAAGGATATGTTTATCTGAGTCAAACTATCCAGGTAGGGAGAAACAACTTCGAATAAAAAACCGACCGAAAATTTTGGGCTGGGCAGCATTTGGAAATGTTTTCAACCAGTGCGTCCTGCCTGCCATGACCTACGGCGCCGAGACGTGGATACTTGCACATAGACTGGTCCAAAAATGTAGTCACTCAGCGAGCTATGGAAATAGCTTAGTTTGGGGATTCTTTGAAAGAAAGAGGTCATCTGATAAAGAACCGAAGTAACCGACATAGCTCAACGAATTATCAATGGCAATGGGCTGGTTACGTCTGCCGAAGATCCAACAGTTGATAGAGCAGATAAGTCTTAGAGTGGAGAACGCGAATTAGCAAACGTAGTGTGGCACGCCCGATGGACTTACGACCTCAAAAGAGTGGCCGGACAGGGCTGGATGCGCGTGGCAAAAAATCGGAAAGAGTGGCGAGGTTACCGCTTGATGCATTAACGGCACAACTAATCAATTAATTTTAGTTAATCGTAACTATTATGAATGCGAAAGTGAGTTTGTTTGTTTGTTTGTTACGCCTTTACGCCCCAACTACTCAACGGATCATCATGAAATAGCCTATGGTATCGAGAAGGACATAGGCTACTTTTTATCCCGGGAACGCGGGTGAAGCCGCGGGGGACAGCTAGTTAATTATTATTTCAAACGCATAAGTCTGGAGAAAGACAAATGTAAAAATTAGTTAAAAAATTCACGTTCTAAGAATACTAATAATCATTAAAATGATAAGGAAATGAACGAAGATGGATGAAAAATTATATTAAATGGCGACATTACAGTATCGACATTATTACAGCGTTTGAGAAATGATTCCGTGTCATTGGGACAATCAGTCTTCTTCTCGAGTTTAATCATGTATTTGTCAGTTTTGTGGATGCTGTTCGGCAATATGAAGCCAAGTTTGCAATTAGTAAAAAAAAAGCTGAACAAGTGCGACTCTCATCATCATCAGTCTATAATTATGTCCCACTGCTGAGCACAGGCGTCCTTTCACAAATGAGGGTGAAAGGGAATGGGCAATACTCCGCCACGCGTGTCCACTGCGGATCGGTGGAGGTAGGCTAGTGATCAACCTACAAATACATAGTAGTAAATTACAAATGCATTAATTTGCAGCTGAATCTTAATAAATTATTGTGTATGTAATAGAATTTTTTGTTTTATAAACGCAAAAACTATTTAAAAAAAATATTTTTACTCTTGCTGTGGGATCTTGTTTCTTGTATTTCATGTTTAAAGGGGATAGAACCTTTGTGGCATAGCTAGCCGCCGCCATTTTAGTTTTTTTTTCAATGTCGCGGCGCACGATGTAACTGGTATATATGGGTAGAGGGCACTTATACAAACAAAAAATGTTAACCAATATAGTGGCCTAAAGTGTCACGTTTCCGACATATTTGGAGGTAAAGATCGCCATATGAGAATTATTATAATCATTAAAAATTAACTTATTACGTGTTTATATGCATTCGATTGTATTCAAATAATAGTTCCCAGGTTGATTTATCAATTTTATTGAATAGAGTAAAACTAGGAGCACGAAAAACAATATTTTTAATTACTTACCTACTAAACAGCATCGTAATATTCGCTATGAACCACAATGTTGTCAAAGTAGCTCGGATCGTAACTTGTTTTCCATCTTGTAATTATTATACAAACAAAAATTACAATACTTGTCCTAAAATCTATGTTACCAAGTTAATTGGAACTAAAGATCGCCAAAATTGCAACAGCGTCGTAAATAAATAAAAATCCCGCGACCGGCCTGATAATAAAACTTCCACCTAAATGAAAGTCCCGTCTTCGTGGAAGACTGTTTACGTACACACAACGCCAAAAAGGGCGATAGATCAGACCCGACGAATTACAGGCATATTGCCATCACCTCCCATTCTCTCCAATGTCATGTAGCGAGTGATCACGCAACTCTTGAGATACCTAGAGGATCACGATTTGTTGAGTGACTGATAATATGGCTTCCGCCATAGTCCCTTGGCTGTGATATGTCTATGTATATACTAGAAGGTCACCAGCCGACTGGTCACTTGCCATCGAGAGTCAAGGTGGCGAAGGCGTTCAATCGGGTCTGGCACTGGTGTCTTCTAAGGAAGTTACCAGCATATGGGCTTCCCGAGGGACTATGCAAATGGATCGCCAATTTTCTATCCAGCAGATTATAGCCAACCTTTTATATATTAGCTATTTTTGTTTATTTTAGCTCTAAAATATTATGTTATTTGTTGATTTTTATTTAATATTTTGTTTAGTTTATGATCTCTTTGATTTAATATTATTTAGCCATTGTATTACTTTTATTTATCTGCATATTTTCATTTTTTGTTTTCATGTTTTTTATAATTTTTGATAAATAGAGATGTAGTCAATTATGTCATCTCCCACTATTCTATTCTATTTTATGTATGTCCAGGCGTCACCTCATTTAGGGTGCCGCTGAAAATCAGCGTTGTGACGTAATACCCCACAACTTATGCTGAGACGGTATCCCATTTGACAGCACTTGTATTATTATTTTTTGTATTTTTAAATAAGTACTTATCTACAAAAAAAATCTGTATTTTTTATTGTTTGTAATATGTGTTTTATTGCTGTCAAATAAATATCATTCTATTCTATTCTATTCTAGATGCATAAGAGCTGAGAGATATAAATGCTGGCGTCCCGCAAGGGTCTGTACTGTCCCCAACACTGTTCCTGCTGCATATCAATGAAATGCTGTCTATTGACGGCATTCATTGTACAGAGGATGCGCATCGCCCGCGCCGCACCACCTACCCGGCGCGCTGACCCACTGCCTGTGTCTACTACGTCAGCACCTTTTACGAAGCCCATGCCTGAAAAGGAATCGAAGCGGGCTTGTGATGATGGTTTTGAGATAGTGCAAAGCAGGAAGCACCGTCAGAAAACGAATAAGAACCGATGCGGCACAGCTCCTGTGGAGCCCAAGCAAACCATGCGTGCTGACATGCCAAACACTCCGGTGTGTATTTCTCGTCTACACTACGCCACCAAGGTGGAGGACATCGTGGAGTACATTCGCCAAAGAATCAAGTACTCGCTGAGGGTGCAGCTGTTGGAATCGAGCCGCAACGTCAACTTCAAGGCGTTCGTGGTGCGAGTATCAACATGTTTTCTGCACCTTGTCATGGAAGAGGACTTTTGGCCGCATAACGTGGTGTTCCGTCGCTTTCGCGGACAAGTGCCACATGATCGCACGAAGACATAGTGCAGTGCAGTAGTGTCAACTAACATAGGCTTAAGTGTTTTATACTAACAAAAAAGTTTTATTTTAATATTTATGTTAGTTTGTAAGGTCTAAATCTATGGACCACAGTAGCCTGATAATAAAGATTTATTATTATTATTGCAAATATTCCTCGTTTCGTGGTGGAGGAAAGCCGCGAACGGCTTGTGTCTGAAATCGAGAGCTCACTAACTAGTGTCTCCGATTACGGTCGACTAAACCTAGTCCATTTCAACCCCACTAAGACCCGAGTCTGCGCGTTCACCGCTAAGAAAACCCCATTTACTGTGGCTTCACAATTACAGAACACGGACATCAGTGAAAGCATCGGGATCCTCGGCATCGACATTTCTAACGACGACAATACGACAAGGTTAAGCTAGCATCCAAAAAACTCGAAGTGCTCAACAGAGCGAAGCAGTACTTCACATCGGGGCAAAGGCTGCAACTTTACAAGTCGCAAGTCCGGCCTTATTTGGAGTACTGATCTTACCTGGATACCAGTTTGGGCCTTTAGACTCGGTTCAGCGACGTGCCATTAGAATCGTCGACGATCCATAGCTCACAAGCGGCTTAGGGCCCCTCAATCTGAGGAGAGACTTTGCCTCCTTATTTGTGTTCTACCGCTTGTACAACAGACAAAGTTCTGTAGAATTATTTAACCTGATACCTACGGCTACCTTCTACCATCGCAAGTCTCGCCATTGACGGGGAGTCCATCCTCACACATTGGAACCAAAATAGTTTCGAACTATGCAGTCTCAAAGGAGCTTTCTTCGCTTACAATCAGGCAGGCCGTATGTTTGTTTGCTACCTAAGTAGTGTAAAAAAAACCTTTTATTAAAAGGTTTGAGGTCACGGCTTGTTTATATTATGTGTCTTTCTAAAACATACAGCGTTTAGGTGAAGAAGCAGTCTGTGAATCTCGTCTTAGTCTAATAAAATGTATGAAAACCTTACCAGATTGTTTATGGTATGTTACTTCTTATCCAATTACACACCTGCAAGCGTGCGGTTTGCCGCGCTGTCACTGTCAAGTGTCATAGCGTTTGTGAAAACTCTTCGAGTAACGTGCAAAAGTTTTTCAATTTTGAATTTATGTTATAAAACCAATAAAAATCGTGTTGAACATGCATACAGTGTTATATTAAAGTATTTTATAGTGAAAGTGGGTGTTTTTACGTTAAAAGATGAGTGCTATGAAGTACTACAAGTGAGACCGATCTTCATGAGCCGGTAACGTCTGGTTCACAAGAAAAGGAACCTTGGCAAATTATATCCGAGAATTCATCATCCGAAATATCCGAAGAACAAGGTATTTCTTCTCCGCCGATTGACAAAGGGTCAAGGCGCAAAACTTCGGTAACTAGTTACGACCCTCGTATATACACCCTAATGGCTCTGGTGAGTTACTTATCTCATTATATGGGTGCACTCACCCAGTCGAATGTACAACAACATTCTATCCATGAAACTAATTATATACAAAAGCCAACTTCCACAACAATACCAAACATTGATTTAGGAATATTAAAAATGGACTTTGATGACAACAAAGTAGTACCAATGGAGAGATAAGGATAAGCTAGCTACTCTTAACAGGCTTCAACAATTTGAAACTGCAGTGTGGAAGGGTATTTTTTACAAAAAGCATTAAATCTGCCGGTGCCTCCTGGCTTTATAGCTCTTAAAGTAAATGATTTATTTTGTAATCATAATAGTTCCATAGACTACTTTGCAACAATAGAACAAGTGCTAACTGGCTTGTCTAATGCCATTCTTGAACAAAGACAGGCTTACAATCCTTAGTGAACTAGGCTGCGGATAATTCACATGATCTGAACTCTAATATCCTTTTTGACAGGATAACTAATACATTCGGAATAGGTACAATGTTCTGAAATAGATCACCAATACAAATTAAAAGCTACTTTATGGAATGTACTTCCAAATGCAGAAATTAAAAAAATATTTAATAAAAATGCTTTGCTACCAATCATTAGAACCACTAGGGGGTTCTCAAACAGGGCTTAATACTCCTAACTATATAAGAAAACAATGTGCTGCAATACCATCAACATCACCATCATCTGTAAAATTTTAAGTAAAACAAATCATTCTACCACAATAGATCAGGTACTGGTAATAATACAGGTAACAAAAAATATCAAAATCACAAAATAAAATAAAGTTCATAAGAAATCAAACTACAGTGTGAATGTTAAACCGTTGGTTCTCGCGAGGGATGCGCATCCTATTATAACAATTGATGTCATTGTTATATTTTTAACAGCACATTAGTGATGGTTCCCATACTAACCAAAGTACTCAAAAATGAGTCAAAACTGTGTTCTGGGATGGATATTTAAGCGATCATGTGACAGCTTGGGCTCAACTAAATGCCAATCAATTTATCCTCAGCACTATAACTGGTTACTTACCTTTTTTAAAGAAGCCACCTCTTTGTCTACCAAAGACAACTCCAACAATGTCAAACATGATACAATCACTCAAAGATCAGCAAAGTTTTAGAAAAACCAGTGAGACTAAACGCCAGCTTCCAATTCAAGATT
Organism: Polyploca ridens; assembly: GCA_951394255.1. NCBI lineage: Eukaryota > Metazoa > Arthropoda > Insecta > Lepidoptera > Drepanidae > Polyploca > Polyploca ridens. Next base: position 5,867,298 of record OX596269.1, on the reverse strand, counting down.
TATCTTGCGACAAAACTAGATGGCTCATATTTGACTATCATATTTGATATTTATACCCATATTTGACTTGAGGAACCTAAACAATTTTGTTTCTACCCACCATTCTCAAGTAGTGTACCAAGTTACAGTGATGGAATTCTAACAAGATCAGGACTGGTTGGTGAAGATAGATCTCAATCAGGTCCATATTCATCTGCGCATCTCAGAGAGCCACCGCCGTTACCTTCGGATTCCTTACAATGGAGAGGTATTACGACTGACAGTCCTGCACAGCAGTCCTGCCCTTAGGCCCCTCTTCTGCCCCCTGTACTTTTGCGGCTGTATCGAATTGGATTGCGGAAATCCTTCTAGCCAGAGGTATATTCGTGTTCTAGTATATCTAGACGATTATCTCCTGGTCCATCAGGACCGCTCCAAGCTAATAACTCAGGTTGCGGAAACTGTGAGTACCTTGGAGACACTAGGGTTGGCACTTAAAGATCCGTTTTGGAGCCAGCTCAACAGCTGGAATATATAGGTCTAACCTGGACCACAAAAAATTACAATAGCATTACCAGAATAAATATGCTTACTAAATTTAAATGGCAGACAACTTGCAGTTTAGAGGGACCGCTGGGTCATCTGAAACTATTTAGGAGCAAGTATTTCTGAATTTTTTTTTTTCCCACAGAATGAGGGAAAAAAGAGTGTTGTCAACATTTGCTGGAATGGTGGTTGAGTTCAATAGAAAAGTTTACAACCTCTCTGAAGATGAATCAAATCACCCATATTCTCACCACAGACGCAGCGGATGCGGGCTGGGGAGCACACCTGAACAGGTCTTACCTGTCAGGTCAGTGGTAGTGGTGTACTCGGGAACAAAAGACAGGGCATTCAAACATCAAAGAGATGTTTGCAGTTTATGTGCAATTTAGGTGTAATTCTAAACTACCAAAAAATATTAAAAGATGCTCACATTTTATTTCAAACAGACAATCAGACACTGGTTGCCTATATAGGCACCACGTCAATTGCCCTTCTATACCTAACAACAAATCTGCTTCAACTGACCGATCAGCTCAATGTGACGCTGTCGGCGTGTTATCTCCCGGGGAGATTAAATGGCATAGCAGACCGATTGTCAAGAGGTCGCCCATTACCCGAATGGCACCTCTTACCTCAGGCCACAGAGGCCATATTCCGTAAATGGGGCACACCACTAGTTGATCTTTTTGCATCAAAAAGAAGCACTGTGGTTCCAAGAAATGTGACGTGAGACTCAAAAGTTGGCTGCAACGCCTTCAGCACAACTAGCGTGGGTATCCCTCCAAACCTTATTCCATGAGTGCTAGCACACCAGCACAACACTACGAGGAATTACATTGTAGCTCCTCATTGGACACAATGATATTGGCTTCTAGATCTAGAGGCCAGAGCCCTAGCAGGCCCATTACCAATCCAGAATCTACAAAGAACATTGATAGACCTGACAACAGGACTAACCCCCCACAGCAAGGTGGCCACTATATAAAATCTCAGTAATTCAGCATCATCAGCAGCAGGGGGGGGGGGGGGGGTTCGTTCGACAAGAAGGGTCTGTAACCCCCTCACAGATAGAGTTAACTTTCCGAGTATGGAATGTTGGGGGTAGGGTCAACAAACTATGAGTTGGAGAAAACCCACTCACAACATATGGCCCACCAATCAAAAGATGGATATCTTGGTTTGAATTTAATAAAATTAATCCTAAGTCCCTCATTGGAAATAACTTAGTTAATTTTTTTGCAAGATTATTTATTTATTTATTACATAGGTATTTTACAAAATTATACCTTATTCACTTTGATTATAATACAATATTATATAGTAATAGCCATCACAACTTATTCTAATAATATTTCTTTGTCCACCAAATATTGAAAGCTATATATTATATAGCAAATCCAAAACCAAAGAAAGCACCTAATTGGGACATACAATATTATTTACCTGGCTGAAAGAAAATCCTAATAAAAATACATTATTAGTATTTGTTTGTACTGCTACTGCTGTTGTTTGTACTGCATTAATTTTACTTTTAGCATCTGGCTGAACTTACAGTACATGTTTTAACTTTATTACATATTTTTAAAGACAAGATAATATTACAAGAGAATGAAATTGGTAATATTATTATGACCTAAATATGGATCCAAAACTGTCTCTGCAACATATCAACAATCTGTTTGGCGTTTGTTAAAACACCCTGATCCAAGTATTTGTCCCCTGAAACATAAAAGAATTAATCAAGTCATCTCAAGAGAGACAATCATAAGAAAACAGAACAATTATTTATCTCAATAACTGGCAAGGTTAGACCTGTCTCAAGGACAATGATAGCTGAATGGCTAAAATTTATTTTTAAAGCATCAAATAATAAAAGCTGTAAGTCCCTGTCCCTCCAAGTAGTATACGATTAGCAGTGGCTTCAAAAGGCTGGCTTGAAAATTGGCCAGTGGATGAAATCCTAGAAAGAGGAAACTGGCAGTGAACTTTAAAAAAGTTCTATTGCAGACCAGTTTATTGAGTATATAAGAAAAAAATCTGATTTATTATCTTCTAACTTTTGTCCTATTTAATTAAATAATTTGTTGATCTCAATAATAAGATTATTAGAAGTGATATTAATTTTTTGTTGAATTAAATACTTTTTGATTTAAAGTTTTATGTTCCAGCTTTTTATCTTTCTTTAGATTCCAGAAAAATGTTCAGTTTTTAAACAATTACTTTTGTTGAATTCATTAGACTTTTCAGAAGAATGATGTCATCTTAAATTTGTCTGATTCTAAAATTATTAACTATTTTCAGAATTATCACATAGCGTTTGTGTTTACATTTCACCAGCAGATATCAAACACGTCTTCACCTAAACGCTGTATGTTTTAGAAAGACACATAATATAGATGTTTTGCATTACAACAAAACATGTATTATGTGTTGAATAAAACATACAGCGTTGCAGTGTAAAACTTGCTGGTGGTGAAGACGCTATGACACTTGACAGTGACAGCGCGGCAAACCGCACGCTTGCAGGTGTGTAATTGGATAAGAAGTAACATACCATAAACAATCTGGTAAGGTTTTCATACATTTTATTAGACTAAGACGAGATTCACAGACTGCTTCTTCACCTAAACGCTGTATGTTTTATTCAACACATAATACATGTTTTGTTGTAATGCAAAACATCTATATTATGTGTTTTATTTTATTTTTAAAACCGTGATGCAATATTATTTGACCACTATTGCTTAAAAACAAGAACATAAATTGTACTTAATCAACATTAAACTATTGTCATTCGTCTCATATATACATCGATATTCCAATATCTCGGTAACATGATATTTTAAGACAAGTATGTTCATTTTTGGTTAATAACGGCGACATGGAAAACAACAACCACTACGATCCGAGCTACTTGACAACATTGTGTTTCATTGCGAATATTGCGATGCGGTTTAGTAGGTAACCAATTAATGAGTATTGTTTTTTCGTGCTCCTTGTTTTCTATATTCTAATAAATAGTTAAATCAACCTGGGAACTATTATTTGAATATAATCTAATGCATATAAACACGTAATAAGTTCATTTTTAATTATTGTCGTAATTCTCATATGGCGATCTTTACCTCCAAATATCTCGGAAACGTGACACTTTAGGTCACCATATTGCTTAACATTTTTTGTTTGTATAAGTGTCCTCTATCCAAATATATCACTTACAACGTGCGCCGCGACATTGAAAAAAAATCAAAATGGCGGTGGGTGGCTATGCCAGCTCCCATACAAAAATGTTCGTACCCCTTTATGACTGACTGACAAGTTCAGTTTCGCCTTTTGAGGTACAGAACCCCAAAAACTAAACTATTTTCAACGAATTGTATGATATTACTTCTACACCAGCCACGTGTATAAGCTTCTGCGTATTTTTTCCAAAACAATTCATGAAAATTTATTTTTAATATACATTTATAATAAAATATTATTCTTCTAAAATCTAAGTAAGTCAAACTCTTTGAAATTAATAATTTTTATCAAAAGAGTTTATGATAAATAAATATTTAGTAATATCATAAATAACTAAGTAACCTACATTATTAATACGAATAACTCACAAACAAAATTCTCAATATAGCGTCAAAAATATGTAACCTTTCAAAAAATATTCTTGGCTACATCTCAAATGTAGCTATTCTTTTCATCATTTGAGTGAGGTTTAGAGAGACATCATTTTTCACAGCCCTTGTCAAGCCAGGTGAGGAATGAAACTCAATCTTGACAACCCTACGCTTCACAACTCACCCGCTTAGAAATCAACCTTATTCCAACGTGAGAGAGTTTAATATAATCGTATATTTAAAATTGTTTTCATAGCATAAAGGGTCTAATATATTTTGAGCTCTGATAATTTAAAACTTTCTGAGAACTTTTCGTATAACTCCAGTTAAGTGCAGGGGTGAGCGGTTCAAGTTATAGTGGGCGTATTTCGATGGAAATGGTGGAAATGTCTAGTTTCCTATAATAATGGGTTTAAGGTTTTTTTTATCAAGTATTGATTTTAATAAGTATATAAGCAAGGAGGAAAAGACGTCAATTTAAAAAAAAATATGTAAAAGAAGTTATGTAGTTCCGAAAAAACAAGACTAGCTGTCCCGCGCGGTGTCACCCATGTTTCCGGGATAAATAGTAGCCTATGTCCTTCTCCATACCATAGAGTATCTGCTTGCCAAAGCATCATGGCGAGCTCCATACATTGATTTGTACAAAAAAATAAATCATTTTAGAGGGCTTTGAATCACCTCCAATGTTGAGATTACATTACCAGCAACATGTTAATATACATGAAATATTTTATAAACCCCGCAAAACATAACTACAACATCACGGTTTTGGTCGCGAATAGACGCGATTCGCCGGCATGCCATAGAAATTCGCATTTTTATCCCGGGGTTCTAAAAATATTTTAAATGGCTTAAGTTGTTCCTTAGGCACCAAGGACCAATAATAACGTCATTCCAACGTCTCTAAAAATCTTTATTTTTTTGTACAAATCTCGCCATGATACTTTCATGATGATCCGTTGAGTAGTTGAGGCGTGAAGACGTAACAAACAAACAATCTCACTTTCACATTTATAATAGTTAGGATAGGATAGAGTGCTAGAATTCTTAATAAGTAACTTTTAAATTATTATATTCATGGACTATGTAGGTAGAATTTGACTTTTACCGATCAAATATTTGCGCTACAAACATTATAAAAACACATGGTAGTCGTCAAGAACTATTTGACCAATTTTTATAAGTTGTTGAATGACAAAAATCTTGCATAAACTATACAAGCGGGCCATAACTTTCGATAGACCCTTGGGCTCAAGTTATAAACTTTTGATCTACAATCATTGAACCCTTTTGTAAGCTATGTTTAACTTGTCCGCGTAAGTGTGCAAAAGGCTGCGGCTAACAAATTCTAATTTATAAAAAAAAACAAACTACGTACATAGTGTTTTGTTTTGTTCTATACAAAAGTTTGAGTTTGTCAACAATCTCATAATGGCAAGTGATGATGTGGCCAAAGGTGGTAACCACACAAAGCCTAGAAGCAACTGGCTCTCAAGTGCAACTGCCGGTACACATCGGTAGGTGCTTAGGGACAGATTTTGAGGGTGGTAGCCAGCCAGGCGGGTACACCAAAGTACCCTACCACCGTGCTATGGTTTCCTCCACCAAAAGCTCAAGCTTTGACGTCACTACCACTAAGCTACCTTTCTTTGAGCAGCAGTAATAAAGTAAACAAAATCATCGTATCCCATAATATTCATAAATATCGTACACTTTGTGGTATACTTAAAGTCTTAAAACATGACAAACAGCAGATTTAGTATTTTCTGCGACTCCAAAATCAAAATCCGCTTATCAACCCACATATTTAAACCGCCCAATTAAAATCTAGATCACCAATAATTTGCAATACTTGTTCTCAATTGACATCCGTTTCCGCTTCCACTCGACAGTTACGCCAACGTATACAAACGACAAACGATAACGGTTTTGGTTTTGGTTTGCGAGATCTAGTCGCCGACTGTGTGGCGCCAGACAACGGCGCGCGCGCTGCCGGATCTACCAACATAGTGTGGACAAGACTTTTTCATTGAGTTCCTGGTATGAAAAGTACCCCAATTCAAATTCAAAATCGTTTATTCAATTTAGTACCTAATAAGGCATCTACCACCGGTTCGTAATACAATTGAACTGAGAAGACTTTCGGCAAGAAACTCAGCAAGGTAATTTCCACTAGTATTCGGAACTACTGGTCTGGCTCTCTTCACACCCTTCTTGAAGAATCCCATGCTGTAATCCCTTGGGAAATGTATGACGGGGAGCTCGTTCCACAACCTTCGCGGCAGGTAGCTTTGAATCCAGATTGCTAAAAGTGGCAACAGTCAGTAACTGAATTCCCAACGAGTTGTATTAACTTCTTATTTTAAAGTATTCATCTCACACATAGACTTAGGATTTCGCTAACTAAGCAGACTTCCTTAGCATGGAAAAGAAATATGTCAATCCTTATGACACTGCGAGAGAGAAAGAGACCTATACACAATTTTAACGTGAGTCAATAATCGAAACGGTAGTAAAGATAATAGGGATGATTCTTGGGTAAAAAAAATATAATTCTAATTATCGTCCGTATTAAAAATATTGGACACGTATTTTTTGCTTTATAAAATTATTACACATTGAAAAAGATAAAGCACGTCAAAGTTCGGGAGTGGGGGCTCGTGACGTCAATTTTGAGTAAAATGTGTACCACAAAGTGATGTATAATTGACAAAATTAAAAATACGTGTCTAATATTTTTTTGATGTAAATGACGAAATAAATATAATTTTTCAGTCTATTGTTACTTTCATAAGTGTTGATATAAACCGACTTCAAAGTACACTAAGAAGTAATCAAATCCTGATCTGATGACAATGGGACTAAACGGGAAGTGTACCCTTTCAAATAAAAAAAGAATTTTCCAAATCGGTTAATAAACGACGGAGTTATGAGGTAACAAACATAAAAAAAAAAAAAAAAACAAAAAAAAAACTTTCGAATTGAGAACCTCCTCCTTTTTTTGAAGTAGGTTAAAAATGAGTTTTTATTATATTGAATAAAAAAAAATTAAGTGTATCCACATTACACTAGCGATTATTAAAAAAAACAACCTCGTAGAATTTGCGTAGGTGTCACCAAATAAGGCCAGACATTGTATAGTCTGTCTCAAATACCCATCTATGTATGACACGCTCCATAATTATATACGTTAAACAAATTAGACAATCACCTTTTTATTGCATTTAGAATCAATTAACTGATATTTTGTCTCGGTTTATGATAGGAATAGAATTGATTGGTCTTTATGTTTTAAGGCTTTTGGAGTGATTTAATTGTATTTAAATTCTGTTGCGTAATATGATGATGGGTTAAATGTACTGTTGTAACTTATTGTTATAGAAACTTTAGTAATCGTCTGTACCTACCCACAGAGCAGGATATACAGGTACAACCACAGAATCAATAATAGTACCTACTAACGTAGTACAACCTGCCGGGCTATTGCGTATCTTTGGTGGTAATCGTAACGAACACCATTAATAAATTTCATCCAATCAGGGCCCGCGGATGGTCATCGTCGCGTCGTACCGCGTGCGCGTCATTGGATGAAATAATTAATGGTGTTCGTTACGATTACCACCAAAGTTACGCGGTAGAGCCCCTGCTCTGTGGGTAGTACCCACCTTGGTTGGTAGGTCTACTAACCTAGGTGGTAGACCTACCAACCTAGGTAGGTAAGACTTTTTTTATTGACCAAAGTTTATTCGTACTGTGACTTGTGACTGTGTTTCATAATGATAAAAATCCATTATTTCAATTAGTAGGTAGGTACACTGAATTATCATCTACGTGATAACGTGTTTGATTCCCGGGATAAAATACGTGATAACGTGTTTGACCCCCGGGATAAAATGATTCTTATTTCTATATCCGTGGTCCAAACTATCCCTCTAAATCAGTGGTTCCCAACCTTTTCTTGACCAGGGACCACTTTGATTTTTTTGTTATTAGCAGGGACCAAGGTGTACAATAAAAATAAACGGAATCAATCCGAAATCAAACTTTAATCAAAACCTCAAAAGTAAAATGGTTTAATATTATTTTTTAGAAAATATAAAATTGTTTAGAAAGTTAAATAAATAAATCAACGTGAGTTTTAAGTTTGCACCTTCTGAACAAGTTCGGTAATCCGAGGAATAATATTATTGCTCAAAGCTACACGCTTAAATCATCACTTACTTTCAATCGATTCTTGACCTTATTTTTAATTACCAACAAAGCAGAAAACCAATGTTCGCAGAAATAAGATGTTGAGAAAATCATGAGATAGCGCAAGGCGATTTCTCAAATTTTAGTATTATAAGATTGCTTTTTTACACCAAAACTTCTCTAGTGAGTGAGATTGAAATGCGTCCTGAACTCCTGACAGTTTCCATCATTTTGAAATTCAGCGAGTTCCTCTTGGATTTTCTGGGTGAAATCGTTCGCGGACCATATTTTGGCTCCCACGGACCATTGGTTGGGAACCATTGCTCTAAATGTATCATCAAAATCTGTAGACCCTGACTCCTTTTCTCTGATCATAAGAAGATTATATATACTATATACCTATATATTTTTCTTCGTTTCAGGGAGTACAAAAACGTGTAAGTTCATTAAAAAATCCTCAATTTCCATTACTGAATCACACCTGTTCCAAACACAATGGCGAAATGAATTTAAATATTCAAACTCATTCCTGTATCATTAATTATTTCCGAAACCACACGTTGTATGAATGCTTCCAGATTTTACGCTTCCTACTTAAATATTATAAATCTACTGTGCAGTAGATTAATTTGGCATAATATTGCACAGCTAACATTGCTTTGTTAATTTATTAAAATTATAATAATTAAATTACATACCCCCTTATTCATAATAAAGTTATCAAATGTTGATTAGCTAAAATTCCGAAGTCTTTATCTGACAGGTGACATTTGGTGATCGAAAGAGTGAGACGGGGCACACTATTACACTGATTTAGTTAAAAAACGATTATGAATAAGGGGGTTAATGTTTTGATACAGAGCGAATTAATGATTAATACATACTAATTTTTTTCATTTTGATCCCCATTCTTTACTACACAGAAATTTCACCTCACGGTTTACCGGCACGTGTTTTAGGGGGCCCTGAGGGGACGAGAATGGGAGTGGGGGGGCGTAGATATATTCTCGATGATCCTACCGTATCCTGCTACAATTGTACCCGGTCTACCCTAATTGACATCTAGACCCAATCTATTGGGTCAAACTGACACATAGATATATCAAAACGTAGATACGCACGGGAAAACAATTAGCAGTACGTTGCACACAATTTAAGTGGTCTACATCTAGAATTCGAACCGTATCAAGCTTTATGTCGCCCCCAAAGCTTCTATGTATTCTATATTAGATTCTTGGTTATCCCATAGTGTAAATAAAAGATGAAAAAAAAACTTCCGTTAAAAATTCCGAAAAATTCAAAATATTAAGTAGATAGATAGATAATACTTTATTGTTACACCAAAATATATTATTTCAAACAAAACTTAAAAATAACAGTGAAAGTGCTACAATGGGCGGCCTTATCACTAAAAGTGATCTCTACCATGGATGGAGAGGAATTGAAATAAACATTAAAATACGGGGGTGTACAATAAAACCACAAGAAATAATAAATTAATAGTAATAAATATTAAGACATAATAATATAAACTAAATAAAAGTAAATTTAAGTAGTTCTGAATTTTTACAGCAGTCAAAGGCCTCTTTTTTAATTGTACTAGCTTTACCCCGCGGTTTCACCCGCGTTCCCGGATAAAAAGTAGCATATAGCAATCGGGGACAATGTTGCCTAGTGAAAAAAAAAACAGAATCGCATCAGAGGTTTCTGAGATTACATCCTACATCGAAACATTCCTCCCTTATTACGTGTTTAATTAAAGCATGTCTAACAAGAACCAAGTTTTAAATATATCCGTCACTTTCTAACGTCATATAACAAAAAGAGCCGGACTATACAACAACCAGGGTTTTACTAGACTTGGCTTAGACCATCTCATGTAATAAGAGAGATAAACTTTACTTCTTTATAAATAACAGCGTAGAGTAACATTGATAAATAGGTTGCTTCAAATAGTAATTGGTTGCAATGAACGATAATTCACGTATAACGGGTTAAATTATTTGTATCGGTTTTCCTATTTCAAATGCACTGATATATCAGAATTTTGATTAAATGCTTTCATAATAATTAAAATATTAATTACGGGATGACTGTTTCGATGCAAATATTGCTCATATTTGTCAGTAAATTCTAAAATTGCCTTTGAATTATTTAGCCTAAACTATAAGCTGTTGCTCCCGCGTTGCTTCACGTAAATTTAACTAAGGATTCTCATTTACTGTGGATTAATCCGTCAAACTTTACTACAACATAAGACAATGCTTGGGTGTAGTGCTCGCTCTTGCAGAAGTTGCAGTACAAATCTTATGTAAAGGTGGGTCTATGCTTTGCGAACCGAGTACACACGGCAACACATCAAGCTATACATTTCCAGTATAAGCTGATCTCGCATTGTATAGGATTTCCCTGCAATGAGAGGTCAGCTTATATTGGAAATGTATAGCTTGATCTGTAGCCGTGAGTACGAGCCGAGCCACTCTTCGCTCTCCGCTCGCGATGTCAAGTTTGGACGTACAAAGAGCCTACAACATGAGCGTGATGCGAATCCCTGTGTTCGTCAAAAAACTCACAATTGGCGGAACGCAGTCGAGCGCGAGCCAAACATCGTTCAAGGCTCCGAAGTCCGTCTACGCTACGCGAATTCGTGCTCCGTTTGTGCTCGGCTCGAAGACCATGCATAGACCCACCTTATACGTCTTTATTTATTTTAGAAAAGAGTGATTTCTAAGTTTATTTGCCGGCTCTTCTAATAAAAAGCATCACCTTCCGATCCATGCGTCCGAGTCTGACAATTCATGAGTGCATCTTTGAATGAATAACATATTTCATTTCCTTTCATAACAAAGAGCAAATAAGGTTCAAAATAAAGAATAAAAATGTAGAATTTTAAAATTTTTCAAGCAACAATGACTCCTAATTATTTGGGAAACCCTTTAACAACAAAACCAGTAACACACATTTAAACTTTAACAACGCTGTTATAAATCGTTATTAACTCTGAGTTGCGTTGGCGAAGAGTTTGCAAAGTTCCCGGAGTTTCGCAAGTTTGCGAGTTAGGTACGCCACGCAGTCAAGCTTAGGTCCTCAGACCATGAAACTTTGGAGGTCTGTTGTTAGTTTTCATCTCGCAGCTTTGCTGAACTTTAAACAGCCTAGAAAGCAAATTAGTTTCCAAGTGCCAAACCCTTGTGGTGGGTATTTACCTGGTGACAGAAGTTCAACTTGAGGGTACCAGTCAAGCGGCTCCAAAGTGCCCTATCATCAAATATCTGCCTACCCTCATAAAACAGACACAGTATTTATGTTAGCACTCTCCTTCGCCGTATCACCCGCGTTCCCGATGTATATTCCGGGATAAAAAGTATTCTATGTGTTAATCTAGAATATATTCTATATGTGTTCCTAATTTCATCCAAATCCGTTCAGTAGTTTTTGCTTGAAAGAGTAACAAACATCTTTATAAATCACATCCATGTATAATATTTGCAGGATAGGATATAATAGGATTTATTAAACCTATTTTAAATGAAATAATTACCACTCCTGTGTCCCAAGCGAATTCTTGTGCTGATACCTTCATGGTGACGGCAAGAACAAAGGAGTCAAACTACTGCTAGACATATAAATGTTACCATACCAAATAAACAAAGAAATCTGTCTCTCAAGCGGCATCTGCCATTTTCATTACGCGTCACGCTATTCTCCTTTCCACACGTTACCTCCTTATTTCATGATCAGAGAAGCGAAGTTTACGCTTTTGTGAGTCGACTTGCGAACATGGCAACCTTAATGTGTTACCAAGAATTATTACTGTACATGTCTTGGCTTATACAGCTTGTATTTGTATTAATCTGTTTTGAATTTCCTTTGTAATTAGTGCTGCAGATACTTGTGCTAGAATATAATAAATAATAATAATATCATCATCAGCCTATAATATTCCACTGCTGAGCACAGGCCTCCTTCACAAATGAGGGTGAAAGGGGATGGGCAATACATAAAATACTCCACCACACATGCTTTTTGCGGACTGGTGGAAGTAGGCTAGTGGTCAACCTACTGTTAGAATTTTTCAAGCCATATTTATAATTAAGTGATAACCGGGACCAACGGCTTTACGTGCCTTCCGAACACGGAAACGCTCGCTTTAAAATACTACTTATGTGTGTGCCTCCTTATGTGTGTTCTACCGCTTGTACAACGGAGAGTGTTCTAAGGAATTGTTCGACTTGATGCCCACGGCTACCGTTTACCATCCCAATTCTCGCAATCGTCGGGGAATCCATCCACACACATTGAAACCAGAATTGTTTCGAACTGTGCGGGCTCAAAGGAATTTTCTTCTGCGGACGCTCAGACTGTGAAATGAGCTCCCCGCCGTAGTTTTCCCAATGGAGTACAGCATGGGGTTCTTCAAAAAGGGTGTGAAGCGGTTTCTTCAGGGTCGGCAACACGCGACTGATACCCCTGGTGTTGCAAGCGTCCATAGGCTACGGTAACTGCTTACCATCAGGCGGGTCGTATGATTGTTTGCCACCTTAGTGGTATAAAAAAAAAACACTTGGCGGTCACTAACATCTATACATTCAAAACCAAACTTTTACATTTATCATATCATAAGTAAGAATATACAGGGTGATTTTGAATTTCTTAGCTATTTTAAAGGAGTCGCTCATTAATAAAAAATAAAAAATACATGTTTTATTTTTAGATATAATTTTTATAGAAAAAAATAAAGTTATGACGATCCAAAGTTTTCTCAGAATTACTGAAATCGTTGGTCGTACCGCGCGCCAATACGCTACGTCACATAGCTGTCAACAACCGAGAATGTTAGATACTGCCTATGTATACGAAAACACGAACACTATCTAAATTAAATATCCTATACATCACTCTCGGTATTCTTACCCGTTTAAAATTTATAAAATGAAGCCACAAAAATACAGTAACTCACTTTTTTTATTAACTCAATTACAAACATACTCATCGTATCACAATTCGAACATATGCATCGTTGTAACACTTTAAAACTTTAGGGCCAACTTAAGGCTAATTTAAAATCACATTGAACTGAATATTGCAGTTTATTGACAACTTATTATTTGGTTTTAAATAACACACTTCCAGTGATCTGCAACCACAAAACGCACAGTTGGGTGGGGTGGCGGGCGCCGCGCGGCATCTTGTGTGAAGCAGAAGCCCTCCATTGATCAAACGGATAGTGTATTCCAGAGAGTTCCATAATTATTCAATTAAATTTAAAAATATTTTGTATCACCCAGAAACGACTGTTGATCTTCTAAAACGTTGCCCTAGCAACCAGTAACCAGAGAATACATGCGTGCGCAACTAAAAATATTTTTTTTTTCATAATCAGAAATTTTTCAAATAGGTTGACATGAAGTATTATGCTGAACGCACACCTAAACACGTCGTAGCAATATTTTTTTAATTCTTTGTATGAAATTAAAAGAGAAGGGAAGAGAGGTTTCGTATAAGGACGCTTCCACACGTCAGACAATCGGTAGTCCAATTGTCATTCCGATTTGAGGCCTTTAGAGCGGCTTTGTAAGACGAGTGCTTTGTTAGTAAAGAATTCAAATGAGAAGAACATTTGAATGTCTCTCAGTCCGACTTGAGGCCTTTAGAGCGGCTTTGTAAAACGACTGCTTTGGTAGTAAGGAATTCAAATGAGAAGAACATTTGAATCTCTCTCAGTCCGACTTGAGGCCTTTAGGGCGGTTTTGTAGGACGTGTGCTTTGGTAGTAAGGAATTCAAATGCGAAGAACATTTGAATCTCTCAAATCGAAAGAATGTATTCTCTTATAAAATTGAATCCACCGACTGACATCAGACCTTTTTAGCGAAATAGGCAATTTTAGAGTTTATTTCTAGGATAGGTTCGTTTAAGGATTTATTAAGCAAGTCAAACGTTTTAAAAAGCTAACCTGTTTTCTGCTTACAAAGCTGACATTCAAGTTTTCTTCTCTTTCCGACATAAAGTCGGCCGGCGATTGTATGATGCGTGCGGGCTGCCTAATGTATTGTTAATAATTATTGAAAGATAAGTTTCCTCCTTAGTGAAAATGAAAAATAGAATTTATTTTAGAAGATTTTAATGAATGACAGATTCGATTCAATGACAGTTTTTATTAATCAAAATACTCGAAATGTAAACAACATTATGAAGAGTTTATTCCTGATATTACTTAATTTTGTGAATGGAAAATGGAAAAATAGTATGGTGAAATTTTAGTAGGTATTAAACACAATTTCCACCTAGTGCGCGTTTCGAAAGAATTCACGTATTTCCGCAGCATATTTCAATGTTCCGGTGACGTCTACCAGCTGAAGTTCAAGGTCATCTACTTGTTAACGTTATCCAGTAATGTGGAGTATTTAGGATATTCTTACGACAAAATTATGAAAAAAAAAAGGTTCTTTTTTTTGCACGGATGTGTTTTATTAGTGATTCTGATCCGAGTAAAAAAAATAGGCAAGAAAATCGTAATCACCCGGTATAACACGATAACATTATCAATTTGTTTTTTGACTAGTATTTTTTATTTACAACAAATTATGTACAAATTGTAACTTCTATATCTAGAAAATTTCCGCTGCCGCTGATTATCGGCAAGGTTCCCAGAAGGCTGGCATCGTTTCCTCTTTGGATAACCAAGCTGATGCGTTTGCGGAAAAAGCTCCCCGCCTGCTGGTCTCCGGAGGTCTTGATTATTTTTAACGACAAAGTGCGAGCAAAACGGCGAGTTTCGGACCCCCACGGTCCCATGGTCTCGGCCGCAAAAGGCATAAAAATATAATTTGGTCCATACGATGCGTATTTTTGGAATTTTCTGCACTGGCCGCAGCTGCCCCTGCAACTTTACAAGTCGCCGGTAAGTGAGATGGCGCGAGTGGCATCCCACACCAGCGACCTGCTGGCACTCCACGAAATAAATTTGTTATGATAACGTCACTTTAGTTCTCAGTTTTAGATGCCAATTCTCGCTAAGCAAGGTTGCGATTGAACAAAATTCCTGGGTCTGTGATCCTGACTCCTTTAACCTTCGATGTCTTCATGGCCAGAGAGAATAGGCGTTTTCTGGGAAAGCGTGGTACATCCTGTCTTTTTGGCAACTTGAAATTTGGCTCACAGGATCCACAGGACGGGTTTTTAAATTATAAGGTTATATTAGGGCTTTGTTTCTTAGCATTACTGTCCCCTGACAATAGGATATCCCGATGAATGCGAGTTAATAAACAAATTACAGTAAATACATTGGATATACATACTTATATGAATTTATTGATACGAAAATTTATTGAAATACTTTTCACAGATACAAAACCATAAAATTTCAATGGAAATTCGAATAATTAGCAAAATATATAATACAGTTGCCTTAGTTTCAAAACAATTACCTATTGCATACAAATAATTAAATATTAAAAGAATTATATCACCTAAAATTAACATTGACAGATATATAAACAAGAAAATTGCTTCAGGCTTCGTAACTCTAGAATTATTTATGAATATATTTTTAAACAATATTAGAAGTACTACGAAATCTACTGATATTAATAATATGGATGATGATAAAGTCAAAATAGCCGAAATATTCTCATCAAAACCATGCAAACTGAAGATCATAAATTCATACAATTTAATAATTGCAACAGAAATAACATTACATATCGATATCTCTGTCTTGCTATACAATTCCTCATTATAAAAAAAGAACAATCTCAAATAAATAATAATTGAACAACATAGTGTTGAATGTAATGACAACAAACATAGACAATCAATGAAAACAAAAGGGTAAATTCCAGAACACTGTATATCATAGTGGATATAGAATATATAACACAGTATATGAAAAAAGTTAACAAATATATGTTTGAGTGTTAAGTAGTGACGCAAATCCGTTGGCCATGGGGCAACTTTAGAGATATATACAACAAAGACCAAAAGACATAACATAATATATACACTACTCCAATATAATACAACGTCGTCCTCAAAATCGGAATCAGTAATCGTTTCGTTAATCATTTTAAACGATAATCATCGGCACTTTTCTTGATCACTTTTTAGTCTTCTTCTAAAACATTTTTCAGAGTTTGAAGTATTTTGATTAACTTGACTGTATTTATTAGAGCCACTAATATTTATACCAATTTAAACATAGCTAGCTGTCTTTTGGATTTGATTTGTTTATTCCATTCATGTAGTCGAGTCCTCATATTTTTTTTCTTATTCTTAGCTCTTTCTTTATTCACAGAATTTGTATTTATTTTTCTGAAATTACAGTTTTTATTATTGTAATATAATAATGTCTGTTAAACGATAGCAACTGTTATAATGATATAAATGTTGACTAATTGGTGCATTTTAATTAATAATTATGTGTACATTATTTCTGATAACATTTACGATAAAAAATATATTGTATCAAAGCATAGTATTATATCTTTTATTCCACAAATGTGGTCGTTTATATCAATATGTATATTAATAACAAATAGAGGCGTTCGATTTATTATACATATTATTATAATATTGTTTTATACATTTCTAAGTGATTATGAATCTTAAAAGAGTAAAGAAACAAACCAGAACTCAATGTTTTTTCAACGTAAGATATTTTTTTATAAGCTTTTATTTTACTTGCAATGTATGTATGTATGTTTGTTCGGGTGGAATCTTGCAGGTCGAATTTCATCCACATCCAGTGGTCGGATTGACTTGATATTTGGTATACACTAGTATATTGGATGACAATGCAAGTACAGACAACAAAAAGTACAGTTACTAAAAAAAGCTTGTATTAAAAATTAAATTATTACAAAGAACTTATTTTAAATTATGAATATGAGTGAGTTGCTTATTTTACATTATAATGGTCGCCTGAAAAGCATTTATTAGACGCTAAAAGTTCGTCGCTGATCTATTAATTCATTAGACAACTAAATATATTTGAAGACGAGAATGGTATTTTAAAGAAACTGCACCTTTGTTTTGCCACTAGGACAATAGGAGATACCAGATGAATGCGAGGTGAAGTGAGTTAAAGAATAAATTATAGTAATTACACTGGACATAATCACATAATATACATTTATTGATTCGAAAATTTCTTGAAATACTTTTCACAAATACAAAACCATACAATTTCAATTGTACTTCGAATAATTAGCAAAATAAATAATACAGGTGCCTCAGTTAAACCATCAGTCATACAGTAATTAAATATCAAAAGAAGATCACCTAAAATTAACATTGATAGATAAATAAACAAAAAAATCGCTTCAGGTTTCGAAACTCGAGAATTATAATTTAATATTTTTAACAATATTATAAGTACTACAAAAGCTACTGATATTATTAATATGCATGATGATAATGATAAAAGAACCGACATATCATCGTCAATATTATTAAAACTTAAGATCATTAATTCATACAATTTAATAAGTACAACTGACATAACATTACATTTGCTATACAAATCCTCGTTTGGAAAAACAAAAAATCTTATAATTATTGAACAACATAGTGTTGAATGTAATGACAACAAACATAGACAAACGAGGATTTCGAAAGAGACATTTATATAAAAAACTTTAAAAAATACAGAACACAGTATATGAAAAGAGTTAACAAATATATGTTTGAGTGTTAAGTATTTACGCAAATCCGTTGGCCATTGGGCAACTTTAGAGATATATACAATAAAGATCAAAATACATACGATAATATATACACTACTCCAATATACAACGTCGTTCTCAAAATCGGAATCGGTAATCGTGTCGTCAGTCATCTTAAAAGATATGTCACTTTTCTTGATCACTTTTTACACTTCTTTTAAGAGTTTTTTAATCTTTTTAAACATTCTTCAAAGAGTTTGAAGTGTCTTTGATAAGCTAGTTGTCTTCTGGATTTGCTTTTGTTTATCCAATTTATGTAGTTGAGTTAAACAATTTTTTCTTATTCTTAGCTCTTTCTTTATTCACAGAATGTTTTTTTTTTAATTACAGTATTTACAAAAAAAGCCAAATATGTTTCGGTTGCACGAAAACTGTTATGACGATGTAAAAGTGGATTGATTAGTGCATTTTAAATAATTATGTTTACATTATTTTTGATAACATTTATTATAAAAATCGTTTATATCGAACAATTATTAGAGACTTTAGATTGTTACACATATTTATTATCATAATATTGGATTAAATACACTTAGTGATTATGTATCTTAAATAGGTTATTTTTAGATTTTTAAGAGTAAGAAACAAACTAGAACTCCATGTTTTTAACCGACTTCAAGAAAAGGAGGAGTCAATTCGGATGTTTATATTTTTTTTTTTTTTTTTTTTTTATGTATGTTCGGGCATAACTCCGTCATATATAGACGGATTTGCAAAATTCTTTTTTTGTACGAAAGGGGTATATTCCGAAATGGTTCCATATAAATTTCATATAGATCTGATGATGAGTTTCGGAGATAGACAACGGAACACTTAAAAAAATTACAGTAAATCAGCCGCGATTGCTACTATCGCATAAATATGCATTGTTTACGCAATCACACAACAAAACATCAGGCCTGTACACTCGAAAGGGTTACGCAGATGTATTCAGTATATAATGAAACTAAAAATTCAAAAATAATTACCTTTTTAACAAAAAAATAAACCGCCTTCAAAGTACACTAAAAAGTATAAAATAACTCTTATCTGACACTGTTTTGAAGTGAGCGAAATCGCATGACGTGTTCTATAGAAAATATTTCGCTGACTTCAAAATAGTGTCAGATAAGATTTATTTTATACTTTTTAGTGTACTTTGAAGGCGGTTTTTTGTTAAAAAGGTAATTATTTAGGGTTACGTACCTCGAAAGGAAAAAAGGAACCCTTATAGGATCATTTGTGTGTCTGTCTGTCCGTATGTCACACAGCAGGCAAGTTCGAATCTAGTTGAAATTAGGTACCTACATACATTAATCGATTGAACAAACAGGGGCGTATCGTAAATTAATCAAATTAGGTATAAACTTTGATTATTTAGTATATAATACTCAAAGGGTATAAAAGACGGTACATTTAAATCAGTGTATGTTTGTAACGTATGCATTATAATTTATTTCTTTGGTATTTTTTTTGAACGTGTGTGAATCCGCGGCCACAGGTAGTATGCTAATGTGGAGCAAGTTGAAAGCATTTAATTTTCCCATCAAGTTTAAAACAAATAATATTTAATGATATAGAACAGACATATGGGTTTCCGAGTACCGAATTACAAAGCAGAGTTACCTTATCTATTTCAATTATAGAGCTACGAATTTTATCACATTTGTTATTTAGAGTAGGCTGTTTGAATTTTTTATGATCATTAGGGGTGAATTATGAGTATTGTCTCCAATAATTGAACTGTTTTACAAAAAACTTTAACCCACTTCAAAGTACAATAAGAAGTAATCAAATCCTGATATGCAGGGCTATTTTAAAACGTCGGATTCGATATCGGAAACGGATTCAAAAATTTCCGAGGCGAATTTAAGTAATTGCTATTTTAATTTCCGATAACTTTTCGATGAATCGAATTCATATTTCCGTAAAGAAACATAAAAAATATTCGAATTCTGAAATTAAAATAGTAATTGCGGAAAATCGCCTCAGTCGTTTTTTGAATCCGTTTCCGACATCGAATCCGAGCGTTTTAAAATACCCCTGCTGATGACAATGAGACCAAACTGGAGGTGTACTCTTTCAAATAAAAAAAGATTTCTAAAAAATTACGGAGTTATGAGGTAACAAACATAAAAAAATACAACCGAATTGAGAAACCCCTTACATCCCTTTTTGAAGTCGGTTAAAAAAGTGATCGACTACCTATTGGCGGTAATAGATAAAAAAAAAACTCCGTACATTCAAATTCAATATCGTTTATTTAGAAGTCATAATAATACTGTAATTAGAATGTGTTATCGTGGGTCCAAATGGCTCAGCATATTCTGCAGATTACTACAGCGCTGATTTTTCAGCTGAAGCCACGTGCCAACTGACGAATGATTGGTATGACGAATGTATGGTGGTTGAACGAATTTGTATGATACTTCTATAAAACATACCTTGGGTTGAAATATGATACTTTAAACTCTGGGGCGCGGGAAATACCACATACGTTAATACAGTAGTACCCAACTGATATGGCTTACCGATGTACCTGCGCAGAAGGTACATTTTCAAAGCGCGGGAAACGCTATTGGTCGGCAGCTACCGCCATGTTAGCACGCGCCGTGCGGAGGGGCGTGACTTTCGAGTGAGACGGAACTAACAGTGTATTATGAACCTTATATTAGTGATCTAAGGTTGATTGTAAGTTTTTAGCATTATTTCGTTAATCTTCGGGGCAATACTTTCTTTTCTGTGCGAACGAAGATTCACGACGCGCCATATCAGTTGGGTACTAGAAAGAAAGAAAGAAAAAACATTTATTTGCCACACACCTTAAAATTAACAACATAATATGAGAACGATATAAAAAACGGAAATTAGTGTGCAGACAAATTGGCCACCAGCTCAGCATAATGCTGTGCACAGTGAGCACACAGCGCAGCTTTTCAGCCGGCGCCAGTGGGACGTTTTGGTCATACTACTGTACAAGAATATTTCATAAGTAATTTTTTCATCAACAATAAAGATACTACTCTATTTTATTGGTAGCTCACGAGCGAACACACGAACCACCAATTTCGTTGAGAATAATTCCTACCTAACGACCGGACACTGCCTCAAACACGAAACCTCTCATTTGAAATTGTAGAGTCACATTTTTTTGCCTCTCCACTGTTTTTGATCTGTGCTACCTACATACTCATACGTATGGATAATACACGGGCTTATGTTATGTGGAGACAGACTCTTAAATTAAATAAAGTTAGGATAATATACCTGTTTCATCATCATCATCATATCAGACTATGGATCCCCATTGACTTCCACTTCGAACGGTTTGGGGCCGCTTGCATCCAGCGGCGCCCAGCGACTCTGACCAGGTCGTCGGTCCACCTGGTGGGAGGTCGTCCCGCTAAGCACTTACCAATACGTGGTCGCCACTCGAGAACCTTTCTTCCCCAGCGGTTATCGAATCTTCGAGCAATGTTGCCCGCCCATTGCCACTTCAGCTTACTATAATTCTACGAGCTATGTCCGTTGTTTTCGTTCTCCTACCAATTTACTCATTTCGGACCCTGTCACGTAGAGAAATTCCGAGCATAGCTCGTTCCATAGCTCGCTAAGTGACTCCGAGCTTATTTATGCGGCCAGCAGTAAAAGACCACGCCTCTGTCCCGTATGTTACTGGTAATGACTGGACTGACTTTAATATAAATAGTAATGTTGATAAGTGTGAAGACCCTAAAATGGAAACTGATATATGCGTGCCTGTCATGGAAAATAACGATCAAAATGCCGAAGAAAATGTAAACTCTGATAATCTTTTTCTTGAGTAATAGTCTTTATATTTTACATCAAGATATTGCAGGTCTAATTAATAAATCCGACGCACTTTCAGTCTGCTTAGATGAGTTACTAGACCAACAAAAAAATGTGGACTGCATATGTATAACTGAACATTTCATGATGTCTGGATATGAAAATCACCTTAAAATACCTAACTATAGTATAGCAGCATACTTTTGCAGAGCAAATAGCAAAAGAGGAGGAGTGTGTATTCTAGTCCAGAAAGGACATCTGTGGAATAAAATCCCAGAAATAGAAAAGTTGTCATTGAGTGGTATATTTGAAGCATGTGCTGTAGAATTGATTGAATACAAAGTAGTGATTGTTTGTATATACAGAGTACCAAACTTAGCTAATTTAAATGTATTTTTCTCAAGGATGGAATTACTATTATTGGAACTATGTAAAAAACGGCATCACCGAAATAAAATTATATTAGCCGGTGATTTTAATATAGACATGTTGAAAACAAATAATGTATCATTAGAGTTTGAATGCTTGTTACTAAATTTTGATCTTAAATTAGTATTAAAATGCCCAACTAGAATAGCAAGCCAAACTTGCATTGATAACTTTGCTCATAACATAAAAAAAACTTGTAAAGCTGAAGTATTGGAGTTTGCCCTATCAGATCATACAGCTCAAATTTTGAGATGTCCCGTGAGAGATGTATGTGTGTTTAGGTATTGGCGTAAAAAAAATCGAGATTATAGTTCCGATAATATTAATAAATTTAAATCATGTCTAGTAAATTTATCATTTTCAGAAATGTACAATACATATGACCCTAATGTAGCATTTAATTATTTTCTAGAGACATTTAGTCTTTTTTATAAGTTATGTTTTCCGTTTAAGATTATAACAATAAGAGTCAATAAGAAACCAAAATGGATATCACGCGGAATTAAAACTTGCAGTAAAAAAAAGAGACAGTTATTATGGACATTTAGACTGAAACCAACTCAAAGGAATAGACTTAACTATATTAGATATTCCAAAATCTTTAAAAAAAATATTAAGCTTACACAGCGAGCACAAAACAATTATAAAATTAAAACTTCTATCAATAAATCTAAATCAATATGGCAAATTATTAATAATGATAAAAAATGTAGCATACCTAAAGACTCTATAATGAAGATAAAAGCTGGAGATGACATTATTACCGACCCAAAATTAATAGCAAATGCATTTAATAATTTTTTTATTGACAAAATTAAGCCTATAAAAGGGTCAGGTAAAAGCTCTACCAAGTTAATAAAATTTCATAAAAATTCAATGTTCATGGCTCCCAGTCTTCCACTGGACGTACTCAATATAATCAATAACCTCAAAAATACTAATAGTGTAGGATATGATGGGATATCTACAAAAAATGTTAAAGCTGTTAGAAATTCAATATGTGGACATATAAGTCACTTAATTAATCTCAGCATAAGTGCTGGTATATTCCCAGATGCCCTAAAAATCTCCGTAGTAAAGCCACTTTTTAAAAAAGAGAATAAAGAGCTAATGGAATATTATAGGCCTATTGCTCTGATTCCGATTTTAGCAAAAGTGTTTGAAAAGTATATCTACAATCAAATCAATAGTTATATGGAAAAAAATAATATATTGTGTAAAGAGCAAAAAGGTTTTAGACAAAATAAAACAATAAATATGGCAATCTATGACTTTTTAAATATTGTAATGTCAAATGTTGATAAAAGGATACCTGTATGCGCTGTATATTGTGATATGACGCAAGCTTTTGATTACGTTGATTATAACATTCTATTAAATAAACTTGAAGCCTATGGAATTAGAGGAAATGTTCATGAATTAATAAAATCTTATATTACAAATAGAAAACAACGTACCGCGATTTCTAAAATTGATATAAATACTAAAACGGAAGTTACATACTATTCTGAAGAACGTACTGTCATGTTTGGTGTACCCCAAGGCAGTGTACTAGGTCCATTATTATTCTTAGCTTATATAAATGACTTGCCAAAATCAATACAACAGCCCATGACTCTTTTTGCTGATGACAGTACTATGACAATAGCGTGCAAAAATCCTAATTTATATGAAACTGACATAAATAACTCTATAAAATCAATAATTTCATGGTTAGATAATAATAATTTAAAGATAAATTTGAGTAAAACACAATTAATGCACTTTAGTCAAAGACCATCCTCTGTACCTGAAATTAATGTTAGTTATGGTAATAATCCGATTAACAATGTAGAAAACACAAAATTTCTAGGTTTAATTATCGACAGTAGGCTTAATTGGAAAGCACATATTGAGGTACTGAGTAAGAGAGTTAGCAGTTCTGCTTACGCGCTATATAGACTTGCCTCGATGCTTAACACAGATGCATTGCTCACGGCCTACCATGGTCTTGCTGCTTCAATTTTAAGGTTTGGTGTAATATTTTGGGGCAACTCAACTAATAGAGAAGTAGCATTTAAAGCTCAAAAGCGATGTATTCGAGCAATGTTTGGACTACAAGCAATGGATAGTTGCAAACCGTATTTTGTAAAATATAAAATTCTTACACTACCTTCTATGTATATATTAGAATCTGCAATATTTGTAAGGACAAATCAAGAGTTGTTCCCATCGCTATCTGATAATGTAAAGCGTAACCGACGAGATAATAGTCGTCTTTGCATACGTAGTTCCAATACTGCTCTAATGAATAAAAGTATATTTTGTATGGCACAGAAAATTTATAATAATATACCGAAAGCCTTTAAGGAGCTAAATGACAATGCATTTAGGAGGAAGTTCAATGATTATTTAATTCATGAATGTTATTATGATACTGTTGAATATTTTAATGGTACTTGATTATCTGTGTTATGATTATATGTATGTTTTAATTTTTGTATAAAATTTTAATTTATAGACATTTATGGATTAAATTTATGAATTAAATTTGACATAATTTACCTTTCCTCTTATCATTGTTGTTTTGACTTTTAATTTTTTTTTTTTTTTTAATTACTTATTATCTGTCAATACTTTATTATTATTCTGAATTTTTGTATTTTTGTTTGAATGATCGCATAGATTATATTATCATTTGTAAACCAAAACTGGTACAACATGCTGATTCCTATTACATTATATACACCCAATGTAACACGTATGTTGAACAAATAAAATTATCTTTATCTTTATCTTTAATAAGAACTGATTGAAGACCTTTATATATCTACCTAATTAACGGTTCTCAAACACCGGCTACATTATTTTATAGCACTTCAAGCTATTCGATTGACAGATTCAGTCTATAGGGTCGGTCTCTATGTGCCCTGGATTGGTGGTGGGTTGACATCCGCGAAGCACTCTCCAAACTCATCAGAAAAATTATCGAGTTCTCTGCATTATTTCATGTTGCAATATTCCATGTTATAGATATATTTATAAGCGGGCCGTCTGATCCATGATGGTAAATTATCACCGGCGCCAAAAACCGAGTACACGCCGAGGCTGCAGCTGCTGGAATCGAGCCGCGACTTCAACTTCAAAGCGTTCGTAGTGCGAGTACCAACATGTTTTCTGCACCTCGTCATGGAAGAGGACTTTTGGCCGCTGGACGTGGTGATCCGTTGCTTTTGCGGACACTAGTGTTTACTAGTGTTTATTTATACCAACAAAAAATGTTTTACTATAATATGTATGTTAGTTTGTAAGGTATATATCTCTGGGCCACTACTAGCCTGAAATAAACGCATTATTATTATTATTAAATATTTGCAACAATGCATCAATCAGCACATTATTATTACAATAAAATAAAGCGTGTTCCACACTAGGGTACCCACGGTAGGCACTAACGACGCGATATTCGGCGCATCCGGCGATTATCCTCGTAGCGCGGATGTTAACTATAAGTATACCGGCGATATACGACCAAAAACGCAATCGACGCGTACTGTGCGACATAAATATCTTACTCATGGGTTTTAGAGATATAATTTACTTTGTTGGCTTCTTTGATATTACTACTACATTAAATTAAATTATTATAAGATCAAAAAATATATATCATAGTACTATGCAGACGTAAGTGAAACAAATAGGTATTATAAATGAGAAAGTTTGGTTGTTTCTCTCAATCACGATTCTAAGGCTGAACGGATTTGGATGAAATTTGGCAAACAGATAAAATATGTTCTGGGTTAGCACATGGGATACTTTTTATTCAGGGAAAATAATATATCCCTCGGGAAAACAGGTGAAACCGCGAGGTGCAATTAGTACAACAAATTCGAAAGTGTGTTTGTTTGTTACTTCTTGACGCAACAGCACAACCGAGCATGAAGAAATTTAGCACACATGTAGATCATAGAACGAATATAACCTGATAATATAATGGTGCGTCCATGCTTGGCGAACCGAGCACGAGCCGAGCCACGAACGAGCACACTGCGAGCACGATTCGCGTAGCGTGGACGGGCTTGCGAGCCGAGCCACGAGCATTCGTAGCGTGCTCGACTGCGCTCCGCACGATTGTCAGTTTTTTCACGAACACAGGGATTCACATCGCGCTCGTTGTAGGCTCGTTAAGAGTGCGTACCAAGCCAGAAAAATATGGCAATGTCATATAAAACAAACTTATGTCTAATCTTCGCGTGGAGATGAGATGAATATAGCGTGATTCGCGGAACAAAAATTAACTAAGCGCTTTTTATCTAAATAATAAACTGTTAGTAGCAGCCCTAGGTCATATGTTAGTGATATTATTTATCGAATTTTTGTCTTAATTAGATACACCATGAACGAATAAAACCGAAAATTCATTATTATTAGAGGTAGCTTTGTGATTTTTTTCTATCGAGGAAATTTCATTCCATTATGTTTTTGCTCAGGCAGAACCCTCGCGTATATAATGAAAATACCCATATAAAAATATTTTTTCATTTAAATACTATTCACTTGGGTAAATTTCAATTCTAAGATTGTTATTTTGCTTTATACGCACTCTTAAGTATGTCCACGCTTGAAACGAACGAATCCTGTTCGTTCGAGGCTCGACTCATGCTCGCTTCACGTAGCATGGACGCACCATAAGACTTCATTTCATTATTTCAAGAAGACTCACAAAAAATATTTCGCCACTGAAAAAGTGCGAAAGCGGAAAGTTGCACCACTTTTTCATTCAATGCAACTGATTTATTTACTTTTTATGGTGCGTACAAAAGAAATGATTGCAATTTATCTTTTTCATTCAAAGCCCTGAGTGGAATCGATTTCATTTTTCCATTAAACTGTCACTTTTAATTGAATAAACTAAAAAAACCACATTGTGGTTGAAGTAAAAACTTAATGTAGGCCAGGTGGAAGATCGAGTTTAAAGAATATAAAAATGGTTTATATTGTGTTAATGTTTCCTAATAAGATCTTAGGCTTACGCCCTTATTCATAATAAAGTTATCAAACGATTAGCTAAAATTCCGAAGTCTTTATCTGACATGTGAAATTTGGTGATCAAAAGAGTGAGACGGGGCACACTATTACACTGATTTAGTTTAGAAAGTGATTATGAATAAGGGGGTTAGAAAACAACTGGCTTATATTCCCAAGGGAGTACAGTATCGGATTCTCCAAGAAGGCTGTCAAGTGATTTTTGCTGGGTCTGCTACACGCGAGTGATCCTGGTGTTGCAAGCGTCTATAGGCTACGGTAACCGCTTTCCATCAGTTGGGCCATGTGCTTGTTTCCTAGAGTGGTTACAAGTACTAAGAATAATTTTGATTCCAACTCTACCAATCTAATTTATAACGGCATTAGTTTGCCAAACATCTGTCCAAACATTGGCAATCTGAGCTGAAAACTAAATCAAATTATTCAGAGTTGAGTAGTGAGGGACGTTGGCCGTCAATGCACGCGTTCGATTGATGCTCCTCATTAAGGAACATTTACACTGGTTCGGTTTTATTCGGACACCCGCCGCATTTTAAATTCGGTCGAAGTATTTGATCGCCTTAATGAACGTGTTAAAATGGAAAAAAAGTTTTATTTGTTGTAATTTTTTGTCGTTTGTACGTTAATTTATATTTTGATATATTTTTTGATATTATTACCGATACTAAAAGTACCTACTAAACCTTTTATAATAATAAACAAAAAAAATGTATTAAGTGATTTGTTTTTATTTTCTTTATGCGACGGATTCGATAAATTAGCGTACGGTCCGCCTGATGGTAAGTAGTTGCCGTAGCCATATAGATGCTTGCAACACATGACGCAATGCTCACACGTTAAAGACCCACTGAGCTTTGGCAACCTTACTCACGCGCCGGAACACAACATAATGTTATTTGGCTGCGGTATTCTGTAAGGTAACTTCCCCAGTCGTGCTCTTTGATCATATAAAGGCTACGTTCTACTTCTCTTTTCTTTCGGTAAAACAATCAATGGATTTTTGGTTCATTTCTATATGAATGCGAAAATGAGTATGTTACCTCTTGACGCCTCAACGGTACAACCTGCCTATCACGATTGTGATTGTGTTGTATGCAGCTGCAGATAGCTCATGAGATGGAGTATCACCGACGCTATGTTATTACATAGCGTCGGTTATGCACACCGCGTAACTAGCTTTTTCCATAAGACCTATTTTTCACTGTTATTTTATTCCAAGTTAGGTTTTATGGGAAAGCTAGTTACGCAGTAATGCAGTATCACCGACGATAGGTTTATTTTTAATCCCGGGAACGCGCTTTCAAACCGCGGTACGGAAACCAGTTTACCAACTATAAAAGTAAAGCCTAAATAAAAATTGGTACTCCGAATTATAAATATTCGAATTTAGAAATTCATCCAATGTGAATGCACCATTAATCGATTCTATTCGATGTCTAGTCTCGATCGCTACGTATCCCAATAGTAGATATTGATATAGTATTGGGACGCAATTTATCGCATTAAATATGTCATTTGTTCATTTCGATAGTGCCATGTGATTAGAGATGATATTCTGAACCTATTTTGTTGTCTGTTATTCTGTCACATTAGGTTTATCTACCGAATGGTGTCGCGTTGATTTATTCCTATTTAGGATTGTAATTTACTGATTTGTAGTTAATTGTTTTGTATTTAGGTTTAGTTAATGAAAGGGTAATTAAATATTTGAATATAGGATTAGGATATTGAATTAATATTTTTTGTTTAACGATAAAAAATACTCATGAAATCTTAATCACTGCAATTTTTTTATAATTCATCGTCATCATCATCATCATCAGCCTATAATGTCCCACTGCTGAGCACAGGCCTCCTTTCCCAAACGAGGGTGAAAGGGAATGTGCAATACTCCACCACGCGTGCCCACTGCGGATCGGTGGAGGTAGGCTAGTGGTCAACCTACTGTTGGATTTTTTCAAGCCGCCTAGGTGGCATCCTATCCATCCATTTTTATAATTATATTTAAATAAATATAAGTAAAGTTGAGGATGATATATATTTCTAGCTGTCTTCATTTTTTTATTGACTTTTTCTGGTACAACGTTTACCAAAATTTATTTAAAAAATCGTATTTCTTTCCATAAGGCACGACACGATCCCCTGTAAACCTCCCATAACTCGCGCTATCTCGTTCTATTTATATCGATGGCTACTTTATTTGTCTTTGTATTATATCGATAAAAGTGTTGCCCTTATCCCTTATCACTAAATTGAATTGCTTCGGGACACAAAAGGTTTGGATGGGCTGCCAGTACCAAAAAATAGTAGGGATGCCCCTATCAGGTAATTTTATTTTATGTTTGCCTTTTTGTGAATTCTTTAAGAGTCAATAATTAGTATTTAATTGCGTCGCTGATATTCTCAGGATATGATGTTAATAGTGAACTTATCAAACATATTATGTTTCAATAACACAGCTCTTATACTTTAGATTTTATCGATATCTAAAAAATCCCGATTTCGTCACTGACTCACTGATGATCATCAAAACTCTTAGGGTACTTTCTGAAGTCCTAGAAAGCTGAAATTTGGTATGTAAGCGTGTATTAGTATACAAATAACAAAAAAAGTCTAACAATTGGAATTTTTACACAAAAAGAAATTATTACAAAATAAAAATAAAATATCATGTCTTTTTTTATATGTCTGTAAAGATGAAATAAATAGAAATAATAATTATAAGCAATTTACAAAAAGAAGTAATATGTAATATCCAAAAAATGTTCATGTAAAATGTTGCCAAGACGAGACCATACGGCTCGCCCATCTCTGTAGCTCGCCCTATCAAAAAGTTATCAGATCTCATGTAGAGCCAAGCTTATAAGTCTACACGCCCTAACTCTACAAGCCCTAATTTCACAAACTCTACATACCGTAGTCAAAATATGTAGCTTGGCCGTTTCAAGGCCATTGGCGTGCTCCTAAGCAATTCATATTAGCGATAGAATATTCAGAATCGGATCAGTCGTTCCGGAGATTACCTACCACCTACGTCCAAACTAACAAACACAATTTAACTATATATGATGATTTTGAGTTTAAAGAATTTTTTTTTAATACTGCGTGATAGAAATAAAAATCCACTAGAACTACAATCGATTGATTGACTAGTGAAAGAAAATATTATTTCAGGTAATTTATTTTATTGAAGTGGCAACCCTAAAGGCGACCTGCTTATCTTGCGCATGATTAAACTCTCAAGCAACTTCTTGCAGAAAATACAGGAAAAGCTCCCACTTTTCTTCCCTGCACTAGTTTTTTATTATTCTATATTACTGTGAGTACGGTTAGCACGAAAATTTTTATGATTTGTTTTTTTTTTTTTTTTTACTGTTTATAGGCCTGTGTTTGACCGCAATCTAATGATGATGCGGCTGAAGGTGGTAAGCACACAAAGCCTAGAAGGAACTGGCTCTCAGTGCAGCTATCGGAACATACCGAAAGGTGCTTGGCGACAGATTTTCAACATGAGGGTGGTAGCCAGCTAGGCGGGTACTACAAAGTACCCTACCACCGTGCTATGGTTTCCTCACGATGTTTTCCTTCACCGAAAGTAGCATTGTAGGATTCGAACCCGGGACCTTCATCTCGGTATCCGACGTCACTGCCACTGAGCTATCATCGCTTTAAAATATTATTATATTATATTATATTTGATTTAAACATACATAAAGCGAAAGATTATAAGAAATGTGGAGGGATATAGTGAAAGATCAATTCTATCGAATATACTAGAAGTGCGTTTTATCTGTAAAACGTGTAAAACAAGGCCTGTCACTTGTTCCGTATTAAAGGGCGCCAACGGTTCTTTATTAATATAAAATTCTCCATTTTAATTGTGTAAAACAAGGCCTGTCACTTGTTCCTTATTAAAGGGCGCCAACGGTACTTTATTAATATAAAATTCTCCATTTTATCAAGCCCCAATCACCCCAATAGAATATTGTATACCTAAAAATAATCACTAATAATAATAATCTCAACAAGAAAACCTAAATAAAAATACACCATCAACTGTTAATTATTCGGTTTTCTTACAAGTGGTTTAGAGCCCCTCAGTCTGAGGAGAGACTTTGCCTCTGACTTTATGTGTGTTCTACCGCTTGTACAACGGACAGTGTTCTGTAGAATTATTTAAGATGATGCCCACGGCTACCTTCCACCATCGCAACTATCGCCATCGATGGGGAGTCCATCCTCACACATTGAAACCAGAATTGTTTCAAACTGTGCGGGCTCAAAGGAGCTTCCTTCCGCGGAGGCTCAGATTGTGGAATGAGCTCCCCGCCGTGCTTTTCCCAATAGAGTACCTACAGTATGAGGATTTGTGTAGTTACATAAGTGAATCTATAAAATGTTTTTACTATTAAATTCTAATATAAAATAAGAGGAGAAGGATAAAAAGATTAAAATCTAAACGACAAAAAAAATATTTTTACTTTTTCTCCACCTCGTACATTCTCACAATTTGATGCTGTGAGGTAGCAGAGATGGCTAGATAGACGTTCCATTACAATGGACCTTTATTTCTCCACGGTAACCCACCTTGGGTGGTGCTACATTATATAACATATCAAGGTGCCCGCTGGTGTTCCTCACTGGGCTAATTTCGTTGGTTTGAGGAGAACAAACTGTAAGACAGAATTATGATAAGAATTCATTATTATTGAACATGTCTGGAAGTAGCTGTACGTAGAATTAAAATATACAGTCTCAATGATTTTAATTTTTCAGTTTATTAGACGCACAATGATTATTCCATACACCTACAAGTACCCAAAAGTATTAAGAGGGGTTCCTAGCTGCGAGGAATTTGAAAAATAGGTATTTGAAGAAACTATTGCCGTCGCGCTATGCCGCTATGCTATGCGCTATGTGCGATAGGAACATCTGCAGCTCAGACCGATTT
This sequence comes from Polyploca ridens, assembly GCA_951394255.1. Lineage (NCBI taxonomy): Eukaryota > Metazoa > Arthropoda > Insecta > Lepidoptera > Drepanidae > Polyploca > Polyploca ridens. Next base: position 5,835,047 of record OX596269.1, on the reverse strand, counting down.
ATTCACAAAAAAAAATGACGAAATCGACGTCTCGTTTTCCCCATTTTCCTCCTTCAAAACTGAGTCGATTCAATTATTTTTTACATTAAAATTTTAAGTAAGGGGTTATCTAGGTCCCTATTACTTTCTTTTATGTCAAAATCGATTTTTCTGAATTAGGAAGTAACAGGCACGTGTCCAAAGCAGAACTTGATTATATAAAAAAAATGATGACTCTAGAGGTATATTATTCAGGAAGAAAACGGGCTACGATTATTCCATACAAATGTATTCCCCACATTTGTATGGAATAATCGCAGCCCGACTCGACTGACTGATTATAATTGGACCTATACTGTATTTTAATGCCTAATAATAAGTTTAGTTTTATTTTATTCATTTTAATAGTATAAGATTTTTTTTCAATAAAATTAATGTTTTAATACATAATAATAAAACCTACCTAACTTAATTCACAAACAAAAAAACTATAATAATATTTTATAAATTATAAATATAGGAATATTTATCAAGATTTAAGTGAACATAAAACAAATTAAAGTACCATCACGGACTTGCAAAGTTATCATGCTATTAGCTATTATATCCAAATAATTATTTGCTTACAACGCATTTCACATGGCCTAAGTAATTGCCCTCCGAGGCCAGTAAATCAGCCAATTGTATATTATGATCTACAACAGATATTTATTATGAGTATGTACATAGTATGTAATCAGTATTGTGGTCTAAGTTATAAGAGAAACTCACTTAAATTAATTCTCAAGTGCAGGGAGAATAGTCGTGATATAAATCAGTGCATTTGTGAGATTTTAACTGAAATTAAAAGTATTTTAGAGTTAAACTCTAAACAATTTTTTCTCAAGACTTAAATTAACATTAAATGCCTGAGGTAGTTTTTTTTCAAACCTGAAATACGTCAGCAGGTCTCACTTCAAATCAAGTATTAATAACATACCTACAATGTACATTCTAATACATATTTATGTTACGCACAGGAAGGAACACAACAAAAAGTTATTTGGCTTGCGGTATTCTGTAAAGTGGAGTTATTTCCCATTCGAGCTGCTCTTTGAACGAATAAACGCTATGCTTTACCTCTCTTAATAATTACTCTTACCGATTACATTTCATCTTTCATAATGACAATCGTATTTTCTGCATTCGAATATAATATAGGTTCAGTGATATACGACTGAAATTATCTGAAGATGTTCTATTTACTTCATTGATCTTTTACTATGTATAAGATTGTGTTTGATCACAATTTCACCATAATCGGTGATGATGGTGGCCGAAGGTGGTAAGCATACAAAACCTCAAAAGATACTGGATCTTAAGTGCAGCTGTCACAAGTAGTCACAACAGACGGGAAGGTGCTTGGCGACAGATTTCAACATGCGGGTGACCAAACAGCCAGCCGGGTACTATAAAGCATTATGTAATGGCTTCTGCGTTTACCGAACGAACTATTGTTAAATAGAGTTTTTTACTTGACGACGAATTTTACGACGATTTTCCTATAACTTGCACCGCTTTTACGTAATAATCTAGTTGAAATAGTAACCAGTTTAATACGATGTTATTACAGCTAATGTTTTCAATTGATTCAGCCATCGATGGCTGAGTTTCACTATATGATTACTGTACTGACCTCCCCATGCAATAATTCTCGATGGTACCTAAGTAATAAAACAAGAAAGTGTATCTTACTTTGTAATTAAGTTTGTAAGGTGTGGTTCATTCATTGCATGTTAAGTAGTTCACGGGCTATGTCGACCGAAATATACAAATTTGGAGTTAGATAAGTCTTTTTACAAACTTTTGTTTTCCCCTATACCGGTGTCTGTTTTTAATCAAATCTTGCAAGTTTATGAATTTGATCGAGCTAAAATGTTGTGAATTGGATAACAATGCAATATTATTATGACATGGAGCTGATCTCATGATGGAGCCGAAAAGTGGCTCTGTAATAAAACGACGCAACCCCCATCGAGTTTAGGCTCGATAGATTCGTCTTAACAAGGACTTTGGTTCTAGGGTCTGATCATTGAAAAAAATACTTGCTAAGCATAAAGAAGATAACAGGTTGAATATAATTTACTTAACGATTGAAAATTCATATCCTTGTTTTTTAGATACCTATCCTATCATTTACGGTTACGTTTATTTATTTTTATTTTCTTTATACCACGAAGTCTGTAAACAAGCATATGCCCCGCCTGATGGTAAGCGGTTACTAGTCATATGGACGCTTGCAACACACGAGGCATCACACGATGATATCTTTTGGTTTGATAATAATAAAAAAAAAAACAAAAGCGTTACTGATCTTTCCCCCCTCCCCAATGAGCTCTGGCAACCATACCCACGCGCTAGAACACAATATACAGTTATTTGGGTGCGGTATTCTGTAAGGTAGGAGGTACTTCCCCAGTCGAGCTGCTCTTTGAGCGAATACACGCTATGCTCTACCTCTCTTGAACTTCTTTGTGTGCATTTATTGAATAATCCAATGAATAATGTTTGAAATACCTTCCTTAAAACCACCCAAATAAATTACAAACCGAACTTAATTTCAATTATATATCAATGTTATAACAATTATTTAACCTACTGAGTTAATTTTAAGCTGGCCAACGTAAGTTCAACACTCAACACAATCATACAGTAAACTTCAACTTACAAAGTGTGGATTAAACAGTACGCCCAGTCATTCTGGAAACTCCTAATTCTAACACGAATGCTGGGCAATCTCAATTACACTGAATTAACTTTGTTACTAAAAGGGCCTAGTATTCAGTGAACTCCTATGCGCGTTAAAGTCATTTGAGATGCTTCTAAATATTACATTAGTTCCGAGAAAATTAGCCCTCAATATTTTAAGGATTGAGCTACAAATCAAGCAGATATTTTTAAGAAGCTTTTAATTTATCTATCTTTAAAAATAAAAATCAATTGACACATGTATGAGGGAGATCACTTGAGAATAATTGTCAGGACAAGGATTGTATGAAAGTTTTTATTGGAAAATCCGGAAAATTCATCCGGGCGACGCCGGACACGAGCAGCTAGTTTATACAACTTGTAATGTAAAAGAGATGGATGATCTATCCAAAAGAGATGAAGACTACATCAGGTATAGACTCGCTATACAAAGTTTCAGCTCAAACTAAATTACTATAAAAATCAAACTTTTACCCAAATTCTACTGGTCATGTCTTTGTTTGTAATTTTGCATACGAGTTCCTTGCCTATGTAAGAAACTACGGCGTCTACAGACGACACGATTTGGCACCCGATTGGTCGGGCCGATCTCTCTTGTCATACAAACTTTGCGTCAACTTGCCTCCTGATATACCAATTTCACACCAATTTTTCGGGTGCCAAATCGTGTCGTCCGGAGACGCCTTAAGTATTTTAAGAAAATATACCTCTAAAGGGGAATACGGGCGAAACCGAATAGGAATACTAGGAATATTAAGAATACTAATATTGATAATTATAACTAGACCCAGTATTTCGTGAGTAAAAATCGAATTCACGACCTGTGGCTTGACAGGTAATAATATAGCGGCCTATACGAGTATAGTAAGACCCGGTATACCTTCCTATAATTTATATAAGAGCCGGCAGAGGGCACTTTCAGCAAACACATTATTTCTATGTGCTATTCGAACGCGCCAGCTTCGATAATGTAATCAGAGTAACATAGTTACTGCATAAGCTTTTTGTGTGGCCACAAAAATAGCTTTTATTTCCTTACTAATATACCTCCTCATCATTGGCATATGGGAGGGGGGGTGCCTGGTGGGTATGGTGGGTGGTCTAGTACCGATTCTTGAGGGACTCCAGCATGAATAAGGCAAGGGAAATAGTGTTTAGTTTTTGTTTCTTTTTGACCTAGCGAGCGTAGCGTCTCCGTTTCATCTTGGACAGAAATGCTTTCTCGTCGGATATCCGAAGGATGTCACGCTGTTCTCCTCTGCGGATCGCATTTCTCGACCGATTCTCGTGAAATTTCGTTGGCAGGTTCGGTAATAATATGGAATATTTTGGCGAGTCGGATATACATCGTGACTTTTTATTCGTCTTAGAAACGCAGCCCACATAATGTACCCAATGAATAGGTAGGTACTAATTATTGAAAAAAAAAAACAAAATTGTTTTCAATAAAAAATGCAAATATTATTTGAAAATATTTATTTATTATGACGCATGACGTAGTTTTAAACACCCTGTTACGAGCGCAGTCTACTCGACTCGTGCTCTGGGTTGGTATTTTCAACCATTTTATACGTAAACTTTAATATATTAACTCGATTAGTCGTGATTCTAATACATTTTAATACATTTTTTTAATATACAAATGATCATAAAATTTTTGTTTCTTAATTATTTGTACCTATTCATTAGATACATTATGTGGGCTGCGTTTCTAAGACGAATAAAAAGTCACGGTGTATAAATATAGTGTTCGATCAAAAACTTTTTAATTTTATTATACTTGAACTATCCAAAGAGGAAACGCTGCCAGCCTTCTGGGAACCCTGCCGTTAATCGGAAGCAGCGGCAGGCTTGAGGAAATTTTCTATATATAGATTGTATTTTGTACATATTTGTTGTAAATAAAGATATATTCTCATCTTGAACTATTATTGAACTACTATTTGAACTATTGAAAGGCAGTCAATAAGTTGATGATTAACATAAATTCGTTTCCTTCTATTGAGCTTTTGTATCACCACAATTTTTATCAATTTTTTTTTTATTTATTCATGAGCATACTTGTTTAGGCCAAAATACCTATAATAATATTTATAGTAGAAACCTACTCATATTGAGTATCAATGACGAGCCTCTGCTTCCCGATTCCTCTCCTTTTCCCACATCATATGTGTGAGCGAGAAAAGAACTTCGGGAATCTTCTACATACTTCGGTGACGCATCGCTGAACGCGTGTGTGTGAGTAAACGTAACGCGCGCGTCTCGCAACCCCGCAAGATTCAGTACGAAATACGCTACAGATCAAAACACATGATCGCGGTGACTTTTTGAGACAACTTGAAAAGTTACGATACACATAATTCATTTCATTTCACATCACTGGTGTTCATAGATGATCGTTATTGGGTAAAATACCACCAACAATACACAATAAAACAAAATAAAATGTTTAGGCCAAAATACCTATAATAATATTTATAGTAGAAACCTACTCATATTGAGTATCAATGACGAGCCTCTGCTTCCCGATTCCTCTCCTTTTCCCACATCATATTATGTGTGAGCGAGAAAAGAACTTCGGGAATCTTCTACATACTTCGGTAACGCATCGCTGAACGCGTGTGTGTGAGTAAACGTAACGCGCGTAACAGATTTTACCCCTTTTGTATGCTAATATAAATTAATCAAGTTGGATAATAAAGACTTAAGAATCAGATTATGTAATTCAACAGTCAGGATGGCTATTCTAATCGAATTATATAGCATATTTTAGAATCGGGTATACCTACCTATATCAGAGTATTAAAGGGTCTAGGTCAGAATAATAAAATAAGCATTTAGGCCAGACTTGAAAATAATATTTATTCAAACATTATATCTATGGCCTTAACTACGAATTTACTCTCTAATCTACCACCGGTTCGGATGGCCGACCTATTGAGAAGATACCGGCAAGAAACTCAATATTAAGGTCTTATATATGGCCACTACACATTCAGAGTTATTCTCAGTATATTACAGAAATACACAGAACACTAATATGGTCAATCGTTACAGTTGAGAATATCAAATATACATACCAGAGTTATTCTCAGTATATAACATAAATACACAGAACACAGATTATTATAAAATGATCAATCTTTACAGTTGAGAATATCAAATATACATACCAGAGTTATTCTCAGTATATAACACAGAACACACTATTATAAATTGTGTCAATCGTTACTTATTTATTTATTTATTTACAGTTACAGTTACAGTTGAGAATATCAAATATACTTATCTATTAATTTGTGGTTGCAACTTCATGGCCTTATCAGAGTAACAACTAGTACACTTTTTGTAGCTATTACAAAGATTACTTTCAGCGATTGAACCGTAATAACAGCAGACTTGGTATAGCTTTCGCTATTTACTGGTATCATTACTTTTCTCAACATAATTCTTACGGCGATAAGATACCCTGAGAGAGATCCGCTCCGTACAACAGTCAGTACTTTTCTCAACTTGATTCTTACGGCCATAGACACTCTGTGAGAGATATCTGCTCCGCATAACAGTTGATACTTTTCCCAACGTAATTCTTACGGCCAAGGACACTCAGAGGATATCTGCTCCGTAGAACAGTTGATACTCAACTTAATTCTTACGGCCATAGACACAAGGTCTGCTCCGTACAACAGTTGATTAAAGATGTCATCTGAGCTCGGAACTACGCGGCTTTATATAGGCAAACTACCCTCACAGCAAAGCACGGTAACGCCATTGGCTAGTATATGACACAAGTCAAAAATATAAGAAAGTAATCCTGGGATACACTAAATAATTCAATTAAAACACTAAATAAGCATCATAAATCTAATCATGATTTATGGTGATAATATCTTAATATTTCAACAATGTTTTCTACTTTATTTTATTCAGACTAAAAGTAATTTCAAAGAAAGACAGAGAAACAAATCTTAAATAATATTGCTTATACTTTAAAAATCACATAGATTTATGTCACATGAATCTTAAGAATCTAAACATCATTCCTTTATTTATCTTAAACCGGAAACATGATATTTGAAGACCTTCTGTTGATCTGATGGTTGGAACCACAGTTTAAAAACTTTTAATACAGGACCATAGGTTAAAAACATCACAGATCATCAAGCAAATTCTCTTAAGAACTAAATATCATATAATAATGTTTCAACCATAATATCGCTTTTATTAATAATCTAACACGGCCAAACTGACAATATACTTTGCTCTCAAAGTACACGGTTAAAATAATAGTTTTGGCTCAAATTGTACATTATTTTTTTTTTTTCATACCAGAGTTATTCTCAGTATATAACATAAATACACAGAACACAGATTATTATAAAATGATCAATCTTTACAGTTGAGAATATCAAATATACATACCAGAGTTATTCTCAGTATATAACACAGAACACACTATTATAAATTGTGTCAATCGTTACTTATTTATTTATTTATTTACAGTTACAGTTGCAGTTGAGAATATCAAATATACTTATCTATTAATTTGTGGTTGCAACTTCATGGCCTTATCAGAGTAACAACTAGTACACTTTTTGTAGCTATTACAAAGATTACTTTCAGCGATTGAACCGTAATAACAGCAGACTTGGTATAGCTTTCGCTATTTACTGGTATCATTACTTTTCTCAACATAATTCTTACGGCGATAAGATACCCTGAGAGAGATCCGCTCCGTACAACAGTCAGTACTTTTCTCAACTTGATTCTTACGGCCATAGACACTCTGTGAGAGATATCTGCTCCGCATAACAGTTGATACTTTTCCCAACGTAATTCTTACGGCCAAGGACACTCAGAGGATATCTGCTCCGTAGAACAGTTGATACTCAACTTAATTCTTACGGCCATAGACACAAGGTCTGCTCCGTACAACAGTTGATTAAAGATGTCATCTGAGCTCGGAACTACGCGGCTTTATATAGGCAAACTACCCTCACAGCAAAGCACGGTAACGCCATTGGCTAGTATATGACACAAGTCAAAAATATAAGAAAGTAATCCTGGGATACACTAAATAATTCAATTAAAACACTAAATAAGCATCATAAATCTAATCATGATTTATGGTGATAATATCTTAATATTTCAACAATGTTTTCTACTTTATTTTATTCAGACTAAAAGTAATTTCAAAGAAAGACAGAGAAACAAATCTTAAATAATATTGCTTATACTTTAAAAATCACATAGATTTATGTCACATGAATCTTAAGAATCTAAACATCATTCCTTTATTTATCTTAAACCGGAAACATGATATTTGAAGACCTTCTGTTGATCTGATGGTTGGAACCACAGTTTAAAAACTTTTAATACAGGACCATAGGTTAAAAACATCACAGATCATCAAGCAAATTCTCTTAAGAACTAAATATCATATAATAATGTTTCAACCATAATATCGCTTTTATTAATAATCTAACACGGCCAAACTGACAATATACTTTGCTCTCAAAGTACACGGTTAAAATAATAGTTTTGGCTCAAATTGTACATTATTTTTTTTTTTCATTCTGAATACCATCTTTGTGATAGAAATAGAATAAACATAATAAATGATTATTATTCATCTTTGTGACTAGGATCAATAATAAACAAATATGATTCTCAATATATTTGTGATACTAGAATTCATAAATACAACGTGAAAAGGCTTTTTATAGTTCTATCATTATGTATCATCAAATTGTAATAAAAAGCTGTTGTTTAAAAAATGTTCTAAAATAAATAAATAAAAATTCAATCAAAAATATAAATAGATATCTTCGTGATACTAGAATCGATAAAATAGTAATATATAAATATGATTCTTAGTATCATCTTTGTGATACTAGAATCAATAAAGTAGAAATAAATAAATATGGTTAATCTTTGTAATACTAAAATCAATAAAGTAGAAATAAATAAATATGGTTAATCTTTGTAATACTAAAATCGATAAAATAGAAATAAATAAATAGGTACGACTCTTAATTTTTTTTTCTGTCTCCCGTATTACAGATTTATTTCTAGCTTGGGAGACAGAAGCCTCATCAAATGTTGTAAAATACGCTAACCTTACTTAATTTTCACCTTGTAATTGTACATCAAACTGTGGTAGGCTTGTATAAATAAATTATTATAATAATTTATCTTTGTGATACTAGAATCGGAAGTAAAAATACATAAATATGATTCTTAATATCATCTTTGCGATACTAGAATTGACAAAATAGAAATAAATTTGATTCTTAATGTCATCTTTGTAATACTAGAATCGATAAAATAGAAATAAATAAATAGGTATGATTCTTATTATCATCTTTGTCATACTAGAATCGGTAAAGTAAACATAAATAAATATGATTCTTTGTGATACTAGAATTGATGAAATAGAAATAAATAAATACTAGAATTGATGAAATAGAAATAAATAAATATGATTCTTTGTTATACTAGAATTGATGAATTAGAAAGAAATAAATATGATTCTTAATGTCGTCTTTGTAATACTAGAATCCCCCTTATTAAATTCTCAATTGCATCTTTGTGATACCAGAATCCACATTATCCAATTCTCAATATCATCTTTGTGATACCAGAATCCACCTTATCCAATTCTCAATATCATCTTTGTGATACCAGAATCAATCTTATCCGATTCTTAATATCATCTTTGTGATACTAGAATCCATATTTACAATAATAATCGTTAAGCAGTATTTTATTTTATAATCTAACACGGTTATCAATCAAGATTAAAATATTCTAATCTAATCATTATTTTAATAATATGCATATAGTTGTGTTCAGAAAAAAAATTATAGTCGGCATACATTTTTTTAATAAACAACAACGACATTAGGATACTATAAATATATCAGTAATAATACCGAACTTCATGATAATATCACATGATCATTTTTCTATTGGTAAATAAACATTCGATGCAATTAATCCAGCAAGTACAAGATGATTATGATAGTTTTTTAATTAGTCGTTTATAATTTCCAAGCAATAATAATCTTTATCATAACCGCTCGGCCAAACTGATTACCAATTGATCAGGAATACCTTTGTATAACATATGTATACAATATTATTTTATAATGTTTATTAATGATTGTAGGTTGGTACTTCATTTTCTTTTTAAAATGAATTTACCCTAATTTTCAAAGCTATCATAATTCCTATAATCCTTTTTAGAATATTCAACTTGCTAATATATTAATACCAATTACCTACATTTAATTAAATTTAAAATCATTACTATCGATTTGTTCAAATTACCAAATATACATTTGCAGTTTCATTGGAAACAAATAAAATCGGCTATAGTAATTTAAGAGAATTTCTGCCAATGTGAATGTTAGTAGGTAGGTACATAGTATAGCCTAAGTATGGCAACCAAATGACTTTCCTCTTTGACAGTCTTCTTTTGCAGCGGAAACTGATAAGGACATGGACACATGAACAATACTACCTATATTAAACGGTTACGGATATTAAATTATTCCGGATAGCTCCAGTTATGGATACTAATATTTTTTTAAGGAATTGTAGGAGGAAATACAAACAGGTTTGTAATGATTTGACTTAATATCTTAGACTCCGTAATTATCCAGATTCGGTTACAGTTTCGGGTAGACTCAAATTTCAGATATCCGATAGTTTCGGTTACGGAGCTCCATAACATCCCTAGTTTGCAGTAAAACAACGCCACCTTGTGACATCTCAACTTTCTCTAGCCATAATAATTAAACTTTTAATGTATCCAAATAAGTTAAATTCTCCAAGTTGTGGTAAAACTCGATTCAAAATCTATTGCAGTTTATTGAGAGATTCTGTCGTAGATTTTAACTATTATGTAACAAAACATTTTGTGTCATACCATTCAAACTAATATCTATTATAATATATAAGTACCAAAGATAAATAAACAGTTTCTACTATTGGAACTAGATAACTATGTCTACTTTGACATTGGTGTGAACTTCCAATCATATTTAAAGTGGAATTGGTTACCGAATCCGTGGGAGGTTTCAATTTTATTGGCCTAGACAAAACCACAACCCCTTTACTTATTCTAAGGTAATGACTACGGCCTTGGTGCATAAACAAACAATTAATCAGTCGACAAATAATAATCAAAACACCAAAATATTTTTCATACATTTACGAAAGCAAAATTGGCTCAACACATTATCGGTAATTTAACCACGGATTAAACGGCAGTCCAGTTTAAAATGATTATTCATTAAGTACCTGTGAAGGCCTTCTTCAATGAAAATTGGATTAAATACATTCCCGGATAAAGAGCTGTCACTACCGAGTTTTATATATTTCGAAAATTCGTCATTCATCATATCACACTTATAGAAACACACCACCAGATCCATCTGGAGATACTTAACATTTTTATAAATTTTGTATTTAGCAGTGAGTACTCTTAGTATATGACGAGTCTTATCTGATCTAAATTTACTACCATTATATCTCAAAATCTTATACACTTTCGAATTTAAGCTGGGCAAAATATAACAGAATGAAATCATTTACTATCATTATGAGTAAGTAGGTCGATATAGTTACGAATTGATAAATTGCTGTAAAAATAAACAAATTCTGAATAAAGATTAATTCATGTTTCATAACTTCCAATGACAATTCTGATGAATATTCCTACTCGTTATAGTCATTAATATGAATAATATACCTATTCTTAATTCAGTATTTTAACTATATTTATAAAACATATTTTTTATTACAACCACTTTTATTTAACTATAATCGGTCACATCTATACAAAATGTTGACATATAACACAATTATTGTTAATAAAGTGAATTAAATTAAATTCAAAGTGAATTGTTCAAAGTAATATAAATTCCGACTTCATTTTGCGTAATGCCATACAATAAAGGAAAGAAACTGCATTATGCCTATGCGTTATAGTTTCGACATCGCAAAGTTCTATCGATAATTGTCACCCAACTTAATTATTATTATTTATGAGAAGGTAGTTTGCAATAATTTACCCCATTCCAATTTTAAACTACCCTCAATCTCAACAATAGTAGATTTGAAATATACTTACGTATTTTATTAGATTTCTTTCTGATAGAGGTTTCATGAAATTTTGTGAGTACTATTTCTGAGTAATGAAATGGAATTAAACTTAACCTTGACGACTCATATGGTTAATAGAGTATAAATTTCAATACATAATTTATTCAATTTTTTTTTTTCGTTGATATCGTGAAAAGAAAGTACCTACTTCGAAAATAAATATCCAACGAAACCCACGAGTAACTCATTTGAAGAATATGCAATTCTATGAAACATAATTTCTAATCTTCTTTCAATCTTTAATCATGATACCTTGTAGATAATCATAAGGCAAGACGAGGCATTTATTATGATAAGGATCCTTCATGTAGTATATGGTTCGATATTTAGTTTGGTTCTATTGCACTAGCGAAAATCAATCTACCTCCTTAATTTATAGAAATTGATTTTTTATCTAAAATTGCCGATTTATTAAAGCACCATCAAAATGTACAAGCTGAATAATTATCTAACCTATGGAAAGCAGATTAGTTATGTATTAATACGTTAAAAACCAATCAAGACTACATTTTATATAGATAATTACAAAACCTTTGTTTTTTAAATGGATTAATCTACCTACAAGGATGATCAGTGATCCTAGACTGATGGATTAATTCTCCTAGACATGGATGAGTAGCTAAGGGGAGATCAGTGAGCCTTGTAGACCGATGTACTAGCACTTCACCAGACTGCTACTACTTCCTTCTCCTCCAGGTCTGCAGTTGAATTTTACAGCATTTCTATAATCAAACACAATGTATTAGATCATGGGAGTTGAATTGATCGATCCCACTTCTGATAACAGATTTTACCCCTTTTGTATGCTAATATAATTCTTAATAAATTAATCAAGTTGGATAATAAAGACTTAAGAATCAGATTATGTAATTCAACAGTCAGGATGGCTATTCTAATCGAATTATATAGCATATTTTAGAATCGGGTATACCTACCTATATCAGAGTATTAAAGGGTCTAGGTCAGAATAATAAAATAAGCATTTAGGCCAGACTTGAAAATAATATTTATTCAAACATTATATCTATGGCCTTAACTATGAATTTACTCTCTAATCTACCACCGGTTCGGATGGCCGACCTATTGAGAAGATACCGGCAAGAAACTCAATATTAAGGTCTTATATATGGCCACTACACATTCAGAGTTATTCTCAGTATATTACAGAAATACACAGAACACTAATATGGTCAATCGTTACAGTTGAGAATATCAAATATACATACCAGAGTTATTCTCAGTATATAACATAAATACACAGAACACAGATTATTATAAAATGATCAATCTTTACAGTTGAGAATATCAAATATACATACCAGAGTTATTCTCAGTATATAACACAGAACACACTATTATAAATTGTGTCAATCGTTACTTATTTATTTATTTATTTACAGTTACAGTTACAGTTGAGAATATCAAATATACTTATCTATTAATTTGTGGTTGCAACTTCATGGCCTTATCAGAGTAACAACTAGTACACTTTTTGTAGCTATTACAAAGATTACTTTCAGCGATTGAACCGTAATAACAGCAGACTTGGTATAGCTTTCGCTATTTACTGGTATCATTACTTTTCTCAACATAATTCTTACGGCGATAAGATACCCTGAGAGAGATCCGCTCCGTACAACAGTCAGTACTTTTCTCAACTTGATTCTTACGGCCATAGACACTCTGTGAGAGATATCTGCTCCGCATAACAGTTGATACTTTTCCCAACGTAATTCTTACGGCCAAGGACACTCAGAGGATATCTGCTCCGTAGAACAGTTGATACTCAACTTAATTCTTACGGCCATAGACACAAGGTCTGCTCCGTACAACAGTTGATTAAAGATGTCATCTGAGCTCGGAACTACGCGGCTTTATATAGGCAAACTACCCTCACAGCAAAGCACGGTAACGCCATTGGCTAGTATATGACACAAGTCAAAAATATAAGAAAGTAATCCTGGGATACACTAAATAATTCAATTAAAACACTAAATAAGCATCATAAATCTAATCATGATTTATGGTGATAATATCTTAATATTTCAACAATGTTTTCTACTTTATTTTATTCAGACTAAAAGTAATTTCAAAGAAAGACAGAGAAACAAATCTTAAATAATATTGCTTATACTTTAAAAATCACATAGATTTATGTCACATGAATCTTAAGAATCTAAACATCATTCCTTTATTTATCTTAAACCGGAAACATGATATTTGAAGACCTTCTGTTGATCTGATGGTTGGAACCACAGTTTAAAAACTTTTAATACAGGACCATAGGTTAAAAACATCACAGATCATCAAGCAAATTCTCTTAAGAACTAAATATCATATAATAATGTTTCAACCATAATATCGCTTTTATTAATAATCTAACACGCGCGTCTCGCAATCCCGCAAGATTCAGTACGAAATACGCTACAGATCAAAACGCATGTGAACTTTGTGATTTGTGATAGTGCGCATAATCATTGGATTGCCATAGGAGTTCCTGGTAAGTCCTTACCTTTATCCTGGGAGGCTCCTCGTTTTCCATATTGATATTTTAACGCAAAAACCCACCAATACTACTCTCTAAAATACTAGCCCCACATACAACTCCTATTTTCGTCGAGTCCGCTCCTTAAATGTGTGTTTAGAATGATAGGTCCAAACTGAGGTTCTCCTTCCTGCTCCTCCGAACCTCTCTTTCTAAGACCGCTCCATCGTTCCGCTTTAGTGATTCTATTCTATTTCTATGTAACTAATTTGAGTTAGGTAGTTTTATGTATGGATGGCCGTATGCTTTTACTACTTTAGATAAAAACAAAGCCACCTCGGTTGCCAAACAGTATAAAGGTCGACTAGAGATTTGGGGTTCCAGGTTCGATTCCTGGGTTGGGAAAGATGCTATTTAACAGCTAGAAATCATTATCTGTAGCTTGGGATTGGTAGCCGACCTGCCGACTGCTATACATACAGTTCATGCGGGCAAGGCCGCGGGAAAAAGCTAGTTATTTTATAATAATATGTATTAGTAGAAAGTATATTCTCATATTCTTAGAACTGATGATATGTTTCGTTCGAAAACCTAAATACCGTAGAATCGTAAAGTAAATTTGCTGTTCCAAATTGAACTCAATGTCGTTGACATAAATCAATATTTTTAATATCCGTTTAGTGAGAAATTGATTTACAACCGTATGCTTTTAAATGTTAACCAAAATCAATTTCATGGCAAAACTCTTTTACTTTCCAGTGTTTTTAACACTTGATTGAGTTGTAATGATGGGAGTATACAATTTTACTTTTTAGGTGCTCAATTTTAATTTTTACGTCACGGGGCGTGGTTTAACTTAATTTGGATGACGAAGTCAGTCATTTATTCATTTCAAGATCTAGTAGGGTATAAAAGCTAAAACTACTAAAGTTACCACCGGTTCAGAAGGCCTCAACTGGGGGAAACGGTAAAGAACTCAACAAGGTAATTTTTTTTTGCAAATCTGTCTATATTGGCATTTTGCATTCGTCCATTAGAGTTGTAATGAAACATACTGTATCATGAAATTGCATATCTGTGAACGTGCTAGCTTTCGTACCTGTAATATCTTTGAATACCTATACTGTAAGTCTACCTTGGACTACATGAGCTAAAAAACTATGTTGGAAACTTTTGTTGATTTACGTATGCCTCTAACCCAATCCCTATAACATTTATAAGTTTAGTTTAAGAGGAAAGGATGGCTGCATGAAATTTGAAAAATAGGTATTTAACAAATCTATTGCTGTCGCGCTGTTGCTGGGATATAAATGTATGAGGGACGACATTATCCAGAGAGGAAACTGAGGATTACGTTTGTATGGAACAAACGCCACCAGCTTAGCAGACGGTTGAACATACGATACTAGTGGATAGGTGGGGCCTTCTGCTACGCAGCCCCAATAGTAAAGTAAACACCAACGGTTTAAATTTTTTTTTCAATTAAGCCTCACTCACATCCAAAATTTCTGGTTTCTTATATTTTTCTGGTAATTTAATGCGCCAAATATCAATTTTAAAAGAATATACCATTACTTTATACATTTCTTTGCCAATTTTAAACATTTATTCGAGGGTTTAAGGAACGTGGGGCTTAGATTTTTATTGGGGCTGTGCACGTAGCAGAAGGCCCACCTATCCGCTATTTTTATATGTTCAACCATCTGCCAAACACTCTGTATAACTTTAACATTTATTTAACGTTTATAACTAGTACAAACTGTATGTGAAATGTCACCGAATGTTCTAAAACAACTTGAATAAAGAGCAAAATTTTATGGGCCATAACTTTTTTGTAGGTGGACTTTATAATTGGTGTTCAGGGCGTAATTGGGCCCTTTTTGACGCTTGTTTAGGAGTTTTAGGGACGAAGCTATCTTCGTTTACCCCTTTGGGATTAGAGTTCATTTATTATAATAATTTCGAATTTATTCTGGTTGAAATGTCGAAGGATTTAGACCACATTGTCATTATTAATACAGTTTATTTTTGCATCTGACGTGGACATATTAATATGAAGACCTTTTACAAATAAAAAAAGAAAAAAAAATTAAACATTGTTTTAAAAGGTAGTAAACCAAAATGGCAGCCACATATAAAGCTAAGCAAGGTTAAGTGAAACAATGGCGTGATGTTACCAGAGGCCTGGAGGTCTATTTACTGCAGGCACAATATACTCCACCAACGAACACTATAAAATGGAATAAATAAGCAGTTAAACTAACTGAACTACACTTGTGGACACTAGCACAGATTACTATAGTGACACTTGTTAGTGGGATTGCATATTTTAATGTCACAGGACTTTCCACAATAAAGAGTACCTAAGTATTTTTTGTAAAAGGTAACAGCTGCTAGCTGGGTATCCTCTCTAAGGTCAAGCGGTACTTCACGCCCGGGCAGTTGCTCCAACTTTATAAAGCACAAGTATCTGGTCATGCATGGAGTACTGCTGTTATCTTTGAGATGGATCCGCTAAGTACCAGCTTGACGCCCTCGACTCAAAAGACCGTCGTGTCAGGAGACTCACCGGAGATGAGGCGAAGCTCACGAGCCTCGACCATCGAAGAAAGGTTGCATGCCTATCGGTTTTCTACAGGATATATTTTGAAGAGTGTGCGCAGGAATTGTTCAACCTAATTCCACCATCCCCATTCTTACACCGAACCACAAGACATCGAGAAAAGTTTCACCCTTACGTTGTTGACATAACGAAAATACGGACACAGCGTTTTGCATCCAACATTTTCAACATTTGGACGGTTCATGAATAGAGAAGTGTCGTAAACGCAAACGTATTAGTAAGCGATTACTAATACGAAATTTGGTACACAAATAGAGTATTTTCTAGAAAAACACATAGGATACTTTTTAACCCGGGAAAATAATATATCCATTAGAAACGCGGGTGCAACCGCGGTGTTGAAAACCTTTGCTACAATGCTGTGAATTAAAATAAATATCTAGATTTAATTTTCCGCTCCAAAGGAATCGTCAAGTAATAAAACAATTATTTTCTCTCGACATTTTCCGTCGCCTCCGTGTGGACGGTATATTTTTAATGGTATAAAGTGCTCGAGTAGCTACAATAGTTGCTTGTACAAAGACCAACATAAAGGCTTATTGTTCCCTAGTTTACAATACCTATTTTATGTTGCCACAAACTGTTGTGTATGGTCAAATGAAATACTATTTGAAGTCTTTTCTAGTTTTATTAGGGTTAAAATCTTCTGAAGACGAGGAAATTAAGAAAAATAATGATAATTTTACTTTTTTTACAGGTGAAGCTGATGGTGTTAACAGAACTGGCCCTCATGTGCAGCTCTGCTGTTTTATTTTCTAAAAACCTAACATTTTTTGATTTTATATTACCAATCAGTTTGTAGGTGTTGCGTTCTTTCACATTTTTTGTAATAAGTTTGGTTTCTACGAGCTTTTATTTATGTTGCAATGTATGTATGTATGTTTGTTCGGGTGTAATCTTGCAAGTCGAATTTCACCCACTTCCAGTGGTCGGATTGACTTGATATTTGGTATACAGTAGTAGTATATTGGATGAAAATGCAAGTACGGTCAACAAAAAGTACAGTCATTTAAAAAAGCTTGTATAATAAATGAAATTTACGTAGTTTTAAGTAGTTCACGTCCTAGAACAGCACTTATAAAGGTCATAACTATACAAGAAGCTCACAATTTTCATCAGAGAATTCGTCACAAAGCCATTATTGCATACTTTCAGTACCATTAAACTATGATACAGTTTGCAAGACCAATTTTGATAGAACTTTTAGAACTCATTACCTACCTTTTAGAATGATAAACATAATACATAAAATGACCGCTAAACTTCATAGGTTAACAAGTGAAAGGACAATTTAATGTAACCCAAGAAACTTTTGTATTGCGCCATGGATCAGCTAATGGTGGACAAGGCTTCAAACAATTACACTGAACACTTGAAGGTAATTTTTCGGGGTTTTCGAGTGATTTTGGAGTATACACTTATAAGACTACTAGCTGTCCCGTGGTTTCACCCGCGTTCCCGGGATAAAAAGTAGCCTATGTCCTTCTCCATACCATAGGCTATCTATTTTAATGATGATCCGTTGAGTAGTTGAGGCGTGAAGGCGTAACAAACAAATAAACAAACTCACTTTCACATTTATAATAGAAATAAAAATGAAAATAGATTTATTTACGGCAAAATAAAACATAAAACCAATAAAACTACAAATTAAAAATATTAAAAAAAATATATAAAGGTAAGTAAAATTGCCATAAAACGGTCCCAACTCAGCGTAAAAGAAACCAGAGCTGGTCTTCCGTTAGGAAGGATACTACCTCTGTTAAGCAATATTTAACACTAAAATAGTAATGATACAACAATGTTCGTGTGGATTGTGAATATTTGTACTGGGTGAATCAACTGTCTCTTTAACATGGAATTTTCCAATTCAATGTAAATTTTCCACATGTGATTCTCAATACATGAAGGTAAATATTGTTTCAACTTTCTGTTACACCTAAAACTACATCACCATTCTAAATTTAATGTTTAATAACAGGCATGAATTCTTTAATATATTTATTGCCCTGGACAGCCTATCCACACATGCCTGCATCCCGGGCAAGTGTACCCTTATCACCCTGGAGCGTAGTTGATCCGGGTCGGGCAGTCAAGCGTGAACTTAGCACCGATTTATAAGGATATTATTATTGTTTCTTACTCTTACTTATTTACCTTTCTTTATTTTCGATACCCGTGTCGATTCCATATTGCCATTGAGGTAATATGTATCTAATAGAGACGACACTATAAGATACACGCTGCGATGGCCGAATACCTGAACTAAAAGAGACACGAATAGCAAGACAAGGAGAGACCTCATCATAGCTTGCAAAACAGTAATCATAGCTTGCAGCCAGTTTAATTGTTTTATAAATTTGTGATAGCTTCGCATTCGGTACTTTAAGGATCATAATGCTGATTCAGTTGTTTACAAACTAAACTTATTTAGTCTCACTATCTCTTCCTAAAGGAAAACATTAAAAAAAGATAAAAGAATTGTCTTGTCAAAGTCCAATTACCTACTTGTTAACAACGTGATTTTAGACCCCATCAAAATGGTCACACATTTTCGCGTGAATAACAATTATGGTAAGTAAGACTAATTTTCATATTTTCTATCTTTTTCAATAATTTTTATAAGAAAGAGATGTTTAGTGCGATTTGCAACAGAATCAGCACCATTAATAGTTAACGCGTATGTTTTTCCTTTAGCTGTCAACTCTAGAGTAGAGTCTAATCTCTTTAAATTTTTCTTCAAAAATTATCTTACTTACATTTTCTTAATAACTTTTCCTTGACCTTTAATAAAACTTCCCTTCAGGTACTTAATTGAATTCTGTTTGTATTCGATATACGTGGGTTCGAAATAAGTTGCCGTCTTTTTAACGCCCCCATTAGATGTATTTTCGCAGAAGTACTGCCTACGTAGAGGGGGTCTGTATAATAAACGTATGCGTGGGTATTATGTCCCTATTCGAAGCAATAGTCATTATGAGGAGTTTTCTTATGATACCTTTTTCTCTTTTTTTAACCAACTTCAAAAAAAGGAGGAGGTTCACAATTCGATTATATTTTTTTTATGTTTGTTACTTTACAACTCCGTCATTTATTAACCGATTTGGAATTTTTTTTTATTTGAAAGGTTACAATCGGTTTAAGATTTATGTAAAGCAGTCCAATTATTACTTTGGATAGTTTTTGTTTTTTAACCGACTTAAAAAAAAGGAGGAGGTTCTCAATTCGAATGTTTTTTTTTTTATGTTTATTTCCTCATAATTCCGTCATTTATTAACCGACTTGGAAAATTCTTTTTTATTTGAAAGGGTACGCTTCCCGTTTGGTCCCATTGTCATCAGATCAGGATTTGATTACTTCTTAGTGTATTTTGAAGTCGGTTTAAGTTTTTTGTAAAACAGTCCAATTATTTACTGTTTATAGGCCTGTGTTTTACCGCAATCTCACCATGGTAAGTGCTGAACTGGCCGAAGGTTAAGCACACAAAACCATGAACGAACTGGCTCTCAAGTGCAGCTCTCGAAACACCGATAGGTGCGTGGCGACTGATTTTCAACTTGAGGGTGGTAGCCAGCTAGATGGATACTACAAATTACCCTACCACCATACTATGGTCTCCTCACGATATTTTCTTTCACCGAAAGCTCAAGCTTATTGTAGGTTTCGAACCCGGGAAACTCCATCTCGGTAACCGACGTCACTACCAATGAGCTATCATCGCCGTCAAACTTGATAATTCGAACCAATTTAAACCTTAAGTCCACGACTTGACAGGTATTATAAGAAAACTCCTCATTGGCTGAATAAGGAGATGATATAGGTAACATAGATGTATAGCTTTATGCATTAGGTACAGTCGGGGACTGAAAATGTTTATCACTTTTCAAACTCGATTCCATCTCATACCGCGCGCAATAAGGTCTAATATGTCATATCAACAAACGTAATTATAACATTTTAAAATTGTGAAATGTTTTTAAGTATCGAACTTAGCAAAAAGGCTGTCAATGCCTTTTTGATTATGTAAACTCATTTAATAAAATGTTTTTTTTTTATTATATGTTGACATTTATCATGCGTTTGTAAGCAAATAAAAATCTCAATAAAAATACAAAGGTAATAATGGCAAGTTTAGTCCTGCAGCAAAGGGCAGATTTTTATTTGTAAACTCTATATTTAGTGCTATATCAAGAGAACTCAATTCATACTAGGTATAACACCTCTTTGAATTCTTTTTCATGTCAAATACAATCCACGCCTATCAAAAGTAATTTTATTTCCGGTCAACCTTATGAAACAGAAATGTGCAAGCGATTATAGACCGTAAGGTGGTAAACATTTTTAGACCGCGACTGTACATAGACGGTGGTTTATGCAGTAATGCCGCGGAATTGTCACGGGCATTGTAGTACAAATACAAAGCAGAAGATACATTTTCAAAGCGCGGGAAATGCTATTGGTCGGCAGCTGCCGCCATGTTAGCGCGCGCCGTGCGGAGGGGCGTGACTTGAGAGTGAGACGGAACGAAGTTTAAAATGCATCCATATTGGTGCCGATTCTGTTGTAAATCGCACTAAACTAATTTTAGTCACATCTCGTCTCTTTCTTACGAACATGATTGAAAAAGGATAGAACATATTTTAAGCTGTCAAATTAATCTTTGCCGTCTTATTTTGCGTGACCGCGATAGATGACGACTAAATTTATATTGAAAACAAGCATTGGACTAATTTGACAGGACTAAATTTCTTACATCCTTTTCTTATGTTCTTTGTTAGAAAGAGACATAGTGACATTAAAATTTGTTTAGTTGTGAACAACAGAATCAGGGCCATTGTCGCAGGAATGTTGCCGCCACTGTAACTATACAGAGAGGACATTTAAGACAGGTCAGCACCTTTGGTTTTAGCCACGTGAATATGGTAGTTTGGCCTTACCACAGACATAATCTTCTTATATGCCTGTGGCCCTTACTGACCCATCTAAGATGTCCACTGTCCAGTCTGTATTGTCTGTATTAGTGAGCGGTTACCCTTTTTGGCAATATAATTTAAATATAATATAATACTTATGTGTATACTGTTATGAATTTATTATACTGTCACATAAAAAGTTATTCTATTCTAATTTTAAAATAAAAACAAAACACCAACACTATTCGAAAATCGAACAGCAATCTTTTACCTACATCAAAACTAATGGCCAGTATTATATTACCAACATAATAGTACAGTAGGTACGTTAATCGTGATAATCCCACCAAGGCGACACGTCATCATGATTACTAATGACGTCACATCGTGTGGTCTACTGAATCACTTCATAACTAGCAGGTGTAGCCAGTTCTATTGACAAGCAGACGTTACTAATCTCGACAAATTGACTGCCTCCCTGTACACTGCAGGACAGTGAAACCGAGTCCGATATATTTTTTTTTAGATAAAATTAACTGTATTTGATTTATTACTAAAACTCTAGTTTGGTGGCTTAATTGTTTATATTATTTTTTTATTTATTCTGACAACATACAGTCATTAAGTAAAATTTTTACAAAGTATATCTTAACTTAAAATTGTAGACTTTCCCCCTTATTCATAACCCCGATGCTGTTCAAATGTCAAGTTATGGAAAATCAAAACGATAATAAAGTTATCAAACGTTGATTAGCTAAAATTCCGAAGTCTGTCTGATAGGTGACATTTGATGATCGAAAGAGTGAGACGGGGCACACTATTACACAAAATTTAGTTAAAAAGCGATTATAAATAAGGGGTTTTGAGTGTCAACTATTGTTTTGTTCATTATTTATAATAGTAGGTAATATCCCACCAAAAACATTTTTATGTAAAATGTTGCCGTCAAGACATATAGCTTGCACTATCAAAAAGTTATCAGATTTCAGTAGAGCCAAGCATATAACTCTACTTGCCCTTACTCTACAATTCCTAACTTCACAAACTCTACACCATAGTCAAAATATGTGGCGTGGCCGTTTCGCTACTGAAATCTGATAACATTTTGATAGTGCAAGCTATATGTCTTGGCGGCAACATTTTACATAAAAATGTTTTTGGTGGGATTTCACTTCTTTTTGTAAGTTACGATTGGTTTTTTTTTTTTTGAAAATTCCAAGTTTTATAATTTTTTTGTTGTGTACTAATACAAGCTTACATATCAAATTTCAGCTTTCTAGGACTTCCGGAAGTACCCTATGAGTTTTGATGATTATCAGTGAGTCAGTGACGAAATCGGGGTTTTTTAGGTATCAATAAAATCTAAAGTATAAGAGCTATGTTATTGAAATTAAATATGTTTAATAAGTTTACTATTGACATCATATCCCGAGAATTTTGTTTATCTGGTATAATCCAAACCCAAGTTATGAGGCTTCAAAAAAACGACGATGCGCTTTGAGAAAAGGTAGGTAGTGCCCTTGCGCTTCGCTTGGCTGTCTTGGCGGGGGGCACTCCCGTGCCCCCAGATAATAAAGTAAGTAGGTAGGTATTGATGTAAGGGATATAAGTATTGCTTTGTAAGGAGCTCGTGCTACTTAGAAAACTGAGCGTTATAAAAGAAATAAATTGCGTTAGATGCAAGCAGCTTATTACTAATAATCTATGGACATGAAACATTATTTGCACTGTCTGCGTGTACGTGAGATTCAGTAACTTAATTCTTACAAAATTAACGAAACTCTTAACTAAACTTACTAAAACTAAACTATCTACTAACTCTGTCACTCAGTGTTTACATTGTGTTACTCAGACTATTATGAATACCAATTTAAAATAAATATAATATTTATGTAGTATTAGTGGATAATTTTGTGGGTCAAACATTTAGCACTACTACATAATGTTATATCATTCTTAATTTAATATAAAATGTCTTTACTGTTTTTGTCCCTATTAAATAACAAAAACTGTATCTGAAATGCGTAAAAAAATTATTTTACAGATTTATTAACTATCCACTTTAATTGCACGCAAGTGCATTTATAGAACAAAGCGTTGGGCGAGTTAATACATAACACGATACTAGTACATCGTGTCAATCATTACCGTCATTACTCAATATCGATATAATGGCCGATGTATCGAATACCTTATAATTCTATTCGATACGTAAGCTTTAAAAGCTAATTAGCATTTTAGCAAGATTAGTAGTATTAGCGGGTACTAATTGTATTTTAATTGATGGCTTGGATCGCGGATTAGAGATTATAATTGTAATAAGGATTAGTAGAATATATATAATTACATTATTTATATACTGAAAGTTGTTTTTAAATTAAATTTTAATAAAGTATAGCTGTCCTATCGGGTTTTGAATACACTTTTTTGATTCAAGCTACCTGAACCATTAATTATATCAACTTTTCAATTATTTCCACAAAGTATCATACTTACTCATAAATGCACTATTAGAAACTGAAAAACATTGGATTTATATACCTACATAATTGTAATAAATATAATGCATGTTCTTAATCGATCGGCAAAGCTAAGCTACCACCGTCGTGGTCGGTACCTGGATGGGTGACCGCGTAGTGGTATTACAAATCGAGCGTTTCCGTGCTTCGGAAGGCACGCAAAGCCATTGGTCCCGGTAATCGTGATAGTCGTTAAGCTAGTTGGATGCCACCTAGGCGGCTTGAAAAATTCTAACAGTAGGTTGACCACTAGCCTGCCTCCACCGATCCGCAGTGGGCACGCGTGGTGGAGTATCTGCCCATTCCCTTTCACCTTCATTTGTGAAATGAGGCCTGTGCTCAGCAGTGAGTTTTGAGAGAGGTAGAGCATAGCGTTTATTCGCTCAAAGAGCAGCTCGACTGGGGAAGTACCTCCACCTTACGGAATACCGCAGCCAAATAACTTTATGTCGTGTAAAGTTGTGTTCCTGCGCGTGAGTAAGGTCGCCAGAGCTCATAGGGGAGGGGGGAAAGGTCGGTAAAGCGTGAGCGATGCTTCGTGTGTTGCAAGCGTCCATATGGCTACGGAAACCGCTTACCATCAGGCGGGCCGTATGCTTGTTTACCGACCTAGTTGTATAAAAAAAAAAAAAAAAAAAAAGTGAGACATTAGGCTGATGATGATGTAAAACACAGACTTAGATTCCACCTTCTATAACTAGATGGCAGTATATGATAATATAATATCTAATTCTTAAAAAAATAGAAACCAAAGATTCCAATTTCCAATAAACAAAAGACAATCATAAACACACCAACATAGATATATTTTTTTAAACTTCTTTGAGTACAAAATCCATCAAAATACCAGGGCCGTCGGTGGCCGGTGGTCACTAGCAAGGATTAATTGACAAGGCTTCCGTGGCCTACCGTCGCTTATAAATACCTCCCATATTTTTGCTGTAATGGAAGTTTTTGACGTGAATGTGCTAATCTCTGGAGGAGTTTTTCTCCCGGTGCTTCTCGCGAGGGTAGCGCGTCTTATAATAACAATTGACATCATTGTTATGTTTTAAATCGCGATCCAAAATATTATGTCTAAATTAGAATTTGCACGTGGATTACGTAACTTTGTTGCAATCAGAATCAGATTAAACAGCCTCTTGGAATCGGGAGAAATATGTCAGGAATTAGGTTCCATTTCTAATGTCTGTGTACCTTTCGCTGCTGGCATATCTCCACCCATTAACGCATCTTATAGCTGTTACCGTCAGGTGGTTCGTATGTTTTATAATTTAGGTGTCTAACAAGAATATTTTATTTTTTATCTGGTAGTCGACCATATTAATCATCAGACCCTATAACTAGTCCAAACTCAATGGGGTTGCGTCGATTTTAAAACAAAGTTCCGATGGCCACCTCCCGGGTTCACCATATCAGCTCCATGTCATAATAATATTGAAGTGTCATCCGATTTACATCTGAAAATTACAGCTCAAAAATTGCAATCAAAATTTCATCCAAGAAATGGACAAGATTTGATTACAGACTATCAGACACCGGAACAGGTGCGAGTCGGATTCGCACATGGAGGGCTCCGTACAATATTAACTCACTCAACTTTGCTATAACAAAAATGCCAAAGCGTTTATGGTATGGGCGCCCCCTTTAATTTTATTTCATTTTATTATTTGTTGTTATAGCGGCAATAGAAACACATACACATTCTGTGAATATTTCAGCTGTTTACCTATTACGGTTCATAAGATATAGCCCGCTGACAGATAGATGGACGGACGGACGGACGGACAGCGGAGACTTACCCATATAAATCTTTTTTGCAAGATACCACCTCCTATTCTCTCTGATACTTCATACCTGAATGTTTAATATAACAGCACCGAGTTACGTTTTGTGTGGTTTCCTTCCATGTAGAAAGTTGGTGTAACTGAAAATATGCGTAGGTATAATAATAAAAGGTGAAAAAGTTACGAAAAGTTTGCTAATGTCAAGAGGAGTTTATATGGGATTGCCATCTCGGTAACATTTCAGTAAGAATTAAGTAAGTAAAATTTAAATAGCATAGAACGTCTGAGGAGAGACTTTGCCTCCTTATGTGTGTTCTACCGCTTGTACAACGGAGAGTGTTCTAAAGAATTGTTCGATTTGATGCCCACGGCTACCTTCTACCACCGCAACTCTCGCCATCGACGGGGAGTCCATCCTCACATATTGAAATCAGAATTGTTTCGAACTGTGCGGGCTCAAAGGAGCTTCCTTCCGCGGAATCTCAGATTGTGCAATGAGCTCCTCGCCGTGGTTTTCCCAATGGAGTACAGCATGGGGTTCTTCAAAAAGGGTGTGAAGAGATTTCTGCATGGTCGGCAACGCGTGAGTAACACCCCTGGTGTTGCAAGTGTCCATAGGCTGCGGTAACCGCATACCATCAGGCGGGCTGTATGCTTGTTTGCTACCTAACTAGTATAAAAAAAAATAACACGCGCTAAATTATTAAAAGAAACAAAACACCCGACTGTGTAACATAAAAATTAGCTGAAATGAGAAAAAAAAGCTCTGTTATTTTGAATTTTGAATATGCTTTGAATTTTATAAGGCTTTGCAGGGGACAAACAACCCATGCGTGTGTCAGGTAGCTAGTGCAGTTTAATTAGTTCCGCAGGTGAACTTGAGCGTCCCACTGTGCACTGTGCACGGAGCAGGGATCCTATTCCCATTGTCTTGTTGTAAAGCTGCGGACATAATAATATATATTTTTTTAATAAGATGTATTTACGAAAAAGGGCTAAGTTTCCGGGGTGTCAGCCTTAAAGGGGTCCAAATTCAGGGTTTTCCACATTATAGATTTTCCAAATTCTCTGTTTTACCTAATCTTATTTCTTGGTTTATTTTTAAAGTTGTGTACAGTGTGAAAACATAAAATGAAACTTATTTTATCTTGACGTTTGATTTTTGGAGCACCAATGCAAAGAGTACCAAAGGAAGGGAAAGGAAGGGTTACAAGGGTAGGAAGGGTTAAAAAAACCTTGCTGAGTTTCTTGCCGGAGTCTTCTCAGTTTAAGTGTATTCCGAACCGGTGGTAAATTCAACTGTATGTACCAATGTAACGTTCATAAGTGCCTTACTAGGGCCTAAACTGAATAAATGACTTTTTGATTTTGATTTTACAGTTACTGATAATATAAAAAAAAACTTATTGATGATAATTATTAGGATAATTGAAGCTTGAAGGAGCTGAAAATTTTCGTGGAAAACGGAATGGCACGGAATTCTCAACGCGTTTTCATCAAAATTTGCGAGTTCCTGAACCCATGCTACTCGGGGATCTGTTTTTTGCAGTTATTAGTTAATTTATGCAATTTTTTGTTCAGTTTTCATTAGTTGAATTTAAAATAAAGCCCTAAAGCCGTTTTTTTGGTTCCGGTTATCAATTAATTGTGATAGTCGGTAAGATAGTCCTAGGCAGCTTGAAAACTTGATGACTAGCTTACCTCCACTGATCCGCAGTGGCATGCGTGGTGGAATATTTGCCCATTCCCTTTCACCCTCATTTGTGAAAGGAGGCCTGTGCTCAGCAGTGGAACATTATAGGCTGATGATGATAATGAGGACATCTCTATATTTAAAAATTAATATGTTTCACTTGGTCACGTCATAACTTGAGAACGACTTTACCGATGTCATCCATCTTTTTAACCGACTTCAAAAAAAGGAGGAGGTTCTCAATTCGAAAGTATTTTTTTTTTTTAATGTTTGTTACCTCATAACTCCGTCATTTATTAACCGATTTGGAAAATTCTTTTTTTATTTGAAAGGGTACACTTCCCGTTTGGTCCCATTGTCATCAGATCAGGATTTGATTACTTCTTAGTGTACTTTGAAGTCGGTTTAAGTTTTTTGTAAAACAGTCCAATTATTTTAGATTTCTAATACTTTGAACAAGGTTCTTACGAAAAAAAAACAATAAAGTTGCGTAGAAAATTTAAGAATACTTAACGGTAGGGTAGGGTATGGTATAGGGTAGGACATTACGCAGACGAAGTCGGGCGGCAGCTAGTCTAAAATAAGAATATACCTATTTCATTTTCTATGAATATAGTTCGTAGTAATGTCTTGTCGTAGTCAAATTAATTTCGCGGTTCAACTTCATACAATTTCAATTACAATTCAACGGAATAATAATGTAAATACACCCTAATGTTTCTTGGTAGGTATTCTCGCTCGACGACGATAAATCTTTAAAGTATGCAACACACTCGGCTGCTAATTATCGCTCGTGTATTATATTTCCTACAGCAGCAAATACTATAGCATTATGCTGTGTTTGTTGTTTTAATTAGTTCCTAAAATATATATTGTATGTGTGATGTACAATATATATTTTTACTAATTACCAATCACATGGTGTATTTAAAACACTTCTTTTTTTATCTTTTTCAGACAAAGGCTGAACATATGCCTCCCCCATTGATTTGCACAACGAACGATTTTGGACTTCTTACACCCAAAAGTTTCCCGAGACTAACTTAGTAATTTAATTTAATACCTACTTCTAAATACTCTATTATTTAAGATTTGTATCGTGTTTGTAAACCACAGAGCCTCGCGCGACTTTATAGAGATGAAAGCAACGAAAATACTCGTGTCCCTGAATTGTTAAAAACGCATAGCCGACGCGATCGACTAATATCTACTCTGTACTGTGGTACAGAGTAGATATTAGTCGATCGCGTAGTTCACTATGTGTCAACAGTACTAAATAATATGACAATACACGTAGTCATCTGTTGGTAATACGGTGCCGCCCACGGACACGCTCGAATATTATGGAATCTGTCGGGCAAGGCGTCTCTAGGAGGGGTGCTCTGCGGGACACAAAAGTCGACAAGGAGGCAGACGATTCATGTTATTGGTGGTGGTTATCCTCTATAGGATGAAGAATTACTGACCTTGAAGAAGATATTAAACACTTTTTGAAAAAATAGAGTATGGAAATTCCATATAGCTATTTTATAGACAAAAGCATTCCGTAGATTATAATATAGACGGTTCTATCACTACAAAGATCTCTACCAGACGACCTTCAAACTAGAGATCTGGATCCGAATAATGATAATTCAGTAACTTTGACCTTGATTAGTGTTATCCTAGGGCTAAAGCTGAATGTAGTTGCAAAATATGAAAGGCAGTATTTTATTTGGATTGGTTTTCTCAAGATACTGGAAAAAATCCAGCGGCAAAATACTGTATAATAGCAACTCATTTTATGCAGGTACTAAACAGCATTTTTTTCAAATAAAAGCATTAGCCGAACCTTTATAGCACTTAAAGCGTTATTACGTATCTAGTAAAAACATCGGAGGGTCTCCCCACCCGGTGGGTAACTTCCCATTTATTCGTCTCCAGATTTGAATGAGAGCAAATTTGAAATTTAAATCGGAGCGTTTACCCAAATTGATGGCAGAGCCCGAGTTTGCCTCGAAGGCTTCACGTGAAATAGATACCCTATTAGCACTGATTGCCTTTTCGGATTATATCTTTATTTGGAGATTATGTTCGAGTTTATTTTTCTATGAGTCTGCTGGTTTTTTGGCGACTCCGCGCCTGTAATTGTATACTCGCTTCAGCCCGCAGAATTACGTTGTAATATGATTTCGTCCGCGATATAATTTTAAATAATTACAGAATTAGAATAAAAAATACTAAACCAACAAGGTTGTAGGGATAGATAGATAATTGGACTGTTTTACAAAAACCTTAAACCGACTTCAAAGTACACTAAGAAGTAATCAAATCCTGGGCTGATGACAATGGGACCAAACGGGAAGCGTACCCTTTCAAATAAAAAAAAGGATTTTCCAAATCGGTTAATAAATGACGGAGTTATGAGGTAACAAACATAAAAAAAAAAAAAAAAATACATTCGAATTGAGAACCTCCTCCTTTTTTGAAGTCGTTTAATAAAATAGAAATGGAAAGAAAGAGATCTATAAAAATGCATTGCTGAGTTTCTTACCGGAGTCATCTCAGTTTAAGTGTATTCCGAACCAGTGGTAGATTTAACTATAACGTTCATAAGTGTCTTAATATTTTGATTTTTGACCATGAAAAAAGGTTTGACAAGAAAAATAACACCATAGAACTTCAAAATGTAAAAATAACGCACTCTTATAACCCCAGGTATCCTAAGAAGCCTTACTAACACTATAAACGTTCAATAGTGGATTAACTTGCTGTCAGACCCCTCTTTATGGATTAAGTGGAAAAACTTTAGGGTTGAGTTACTTACGAAGGGTTAAGTTGTAGAACTATTTTAAAATATATATTAGCTAAGGATTAACCTATTTGCTTTTTAATAAATTCATATTATGTTATATTTTTATTATAACAGATAGATGAAATAAGAAAAAACAGTACACAAATTATATCGATCGTGTCACAATGGGCGTCCTTGGGGCCAACCATCATCTCAAAAAAGGACATAACACAAGTAAGGTTAAAATAATAATGTTTTTAGGCGCCGATCTCACTGAACAGAGTTCTAGAGGTCCGAGTTCTGCATTCCGCATTGATTTTTGAAAGTAAAAAAAGTGTATGATGTGCGATCAGCAGCGAATATTGCTGAACTCTAGAACTCTAGACTGCTTGCTGTGTGCACAATAGTCAACACGGAATGCAGAACTCGGAACTCTAGAACTCTTTCTGTGGGATCGGCGCCTAAGAGCTAGGGGCCAAGATCTGGATCGATCCAATTGCAACTCCTCTATCATTGAGCCAATATGTGTGGTCATAATGGTTTTCGACACTTTTGAATAAGTAGACTACCAAAACTGTCAACTCTGTAAATTTTGACACCACTGATAGTTCTTTGGAACACAATTTTGCAATAGCAGACTGGAATTCTGGCAGTTGGCATCCTTGTTATTAAAATATTTTTTTCCCTACTCGCATTAGTAGGTTCTCAATTCGAAAGTTTTTTTTTTTATGTTTGTTACCTCGTAACTCTGTCATTTATTAACCGATTTGTAAAATTCTTTTTTTATTTGAAAGGGTAGACTTCCCGTTTGGTCCCATTGTTATCATCAGGATCAGGATCAGGATTAATGCTTAGTGTACTTTGAAGTCGGTTTGAGTTTTTTTGTAAAACAGTCCAATTATTTCTATAAGTTTTGTTGTTATAAATTCATTTCAATTAATTATTTTTATATTGTAAACAGAACATCATAATTCTAAGAACCTATTATTTATAAATAACCCTGTACTTTGCTACTCGAGTCCATTCTTAGTTTATTTATAATTATTCAACAAACCTATTTTTTAACGAAGTTTCCATTTGAACCCATATTTAATGAAACTTTTGTCACCGTAAAGTAAATATCCATTTAAAATGTAGTCAACTGAACTTTCAAAGTTTTCAAAGTCCTTTTAGCACCTGACTGCAAATAAAAATAAATATTTTCTAAAAAGAATTTGTTGGAAATTCCGCCACCATTACGGACTGGAAAGCTCGCTCGATACATCCAGGCCAGTGACAAGCTTTCCGAGCTTTTGCTGAAAATATTTTTCAGCACAGCTTCACTGCACCCTTAGTATTTTTATGAGGAATGTGAGTTTATTGGCAGAGTCCAGTGTAAATTCCAAATATCTGTACTTTTTTATTTTATATCTAGGATTCTTTCACACACGGCTCTGATCACAAACTAAGCAGAGCTTGTATTATGAAAACCAGTGGGGCGATTACGTAACTAAATTTCAATCATTTTCTAATTGAAATCGGTTCAATATAGCTGTTTTCTGATTACTTTTTTACGTTCTGATAACTGCAAATACAAACAGTGGTTCATTAGAAATGGTACCATTTCCGATTTTGTAACATTTCTACCGACTCAGAGGTTATTTCAATCTGAATTTCATTGAAATAAAGTTACGTAATCCACGTAACAGATAACTGATACACGACATAATATATTACTTACTTTGTTTATGTAAATACATACCCCCTTATTCATAATCGCTTTTTAACTAAATCAGTGTAATAATGTGCCCCGTCTCACTCTTTCAATCACCAAATGTCACCTGTCAGATAAATACTTCGGAATTTTAGCTAATAAACATTTGATAACTTTATAATTATGTATAAATATTAACCCCTTCATAGGGTTAATATTTATACATAATTATACCCAGACTCACGCAGGATATGCAGACATGTTGTTCAAGTACACAAATGTTTGTCTTGATTTGTATTTCTTTGGAATTGAACCCACGACCTACAGCTTAATAGATAAAGTCTGGCAAACGAAAGTTGAGCCTGGCTGAAATTGAAACTCTTTACATGGCAACATTCTATTTCCTCACCCGGCATAAAAAGTGTCAACTAATTTACCACAACCAGTTTTGATACTAATCCCTTATTCATAATGGCTTTATAGCTAAATCAGTGTTATAGTGTCCACCTTCTCATTCTTTCGATCACCTTTATGTTCTACAATATGTTAAATGAACTTCTACGGTCGCTAATCACTGAAACATCTATCCATATTGTTTTACGAAAGTAAAATAAATAGACAATAGAAAAAAAAAAAATTACCTCAATTTTTTAATTTGAATACATAAATGTATATTATAGTACGCTTAGTTAGGGATCAGATAACCGTTTGTGAGGAATATCCCAGAATATTTATTTTTTTATTTAAAAGCATTCTATGAAAATAGAATACAACGAGTTTATGTAAAATTTTTACTCATTTACATGCAAATATGACTCAGGAAAATGAAACATAATTTAATATTTATATTTTTTTTGTAAAGTATCAAAACAATTTATTCCTACTATGCTTGGTGATACCACATCTAGTTTTTTTAAATTTGCCGCGCTTTTTCAGGTTCTACTTTCGTATGCCAGACTATAGTCTTACAAACCACACAAACTGACCCGTTATGTGGTGTAGTTGTAATATTTTATTTCGCCTCATCGAAATTGCTTACAAGCATTGTAGATCTAAAATTAGATGTAATAAAATTATAATTTAAATTTGGAACACTTAAAACTAATTTACTAAAGTTATATACGGTCGTGTTAAAAGCCCGCTGTTCTTTCACAAAAGTCTTTGTTAACAATTGCAACTAAAACTGTGGGCAAAATAGAAAGAGTTTTATGTCAAAGAGTAAAATTTACAGAAGAGTCGGCAATAATACCTAGTGTTGCATACGTCTATGTCTACGCGGTAACTGCTTAACACCGGCCGTATGCTTGTTTCCCACTTTTAATAGTATAATCATCATCCTCATATGGATGCAATGAAAAGTGATAGATTTCACCAGTTCATATTAACGTACAGTATTACCCAACTGATAAGGCGCGTCGTGATTTTTTGTTGTCACAGATAATAAAGCATGGCCCCGAAGATTAACGAAAAAATGCTTAAAACTTACAATCAACCTTAGATCACTACTATAAGGTTCATAATACACTGCAGCTGTTAGTTCCGTCTCACTCACAAGTCACGGCCCTCCGCATGGCGCGCGCTTACTTGGCGGCATGTATCTTCTGCGCAGGTACATCGGTAAGCCATATCAGTTGGGTACTACTGTAACAATGTAATTCACGAGTTTATATGTAATAATCAGTAAAGAAAATGTATCAGCATTTAGGAAGCAATATTATATTGGCATTTTTTTATTCGACGAAGTCGGTATACTAGCATACGGCTCGCCTGATGGTGAGCGGTTACCGTAGCCATATGTACGCTTGCAACACACGAGGCATCACTTACGCAATAGACCCGCCCTCCCCTGAGCTTTGGCGACCTTATTTATTTGGCTGCGGTTTTCTATTAGGTGGAGGTACTTCCCCAGTCGAGTCTCCCATTGACCGAAATAACTCTATATGCCCTACCTCCATGATTTATTATGATTAGGTAAGTACTGTATATAAATATAGTAACAGTGTAGACAAGTCGTATAATGGCTTGCTTAAATTTAGTGCTGACGTATCTGCTGAAAATTCCCCACCGAATACTGATATCAAGCTTATAGCCATGATAGTTCAGTGGTAGGGACACCGAAATCCAAATTGATAATCTATCGCTAAACACCTAGGTACCAGTGTTCCGAAAGTCTCCTTCTTCCAGCTTCCTTACCAACAAATATATCGTTTATTGACCAAAATGTGATTTCATGAAATCTCAAAACAGTATATTTTAAATAATGTACTAGCGCATCTGTAAAATTATTCATTGCCAACCAAAAAAGTTGAAAGAAGGAGTTGGTGTTTCGCACCTCGTGTCGTGGAAACGAGCCGAGTTAAAAACAGACATTTTCAACTTTGTCCGGCACCCGCTGGGCTTTGTTCTACCGCGCCCGCTCTGTTCAAACAAACGAGCGCGTGTAAAACCCACTTTATTCGTACACCGTGTGTGCTGTACCTTATGCATACATTAGTATGTAGGTAGAATTGCTTATAGAGTTACTTGGTTAGTTGGTCTGAAATATTCTTTGGTAAATATGGGCTTGTGGCCATCGATCTCAAGATTCTTAAACTTTTTTGGAATCGTCTATTTATGATATAGATAGTTATTTTTTGTTCAATTAAACAAAGAAAAAATTCAAACATGAACTCGTCACGTGAACAATAAATTAAAATTGGCGAGCATTTAATGAACGTCTTTTTTTATGAAGACAAAATAAAAAAAATATGAAAATAAAACCTATTTCTGCCTTGTTTTTTTCCTAGTCTACATATAGCTGAATTAAGTGTATTAAAGTTAACATTGGGTAGAGTGTCTGTCAGGGAAGGTTTACGTATGAAATATATATGTTCTATATTAGAAGAACTGTCTCAGTTTATGTCAAGACAGTCGTAAAAAAACAGCTCGTGTGGTTCCTTGCGTAACTTGCGTTAGGAAACATTTGCCAGAGCGGGTCAGCTAGCTAGAAAGATAACTGTTTTTGTCAGTTGCTTTTTGATGTTTAGCGATACATTTGAATTTTTGAGGCAGGACTTAAAAGCACTGTTTTATTTAAAGTGCGCTGTTTGTACAGTCAGTAAAAAAATCATTACATATTTTTAATATGAATTATGGGACGAATATTAGTTTAATACGTCTTTGCAATTCAACCAAAAAGGATTTTTTCAAATCGGATAGTTTTCCATTGGACCGCAATTTTATCGTGCTAATATCAGCGAGGTAAAACTCTAGAGTTGACAGCTAAATTAAAATATATTGACGATACAATTATACTAGCTTTAGGAGTTCATCTCTCGTCGAACATATTTCTTCAGTGGTTAGTGAATGATAATACTACTAAATAAAATAAGTTTGTATACAAAATAATTTACTTTGTATATTTACTTTAACAATACAAGATAATAAGCGTAGTAGCAAAGATGAAAGCTTACTCTATTTTCTCGATTTTTCTGCGATCCGTATTTCGGTAAGAGCCGTTTTAATATGCTAATGGTCCAAAATAAATTCAGCATAGGCATTTTATGGGGAATGAAGTATAAATTCAATTTTGTGTGCCGACGGGCGGGGGTAAGATGGGGGGAATTGGGGGTAAAAGGGGGTAACACTTGCCTTTACATCTCTGGGTTTTTATATCTTTAAGATAATCTTAGTTTAGGGCTTTTCTGTCTTTTTAGATTATCCTTAAGAACCGTTTCGTTTGATAGCATTGTTTTATAGTTTTATTTTATTTTTGTTACTTTTGCCTTGCCTTAATTTGAATATTTATTTTATTCAGCAATTTACTATTAATATACAAAATAAAAACAATATACAATTCGATCTCTGTGCGTACACGACTTCTTTGGTACTAGGCGCACAGATCGCGAAAGAGTTTTTTTTGACTTTCATTGAGCGGTGAGACGTTGGTTACGATTTTAATAGGCTACTTTCCTGAAAAAACTAATTAGTCCGTCATTTACATTATCAAAAAATATTAGACACGTATTTTTTCTTTCGTCAATTAAACAAAAAAATACGAAGATATCGTGTGTTGAAGTTCCGCGTAACGTCACGGTGTGGTACACTTTTTAGGAACAAGTGACACTACCGAACTTAGTCGCGCTTTATCTTCGTCAATTGTTAATGATTTGGTAAAGCAAAAAATACGTGTCCAATATTTTTTGATAATCTAGCTGACGGACTAATTATAATTATTATATTTTTACCCAGGCAACATCCCTATTCAATAAACTTGGAAGCAAAAAGTTGGTATTATTTTTGGGTAAAATTTGGGCTGAAACTTTTTATAGAGAGTCTATTACCTGATCTAGTCTTCACCATTTCGGGTAGATATATCCTTTCCGTTACAAGTTTGTATATAATTTTTTCTCGAAGCTGCTGCAGTTCGTCGGCAAGGTTCCCAACCCGCTGGGCTCCTGACACCTCGATGAGTTTTGACAACAATGTACAAACGCATCGGTGAGCTTTTTACCCCACGGTCCCATAGTCTCAAACACAATGGCATAGAGACTTAGTTTGGTCCAATAGATGTTTTTTTAATCGACTTCAAAAAAAGGAGGAGTTTCTTAATCCGGTTGTTTTTTTTATGTTTGCTACCTCATAACTCCGTCATTTATGAACCGATTTGGAAAATTCTTTTTTTGTTTGGAAGGGTACACTTCCCGTTT
The DNA here is from genome assembly GCA_951394255.1 of Polyploca ridens. Classification (NCBI taxonomy): domain Eukaryota; kingdom Metazoa; phylum Arthropoda; class Insecta; order Lepidoptera; family Drepanidae; genus Polyploca; species Polyploca ridens. The sequence goes on along the minus strand of OX596269.1, from coordinate 5,797,975 downwards.
GGTCCCATTGTCATCAGATCAGGATTTGATCGCTTCTTAGTGTACTTTGAAGTCGGTTTTAGTTTTTTGTAAAACAGTACAATTATTTAAAATGATACATTCTTTTTTTTTCATTAAAAAGAATGATTAGCAGACAGATGATCCAACTGGTTCTAGGTAGATGGTAATATCAATGCAATTTTTCCTTCATCATTGAGATAAAGGTCAATCATCATCAGCCTATAATGTCCCACTGCTGAGCACAGGCCTCCTTTCACAAATGAAGGTTTTTTTATTGTTTTTTTATTGTTTATAGGCCTGTGTTTGACCGCAATCTCACCATGGTAAGTGATGATGCGGCCGAAGGTGGTAAGCACACAAAGCCTAGAAGGAACTGGCTCTCAAGTGCAGCTGTCGGAACACATCGAAAGGTGCTTGGCGACAGATTTTCAACTTGAGGGTGGTAGCCAGCCAGGCGGGTACTACAAAGTACCCTACCACCGTGCTATGGTTTCCTCACGATGTTTTCCTTCACCGAAAGCTCAAGCTCATTGTAGGATTCGAACCCAGGACCTTCATCTCGGTATCCGACGTCACTACCACTGAGCTATCATCGCCTTAAAAGCGTTTTATCGCGTGAAAGGGAATGGGCAATACTCCACCACGCGTTCCCACTGCGGATCGGTGGAGATAGGCTAGTGGTCAACGTGGTCAACCTACTGTTGGAATTTTTTAAGCAGCCTAGGAGGCATCCAACTAGCTTAACGACTATCAAAATTAAGTGATAACCGGGACCAACGGCTTTACTTGACGCTCGATTTGAAATACCACTAGGCGGTCACCCATCCAGGTACCGAGCACGACAGGCGTAGCTTAACTTTGCCGATCAATTAAGAACGTCTAATCATGCTACACCACGAGCGCTTCGAGATAAAGGTACCGCCAGATTACTTCACCACAAATCCACGACTTATCGAAATCTCTAAGTGCACCTAAATCATACGGGGTGTAAGTGCACTTTTGTTCACCCGAGTGTCAATACAATAAGCAAGTTAAAGTAATTAGCAGCGTAAACAGAGTTTCCCGAACTTGCAAACTGGTAGGTACCTAGTAGACAAAAGCGCCGAGTTACTGCACTTCAGACGAGACTGCTTAGCGTTACTTTAGTGCACTTGTACTGTGTACACTTGCGACTAAATATAAAGTTCTATTGCCTCATTGGTGCATTTAAAACGAACGTGCTGTTTTACCTCTAAGTTTCATTGAAGAAAACTTTGTTATGAGACAATGAGTTTACAGCATTGAAAATAATTATGTTACTTACATAATTTTCAACACACTCGCTCGTAAAGTGACATTTATTGCACCGTTTTTATTATCTTAATGCAGTTTATTACGCACTAGTGCTTTTTACTTTACATTACCGCACAGTTTTATGATAGGTATAATCCCGATTATGTTAAGTTTGTACCTCACTGCAAGTGATATGTGTGTAGACCAAGCATTCTTAATTTAAACGGGTAAAATAGTTTGACAGATCACCGCTGTCAAAAAAAAACTTGCGCGCCATATTTGTTAACGTTCTCATTGTGTGGTTGATTATATTATCAAAAAATGTACTTAAAAAAACAAATCTGTTTTTTCCTCGCAAGTGTATTGAAAAACGTCGTATGACACGTGTGTGCATTGATTATTACACTCTCGGTTCACTTATCGCGTTCGCTTGCGGCTAACGCGCTCGAGTGTTAATAACCAACTTTGCACACATGTATCATAATGTACTATTAACAGTACTTTATTATACATGATACTTGTGTGTTGAAAGAGTTATTACAAGGTATATAACAAATAACACACCACGCCTCCACTTCAATGGCGACTTTTCAATCAAATCAATCTCTGAAAAGTAATTGTAAAATTGTGATTTCCCAGTAAAAGATTTTCTGTCTAATATATCCCTATACATAGGAGGATTAAAAAAATAAGTCTATCAATAACCAATATAAAAAATTAAACAATTAATAGTATTTAAACTTTCAAATTAAGTAAAATATATGTGAATGTGCGATTAGTCGCAAGTGTACCCACCCTGTCATTTAGAGCAACCAGCTGAATCACGCCAGCATAATTTCCTGGTAATAGAGGATGTTGTGTGTAACCGATTTTTCATCGGACATCGCTGCGATGATATTATGATTCTATTTCTTGAGTGATGACGTCATTATACTGTAATTTTTATAGCAGGATTAGAAGAAAAAGAGACAATTTCCATCAGTACGTTGTATGGTGACGCTCTTTCTAGGTACATCTATTTCTATGCCTGTTCAATGTAAGATTATTACAATTGCCTCTAATATAAAATCATAAAAAATCTAATACATTTTTAAATTTAGAATTTAAAACTCCAAACGCAATTCGCAGCATCACCCGAACCCAAATTTAGGTTCCATTTTCAAATTCAAATTACGTAATGGTACTCTATCAAACGGTGAAATTTTACGACTACCCTCGCTTCTCGGTGTTGGGAGTAATTTCTAGCTCTTATGTGGAACAAAATGGAGTCTAGGTTAAATTTTATTTGCTGGGTAAATAGAAGGTAGTTTCTGAATTATCTGTAATATAGCGGAATATTTTTTTGTTTCTTTAAACGGGCTTATCTCTGGAACTACCAGGATAATGAGGATTGTAGCCAGTCACGAGTATACGGCAAAGAACCCCACCATAGGAGAGACAATGGCCCTGATTCTGTTGTTTACAACTAAACTAATTTTAATCTCACTATGTCTCTTTCTAACAAACAACATAAGAAAAGGATGTAAGAAATGTAGTCCTGTCAAATTAGTTCAATGCTTGTTTTCAATATAAATTTAGTCGCCATCTATCGCGGTTACGCCTAAATACACGCAAAATAAGACGGCAAAGATTAATTTGACAGTTTTAAATATATTCTATCCTTTTTCAATAATGTTCGTTAGGAAGAGATGTGATGAGACTAAAATTAGTTTAGTGCGATTTACAACAGAATCGGCACCATTGCCTCCTTATGTATGTTCTACCGCTTGTACGATGCATAATATTCTAAGGAATTGTTTGACTTGATGCCCACAACTACGTTCTACTCTCGCTATCGATGGAGTCCATCCTCACACATTGGAACCAATATGGTTTGGCACTGTACACTTTCAAAGGAAATTTCTGCCTCGGACGCTCAGATTGTGAAATGTGTCTTCAAGAAATGTGTGAAGAGATTTTTGCAGGGTCAGCACAGCGTGAGTTATACCGCTGATATTACAAGCGTCCATAGGCTACGGTAACCGCTTACCATCAGGTGGGCCGTATGCTTTGCTACCTTATTGGTACCTATACAAAAAAAACACACAAGACTTTGACTCCATAAAAAGGTTTTTTTTTATAGGCCCTGTGTTTGACCGCAATCTCACCATGGTAAGTGATGATGCGGCCGAAGGTGGTAAGCAACTAAGCACACAAAGCCTAGAAGGAACTGGCTCTCAAGTGCAGCTATCGGAACACACCGAAAGGTGCTTGGCGACAAATTTTCAACTTGAGGGTGGTAGCCAGCCAGGCGGCAGTGCCCTACCAGCGTGCTATGGTTTCCTCGCGATGTTTTCCTTCACCGAAAGCTCAAGCTCATTGTAGGATTCGAACCCGGGACCTTCATCTCGGTATCCGACGTCACTACCACTGAGCTATCATCGCCTTAAATATAATAGTAATACCCCTAGAAGACTTAAAGCCACCAGACACCGAATATTCTTATTTCCATACATAAGTACATATATGTTTTTATCTTAGGCCGTGCGTGACCTTCCAGGTGTGATGTGAATGCTAAGGGTGAGCACAGACCTGAGATACGTAAATATTTTAAGTAATATCCTTGTTACTTTGTATGATATCGGCGCGGACTGAATTGAACGATTTTTGTAGTGTGACCATGGTATTATATTTTTATTAAAAGTTTTGTTTGAAAGCGGTAAGTGGGATAACAGCTAGAGTTGGGAAACAATGTGATATGATACTATATTATGTACCAGCTAAGAAATAATATAATATATAGAGTATTATATGAATATTCAACTCGCTGGTGATAAGCACCAGCACTTTAGGAAAAATACTAATTTACAAACAAGTATATTTGCTATAAAAAGAAATTAAATTTCTAGTTAGATTACTACCTACTTTTAAAAATCGACCTATACCTTCTATCCGTTAATAGAAAAACAATCAGAATATTCGAGGACGCTTTCTGTGAACTGGCTACTTATAAAATACCATTATTTGTTTGTCAAACTAGTGGAGAAATTAAATTAAAAAAAAAACAATTTAAAAAAATGTTAATTAATGTTAATCATAAAATTTGTATATATTTTTATTTATATTTTGTTATTTATCTATTATTTAGTTTAGTTTTAGTTGTTATTATTAGTATTAATTATAGTTATGAGTATATAATTTAAATATGTATACAATCATCATTGTTAATAACGAACAAATATTAAAGAGACAGTATATGGAAAAAAAAAATGTTAATGATAAAAACCAATATTCACAATATTAGGACCATTCCACATTCAAGTAGAAAGCACGGTCGCTTCGTACATTAGCGTCGGCTTTCTGTAGCAAGTGGCCGGATTGAAACCGGGCGGGCTAACGCAATTATTCCACGTAGGGTTGCGCGGCATACTGTCGATATTACCTCGTCAAAGGTAATTTTTAATGCCAAAGCAAATTGAGATTTGGGCGAAGTAAATAAGATGGAATACGAGTTCATAAAGGTATAAATAATTTGGAATATGGAAAAGAAAGAAGTGTAAGGGGAATAAATAAAATGTTCCTGTATTTTATCTGGATTTTTAAGTTAGACTAAACGTAAAAAAACAAGATATAAACTAACGTTTCAATAGAGCCAACAAAAACAGAACCTAATACAATCATTTGATTGATCCGGTAGGTATAAGAAATCAAAATTAAATAGGTTTTCACAGGTAATCTTTAGACACTAATGCAAAGGATCATGGCGAGATTTGTACAAAAAAATAAAGATTTTTAGAGACTTTGGAATGACGTTATAATTGATCCTTGGTGCCTAAGGAACAACTTGAGCCATTTAAAATATTTTTAGAACCCCGGGATAAAAATGCGAATTTCTATGGCATGCCAGCGAATCGCGACTATTCGCGACCAAAACCGTTATGTTGTTGTTATGTTTTGCGGGGTTTATAAAATATTTCATGTATATTAACATGTTGCTGGTAATGTAATCTCATTCTCAACATTGGAAGTGATTCAAAACCCTCTAAAATGTTTTTTTTTGTACAAATCAATGTATGGAGCTCGCCATGATTCTTTGGCAGCTTACGATAAACTTTAAATAAGTTGGCACTACCTATCTAAAGCAAGTAAACTTGAGCAAGGCTAATCTATACTAATAATATAATAAAACTGAAGAGTTTTTGTTTGTTTTTTTTTTTATTGGTTAAATATTTTTTTTGAAAAGTATGTGGTATATATTATAAAGAACACAAAACAACTGTTTTTAATTTTTGTCTGATTGTATTTACATATTCGTTTGTTTGTTTGTACAAGCATCACACAAAAACTAATGGACCGATCGCGATGTTTGGTATACATATAGCCTATGGAATGGAGAACGACATAGACTACTTTTTGTCCCGGGAACGCGGACAAAACCGCATGGGAAAGCTATATGGATGCGAGTTGCGACATATCGATTCATATTCATCCCAACTCAATGTATTAAAATGTTCAAACTATCGATAAACTAAACATCACTAGGTACGGCAAAGATTTACAAGGAGGGCGTACCGGTGGCGCTGCTTTAACCTTTACTCGCATTAACCAGATATCGATCTAGTGAGCAGGCACCCTACACTTTTGCACTGCACTTACTAATATCGCAGACGAATCTAGTGCAAATGATAATCAAATTGTACACTGCACTGGATACCTGCAATAATTTAACACCACGAGTTTGGATTTTGATTTAATTAGCTTAATTTTGATTTTGAGTTACAGATTGATGACCTTTACGAGGTGGTCAGCATTGTCTTGATAACTAAAACCATACCTATAAAGAGCCACTCAAGATTTCTTTCTTACACCATAACTGCACATCTCTAAGACTGCGAAACGCACGTAGCGTTCATGCTACGCGAAGAGAGCATGAGCCCTTAAGCTAGCTGCCCAGCTAGCTTAAGGGTTGAAGTCACGCGAATATGGTCTTAGGACACTATCCCTAACTTTTTGAGTTATTCCAAGTTAGTAACCAAAAAGTTAGGGTAGTAAAAACGTCATATATCGAAAAATCGGATAAATGATCCCCGAGGACTTTTTATAGGCTAGTTTTTAATCTGGGAACACGGGTAAAACCGTGAGGGACATCTATTCGAAAATAAACCTAATATTGGTGCAGGTTCCATTTTTTAAAATCTCAAAAACGCAACTCAAAATGAAACTTGACTGTATTCTTTACATAACAGGAGAACATAACAAAGAAAATAAAAACCTGGAACTCACAAAAACTGTAAGAGAAATTCTCCAAACCAGAGAGTAAAGGCGAAAACAACGCAAAAGAGAATCATTGTTAAAACCAATTGCTGAACAACAATTCCTCACATACAAAAGGTATCAAGTATAGTACATACCATTACGTAATTAACGAATGCGATGAGCTAATAAGTGGGAAACATCGACTTGGAGAGTTTCAAACCGCGACAGCGGGCTGATTAAATAAATTACTTTTTTCCTGTATCGTTGAAGCTACAGTCCCTTTGTTAGCGGAGAATTTAGAAAGAATAATGTAAGAGCTTATAAAAACGGTCAAAGAACTGGCACTGGTGCTAGAGGGCTCTGAAAACATGGTTACATCTGTCAAAATCTGTCGCCAAGCACCTTTCGGTGTGTTCCGACAGGTGCACTTGAGACCCAGCTCCTTCTAGGCTTTGTGTGCTTACCACCTTCGGCCGCATCATCACTTACCATGTCTACCATGATTGCAGTCAAACACAGGCCTATAAACAGTAAAAAAAAAGATACATGTTTGTCCGAGCATCGTATGTCCTCAGTATTTCTTCTGATCGATTGTCCCATCCTACATCATCATCATCCATCCTATCTTGGATATCTTCATCAACAAACCCGAAGATACCCATGTCTTTTGATACAACTAAACCATAGAAGTTCCAACCTTCTGCAATGACATCTTTCAGTACGTTTATGCAAGGAACACATAGCGCGTCATCACTACAACGGAGGACAAATGCTAAATCACCTACGCGCTATCGAAATTTCCTTAATCCTTTGCATGTACATGAGTTCCCCTGAAGAATCGTTGGACTTGCAGTCCAGGAATTCACACCAAGCCCGGCGGAAGATCTTCCCTTTTAAATGGCGGAGTCTACCACCTCGCTCTTTTATAAATGCATCTTATTGTTCTATGGTAAGGTTATAAAAAAATTCTTACACTAGTTCTACAGTTTTTACTTCTTCGTGCAATCAGTTAAGGGAAGTCCTTACTAATCCTTACTAATATTATAAACGCGAAAGTTATGTCTGGATGTTTTTTACTCTTTCACGCAAAAACTACATAACGGATTTGGATGTTTGGCACACAGATAGAATATGTTCTGGATACGTTTTATCCCGGGAAAACATACGATCTCTCAGGAATGCGGGTGAATCTACGCGGGACAACTAAAATAATATGAAGAATTATGAACTAATGAATATGAAGAACAATATTTTGGCTTTTATTATATTCCAGCAAACACTGTAAGTTTACAATAAAGCTCCGTAGATATAACAGTATTATTTAATGAGTTTTTTTGTAATAAGCTTCCTAAAGGTACATGTCTTTTGATCTTTCTTTATAATTTCTGATATCTTATGTTTGTTTCAAAAATGATGATTTTATTTTCGCTCATTATGTAAACGTCACCTTATCATACGAAAAATATCAAAAGCATTCATACAATTTTGAACCTTATCATAAATGACTTAAGAAATAAAACAAAATGCATATTTATGACATTTTTATAGAGCACGTGGTTAATGTTACGAATGGAGTTAAAGATTAAATTTAATTTTTGCCAAAACGCAAATAGAAAAATGAGAAAGGTATTTATTATACATTACTTCATTTTTGATACTACCAAGCGGAAGTGTGCCAAGAAGGCTGGCAGCATTGCCACGACGAAATAGCATTGCCAATTAATTGGGAAAAACAAGTCAACCGCAGTCACGAGAGGGCTCAGTGAGGTGCTGGGAGGTCTAGACATTTTTTTTTACTATGTATAGGCTTGTGTTACCACAATCTCATCATGGTAAGCTTCACCAAAAGCTCAAGCTCATTGTAGGATTCGAACCCGGGATCTTCGTCACGTTATCCGACGTCACTATCACTGAGCTATCATCGCCTAAATAAGTATTAGAATAAGTAAGTATATATCTAACCGTGCCCTTGTTCTATCTAACAGTGGTGATGGGTTTTTGCGTAAAATATTAATATGGAAAACGAGGAGCCTCCTAGGATAAAGGTAAGGACTTACCAGGAACTCCAGGAACTCCTATTGTAATCCAGCACAGTGATAAGCACTATTTTTCTTCATATCAATTCACAAATCACAAAGTTCACTGCTTCTCTGTCTGTAGCGTCTTTCGTACTGAATCTTGCGGTGTTGCGGGGCGCGCGCGTCTCGTTTTACGCGCACACACGCGTTTGGCGATGCGTCGCCGAAGTATGTAGAAGATTCCCGAAGCTCTTTTCTCGCTTTCACATATGATGTCGGAAAAGGAGAGGAATCGGGAAGTAGAGGCTCGTCATTGAAACTCAATATGAGTAGGTTTCTACTATAAATATTATTATAGGTATTTTGGCCTAAACATCCTCCGCCGCCTTGAGAATACGTAGTGTTCTCAATAGAAAGAAAAAATAATTAATTATAAGAACTAATTACAGATTATAATAATTACTAAAGTACTGAATATAAGATGCGGTATGATTAATTTTTATTGTGAGGGTAATGGACATTACCCTCACAAACAACTACCGATTAAATTGAAAAGAATAATTTTGGACACAACAATTTTACCTTGCCTAACCTATGGGTGCCAAACGTGGATTTATGATCACAAGGCAAGACACAAAATACAAACAACTCAGAGGGCAATGGAAAGGAGCTGTTTAAATATAAAACTGAGAGATAGAGTAAGAAACATAAAAATTCGGAAAATAACCAAGGTAAAGGATGCTCTACACTTCTCTCAAAGTCTCAAATGGAGATGGGCAGGCCATGTTGGGAGATACGGTGACAATAGATGGACAATTAACATCACAAAATGGAAAGGACCGCATGGTGTGAGAAGTAGAGGTCGCCCAAGCGCCCGGTGGCAAGACGAGATTATATCCGTTGCAGGAAGAGACTGGACGAACACTGCTAAGGATAGGGATAAATGGAATTCTTTAGGGGAGGCTTTTACCATGAGGGGGTCCACGTTAGAAGGAGATGAAATTAAATGAGTTAATATTAAAAAAAAAAAAAAAAACGGTGGAATCAAATAAAGCTCTATTATTATTTATTATTATTATAATGGACATAACTTGACAATGGGTCTTTTGAATGATCCATTTGAAGTTTTTACTAAAGCGACGCGGATATTTCCATCCTTGCCAGGATAAACTTGTGATATTATGCCCAACGGCCAACGTAAAGGGGGAATATCATCTTGGTGTATAAGAACCACAGTACCAATCTTAATGTTATCTTTATCAATGAGCCATTTCTGTCTAACTTGAAGATTATGTAAATATTCTATACGCCATCTTTTCCAATAGCTACACACCATCTGATCTAATAATTGTTTCCGACAACGTAAAGATATGGTTTCCTCGGACACATTCTGAAGCGGCAATGAAGTCAATGGTGAAGCCATTATAAAGTGAGCGGGAGTAAGAGGCTTCGGGTAGGGATCCTCAGATAAAATGCAAAGCGGTCTAGAATTTAAGACTGTTTCAATTTGGGTAAGAACAGTGAGGAGCTCTTCATATGTGAGGAGCTGCGAACCGATAACACGGTATAAATGAGTTTTAATCGATTTTATATTAGATTCCCACAATCCTCCGAAATGTGGGGCGCGGGGTGGAATCATTTTCCATTCAATGCGGTACTGATCGGTAAGTAGTTCTTGTAATTGAGCTTTAGCTCCGACAAAGTTAGTTCCGTTATCGGAGTAAAGAAAAGAAACAGGTCCTCGACGGGAAATGAATCGCTTAAAAGCGGAAATAAAAGTATCTGATGACACATCACTTGCCAATTCGATGTGTACAGCTTTGGTTACTAAGCATATAAACAAACAAATATATGCCTTTTGGCTCTTTTGACCTCTGCGTCTACATAATGTTACTTTAATGGGTCCAGCATAGTCAACGCCCGTATGCACAAACGCTTTGGTCTCCTGAACGCGGCAAGAGGGTAAATCCGCCATTTTTGGGCTGAGAAATGAAGGGGAATTTTTAAAACAAAAGTTACATGAATGTACTCTGTGTCTAATGACACTTCTAGCGGACAGTATCCAATATTTCTGGCGCAACAGTGAGCTCAGAAGATTGGCACCAGTATGGCAATGAGCACGGTGAAAATAGTCTATAATAAGATGAGTAACGTGGTCATGTTTAGGTAAAAGAGCGGGATGCTGAGCTTCATACGGAAGATTTGCATTTGAAAGTCTACCTCCAATTCTAATAATTTTATCTTGATCTATAAAGAGGTCAAGTTTTTTAAGCGGTGAAGATAATTTAACTTTTTGAATATTATTAAATAAATTTTGAAAATGAACTTGTTGTACAGAGCGTATTAAATACTTATACTTACTTACTTCAGCTTTATTTAGCTCAGAAGCTGTGATGCGGCTGTGACCTTGATCACGAGAAATTATGCGAGAAAATCTAAGTATGTATACTATTATACGTAATATTTTATTCCATGATGAGAACTTCAGAGCAAGCTCGTAAATTAAATTAGGCTCAACAGAAGAAGGAATGGAAGTGGCTAAGTCATCCATATATAGTTCACGCGAAGCTACTTCAGCAGCGCGAGGGAATAGGTTTTTCTCATCCGAGCATAACTGGCGCACAGTGCGCATGGCTAAAAACGGACTGGACTTAAGACCGAATGCAACTCGGTTAAATTGAAATACGCGGATCGGATCATTGGGATCAAAGCGGAATAATATTTTTTGATATTTTCTATGCTCATCAATAACAGCAATTTGTAGGTACATTTGTTTTATATCTGCTGTAATAGCAATGGGAAATAAGCGGAAGTTCAGTAATACAATAAACAAGTCAGATTGTAAATTGGGTCCCGTATGTAAAATATCATTTAGTGATATGCCATTGTGACATTTAGCACTAGCATCGAGTACTATACGAACTTTTGTTGTTTCTTTGTCTTGCCGTACGACGGGATGGTGTGGTATGAAGTACCCTTTATCATGGTCGTCAGAATCGGAAGGCAATATTTCAGATAAGTATTTTTTATCTAAGTACTCCTGTATAACCTCATTATAACTAGCGCGTAGCTGTGGATCGCGTAGCTTGGTACGCTCCAAAGCAAGTAAACGGCGGTGAGCAACGGAACGGGAATCACCTAACACGTCAGGATCCTCACGAAAAGGTAACGCGGTGCAATATCTGCCTGCGGAGTCCCGTGAGAAGTTACGAGAGAACAGCTGTTCACACTCCTTTTCGGCCGAGCTCATAAATTTTTGCGCGGGAATTTCTTCGAGCTCCCAAAACTTAAGTAGGGAATCATCTAAAGAAATAGTAAGGTCATTGGGACCAGAAATGAAAAAAGTCGCGGTATTAAAATAAGTGGATGCATTTTTATTAATATTAGAGTTAGCGGGAACGTCGCCCATAAGAATATAACCGAACACGGTTTCAAGGGCAGAAGGAGCGGGAGGTGCAATAATTTTTTGACCTAATAATAAAAATGGGAACAATTGTGCCCCGAGAACTACTTCGACCTCTCCGGGGATGTGCCACAGAGGGTCAGCGAGCGGTAAGTTACCTAAATGTTGCACTATAGAAGTCTCAACATATTCAGTCGGTAACCTGTCAGTAATGCAATCAACGACAAGAGCGGTAATATTATAAAAATATTTTTTATTTTTCGCGGTTATTTTAAGTTGAACGTAGCCGTGAATAGGACGCGAAGTGGATCCTACACCCTTTATAAAAGAATTGCTAAGCGGTATTATATTTAAATTTAGTTGTTTACAACAGGCAATTGTAATTATGTTGTTTTGAGACGCGTTATCTATTAAACATCTAACTGAAATATATTTATTGTCCTTATTAGACGCATAAACTTGAGCGGTTGATAAAAGTACAGTAGTATGGGAAGGATTTAATTTATTAAAAGAATCGCGTTCGTTATCATTATTCTTATCAACTCGCGCTCGGGTGCATAGCGACACCGGTTGTGGAGCGTCCGTAGCGTTAGAAGGAGACGCGGTCGGATGCGCGGGCGAGGCTGCGCACGGGAGCGGTCGCGGCGCGGCGCGGGCGGCGGCGGACGGCTGCGCGCAAAGCTGCGCGTCCTGCGCGTGTGGAGACGGCGCGATGCGGTTATCGCTCTTATCAAGACGCGCCGAGTGAGAGGGACGCGAGTCAGAAACTATTTGTTGCGATTGCGAATTGCTATCCAAATGCAAAAGAGAATGATGGTGTTTATTACAAGTTTTACAACTATACGACGACTTACACTGAGAAGCAGTATGCGTAAGGCTGAGGCAGTTTACACAGCCTCTTTTAGATTTAACAAAATTTAAACGATCTTTAGTATTAAGTGCTTTAAAAGAGGAACAATAAAAAATCTGATAGTGATCAGATTTATTACAAAATAAGCAAGTGCTTTTATTATTATTATCGCGTGCAAGGAAAGCATGGTGGACTGTGTTTGAATTACGCGGTTGAGACCGAGAAGCGGGCGGATTATTAAGGTTGCTACCGACTGGGGCGGTTCGCGCGGAGCCAGCAATTGGCGTAGAAGTGCGATCTAATATTTTTACTTGCGATTTAATAAAATCAACAAAATCCTTATATGAAGGAATTTCTTTATTCCTCATAAACATTTCAAAGGAATTAGCGGTTGCGGGATCTAACTTCTTTAAAGCTAAAGAAAATAAGATAAAATCTTTCATATCTTCAATACCCAACTGTTCCAAAGCAGATACAGAAGCGTGGAAAGTTTCAATGAACGTATTTAAAGACGCGGAATTATTTAATGCGGGTTTAATATTGAATAAATTAGACATGTAGTGTGAGCCTAATGCTCTTTTATCTTGATATTTTTGAACTAAGCTGTCCCAAATAGAATTATAATTATCACCGGACGGTATAATACCTGCCGTGATTTTTAAAGCATTTCCTGTTAATTTACCTACAAGATATTGTACTCTTTGAGAATTCGAAAGATCAGGATTTGAATGTATATTAGATTTAAAAGATTCAAAGAAGACGGGCCAATTTTCTATTTTTCCATCAAATGACGGAATTTGAATTGGTGGTAGTTTGATACGACCTTTATATTGGGACGGAATAGTATTCTGCGCAGACACATTCGACGTAGTATTTGTCTTATTGACGATAAGAGAACGAACCCTTTCTATTCGGGTGTACACTGTATCAAAGGAAATCATTTTTTTATAATCAATCTTATATTCTGGATCAAGTTGCATATTTAACGCGTTAATTGTATCTAAATTGGCACTAAATTCATGACGAATTGTACTAATAATTTCAGTGTCCGCCATGAATGTCTCTGAGGAACGAAGGTCTGCACTCGCGGACGTGGAAATATTCTTAGAAGAATCATATAAGAACGATAATTGTTCAAAAATAGCTTCATTTTTAGCTTCCAATATTTTAATTTTAGTTTCAATAGCTTCCATTGTGAAAGATTGCGTAATAATAAATTGCAAAATTACCTAATTAAAGTAAAATGTTGTAGGTAAGTAGGTATATCCAACAGTTTAGGCACCTTAGGTATGAAAGTTTATTTCAAGTCGACAGACAAGGCTCATAGATTGCAATTATATGCGTAGTAATAGTACAAATAGTAAGTACGTATTGCGGTTATTAGTACACCATATGATTTCGTATAATAAGATACGAATCGGTACCTATAAAATCTAAGTCCTAAAAATATGGAGGAGCGGCGGCGGTATTGAATACCTAACTACTTTTTATCACGATTGGCGTGGTAAAAATGGCGGGAGTACGAAATATCGTATTTATATAGTCTAAAACCTATTTATGAGGTATAAGACTTGCGTATTATGAGGTATATACCTATTTAGAGGCATAAAACCTATAGAAAGCGGGAAATTATACGTGATTTGATATGAAATTAAATTGCTGTAATGGCTGACTCAAAATGAATCCGCTCGAAGGCGTACCAGAAAAATGATGGGTTTTTGCGTAAAATATTAATATGGAAAACGAGGAGCCTCCTAGGATAAAGGTAAGGACTTACCAGGAACTCCAGGAACTCCTATTGTAATCCAGCACAGTGATAAGCACTATTTTTCTTCATATCAATTCACAAATCACAAAGTTCACTGCTTCTCTGTCTGTAGCGTCTTTCGTACTGAATCTTGCGGTGTTGCTGGGCGCGCGCGTCTCGTTTTACTCGCACACACGCGTTTGGCGATGCGTCGCCGAAGTATGTAGAAGATTCCCGAAGCTCTTTTCTCGCTTTCACATATGATGTCGGAAAAGGAGAGGAATCGGGAAGTAGAGGCTCGTCATTGAAACTCAATATGAGTAGGTTTCTACTATAAATATTATTATAGGTATTTTGGCCTAAACAAGTGGTTCCCAAAGTTTACTAGATTGCGACCCATCTATATAGCAAAAACTTTCAAATTCGGGACTCACCTCTTGGTTGTTATGGATAAAAAGGGGCATGACCATAATTATAGTTAGAATATTAATAGAGCGACTGTGCTAGAGAACGTGCAGTGAGTACGGGTACGGGCAAAATGCCTTGAAACGAAGAGCGCGTATGAACGCACAGAGTTAAACGACTAAAATACGTATTAAAATGAATGCCAACTTCTCGTTTCTTATCGATACTTTTACCGAGAACAAATGACAAATGCCAAAAGAGAATGGTGCCGAGCTGAACAATGAGTGCAATTATGCTTTGAAGTACATGCCATAGTCTTGTGTTTAAAACTTAAGCAATTGTGACAATAAAAGTTATTTTTAATAAAATTATATTTTTCTTGCGGAGTCAACTTCATAAACATAGCACAAGAGTACATGTGTTCATGTTTGTCACTTTTGCATAGCAAACAAATATTTTTGTTAACATTAGAATTTGTGTTCATAAAAGACTGAGTAGGTTTAGGAGTAGGTACTGTTTTCCTAGATGTGGATAAACCTTTACTTTGTAATCTACTCTGTAATACATCAAAACTTTTATTAGAAGTGCGGGATAAAACTTTACTTTGTTCACAAATAAAACTAAAAAGTTGTTCATATGTGGGAAATTTTTCCTTGCGAAAAGTAGTTTCAAATAATTTTATTGTATCTGTATCAAGCTTCTGAAGAGCAATATGTAAAAACACAAAATCTAATAAATTATTTAATTTTAATTGTTTAAGAGCTTGAATAGCTGAATTAAAGTTATTAATAAACAACTCAAGACCGGCAGCACTATTTGTAGTCAACGGCTTAAAATCTAATAATTGATTTAAATAAGAACATGCTAGCGAACGGGGATCATCATATTTTTGTATGAGAGCATTCCATATAAGAGTATAATTATCTGCGGTGGCAGGCAAACCTGCACAAACTGATGTTGCACTACCAGTCAATTTGCCAACCAAATAGAACACTTTCTCGCTATCAGTTAGAGAACTGTTATTGTTAACAAGACTATCAAATTGGGCATAAAATAGAGGCCATTTTTTTAAATCACCATCAAAAGAAAGCAAGTCGATGGGAGGAAGTTTTCTTCTAGGTTTCAAATTAATTTTTGACTCAGCGGGGTGAACCTGATCTGTGTTTGCAGAGTGCAATTCCTTAACATAACAATATAAATCCTCAAATGCTAACCACTTGCTGTAGTTCACTTTATAAGTTGGATCTGACTTTAAAGAATACAAATTAAATTCATCTAATGATTCCTCAAACTTAGTGCGAATTTCATGAATACTTACAGCTTGTTGTAGAAACAATGGTAACTGTTGGGAATCAGCTGATGCAGCCTTGGCTGAGTCATAAACACTTTGCATGCGTTGAAAATACACTTCAAGTTTCGACTTTAAAATTGATAATTCTAAACACTTTGTAGAACTTGAACTTTCCTCACACTCGCCTATTTTGCTCTTTTTAGACATTTTAGTGACTATTTATTCTCAATTTAAAGAAAGTAGCGGTTATAGCTATAAAAAACAACAGATTATGTAAAAATACACAATAAAAACAAAAGATTTTAACTAATTTCGATCGCGCGAATTATATATGAAACTTGTAAACAAACGTTTACGAACCGGGCTGACGTTTGACACTGACCTACTTAGAAACGTCAATCGGGAAGCGCACTATGCCTACTTGTATAGATATACGTAGGTATGCACTACACTAGCAGCCGAGATCGAGCGAGTCGTTCAAATATACGCACCACGCACCGGCACAAGAGTTATATGAATCTACCTACAATATTGCGAAATATTAATAAAATATATTATTTAGCGATAATTTTATATTCACTCACAGTATTAATAATTATTCAATACCAGTATTAATGCGGGGAAAAAAAATAAGAATAGCTTGCCAAAGCGGGGTGTAGAAATAATAAAAATTTGACAAACTATCTTAATTAATATGGCATAAATATATTATCTATATTGTGCGAGTAATAAATATAAATGTAATGAATATACGTAAGTATATATGTAATACAAATAAATACTATAGGTAGGGAACGAGATTATAAGGTGTCCTTTAAGTTTATTGAAGCGAAAATTTCAGAAAAAATACTGACCAGAAAAATGGTTATAATCCGGATCGAAGTGACCAGAAAAAATGGAGAAGCAATTGACTTCTTCTTCAATTTAGTTAGCGGTTTAATGGACTGTATCATAAATAGGTATTAAATTGGAATTAACGATTTAGGTACTTGTAAAGAATATTGGGGGGCTAGGAAATGCAGCCGTGCTGGGGCTTTTGGAGTATCAAGAAAGGTTCCACAGGCTGCAGAATGATGGACACATGCACTTACTTGATAAATCTCTTTCAGCGACGTTCTTCAAAATGCCACCATATCGTGGACAAATCGTGGGCGACTCGCGCGGCCAGCGCGAGTGAATTTTTCTTCTTAAATTGTTGGAAAACTCACAAATGTACACAGCACTATATTTGGATCATGTTAATTACACGTTTCACAGTATATTTGGAATATTTTGGAGGCGGATGGACCCTTAAAGTTTCGATTAATCACGCGCGACGAAAGTTAGTGTGTTGCGGTTGAAGACATTAAAGTAATGGGAGATTTTTGTCGTTGTACGATGCAGTTGCGCGTGTATGAGTGACGCACACATATATATTTCGGTGCATGTAGAAAGGAAGGGATGCGGAAAAGGAAATAATGTTTACAAGTTTATAATGCTAGTTACGTCCAGAAAAAATGGAGAAGCAATTGACTTCTTCTTCACTTTAGTTAGCGGTTTAATGGACTGTATCATAAATAGGTATTAAATTGGAATTAACGATTTAGGTACTTGTAAAGAATATTGGGGGGCTAGGAAATGCAGCCGTGCTGGGGCTTTTGGAGTATCAAGAAAGGTTCCACAGGCTGCAGAATGATGGACACATGCACTTACTTGATAAATCTCTTTCAGCGACGTTCTTCAAAATGCCACCATATCGTGGACAAATCGTGGGCGACTCGCGCGGCCAGCGCGAGTGAATTTTTCTTCTTAAATTGTTGGAAAACTCACAAATGTACACAGCACTATATTTGGATCATGTTAATTACACGTTTCACAGTATATTTGGAATATTTTGGAGGCGGATGGACCCTTAAAGTTTCGATTAATCACGCGCGACGAAAGTTAGTGTGTTGCGGTTGAAGACATTAAAGTAATGGGAGATTTTTGTCGTTGTACGATGCAGTTGCGCGTGTATGAGTGACACACACATATATGTTTCGGTGCATGTAGAAAGGAAGGGATGCGGAAAAGGAAATAATGTTTACAAGTTTACAAGTTTATAATGCTAGTTACGTTCAAAAACCAACATGCCCCCCGCCTTAAAGGAACGCCTTTAAAGAAAAATAAATGAAAAATAATACTATAGAAATACACATATAAAAGCCTATAACTATAGATAAAGCTGAATATGAAAGACTCTACTGCACGGGTAACGGTGACAGTTTAACTACTGGCCGTTTGTATACGCCGTTCGAAGTCTTAACTTCGACAACACGAATAACGCCATCATGGCCAGGGAAAATACGAGTAATTATTCCTAATGGCCACTGTAAAGGAGGAGAGTTTTCCATATTTACCAGTACTAAAGAACCTACTGTGAGTGGGTTAGACGGAGTATTCCATTTTTCACGAACTTGTAAGTTATGGAGATACTCAGTTTTAAAACGTTTCCAAAAAGTTTGTACTAATGAATCCATAAGGGAAAATCGCGTCAATAGACTCGCTCTTTCTCCACTTAAGTCAGCTGCTGGTAAGCATTCTAAGGGTGCGGTAAGTAAAAAATGAGCTGGCGTAAGTGCAGAAGGCACTGATGGGTCACAACTCAAAAATTTTTGTATAGGCCATTCGCTGGCTGGTAATGAAGCCCACGAAGGTCCTGAGAACCAGAGCTCATGTCTCACTAACTGCGAAGGGAGAAGCCCGCGGGAAATACAATCAGCAGGATTCTGTACGCCTGCGATGTGGTAACAAGTGTCAGGAGATAAAAGTGACTGGAATTGCGAAATTCTGTTAGCGACATAGGTGCTAAACCTATGAGGTGATGAAGAAACCCAACAAAGAGTGACTACAGAGTCTGAAAAAACATAAATATTGTCAATGCGGTGACGTTGAGACAACGTATCATAAACGGTGCGAAGCAATCTCGCTACAAGAACGAGAGCGTTGAGCTCTAGACGAGCTAAAGTAACAATTTTAGTCGGAGATGAAACCCGAGACTTGGAACAAAGCAAGGAAACTATAGGGTTCTCATTGTCATTCTCAACGTGTGAATAAATGACACAGCCGTATGCTTTCTCACTTGCGTCAGCAAATGCAAGCAGTGAGACGCTAGAATCGGTTTCAATGCCTATGTGACGAGGAAATTTGAGTTGAGAAAGTAATGGCAACTCAGAAGTATAGCGCTGCCACAGTTCAACGATGTGAGCTGGAGGAACATCGTCCCACGCGAGCTTGAGAAGCCACAGCTCCTTGATCTATAACTTTGCAAAAAGAATGGCGGGTCCGACGAGACCAAGAACATCATACAACCGTGCGGTTGCAGATAAAATAGCGCGTTTAGTACAAAGAGACGGCGGTTGCGAAGTTAAAAAATAAAAATTATCAGTCACAGGAAGCCAACGAAGACCGAGAATCTTAAAAACACTTTCGTCATCGAAAGAGATTGACTCGGATTGACGGTGAGAGACGGGGATACTTTCGAGTAACTCAGGCGAATTACTCGTCCACTTGATTAAGTCGAATCCTCCTTTTTTAAATAACTGAATGAGCTGCTGAGCTATCACTGCTGCTTCTGTACATGACGAAGCAGAGGAAGCCAGGTCATCCATATAAACATCTCTCTCCAAGACTGTGGCGGCGAGAGGATAGTTATCTCTCTCGCGAGAAGCTAGTTCACGCAGAGTGCGCAAAGCTAAGAATGGTGATGAACAGAGTCCGAACGTAACGCGATTGAACTCGTAAGTCTCAATCGGTTCATCATCGCAGAAGCGGTATAAAATACGTTGAAATTTGCGGTGCGGTTTGTGAACGTAAATACACAAATACATTTGTTTTACGTCAGCAAGAAATGCAATACGAAAAATGCGGACATTCAAAAGAATGTGAAATATATCAGCTTGCAAATTGCAACCTGTGTGAAGAATGTCATTGAGAGACAAATTAGTATTAGTAGCGGCGCTACCATCCAGCACGATGCGGAGGCGCGTTGTAGATTTGTCGTCACGTACCACAGGGTGGTGCGGCAGGTAAAAGCAAGGTAAGATACACTCGTCTGGCGGTACTCGCGATAAAATTCCCTTATCGATGTAGTCGAGAATAACGTTACTATATCTTACACGTAATTCCGGGGACTTTGCGAACTTCTTTTCGAGTAATAAAAAGCGTCGTTTGGCCGTGATGTAAGAATTGCCTAGTTTCTCGGGACTATCCTTGAAAGGAAGATGTACCGAGAAACTCCCATCGTCTTTGCGAGTAGTCGTAGCGACATATGTGTCTTCGCACTCCTGCTCGTCTGGACTTAAAAACTTCTTATCAGGCAATTCTTCCACAGACCAAAACTTCTCTAAAGATTGATCTAAAGAATCACGAGTAAAAGCACAAAATACGCGGGTAGAAGTGGGCGCTGATAGAACGGGTGCGTCGCCCATGAGGACGTAACCTAAAGTAGTTTCCAAGGCAATTAGAGAGTTTTTAGAACCTCTGACTTTGTCGAAAGATAAAATGTCACAGTAAACCCTAACACCTAAAAGTAAATCGATAGGACCGGGCTTAGAAAAGTCGTCATCCGCTAACGGTAAGTCGCGAAAAACGCTTTCCATTGCACCAATATCCACGTGCGCGTCGGGTAGGTGTGACGTGATGCGTTCGACAATCATTGGTTGAATAGAATAAACATGGCCGTTATCAAAGCGCGAAGTAAAATCTAGGTCTGTAAACCCCTTGATTTTATGTGAAACTCCTCCAATACCTTTAACTTCAGAAAAGCGGTTTTGAGTTGAAATAGGTAGCGATAACATATTACAACAATCTTGAGAAATAAAATCACTTTGAGAGCCCGGGTCGATCAGACATCTCAAGAAGTGAGTGCGGTTAAAGTTGTCAAATACTTTAATTTTAGCGGTACCTAACAAGGTAGTAGTAGCGGTGCGAGTGTGATCAGCGTGATCACGCGAAATAGAACAAAAAGAAGACTTACTGTTAAGAACAGAAGTGTGCGGTGTCGACGGGTCGACTTTACTCCGAATTGCAGAAAATTCCGAGCTTGCGGCTGTCTCAGAAGACAGGGTGTGAACGGTAGCGGGTACCGAAGCTGGTACGAAATTACCCGTGGGTACGGAATTACCCATGGGTACGGAATTACCCGTGGGTACGGAATTACCCATGTGTGCGATATTACCCGTGGGTACGGGCGAAGAAACAGCTAAGTTGCACTGCGGTTGAGTTGGCGGGTTAAAATGAAGAAGAGAATGGTGCCGAGCTGAACAATGAGTGCAATTATGCTTTGAAGTACATGCCATAGTCTTGTGTTTAAAACTTAAGCAATTGTGACAATAAAAGTTATTTTTAATAAAATTATATTTTTCTTGCGGAGTCAACTTCATAAACATAGCACAAGAGTACATGTGTTCATGTTTGTCACTTTTGCATAGCAAACAAATATTTTTGTTAACATTAGAATTTGTGTTCATAAAAGACTGAGTAGGTTTAGGAGTAGGTACTGTTTTCCTAGATGTGGATAAACCTTTACTTTGTAATCTACTCTGTAATACATCAAAACTTTTATTAGAAGTGCGGGATAAAACTTTACTTTGTTCACAAATAAAACTAAAAAGTTGTTCATATGTGGGAAATTTTTCCTTGCGAAAAGTAGTTTCAAATAATTTTATTGTATCTGTATCAAGCTTCTGAAGAGCAATATGTAAAAACACAAAATCTAATAAATTATTTAATTTTAATTGTTTAAGAGCTTGAATAGCTGAATTAAAGTTATTAATAAACAACTCAAGACCGGCAGCACTATTTGTAGTCAACGGCTTAAAATCTAATAATTGATTTAAATAAGAACATGCTAGCGAACGGGGATCATCATATTTTTGTATGAGAGCATTCCATATAAGAGTATAATTATCTGCGGTGGCAGGCAAACCTGCACAAACTGATGTTGCACTACCAGTCAATTTGCCAACCAAATAGAACACTTTCTCGCTATCAGTTAGAGAACTGTTATTGTTAACAAGACTATCAAATTGGGCATAAAATAGAGGCCATTTTTTTAAATCACCATCAAAAGAAAGCAAGTCGATGGGAGGAAGTTTTCTTCTAGGTTTCAAATTAATTTTTGACTCAGCGGGGTGAACCTGATCTGTGTTTGCAGAGTGCAATTCCTTAACATAACAATATAAATCCTCAAATGCTAACCACTTGCTGTAGTTCACTTTATAAGTTGGATCTGACTTTAAAGAATACAAATTAAATTCATCTAATGATTCCTCAAACTTAGTGCGAATTTCATGAATACTTACAGCTTGTTGTAGAAACAACGGTAACTGTTGGGAATCAGCTGATGCAGCCTTGGCTGAGTCATAAACACTTTGCATGCGTTGAAAATACACTTCAAGTTTCGACTTTAAAATTGATAATTCTAAACACTTTGTAGAACTTGAACTTTCCTCACACTCGCCTATTTTGTTCTTTTTAGACATTTTAGTGACTATTTATTCTCAATTTAAAGAAAGTAGCGGTTATAGCGATAAAAAACAACAGATTATGTAAAAATACACAATAAAAACAAAAGATTTTAACTAATTTCGATCGCGCGAATTATATATGAAACTTGTAAACAAACGTTTACGAACCGGGCTGACGTTTGACACTGACCTACTTAGAAACGTCAATCGGGAAGCGCACTATGCCTACCTGTATAGATATACGTAGGTATGCACTACACTAGCAGCCGAGATCGAGCGAGTCGTTCAAATATACGCACCACGCACCGGCACAAGAGTTATATGAATCTACCTACAATATTGCGAAATATTAATAAAATATATTATTTAGCGATAATTTTATATTCACTCACAGTATTAATAATTATTCAATACCAGTATTAATGCGGGGAAAAAAAATAAGAATAGCTTGCCAAAGCGGGGTGTAGAAATAATAAAAATTTGACAAACTATCTTAATTAATATGGCATAAATATATTATCTATATTGTGCGAGTAATAAATATAAATGTAATGAATATACGTAAGTATATATGTAATACAAATAAATACTATAGGTAGGGAACGAGATTATAAGGTGTCCTTTAAGTTTATTGAAGCGAAAATTTCAGAAAAAATACTGACCAGAAAAATGGTTATAATCCGGCTCGAAGGACCAGAAAAAATGGAGAAGCAATTGACTTCTTCTTCACTTTAGTTAGCGGTTTAATGGACTGTATCATAAATAGGTATTAAATTGGAATTAACGATTTAGGTACTTGTAAAGAATATTGGGGGGCTAGGAAATGCAGCCGTGCTGGGGCTTTTGGAGTATCAAGAAAGGTTCCACAGGCTGCAGAATGATGGACACATGCACTTACTTGATAAATCTCTTTCAGCGACGTTCTTCAAAATGCCACCATATCGAATACATCAATCAATCATCATAAAGCGAATCATGTTATTGAAATCTGATAAGCTTCATACAAAACTGCATTCTCAAAAGTAAAACGAAACCATAATTTTATAAACCATTGTCCACGAGTGACTAGTCGGGCAAATTAATTTAACGAACATACTTCCAAGAATTTCTGAATCTGATCTCACAATTGTAATAATCACAATGCAGTCCATTGCAGACAAACATTATGATTAATGCAGAAGTTTAAAATTAGAATGACTGATTGGTCAATTAAATATGGCCGAATGAGTCATTTCGGCAATAAACTTTTCCGGTATGTGGACATTTTTGGTGGCTGACATGCAACGGAAACGGCTTAGCGGTAATGGAAATATCCTCTCAGACGAGTTATTGCCGTTTAAGGCTTCGGGAAATAAAACTATGAAATACGTTTATTTATTATGTTTATTACTAAGTTTATTTTTTATTTTAATGACATTATCCGCAGGGCTCTTGTTGTCGCTAACGTGCCATCCGTACTAGAACCAGTCGGTATTGCGCGGGGCGATGCCAAGAGACCGGATGGTATGTCTTTGATCCTGTGGAGTGTCGGCAAGTCGCTGGTGTGGGATGCCACATGTGTCGATACACTCGCGCCATCTCACTTACCGGCGACTTATAAAGCTGCAGGGGCAGCTGCGGCCAGTGCGGAACATTCAAAATTCAAAAAATACGCATCGATTGGACCCAATTATATTTTTGTTTCTTTTGCGGTCGAGACCATGAGACCGTGGCGGTCCGAAGCTCGCCGTTTCGCTCGCACCTTGTCATCAAAATTGATCGAGACCTCCGGAGACCAGCGGGCGGGGAGCTTTTTCCGCCAACGCGTCAGCTTGGCTATCCAAAGAGGAAACGCTGCCAGCCTTCTGGGAACCCTGCCGTTAATCGGAAGCAGCGGCAGGCTTGAGGAAATTTTCTATATACATATAGATTGTATTTTGTACATATTTGTTTGTTTATTTAGTGTGTATTTTTTTGTCAAGTGAGAGCCAAAATCGTGGTCATATTTTTTTTAAAACCAAACCGTTACGTCATGCATACGTATGACGAAAATCCTTGTCAATTTATTTAAACCGCAGTTCACTGACGCAACATGGTCAACTATGAAACGTTTTAATAATGCTTAATTGACTATTCCTGTACGAAAATGCCTGTCGGGACCAGTTCGTATGGAACGAGACAGTTTGTGTATAACTAATTTCATTTAAGAGTGCGTATAAAGCAAAATAACATATCTTAGAATTTAAATTTACCCAAGTAAATAGTATTTAAATGAATAAATATTTTTATATGGGTATTTTCATTATATACGCGAGCGAGGGTTCGATCTGAGCAAAAACATAATGGAATCATATTTTCTCGATAGGAAAAAATCACAAAACTACCTCTAATAATAACGAATATTCGTTTTTATTCGTTCATGGTGTATTGTATCTAATTAAGACAAAAATTCGATAAATAATATCACTAACATAACCTAGGGCTGCTACTAACGATTTTTTTTAAATATTCTATACTTTACGAGTTATTTAGATAAGAAGCGCTTAGTTCATTTTGGTCCGCGAAACACGCTATCTCCGTCTCACGCCACGCGAAGATTAGACATAAGTTTGTTTCATCTGACATTTGTTCCATATTTTTCTGACTTTGTACGCACTCTTAAGGGGACCGTTCAATAAAGGTCTATATGTAAATTGTCGCCTAATTTCGGGCTTAATTAGAATGTTTTCTCAAAGATATCAATGTCTTAGCTACTTAGCAAAGGGAGGACTTACAAGTGCGGGCGATGACAAAATCTTATTAACTGAAGAAACAGGGAAGCCCTAAGAATGGTAATTGCCTCCTCATTCAGACCTACTTAGGCTTAGTAACAGTAATAATATGTACGTAATTAAAGAAAAATATGAAGTATCATTTTGATGATAGGTAGGATGCTAAATACCTTGACAAGATTTAAAACTTGGTTTGAAACTTTTTGGTGACGAAAAACATAGTGATGGATACCATAGCGCGATGGTAGGTAATTCTTTTATACAACGAAGGCAAACAAGCATACGCCTGGCCTGATGGTAAGCGGTTACCATAGTCTTATGGATGCTTGCAATACCCGGGGCACCCTGGAGTATCACTCACGCGTTACCGACCCTTCTAGATAAGCTCTGGCGACCTTACTCACCATTAATTTTTATTATTTGTTATTATAGCGGCAAAAGAAATACATATTCTGTGAAAATTTCAACTGTCTACCTATTACGGTTCATGACAGCCCATTGACAGACAGACGGACGGACGGACAGCACAGACGTAGCTATTATATATATATTAATATGCCCAGCTATAATATAAATTGCAGTACAGGTTGGCGAAGAAACAGAAATATATATTATAGCTGCGTGTGCGGTCAATCGAAGATTAGTATTGAACATATATCGTTATATGCCTTGCTATGATTTATATTAATATTATACTACGTCTGTGATGGGCTTAATAGTGGGGCTACGTTGGCACTCTTTTCGTTCAGAATCCTAAAAATACATAGAGAAGGACATAATATTAAAAAAAAGGGTAAGAAATGTCGAGATCCGTGTTACTTGTTGCCGCATACTTTCCAGGTAAATTAGCAACCTGATTTAAGTCCCTGGGAAACACGCAAGTGGTCAGACTCGTTATGGAAATATATGGAGGAGGCCTGTATTATCATTCTAGACTGAGCTATGGATATATCTGGTCTAGATAAGATAATGATCAGTCTTCACCAAAAACACACGTAACTACATGTAACTTAATGTTCATTAAAGTTGATTAGAACAATGTTTTGAGATGTTTTTTAATGCCTGATACCTGTTAATTGGCCGACGGGACAAGTTATCAGGTATTCATACGATTGAAGTATGTACTAATACTACCGAATTCTGTACATTTTGTCCGTCAGAAAATAAGGAAGGTCTGGCGGTAATACGATCTCATACTATATGGTAGTGACAAAACTTAAATCTTGGTTTGCAACTTTTTGGTGAAGAAAAACAATGGCCCTGATTCTGTTGTTTACAACTAAACTAATTTTAATCTCACTATGTCTCTTTCTAACAAATAACATAAGAAAATGATGTAAGAAATTTAGTCCTGTCAAATTAGTCCAATGCTTGGTTTCAATATAAATTTAGTCGCCATCTATCGCGGTGACGCCTAAATACACGCAAAATAAGACGGCAAAGATTAATTTGACAGCTTTAAATATATGCTATCCTTTTTCAATAATGTTCGTAAGAAAGAGATGCGAGGTGACTAAAATTAGTTTAGTGCGATTTACAACAGAATCGGCACCATTGTGGAGAAACCATAGCACGGTAGGAGGGTACTTTGTAGTACCCACCTGGCTGGAAAATCTGTTGCCAAGCACTTATCGGTGTGTTCCGACAGCTGCATTTGAGAGCCAGCTCCTTCTAGGCTTTATGTACGTACCACCTTCGGCTACACTATCACTTACCATGGTGAGATTGCGGTCAAACACAGGCCTATACCTATACAGTAAAAAAAAAGTATAATTTTAAGAGAGGTAAAGCGTAGAGCTTATTCGCTCAAAGAGCAGCTCGACTGAGGAAGTACCGCGGTATTCTGTAAGGTACAGAATACCGCAGCCAAATAACTTTATGTTGTGTTCCTGCGCGTGAGTAAGGTTGCCATAGCACATTGGCGAGGGGGAAGGGAGGATGGTTTATGATCAAATTGCTATATGTTCTGATGTCGTTAAGGTGAAACACATCCTAAGAAGAAATATTTACTAGCATTGTAAACTCACACTCAAACTTATGTCTAACTTTATTACCTATATAAATTCGTTATTACTTAAAATGCCAGTCCATATTACCCATGTGTTTAACTTTTAACAGATTTACCGTTAAATTCGCTTACTCCGAGAATTAGCAATTTTAAATAGCTTTACCCGGTGGTTATCCCGGTGATAATTTTAGACTTTTTGTGATAAATTAGATACCCTAAGCCAACATTTTAAACATGTTAATTTATCCGGGTGAAACTTTGTGACGATTTATGGATGTTTGTTACTCTTTTGCGCAAAAACTGCAGAACGGATTTGGATGAAATTTGGCATTCAGATAGAGTATATTCAGTATAAGCACATAGGGTACTTTTTATCTCGAGAGAACGGTCCTTTGGGAAATCGCGGGCGGAAAATTGTCTTTAGTATGTATTTTGGGCAGTTATATGTAAATAAAAAAACCGGCCAAGTGCGAGTCGGACTCGCACACGGAGGGTTCCGTAAAATATTAACTAACTCAGCTTTGCCATGAAAAAAAAACGCCAAAAAAGAAGTTTCTTGTATGAGAGCCCCCTTTAATTCGGACGGACAGCGGAGTCTTAGTAATAGGGTCCCGTTTGGCACCCTACGGATACGGAACCCTAAAAATATCAATGATATGAAGTTCTTGAGCTCTGATTGATACATCTTGTTCAGCATTCGAAACTTCAAAACCCTAACAACTGCCAAATAGAGCGATTCCCTTATAATTGTTTCAACGATCATGGGCACCGTGAACCGTAATCGAGTCGTTTATCGATTTAATCGATTATTTCACGCCCGTGGGAAAGAATAATCGAGTAACGTACCGATTTAATCGACTTTGTAGGTAAACACGATAGCACAATTATGTCTGTTAACTTCAGTACTGACTCGCGTCGTGGTTTCGTACTTTAGATACTTTGGCTTAATCATTTTCATTAGATTTTGAACTTTAAACTTCAGTAAAATAAGGTTGTTATCAAGTTTGCGTTGGTTTGGAAAATAAGATGGTATGGCACAAAATTAGTTTACCAACAATTTAGCTATTTGCTTATATTTTTTGTTTTTACAATCTGATTTCCTTGCATTGGTTACTGCCAAGGGATTTGTTTATCACGTTTTTGGAAGTAAACATTTGAAGCTGGGGTTCACTTCACATATTCCGGCATGGCTTGCGTTCATCCAAGTTCATCGTAGCTATGCGTAAGTCTTACCTATTTATTGGTGATGCCCAAAAAGTCTATTGACTGCAACACATGAAGGCGGTAGTTAGTAAGGGTACTTAATACCAAAGAAATTAGATCCCTATTCTAACCTCTTACCTTTCTATCATCATCATCATTATCCGCCTATAATGTCCCACTGCTGAGCACAGGCCTCCTTTCACAAATGAGGGTGAAAGGGAATTGGCAAATACTCCACCACGCATGTCCACAGCGGATATTGGTCGCTCAATAACAGACAAAAAAATATTTCCAGCCGAACTTCAAAGAATAGAATATAGTTAGTTAGCGCACTTATTATAAAAAGTAATTTAAAAAAATTTAATCGTCTTTTCAATGGAATAAGTCGTCCTCTTTCGCTGACTTCAAATCAGTGTCAGATTAGAGTTATTTTATACTTTTTAGTATATTTTGAAAACGATTTAATTTTTTTAAATTACTATTTATTTCGTAATTTTTAGCTTTTCTTAAATGCATTAGAATTTGACCAAGGTTTTGAGATGTTTTTCCTTTGACGCCACACCCGTAGCTCGCATCAATAAGCCAGGCCGTCACACATATTTGTCCATATCTTGAAAACTACTGAACCGATTTCGATGAAACTTGCACTGTTCCCTAAGTTGAAGTAAATGTAAACCGATGCAGCGATGATAGCTCAGTGGTAGTGACGTCGGATACCGAGATGAAGGTCCCGGGTTCGAATCCTACAATGAGCTTGAGCTTTCGGTGAAGGAAAACATCGTGAGGAAACCATAGCACGGTGGTAGGGTACTTTGTAGTACCCGCCTGGCTGGCTACCACCCTCAAGTTGAAAATCTGTCGCCAAGCACCTTTCGGTGTGTTCCGATAGCTGCACTTGAGAGCCAGTTCCTTCTAGGCTTTGTGTGCTAACCACCTTCGGCCGCATCATCACTTACAATGGTGAGATTGCGGTCAAACACAGGCCTATAAACAATAAAAAAAAAAAAAAAAAAAAACAATAATGTGAATATTGTGCAGTTCCAGTAATATTACATACATACGTGTCGAATTGATAATCTCCTTTTTTTTGAAGTCAATAAAAAAATATCCGTTACTATTACTACTACTACTACCATTACTTCTAACCACATTTTCTAATTATCAAGTTTACAACAATATTCCAACACTACTAAATATTTCGCGGGGTTAATTACGCCGATCAAACTGGAATGACTATGACGATGTGTACATACGTCACTCTAACACGTCTTGCAACTGGTCGGACAAGTCCGCCAACTAGTTTGCCGATATAGAATACCAGACTCGGCGCACTCCATGTGAAAAAGAAGAAGAGAAGCTTGGTACTAGTTTAAGGGCCGAGTTCCGAACCGGTGGTAACTTCAGTAAATGTGACCTATATAAGTACCCTTCTGGGGCAATGGCTTTGACTTTAACGAAATAGTTGTTACTGGCCTTATTTTAGTAGGAACGCGAAAGAATAATGGCGAGCTCCATACATTGATTTGTATAAAAAATTAAAACATTTTACAGGGCTTTGAATCACTTCCAATGTTGAGATTAAATTACCATGAAATATTTTATAAACCCCGCAAAACATTACAACAACATAACGGTTTTGGTCGCGATTAGTCGCGATTCGCCGGCATGCCATAGAAATTCGCATTTTTATCCCGGGGTTCTAAAAATATTTTAAATGGCTCAAGTTTTTCCTGAGGCACCAAGGATCAAACGTCATTCCAACGTCTCTAAAAATCTTTATTTTTTTGTACAAATCTCGCCATGATCCTTTGCATGTTAAATAAAGCTAAGGCACCTGCAACATATTTACACGTTGCGTTTGTGTTGTGTCTATGAACAAGCGCGCGGCGTGCATCGCACTACATTCGCATCGCATAAAGAAATGTTGAATTTTGAATTTTTGAATTTTGAATCATGAAAAGTCTGTCCGTCATGTCCGTTGTTTTACCGCTCATAAATATAGTCGTCTTTTTTTGCACTTGTCTGTTAGAATTGACTGACATATTAGAAGCAATAATGTAATAAAACATCGTGTATCACGCGGACCAAGAAATGTAAAGGCGTTTTTGTATCGATTGGTTTTTTCGAGTGATCAATTATAATATAAATATAACCCGGGACCTTCGTCCCGTTATCCGACGTCAAAACTACTGAGCTATAATAAAATAAAAAAAATAAAAAAATTACAGATCATGTAAAAATCGTTCACTCGCATAATCGCAATGAAATCAACATTCTTGATACCACATTACCACAGAAATAAAAAAAAACATCAACTGGTAAAAATAATTTCTTTACAAAAGAAAGAAACTGGTAAGAACATTATATCTGATTATACATACAAGTAAACAATCTTGTAACATTTTCCTTAGCACTACAAACATAACAGTATATTATCGCAAATTGCGTACTTTTTTCACAAGGCTTGTTAGTCTCGGAAAAAGTTATTTTCGATCGTTTGTATAAAAACAAAAAGCGGCCAACGCTTGTAATGCAATTTGCATAGATACGCAATGCCACCCGGGCTTCAAGAAAAACAGAACACTGGCTTCACACGGCTGGTGGAAATATCAAACAAGCTTTCCAACATAAATGTTAATATGATGGGCGAGATTAAACTGTATGAAATTATTGCATATTTAACTTATTATGCTAATATTTTTGCAAAACTTTAGTGTAGTTAATTCATTGAATATTTATCAAAATAACGTATGTTTTACATTGAGCTATTATAACTACGTATAGAGAAGCTATCATAAGCAAAGGTTAGGTCCCATTTTTTTTGAGTCCACTAAAGTTCTCTTTAGCGCTGAAACAATAATTAGTCGTCAACACGCAGACAGTAAACACGCATTGTGTATTTTTCTCGCAAACACCGTGATTTTCACGGCGCTTACGCATTTCTTTCATCTTTCTTCAACAAATGTGGCCGGATGGCCTCACTTGAACGTAACATAGTTGTGATGTGTGGTGTCTTCTCTATACGTAGTAATAATATTTCAATGATGTTTTATTATTTATTAAAACAACATAAATTAAACAAAACTAAAAATAAAAATGTGCTGAATCGCTGCCCCACAGCTTGCCATGAAGATTGGCAGCATTGTGACGCTGAGTGGCCATGACGGAATTTAATTCACTTTTTATAATCATATGACTGCTCATAATGAACAAATCATTAAAATAGTTAAAATTCAACTATAGAAGGTATTGAAGAATAAAACTGCCCAATAAATTTAATATTAATTGCTCAGCGGTATTACATCCCGTGTGTACCCAAACAAGCACGACACGTTATTTGCTATTCCCATTCTTGTATAACGTGTAAAATGTGGACGCGTAGTTTAACATTATTCTACTACATTTTAATATTAACTACTAACTGACATCTAAATAATATTAACTCATAGTTAAAAGTTTTAAATTTAATTTCGGATGCATGACGTGTTTCTACTGTTTGCTTAGACGACTAAAGTTGACTCAAAAAAACATGGGACATAACCTTTGCTTATGATAGCTTCCATATGCGTAGTAATTATAATTCAATATTCGGATAAAGCTAATTACTTTTGTCAACAAATATTATCAATTAGGTAGTTCCTTTTTACAAGCTTTTATTTAGTTTCACTTTCTGTCCGGTGTCTGTATTTCCACTTCCCAGTGTCCGATTGAGCTGAAATTTGGTGTACATTAGTATATTCGATGACAATGCAAGTACAGATAACAAAAAGTACAGTCACCATAAAAAGCTAGTGTTAAAAAATATTTTTTCAAATACTTGTTATAATGGCATTTCACCGGACAGTTTTACCTAAAGACCTATTTAGATAAAGTTGTTGGTAGGGAGTAAGACATTTTGGCATCGCCTTGAATTAATATTAACAAAACCTGGTAGAATACCGCTTATATTTGAATAAGGCCTTAAAGTTGACGTTGTCTTACATGGAAAGCAAACTAACCCAAGAAAATAAAAATTCAAAGGCTTCCGAACCTACTACCGGTTTTACTCAACATAGCTTACCATATGCATTTGAAATCGTTCACCATCTGTATATAATTAAAATAATTGATGTACCCGAGACATTAGTCGGCAATTTGTGACCAGTTTACTGAATATGAAATGATTGCGTATTGAACAGCCGAGGACGTGTTACTGGCTATGATAATTAGTCCAACTCTGGGTAAACTGGTATTGAAAGTAGACTACGTATTATTTTTTGTGGTAAAGTCAGAGATGGTCAGGTGGTTCTTTTTAATTTTCTTATAATTTTCTGTAGCCTCTATGCTAATGAAATCTACATTATTGCAACAAGATTAGTCTACGGCTAGTCGATTGTTATACCTTGTCCATTATTTTAATTTCTGTTTGACGATCAAAGATGGCAAAGAAAAATAAACTTTACATTACAACTTTTAGACCTAGAAGTATTTTACCGATTCAATCGTAGATCCATTAAATTTTTCCTGGAATACTATTTGAAATCAATATCTCTCAATAATAACCAGGCCCATGAGAGTTTAAAAAATCGTTCGCATAAAAAATATTGAATGTTTAAGCCGCAACCACCATAGCTGCAATTACAGATATGACACTAATAACTTGTCACTTTTGAGGTGCAAAATACATTTGCGAGTGGTAACTGAAATTAAAAATGTACCTTAACCACTTGTAATAACGGTCACGCAAGTACAGTGATTCGTGTTTCCCAAGTGATAAACTTCGAGCGGGATTTTGACAGATGATTTTCGTTTGATTGATTTTGAGTGTTAGCGTCTGTTATTATGTTTCTTTTTAAATTGATAACGATGTAACTTACGACACTTTAATATGTGGCTCTGGTTCAATGACCCAAATCATTTAAGTCGCTAGACTTGTTTTTAAATAAACTGCTTATACTTGATATACGTTTTTGTATCTGTGAAATGGCTTTATGTTGCATAGGTAAGGTGGATAAGATGGCGTCTATTCGCTCAAAGAGCAGCTCGATTGGGGAAGTACCTCCACCTTACAGAATACCACAGCCAAATAACAAATAACTTTGTTGTGTTCCTGCGCGTGAGTAAGGTCGCCAGAGCTCATTGGGGAGGGGGAAGGGTTGGTAACGCGTGAGTGAATACCTCGTGTATTGCAAGCGTCCATACTTTTGTGTTACTTTTCGATCGAAATCCGAGCAATAGATGAATTTCAAAAAAACAGGAAAAAATATTATATAGTATGATATTTTTTCGAAGAAACAAAAATGATTATTGATATCAAAGTAAATAAAATCACATAACGATCCTTTTTTGACCCTCAAGTATATAATCACTCACACACAACTTTGACTTGGTATTGCTAGTATATAAAGACCTTCTAAAGTCTTGGCGTATATTTCGAGGGATGAATGTATAGGTCATTAGTATTTGAAAAATATTTGAAAAATAATTCGTCTGATGGTTCAAGAGAAAAAAAATTGAACTTTGAGGATATCCGGGATTTCACGAAATCACTGTAGATGTCGAATATTCTTGTTTATTTACGTCTTCTTACTAAAAATGTTCAAGAAAATTAAAGTGGTTTTTTTTATATTGCTTGTCAGTGTAGTATTAAATTTATGTATAATTTCTCGCTTTTGCCCGTAGTTTATAGTCAAATATTAACTCGAGTGTTTTATTTACTCCGATAGCACGCAACCACTTGACAGGTAGAGTAGCCTCCAGTCTCACAGCATAATAAGCTTTTAGTTCGTGCATTGAAATGCTTTTCCTATTTTCATTTGAGATTATTTTTACAATGCACTTTTGATTTTTACATGAAAGACAAAAGATGCTCCCAAAAATAAACACTACAATACAAAGTATCACAAAGAAACAAAACTTGTTTCTTTATAAAAACGATAATTAATATCAATTTATTTAATTTATATACTCGGTTAACGAGTACCACAAAAAATATGGCATTGTCGTAGAAACAATAGACAAATGTTAAAAACTTGGCTCATTCTTCACATGCACGTTTTTGTTTGGGTTCCGCAGTCAAACAAGAAACCCACATAATTTTGTCACGTTTACTGTCTGTCTGTGTTTTTTAACCGACTTAAAAGAGGAGGTTCTCAATTCGGTTGTTTTTTTTAAATGTTTTTTACCTCATAACTCCGTCATTTATTAAGTCATTTATTGGAAAATTATTTTTTTATTTGAAAGGGTACACTTCCCGTTGTCATCAGATCAGATTTAATTACTTCTTAGTGTACTTTAAAGTCGGTTTAAGTTTTTTGTAAATCAGTCCAATTATTTATGGTTAGGTTATATTATACTAAAAATCATAAAGTTATTATAATAATGTAGAAACTCCAATCTAACTATAGTAAATAAATTCTGTTTAGAATTCTGTGGCTAGCAGTTTGTCCTATCCAAACGCTTCTTCTAAAAAATTTCACAATCCGTAGATTACTACGGATTGGGAAAACGAATTGTTTTGTTGTGAAACGACCGACGTAAAAACGGAGGAGGTTTTTTTCAAAAACCTCCTCCGTTTTTACGTCGGTTAAAAAGGGAAACCATCACCGTTATGTATATTTTTCTTTTTACGTAGCATAGTCGACCAGTCCTAGATGGTAGACTAGCACATATCGTACTGACAACGGAATCCTTCACTGTGCAAATTCCGACACACTTTTTAGAGCTTTAGCACAGAATATTCACGTTAGACACTAGTTATTCACTAGTTTTCGCCCCGCAGTTTCACTCGCGTTCCTGAGGTATTGAATTTTTTCCCACAGTAAAAAGTATTCTATATTTTATCCTAGATTATGATCTACCTGCGTGCAAAATTTCGGTTGTGTCCTAAACTCATATTCGCATTTATATTAGTAGTTAGGATATCATATGATATTTTATTTTGTATTTTACATGTTATATCTCTATTTCATTAAGAACTCATGCGCATTACAGGAACCCACGACTATTATCATAACTATTAATTTTACCATAAACATGACCATACAGTACGATTACAAGAATGGCTACACATGACCGAGGTTCCTGTATATGTAATTTGCTAAGCTATGTACAAGCTCAGTGAGTGTAATATGGGGCTTCAAATGGCATTAGTACTTGGGCAAATTTTTTGGAAAGTATCTACTTGCTCAAAGTTATTAACACAATAATGAATACAGATGTAAACACTTTACTTGTGGCAAAGTACTAATCTTCTGTGTCCTTTTGGCACTTAATGCTTATAAAAACTAAACCAACATTACTATTCATAATTAAATAAAAAATGTTGATTGATTTATTACTTCCTGAAATACGCAATACAAGCAAATATATCAGCCAATTTATCAGAGGCTAACACCTTATAACTATATAAAAAAACCTACATTTTGAGTGACTGTTAATGTGACTTGCGATCTATTTAAAAAAAAATAAGCCACAGATATTTCTAGGTAAATTACAAGTTTGTGTTCTAATGAACTATGAGTGGTGTCAAAATTGACATATTTTACAGTTTTGGTAGTCTACTAACACAAAAGTGTCATAACGGCGCCATAATAGCTTTCCGATGATTTTCCACTAAAACTACAATCGTGTCACAATGATATTTTAGTTGTCAGTTTTGATAGTTTTTGTAGTCAAATTATTTTCGTTCATTATGACTTGAGACCATTATGAATTAGTAGACTGCGGACATCGGCTCAATAATAATGGAATTGCAATAGTATTGTGTCAGTATGACATTTTAGCAGGCTTGGCTTGAAGTGTTCAACGTCAAGTAATCTAAACGCGCCACAAAACGCACGTACAACACCCGAGACAAATCTCGAGCAATTAGGTAAATGCTTTTAACACGATTGTGTGGATGCGCTTACACACGGTAACAGATACATTACTGGCTGTGCCTATTGTGTACTTGAGTGTATTGCTTGTTTTGTTCCCAGTGGACGACTTGCTTTGCTTAAAGCTTGTCGGTTACTGTACCAATTATGGAAAAACAGGGAATAGAACACTTTAGTTTTCTGTTTAGGTCCAGATAAATTGCATTTTATTTTCTTACCAATAAAATTTAGATTAGTTTAGTTAAAGGATGTGATTAAATAATGGTTGGAGATTGAGACGGGCTGATATGGTATGTAGATGATAAACTTAATTAAATAAATATCCTGGGACATTCCTCACACACATCTGATTCCAAACTAAGCAGAGCTTGTACTGTTGAAACCATATATACTAGGTCCTTTTTTGTTTGTAAATATATATACTGAATATACAAATTAGAGACTCAGGACATGTAGACATATTCATACACAAAAATGCATGTCCTGGGTGGGAATTGAACCCACGACCTGTGGCGTGAAAGGTGTAATCTTAACAAACCACACCAAAAAAAAATATGTCTAAAGAATTACTTGTTCCTTTTTTATAGTTTTTTCATAGATATACTGGGTACCTATAAGAACATTATGATTTATTTAACCCTCGGCTTGTATTTGAATCTGAACCCTTACAATTGCTGGTTGGTGTGTTCACCAATGCTCCTAGCATACAACAAAACCATAGAACAAAACTCTGCTCTATTATAGAGTCTTCAACGCGCTGTGATACTCCTAAGCTGGTATTACTAGCGTCTATAGGCTACGGGAACCGCTTACCGTTAGGCACGCCGTATTCTTGGGTTTTATTGTTAAACTTTTGAAATGCGTCAATCAATAGCTACATATTGTTGCGATTTGTTCGCGACTAAGTGATAAACGCTAGGCGATTCTGTGAGGTAATAAAATTATGTGGCGACAGTATGCGCATACGACGTAGTAAATCAGCTTTTTATAGCTTTTTGTGGAGAGGTCAAGCGGTAAAAAGTCGTAAATTTTATCTTTGATATTAAAAGGTGAATATCAGAATTACGTAGCAAATGATTCCTTTGGAATTCATTTAGTAAGTGGAGAGAAAGAATAAATAAATAAAAATAATCTGGAATAAACATCATCCTATATTTTTATAGCCTAACCCCCTTATTCATAATCGCTTTTTAACTAAATCAGTGTAATAGTGTGCCCCGTCTCACTCTTTCGATCACCAAATGTCAAGTGTCAGATAAAGGCTTCGGAATTTTAGCTTATCAACGTTTGATAAGTGCATTATATAAGGCGCCGATCCCATATCGAGCGGTCTAGAGTTCTGCGTTCCGCGTTCACTGTAATCTATGCGGCGCTTCTGATCATTGCTACAGCGACCGCAGAACTCCAGACCGCTCGCTGTGCGATCGGCGCTTTAATTCTTATCCTCGTAGTAATACGAGTCTGTAGAACGCACAGCAAAGTTTAATTGTATGTATCAGTATGTTATTAACATATTATTTCAGTTGTCTGGTTTCCATAGTATCTACATACAAGCTCTACTCTTGTTTTAAGATCAGACGATTATCTTGTCATCTGGGATATTCTTGACTCACTGAGTGATGAATGTCCCAGATAAGCTTACGGCAATGGCTTGAGTCAAATTAGCTATTTATGCCAATTCTAGTTAACTATGTCGTAGTAGAAAAATTATAATTCCGTTGGCTCGCTCATGGGACGCTTGTCCTATAACTACATATAGTGAAAAAAAGTGAATTCCACGAATTTCTAAATTACCTTATCCGTGTCTAAAAAAAACTCCGCAATATTTTCTCATTGAAAAAAAGAACTGTTTTAGTTGCCAACATCTTAAACACAGGTACATAATATACGAATGTGTATACAGAAAAAATACCTACCTATCTTTGTATTTTTTCTAATTTCTACTCGAGCCAAGAGACGCGCCACCATAGCCTAGCGCCATACATGTGACCGGGTGTTGTCGTTTGTGTAAACTAGAATATCAATTTATAAAAGCGAAAATACTTGTTAAAAACATATTATAATTTCGTTTCCTGTCGAGTGATATTATTCTACGGTTTGTTTTGGACTTATCTCATTCGGGCGTGATGATATTATATATGCTGAAGCGATAATGGAACAAATAAATACGACGCTTAATTTATTTATCAATATTGATTGATTGATGATTATTATTATTATTATTTAAAGAATATCCATTGCCTTCCTTACTATACAGGGTGTTGTTTTGGTCGGCGACAAGCGACCCAGGAGCGGTAGTACAAAATATATATTCCCCAAAAATGGACTTAATTCCATTAAATACTGTAAATATGTTGAGAAATACCTTATTCAATTTGAAATAAAATAACTGCAAAGTATGGTTACTAGCCACGTGCACAGACTAGAGCTAGGCGCAAGCCGCCATCGCCCCACCCCTTTACTCCCTCGTACTCCCGTTGAGCATTATGTCTACACTTTAGCTTATTACATGATTTTCAAAATTTTAATTTTATATTTTTATTATTAAAAAAAATAAAGTATTTTTTTTTATATTTTTTTTAGCATCAGTATCATTTGTATTATCGACCCTGAGTCGCTCGTCGCTGACCAAAACAACAACCTGTATAGTCGGTTGATTTTTTACACTAAGTTTTTTTTCTTTTTCTTCAAGAAACTTAGAGCAAGTCTACGAGCCGGGACTGTCTTAAAACCTGGGTTTTACTAGACTTGGCTTAAACCATCTCACGTAATAAGACAATTCACATATTATTTGACACAAGATTTAACAATGCTAATCCTGGATTTCCAAGAGAATCAAATATAAACTATATTCGTAATGTAATGCCGTAAAACCCTAAAAAAAATTACCTACTATTATTACTTTGTAGTTAAGCATTCAGCGTATCTTTAAATAGAATAAATAAGCCAACGCCGAGAGCTAACGATGCTCGGCATTTCAAACAGTGCTGCATTCTTTTCAAACTTTGAGCTTATCCACCAGTTTGCCTTTTAGGGCTAATTCGCGCTAACTTACGGATCTCGTTTCGTTTTTAATTATGCTGCTTTTAATCAGCTCTTTTGTTGCTCGGCTGTTTTTTATTCCTAAGTTTTACGGGTATCAAGAAATAACATAGAACTTTCGATATATTTCGCTTACTTCTATTTTTCGCTTTAGCTATAAAAACAGTTTTATTAATCAGCATAAAATCATAAACAAAATATTCGTATCTAAAAAAATCAGCGTACCTAGTCTTGCCTCGACTGAAAATTTAATCATTCTGTATACAGATTCATTTAAATGCATCACTTCTATAACTAGTAATCGGCATGATTTTACTTAATGTTCAAGAAGTTTATCTAAAAAAAAAAACATTTACTACATGTGGCTCTGGAAAGGATTGATTGTTCACAGGATGATAATTATTAAGTACCTGCATTAGAATTGTTCTTGATCCATAATAATTGGTGACGATAAGATCGTAAAAGTTATCGATCACTTCCAAATTCGCTCCGCTACCTCTACCTCTCACCAATGAAACAGCACCCTAACTTGAATCGTAAAAAAGGCATAAATTATAACAGGTCCAATGTCCAATTAGATTTAATTGCGTCGACTCTGTTTATCATCGTATCGTATCGGAGGCGATCTAGTAAAGCTATCAAGTTACTAATTTAAGGTTAAAATAAAGTGCCCGTGTTATTTGTGAAGACAAGGGGCTTTATATGGTCCGATATGGATTCGACCCGCCGATCCTGAGGTTTACTCTGAAAAAACACGATACACGATTGTGCGATCATCGTTTGAAATATTACCAACTAGCTATCCCCCGCGGTTTCACCCGTGTTCCCGGGATAAAATAGTAGCTTATGTCCTTCTCCATACCATAGGCTATCTGCAAGCCAAATTTCATGATGATCCGTTGAGTAGTTGAGGCGTGAAGGTGTAACAAATAAACAAACAAACTTTTGCATCTATAAGTTCGCATAAAATAGAATTGCAGCAAAACATACGAGACGTATTCAATTAGTTGGGTGCCGCTGCCTATTTCACAGCGAGAGGTGCAGACTGTAGAGTTATGCGGTCAGAGTTCTGCGTTCCGCGTTCACTGTAATCTACGCGGCGGTCAAGGCGAACGCACTTAGAACTCTGACCGCAGAACTCTAAACCGCTCGCTGTGGGATCGGCGCCTTAGGTAATATTTGTCATATAACGCATGTTCTTTTTTTTCATAAGTGTGAACTTAAAATTATTGTGAAGAAAAATAAATTGGTGATCTTCCGAACCAAATAGTATTGACAATTTTAGGAACAAATAGTATTGTCGAGCCTGTTGGCTTGGAGATTAGATACACTGCTACAGGTTGTGGGTTTGA
This sequence comes from Polyploca ridens, assembly GCA_951394255.1. Classification (NCBI taxonomy): domain Eukaryota; kingdom Metazoa; phylum Arthropoda; class Insecta; order Lepidoptera; family Drepanidae; genus Polyploca; species Polyploca ridens. The sequence goes on along the minus strand of OX596269.1, from coordinate 5,757,055 downwards.
TTCCTGCTCAGGTCAAACATTTGTGTGCATAAGCAGATCTGTTTGTTCTCTAGGCGTAAGTATCTAAATAATTTTAATGTAGTAAGTATATCAGTTATCGTTATATCAGAAGCGCTCGTGGTGTAGCATGATTAGCCGTTCTTAATCAATCGGCAAAGTTAAGCTACCACCGTTGTGGTCGGTACCCGTTGGTCCCGGTTATCACTTAATTGTGATAGTCGTTAAGCTAGTTGGAGCCTCCTAGGCTGCTTGAAAAATCCCAACAGTAGGTTGACCACTAGCCTATCTCCACCAATCCGCAGTGGGCACGCGTGGTGGAGTATCTGCCCTTTTCCTTTCACCCTCATTTATGAAAGGAGGCTTGTGCTCAGCAGTGGGACATTATAGGCTGACGCTGACGATGACGATATCAGTTATCTGGTTTCCATTGAACAAGCTCTGGTTAGTTTAGGATCAGATGACCGTGTGTGAGGAATGTCCCAAAGTATTTCTTTATTTTAATTTATGTGCATTTTACAACAACACTGCAAAGTGATACAAATCACAAAGAAGCTGCACCAAAAATAGAAAATAAAATAATATTATTTCGCGCACATTTCGAGACGGTCCCAAAGTAAATAAAGGCTTAAAACAACAACAACTATCAAAAATAACTCATAAACCCCACTCTTATAGAATTAAACGCTTAACCAAATTGCATCCAAAGGGATAGTCTAAAAGCATGTGCCGCCAGATATTCAGTTATCCTTAAATTAGAATTTAAGCCAAATTACACCTTATTACTCACTTTATAAGGTCGTATTACAGTGGGTACATGCAACATTTATGAAAATTCAAACATATTCTGTAAATAATAAGGGATGTTTTCGTTAGGCAGGCACAGTGGTGCATTTTGTCGAGACTACGGGGTAAAAAAAGAAGCAGACAGTCTGTTGCACTGCGGACAAATTTAGCGAGAGACGACGAAAAGTGTGCAAAAAGTGTGCTCAGACGTTCTCACCCCTTTTTTCAAGGTAAATTTTCCGGCTTCACCAGGAATTAAATAGGCTACGTACATTTTCACTGGGGATTTTTTTAAACCGTGTAAAAATTGACAAACGTTGAAGAGAGGTGGAAGTTTACGAAACGAATAAGTTTTAGAATGTTCAGTACCCCGAGTGTTAAACGCTTACTGAGTACCGTGGGTATTCCGCTAGAGGCGCTGTGCCAATTCCTATAGAGAAGTGTCGTAAACGCAAACGTATTAGTAGGCATTTACTAACGTCAATTCTTTACACTCGGGGTACTGAATATAATGAATGAATGAATGAAATATTCTTTATTGTATAGACTAACAAAGAACACGATAAAAGTAACAGAAAAGAAAGTTATACAACATAGGCATATAATATATTGAGAGAGATCCACATAACTTTCAGAAAATAAGGACTTTGTTTAGGTCTGTGTTTCACCACACTCTAGTCAGTGATGTGATGATGTGGCCGATGATGCAGCTTTGGGAACAAACTGATAGAGGTGCTTAGCGATAGATTTTCAACTTGAGGGTGGTAGCCAGCCAGGCGGGTACTACAAAGTACCCTACCACCGTGCTATGGTTTCTTCATGATGTTTTCCTTCACCAAAAGCTGATGCTCATTGTAGGATTCGAACCCGGGACCTTCGTCTCGACATTCAACGTCACTACCACTGATCTAACATCGACTAAAAGTTCCATAGAAAAAATCATTCTGAACTTTATTATTACACTATTAGAGCCTCTTTTCTGTGTATAATTGATTGTATATAAGAACTACTAAAACCAGCGCCAGAATAGGTATAAAATACAACACAAGAAAAAAAAAACAATAAAAATTAAATTTGCGTTCCAAAATCCAAATCAAAATCAAAAAGTCATTTATTCAGTTTAGGAATGTAAGGCACTTATGAACGTTAAATTGGTACATACAGTTGAATTTACCACCGGTTCGGAATACACTTAAACTGAGAAGACTCCGGCAAGAAACTCAGCAAGGTTTTTTTTTTCAAGGTTTTTCGATATAGTACTGCGCACTCAACTACGTATGCATTATTATTAGAATAAAAAATAACTTTATACATCTAAAATTAAATATGATGGTATTCATAAAAATACTATTGCGTCATAATGTTGGTGGGTGATGAAATCTTCAGGGGAGCCTAAAATGATTCACTCTAACAAACGTCGGAAACATCCAGCTGTCTGCCGCTGAATTGTTTTCCCATAGACAATGTCAGCTCCTAATTTTAATTGTTTCCAGCTGGGTCCAGCAAGCATTTTCGCATCCAGTAAACTCTAACCAGAGGATTTTACTTACGAAATAATTTAATTAGTTTAGCTATTTTATTGTAACTCCTGTATTCATAATCGCTTTTTAACTAAAGTAGCTTGCAACACTCGAAGCATCGCTCACGCGTTACCGACCTTTCCCCCCCAATGAGCTCTGGCGACCTTACTCACGCGCAGGAACACAACATAAAGTTATTTGGCTGCGGTATTCTGTAAGGTGGAGGTCCTTCCCCAGTCGAGCTGCTCTTTGAGAGAATAAACGCTACGCTCTACCTCTCTGAAGGTCCCGTTTTTTGGTTTCTCGAAGATGCGTCATAGGAAATTTTGTTATACTGCATTATGAAAGCTGATACAATCTTTCCATCCTCAATCATTTCTTGCCCGTACTATTTAGATAAATTAGGGTGCCGATTCTGTTGTAAATCGCACTAAACTAATTTTAGTCACATCTCATCTCTTTTTTACGAACATTATTGAAAAAGAATAGAACATATTTTAAGTTGTCAAATTAATCTTTGCCGTCTTATTTTGCGTGTATTTAGGCGTAACCGCGATAGATGGCGACTAAATTTATATTGAAAACAAGCATTGAATTAATTTGACAGGACTAAATTTCTTACATCCTTTTCTTATGTTGTTTGTTAAAAAGAGACATAGTGAGATTAAAATTATTTTAGTTGTGAACAACAGTTCACAGTTTCAGTATTGACCCTGATTCTGTTACTACTCTACTTTTCTGTCACGCCTAAATACACGCAAAATAAGACGGCAAAGATTAATTTTACAACTTAAAATATGTTCTATCCTTTTTCAATAATGTTCGTAAGAAAGAGATGAGATGTAACTAAAGTTAGTTTAGTGCAATTTACAACAGAATCGGCACCAATGTCTTTGTGTCAGGTTTACGGTCGCAATTCAATCGTATAACAATTAGACTAAAGTCTACATTAGCGTATTTACCTGAGGGTAGGTCATTATCAACAAAAACGTAACAGTCTTTGTAACAGTATATTTATTTGTGAAATAGAACAATTGAAAGCTACGTGGATGTTCTAAATTTAAAATAGTAATGTTAAATAGGTTGGATACAAAAACTGGCGTAACAGACGATTTATGTTAGTTTGAGCGAGACGGTGATACTATAATGTATGGTTAGGCATTTGCTATTTCATTTAGTTTCGATGGTTAATGCTCTACCTACGCATGGTACAGTAAATTGTTGACCAAAATAGTAGTTCAACTGAAATTGATAAAGCGACCAATTGGTAAATTGCCATGAAGAAATCATCTAAAAAGTTTTTGAAACTAAAAAGAAAGCAATAATGATCTTAAAATTAAATTATAAAAAAAAAACATGTTGGTACTTAGTTGGTAGAGTCTTTCCTGTACGCTTAACCTAGAACAACCTACTTACTTTGACATTTTGTAACAAATTTTTTTTTTATCTGTGTTCCTCTAATAAATATATCTATTGTATTCTAGCTATACATCCCTAATTTTCCATTTATTTTATTGTTTAGTGATTTATGACCATTTTTGTATATTGTTGAAAATTCATACCAACATAATTTTTGAATATCATGATTCTATGGAGATAGAATAAAAACATTTTCATAAAATAACAAGAATTTACCTAACTTACTGTCGCGATCTCTTGCAGATCTTTAGAAAGCACTGATTATTCTACTGTATTAGCTAACGTCTATACTGTGTCAGCTCTGTTGTACGGTGGTGAGGTGATGACAAATGGGCTATCATGGGAGCCCAAATCTGCACTACATCACCGTACTCATGTATCTTATGTTTCAAGATGTTTGAAGTTGGATAAGGGATTTTAAAAGATTATTTTAAAAGTTTTTATATGTACAAAATAAAAACGTAAAACATTTAAATGCTGTAGTTCTAATGAGATAAGTTTCAAAAATACTTTAGTTTTACAATCAGACTATTTTAGAAGCTCAAATGTACGTTTATAATGGAAAAATATATCTTTTTTTTTTATACAACACTAGCTGTCTCGCGCGGTTTCACCCGCGTTCCCGTCAAAAAAAGTAGCCTATGTCAACCGCGGATAGTGTAGCTTCCCAACAGTGAAAGAATTTTTCAAATCGGTTCAGTAGATTCGGAGCCTATTCAATGCAAACAAACAAACATACAAACAATCAAATCTTTCCTGTTTATATTATTATTATTATTATATTAGTATAAGGTCCTAATAAATTAGTGAACTTCCTCGTGAGGGATGAATGTATAGGTCATTGGTAATAAAAAAAAAACTTATTTGACTTGCATAGAGACCTCCATACAAGTCAAAGGTTTTTTTCCCTCGTATTATTTTTCTAATATTATTTTTTGATTACTAATGAACATTCATCCCTCAAGAGGAAGTTCACTAATTTATTAGGACCTTATAAACTATAACATATATCTCAATCACACTTTTTTATTGTCCTGGCCTGTGTTTGACCACAATCTCACGATGGTAAGTGATGATGCGGCCGAAAGTGGTAAGCACACAAAGCCTAGAAGGAATTGGCTCTCCAGTGCAGCTGTCGGAATACACCGATAGGTGCTTGGAGACAGATTTTCAACTTAAGGGTGGTAGCCAGCCAAAATATCTATTGCTAAGCACTTACCGGTGTTTCTGTAGTTACACATGAGACACAGTTAGATATTCCACTTTAGGATTGTTCAGAGGAATGTGCTGTCCTTAAATTCACACGAGTCGTGTTGGGTTACCTCCTACGCCTAAAAGCTATTGTTAAATTCACTATGTTCACCACAGTCATGTCATAGAAACCAAATATGTTATGGATATGCAATTTCGGATCTGGATATGATTATACTGGTTTCAGATATGGTTACGGTTATGAAATTATTTCAGATATCTGATTGATTCGGATAGTTTCAGTTACGGATATTAGGCTAACAAAAAACTGATCATAACGTGTATCAGTTAGAATCCGTTAAATTCCCCTATCCGAAATTATTCGAATCTTTTATATCAGATTCGGTAATGTTTTCGGATAGATTTTTATTTCGGATATCCGGTAGTTTTAGTTACGGTTACGGACCTCCATAACATCCCTGATAGAAACTCCTTGGTGAGAGATGGGTTACCCATATTCTTAAGTCGTGCAGCGTGCTTAATAAGTGCTTTACTATACTAACATACATTGATATAATACTATTAATACTACGACATAGAAAGGCGGCATATCATACATTTATATATAATTCGTCTGAGTAATCAATCACTAAATATTATGACAGTTGACAAGTTACCTAGCTACACTATAAACACCATCATATTTTCACCACGTGTGGTTTAAATTCGATAACTAAGAGTTATTATTAGATGACTTAATGAAATTGCAATTGCTTTGCCAGAAACACACGTGGTCCTGAATCATCATGGGAAAAAACCATAGACAATTTATTTAGTTTCATGAACCCCCCAGACCGGAAATCGACACGTGTTCAAAATGGACCCTCTTCAGTCTTCGACCGTTTCTGATCACGCACATTTTCGACAAGGGGGCGTATTTCTAAAAATAAAACACAGAAATAAACGCAAAGATATTCAGTGCGTTCGGGCTTAGTCGCGTCGAACGGAGCTCCCGACCCGCGAACACGAACGGAGCAACGAAATTCGAATTTCGAATCTATTGTTTCCCGAAATTATCGAAAGTGTTTGAATTTCGATCGTGCCATTTCTGATCGAACTGTATTTGACTTTGTGTGGATTTTGTGGAATTCTGTTTGCGTTATTTTCGTAATTTTATTTTTATTTGCAACGAGGTGAGTTTTGTTTATATTTTTTTACGAAACTAAAAGTTTGGAATTTTTCTTTTGTTAGCATAGCAACATGTTTAAAAATGTGCCTATAAATTACTTTGTGAAGTTTTTCTACACCAGTTTTAACACAGATTAAAAAGTATTAGTTATATCGTAGGTATATTCATAGTAGGTATATTACCTACACTTATATAATACTAGCGTTCCACCCCACGGTTTCACGCGCAACCCCTTCATTTGGGGTTGATTTTGAGAACTCTTCACTAAAGAATTCCTAGTATTGCCTAGGTTAGAAGGTGCATGTGTGAAAATATCAATTCGCGATTTATGCTGGGCGTCAAGATTTTCCTATAAAAAAGTAGATTAATATTCTTTATAAAATAATATTGATTCTTATTTAATTCATACACTAATCATCTATACTCATTACTAATAAAAAAGAGAGAGAGCTAATTTTGTAAGTTCGTATGTATGTGGAGGTTAATATCCGGATCATATACAAAAAAATATTTCACGGATAGGAAGCTTCAGTATCCCTTAGTGCTATAGGCTACTTTTTATCCCGGGAACGCGGGTATTCCCCGCGGTATAAAGCCGCGCTAGTAATATACTAAAACGTTAAATAGTTTATAAAAACAATACCAATATTTTCAGTGATATATGAAATAAAAAATATATTTTACGGATTATATTGACCGCATTATTAACAAAAATACGTACGGCAGCTTATCACAACCCAATTACCTATAAAAGTCATGTTTTATACCCTCTGAAATATGTATATAAGCCGACCCTATTAAAAGTATTTACGTATTTCCGTCCGAAATGTAAAAAGAAAACCTGTTGATATTTTTATTCACGTACTGAGCCCATTTGAGCTAGATATAATTTTGCTTAAACATGAATCAACTAGTTAGAGTTCCATACATCCGACACTCTCGTGTCTGTCTCTCTGTCTATCCCAGTATATTCTCCAAATCTATTGGACGAAATAGTACATGTAACTATGTGAACTAGATGCACCGGAATCACGGACGTAACGTGAATAAGTTTCTTGGGGATTCATTTTGAGGCAGGCCAAATTTAATTTAAGCACATCATGTGACGTATTAAACGAAAGCTCGTATTTAAAGATATCTTAGAAAATATATGAATGATAACCTCATAATAAGCGTATGCACTTGAAAAAATCAAAACCTAAATAAAAAACATAAGAAAATTCTTATGTAAAATGGAAGGTCCCCACACGAGTTCAGTTCGCACTACGATTTAAAAATCAACGAAGAACCCGATGAAGGAACACGCGAAAAAACTATGGAAAGAATGAAAAGAAAGAAGGAAAGAAAAAAGTGTCATTGATGACAACACACAAAATTACATAGCCTGGTAGATCGCTACTAACTTCTTTGTAATACACCCCTATGCCTTCTATACTCGGCAATAAACACATCGGCAATCCTCCTGTTATTGTAACTTAAAATTATCATCAGGTGGACGGTCTGCATGCTTATCAGCTATTAAAATGGTTCTGGTGTCATGATATCATGCATCATGATGCATCTCTTGTCTATTGTTATGACAGCGCGTTTTGTATTACTTTGCGCTGACTCAACTTTTATTGCTGTCGCTAGTCGCTACAATATTCAAAATTTGTTGATTTTAAGCTAAATCTGCTTTGATATTTGCTTCGATAGCTGAACGATCACGCAGCAAAGAACGGTACTAAGATTGCACACATCTTTGCTCCATTCATACCAAATAATGTACTTTCATCCATCAAGTAATCCTGATCAGCATTTGACCAAATTTCTCCTGCATTCGTTATCTGATACTTCAAGTAGTCTAATTTAGCTTTCTTGTTTGCTTTCCTTATTATGTCCCACTATTTAGAAAATTCTACGAAAACTAAGAAGGTCAGTTTACATTTACATATCGACATTGAAGTACCCAAGCCATATCAGCTAACACTATGTCCTAAATTCTATTTTCTAACAATCCCTCAGACGCCCTAAATCCCATAGTATTTCTGGACCTACCAATAACTATTATGTATTCTTCTCTATGCTTTTCTAATGAGTATAATTAGAGAGAGAGCTATGTGGCAACGTTATACTTTTTACTTTTGTTTCCCCCGTCTATATCTGTACCGATCGTTGAACTTCGAGGGTAGCCCTGAATACTGCAGCTATGGCCAAAACTATTTCTTCTAATGTAGATTTAAAATAGTTTGTATCGCTTCAGATGTTAGTTGCTAACTTATCGTCGTGTTGTTTTGATTCGTATTGTTATTTACGTTCAGGGAGCCAAGTCTGCTATTTTAGCTATAAATGCCATTCTGTACGATCCCATTACAACTCCTTTGTCTCCATTGCTATTGTCCCATGTGCGGTATCTACTAAATTCATAATGAATTTTGATGCTTTTGGATTCAATACTCAGTTGGCTGACACTACTGATGATAGTTCATTGGAAGTATTGCAAAACAGACTTGGATACGAGAGCTTTTTCATAAAATTTACTGTATGTACCTTTGTTTCGTAAAAACCCTTCTACGTTGTTACCTAAGTTGTAACCGTGGATGATGTTAGATTCCCAAAACAATGTTTTCATGGTAATAAATTCTTTAGAATTTGTTTGTGTGTATTCAAATTGAACCTTATTAACCTTATCACTTAAAGCGACAATGTTGACGCAACCCTACGACCATAAACTGTAATTGGACATTAATCGCCGAGTCTTCATAGTTCTACATCATATTATGTAATACAATTTATAATTCATCTTACTAGAGGGTCTGTATCATCTGTAAATACCTTTTTTGAGAAGATTATCTTATTACGTACCTTTATTTAAGGTTATGTTTTATCTTCAATGCCATTATTTTGCGGCAAAGGCTTAATTAAGTCTTCAGTAACGGAAATCATCGTTAGTAATCTGTAATCCAGCTATTAGAAGCTAATTGTCGCCTTCATGTAGCTTTAGGTTCCAGCTGTGTATGCTTGCATACCTTTGCCGCCATTATTATTTACCATGATAAAAATAAAACCTACACCTCCACCAATCCATTAACATCAAAACAATATCAATTATCATTATTTATTTATCTACCATGTTTAAAGTTTGGTTAAACCCCGACACATGATAGTTTGGGCCACACATGATGGTGCAATATGCGTGCAATGTGCTGGTAACACTAAACTTGTGATGACGTAAGCGAGATAAAATGCTTTAGTCATTTTAAATCAATATCGTCTAATGCTGCACATAAGTTATTTTTGATCGATCTTTATTATAAACTGCAATATACTTCCATACCTGAAAATCTGTACCTCCTTTGTACTAGCAAAGATAGCCTTTACATCTCGAAATAATATTAATTCCCAAATTGAAGTAACTCATTATAGTATGAAGTTCTAATGAGTTTTTATGACTACTTTACTTTATGCCAGTAATAAAGAAACTAGATATACTAATAGAATAAACCAAATACTGTCACGTAACTGAGTACATTCGACCAACGTGACAATAATGAGTGACACATGGTCCGGCCATGTGTGTCAACGCTATCTCTTATCAATGAAATATGAATCCACTGGATAGGATTTTTTCGCAATGTCAAAAATGAGCTATGGTTTGTTGAAATACATAAACGTTAGTCCAATTATATATATTTCATCGTTTTAATATACTAATATTAAAACGATGGATAATAATCATGGTGGGATTGTGGTAAAACATAAGGCTGTTAAGCGGTTTAAGCAAATAATATGGTTCATTATTTATTCGTAAAGAAATTTGCGACATTTTCATAAAATATACCTATAGTGGAGAAGTGTTATTTATTTTGCTATCAATTTATCAGGTTATCTATCGTGGTATTTAAAAAAATATAGTAGTGGTGGCGAAAACCTCGGTTGCAAAATAAAACATTTACATACCTATAATACAAAAAGCAAACAAATTTTAACTACGGTAAATAAAATAATAAATTAATAGTGCGCCTGACTATCCCAATAAACTACGCTCAATGCCGGTTCCATAGGCGTCATATCCCGTGCCCTTCATTAATATCTTGGCTTACCACATGGCCGGGACAAATATTATTTTAACGCCTACTTTTTATAATTGTGTATACTTTAGTTAAGTATCGCGTCTGTAAGCATTATGCTCGTTTGTTTCTCATGAACTTTTAAGGTAAGGTATGTCGTATGATGAACGGAAATGTAGTTTTCCATTTCTGTAGTTTCTTTGATACTTTACCGACAAATAAAATGGAATACTGGTTATTTAAATTGTCTATTTGAATTTGGACTTATATTTATTAACTTGCTGGTAATATTTACCGTTTAGTTAATGTCTCACTATGCGCGTCTCTTTTGGCTCAGGGACCCCAGGGATATTCTCGCGACCTTCGAAATAACCTTCGAATCGAACTTACGGTTCGAGTCCTATTTGATTGTAAAATTTCGATTGGGTGAGAATTGACTCCCTGGTAAAATAAGAGCTGTCAAAACGTTCACCATACCGTTTCGCTGGTATAATTAGTGTTAGCATATTTACTATTCCGAGTATTTATTACTACAAACATAAACTTTACGGACATAATTAAAAACCATCTATTTTGGCAATATACATAATATTATACCTACTTTAAAGTTCATTTAATCACATCTATTTCACACGTGCCGAGAGGTCAAAGTTAATATGTCATAAAATTAATATTTAAATTAATATAATATCTATTAATTAAAAAATGTTTTACTACTTTTGAAAATTATTCTGAGAATCGTAGTCTGGTATTTTAAAAATAAATTTATTTGTGTGATAGTGTATCAGCTTGTTATTTTACCTTGTGACTAGTGTTGCTAAAACCAGGTTACTTAATATTTTATAATCATCAACATGGAATTATATGAACCTTTAATGTAATTTACGACTTATATAAATAGATTTACGACTCAAAATATAAAGGTTAATCTCTTAATTATTTGCAAAGAATGTTATATAGTTGATTAATAATAACTGGCAGACATGTTTGGGATAAATATTTATAATAAATTTAGATTTTATATTCGCCGTGAACATAATTTTTTTATAAACACTTTGGAATTGTAGCAAAATGACACTAAAAACAGTGGGGAGTTTTGTTAAATTGTTTTTAACGCACAATATAATCTGCTTATGATATGAATTTAATACTTATGATATTTATTCAAAATTTATGCAAATAGATTTTATGTTTTGTAATTAAATAAACATAGAAATGGTTATTTTATAACCACCCACGTTTTGTGTCAATAATTTATGAAAACTAGGAGAATGGGCAAAAACGTGTATAACTCTAATATGCAAAATATGATTCTCTTTTTATACTATATTCAAATTTGAATTTTCTTTGTTACAGATTCAAAAATGCATTCCGATTTATAAAAAAGCCACACAAATGCGAAAAAATACTAATGCTAACTGTTACCAATATGCGCCTTCATAAGCTGATATGGCGGCAAAAATCAAAAAGGAATTTGAAAATGGAACGCCGTTTATAGGGCTGCGCACGCGCAGGGATGATACAGAATTCAAAAATAGAACAGTGGCGGGAATTCGACGGAAATGGCGTCGGGTCGGGAGACCGGATGTGGGGGTTTGGTTCCTGTCGTTTATTATGATGACGATCGGCTGCCATGGTTACCAGGAACAGAGGTTCGCGATGGAGCCACAGGATCAGGTACTTGTTTTTGCTATAAAAAGACGGACTTCCGTTGCATTGTTTTGGTTTGTGTAAACATTGTCAAAATAACACATGTGTGTGCATTTTGGCTATCCATATTTTTTGTGTTTTAGTTTTAAATGCGCATATTTATTTGCCACATTAGATAAAAACCAACTGAAAAAAAAAAATTGTTCACAAGTAAAATGTCCCATGTTGTTCGTTTTACAACAAAAAAAACTATCTAACACACACACTGTGATGATAGTTAAGTGGTAGTGACGTCGAATGCCGAGACTAATGTCCCGGGATTGAATCCTTCAATTAGCTTTAATTTTCGCTGAAGGAAAACATCGTGAGGAAACCATAGCACGGTGGTAGAGTACTTTGTAGTACCGACCTGGCTGGCTACCAACCTCAAGTTAAGAATTTGTCGCCAAGCACCTATCGGTGTGTTCGGACAGTTGAACTCCGGAGCCAGTTCCTTCTAAGCTTTGTGTTCTTACCACCTTTGGCCACATCATCACTGACCATGGTGCGATTGTGGACACAACACCTTGGCCATAATATTATAGTTGGGAAAAACTTATTTCAACTATAAATCGATTATCACCATATTCCTGTCTTCCCTATTACCTACCTTAGTACCCATTATCCATTAAATCATTTGTTTAAAGATACACAAAGCCAAATAACTACACACAAATCTAACACCACATCTTACCTAAATTAAAAATAATCCTTTGATTCCATAATTAATTCCCAACAGCTTACGATGGTAGACGTTTGATTAAACAAAATGGCGCTTCACGATCTAACAAAATGCCTATGTAAATTAACTATACAATTATACATTTAAATTTATACGGGGATAACGCCATGCTTCAAGATAGGAGAGGTTAGCGGTAGGAAGTCAGCATCATTAAAAATAAATATATCTTCAAAACACTCGCTCGTAAAGTGACATTTATTGCATAATACAAATCTATTTTTTTTCCTTCAAGTGTGCATTGATTATTACACTCTCGGCTCCCTTATTCCGCCTGAAGTGTTAATAACCAACTTTGCACACATGTATCATAATGTACTATTTCAACACACTCGCTCGTAAAGTAACATTTATTGCACCGTTTTTAGTATCTTAATGCAGCTTATTATACACTAGTGCTTTTTACTTTACATTACCGCACAGTTTTATGATAGGTATAATCCCGATTATGATAATTTTGTACCTCACTGCAAGTGATATGTGTGTAGACCAAGCATTCTTAATTTAAACGGGTAAAATAAGTTGACAGCTCACCGCTGTCAAAAAAAAAAAGAAACAACTTGCGCGCCATATTTGTTGACGTTCTCATTGTGTGGTTAAATTATTATCAAAAAATCTACTTACAAAAATACAAGTCTGTTTTTTTCATGTTGAAATTTTTTTTATATACATAGACTGTAATTTGTGCATATTCTGTTGTAAATAAAAAATTCTTGCTACTTCGTCATAATATCAAAACATAGCCCAATATTCACAGACCTGTCAAATGACGTCATTGCAAATTCCGACCATATTTCAAACGCTAAAGCTTATGACTTGAACATTTTCCTTTAATATAAGCAAATCACCAAATCTTAGCTTTACTTTTACATTCGTGTCAATAATCAACTATTTTATATAGGTGTGGTTAGACTCGGCTAATCTTTGTCATAAATATTCATACTACATTTTTAATATGCATGACAGAAATAATTATTACTATTTATATATTAAAAGATTATTATCTTGCTTTATTATAATATAAAGGTTGACGATATATTATTTTTTAATGACACATTTCTTATTTCTAGTTTCAAAAATAGCTAATGTTTTAAGATTGTTTCTTAAGAGGAAATGCTGGTGGCGTTCGTTCCATATAAACGCAATCCTCAGTTTCCTCTTTAGATAATGACACTAAAGCAACGATTATTTTACCATGCAATTTTTAGGTATCACTGTATGTCCCTTAGTTGTGTTTTTCTTCATAAATAATTAGGATCCTTCTAAAATCACAAAAACATACCATTTTTAACGCCCTTATCAGACGTCCAGCGACCAAATTTAACGAATATAAAAAAAAATAAAGGAAAACCGACAGATATAGCCAAAGCCCTTCTTATTGTGATTCTTGTTTTTTTGTTTTAAATCGATCCAGTTTTGGATGAGAAAACCGGGGATTACGAAATAGCGATTTCGTCTAATTTAAATAAGTTTTTTTTTTTTTTTTTTTTTTTTTTTTTTACTGTTTATAGGCCTGTGTTTGACCGTAATCTCACCATGGTAAGTGATGATGCGGCCGAAGGTGGTGCACACACAAAGCCTAGAAGGAACTGGCTCTCAAGTGCAGCTATCGGAACACACCGAAAGGTGCTTGGCGACAGATTTTCATCTTGAGGGTGGTAGCCAGCCAGGCGGGTACTACAAAGTACCCTACCACCGTGCTATGGTTTCCTCACGATGTTTTCCTTCACCGAAAGCTCAAGCTCATTGTAGGATTCGAACCCGGGACCTTCGTCTCGGTATCCGACGTCACTACCACTGAGCTATCATCGCCTTAAATAATCGGTAGTATAATCGGTCCAAGCTGTAGTTATCTCTATCGCCCTCGGGCGGGATGGCTCGGGCAAAGCGCGACATTAATAGATATGTTAAAAACCTATTTTTCAAATTTCTTGCAGCCATCCTTTCCTCTTAATATATAACTAGTGGCGTTAAAAGTGGTCGAAACTTGACAGTAATTCATATGTTTTTAGCTTTCTGGACTCTCTTTCTTATCTCCATATAAACTTGTAACTATGCCAAATTTCACACCCCTCCGTGCACGCAATAGGCTAAAAAAGGGACCCAAAGAATTCTCTTTGCGTATTTATATAATATACTACGTGAAACAGAAAGAGATGAAGACTACATCAGGTACAAACTCACTACAAAAAGGTTTAGCTCAAAATACATTTTCTCTTGCGCAATCTGTGCGCCTAGTACCAAAAAAGTGGACTGTAATGGATATACCGTTTCCCTACACGTTGTATAGAAAAAGTTTCGACTCGAAATAAATTACTCAAAGAATTTATACCGATTTTTTTCTTAAAGTTTATTGAATTCAAATCATAACCAACATGTCACTGCACTACGAAGATCACGTCACTTCAAAGTACACCCGATAACCTGAAAAGCGACTGTATGAGGGTCACAGAATCAAAAATGAGTATTTTTTTATACAACTAAGTCGGTAAACAAGCATGCGGCCCGCCTGATGGAGAATTGAGAATAATGTATTGAGAATTGTTGTGAGATTTGAACCAAACAATCTTTCCCATTATTGGTAGGTTTAAATAAGTATAAGAACCTTTATAATCCTATCATATAGACCAATATAAGCTCAAAATAACTACAATAATGAGCTATTATTCAAATTATTCAACGGATAAAGCCACTAAACATCAAATCTGCAGAGTAACGGAAGAAACGCGTTAAATAATAGTTTATATTAGCACTGGCTTTCAGACATAATGAAGTTTTACAGCATATTAACCATTGAGCTATTATTACTACGCATAGAGAAGCTATCATAAGCAAAGGTTATGTCCTATTTTTAACCGACTTCAAAAAAGGTGGAGGTTCTTAATTCGGTTGTATTTTTTTTTTTTTTTTTATGTTTGTTACCTCATAACTTCGTCATTTATTAACCGATTTTGAAAATTATTTTTTTATTTGAAAAGGTACACTTCCTGTTTGGTCCTATTGTCATCAAATCAGGATTACTTCTTAGTGTACTTTGAAGTCGGTTTTTGTAAAACAGTCCAATTATTTTAGAGTCAACTAAAGTTCTCTTCAGCGCTATCAGAACGCTTTTGGGAGTATTTTTCTTGCAAATACAATGATTTTCACGGCGCTTACGCGTTTCGTTCATCGTTGTACAACAACAAGTGAGGCCGGATGGCCATGAACGGAACATACTTGTGATGTGTGGCGACTTCTCTATACGTTGAACTATATTTTTAATTAAGGCGACGATATCTGAATTCGAAATCTCAGTCTGATATTTCAGAGAAAGGAAAAATCGCGGTGAAAGAAAGATGATAGGATACTTTGTATTACCCACATGGCTGGGTACCACCCTCAAGTTGAAAATCTGTCGATCAGAACCTACCAGCATGTTCCAAAAGTTGCACTTGCGAGCCAGTTCCTTCCTAGGATTTGTAAAGGCCGGCAACACGTTGGCAATCCTCTTGATTGCTAATGTCTGTAGGCGATGGTAACCGCTTACCATCAGGTCCGTCTGCCTGCAAGCCTTCTGGCATAAATAACATGGGTCTATTCGAGGCCAGAGTGAACAGGCATCTTATGGGTACGCGCGGTCCACCCTAGACTTTATCTTCGCTTACCATCAGACGGGATTAAAGTCAAACCCATTAAAAAAAAAACCCTCATGGAGACTTATAGGTATAGAGATCTATTGGCCTTTGAGTATATGGGCATATCTATTTAATTTTATGATTTGAAAAAGTATTCTTAATTCAACTTTTTGTCCACAGAGTGCAATAGTAGGCTCCAGGGTGACGTTACCATGCAGAGTGGAGAACAAAGCTGGGGCACTACAGTGGACCAAGGACGACTTCGGCCTCGGAACACATCGGAACCTGAGCGGATACGAACGGTATTCGATGGTCGGGAGCGACGAGGAAGGTAAGTGTTTCACGACATGTTTATAAAATGAGAATATTTAAATTTAGAACATAAGAATTAAATTTAAGAAAAATTGAAGGCAGTTTGTTGTAATAGAGTTACAAAAATGCGGCGAACTCCTCGTTTAAACTCTATTAGAATAACATTAAGACTGTTTTTACGTAAACGTTAAAGCTCGACCTGTTTTTCGCTCTGATAAAATCTAATCTTACTCAAAACGAATCATCAAATACTTTAAAATATTTTTTTTTAGTAAAATATGAGAAACTGAACAAGAAAAACACAAGTTAATGCATTTGTTTTGAGTGTTTTCATCTAATTTAAAACTAGAAATGTTTCACCGGTCAGCGGCATTACGCATTTTGTCCATGACTCACAGTAAATGTAAATAAAAAACGCACTTTTACACACATCAACACCCACTTACTTCTTTCAACAGTGCATTCAATTTGCTACTTTATTCCTGGAGCACTAACGTCTTAAATCTATAGTCACGCGTTTTGCTCAAATAAATGAGATGAGATTTTCAAACTTTTAACTCGCAGACTTTTGGAACGAGCGAAAATTTAAAGGCATATTTGCACCATAAAATTCAAACTTTTTAGATCTTGAGGTATTAGGAAGTTACTATTTTATTCATAGAGGTAAGTATGTATGAATAATTTAAAAATTATTTAGTAAGGTAACTTTTAAAATGTATAGGACCTAAAATCAAAATAAAATATGGCAGCCAGCAAAATCTATATGAAATAATCTATTGCAAATTGCTTTTCAATTTTGAACCTTACGACTACCAGCATACGTTTACCATACAAATTTGCGCGAACAATTTCCTCGCAAAAAAAACGACTTGATTATTTGGCAACAATTCGGGCGCCTAGAACGTAACGCAAAGAAATATTTAGGTAAATTACGCTCTGGGCGTACGTTGGTATACCAATTCAGATATAGACGGACCTATTTCTTGTGAGAATAAGGTTAGGCACCTGTTACACGAGGCAAGCATCACATAACAAGTGAAAGAAAACTGGGTAAATGTTTCAGGGTTGAGCGTGGAACACTGGCTTTATGAAAAAATATATGTTTTGAATTTGGAATAAAATGTTCGACTTAAATTCTTTTTTTGAAATTTAATGAAATCACCTTTGACTAATGATATATCCAGACGGAGCTACGAAGCTGTTTACGCGTCGATAAAATAAGCCCCTAACTGTTAGGGGCTTAATCATTTTCCCGTCTTCAGTGTCAGTCGAGACGTCACTGGGACACAACCAAATTCACCAAAATTGTATTGTTTCAAAATGTCGTTTTGTGTGATAAAAGTGTATAAAAACTACATGGGTCGATCTAGACCAACGAAAAAACTCACCTATCATCGGTAAGTAACAATATTTCCTATTAGTTTCTGCAATATAAGCCATTGAAATGTTTCGAAAATAAATATTTTGAGTAAGCGCCATTTTTTATGTGTTGCCTGTGCTGCCAGTTTATGAACTCAAAACTCCCATGGTAATATCAGTCAATAGTTAAATACGAGTATGTAGATACTGATATAAATCAAAAGCGATGGTGGACAAGTCGAATTTTTGAGTGGAAAGTCGAATGTTTTTTTTTTAATACTAATGACGATTATGTCATGTAAGATAAGTAGTCGCTTCAGTAATGAAAAAATCAAAATGGGTATTAATTTAAGATTTTCCTCGAGCTAATTACGAATATCATTTTGAATTTCAAGATGGCGGACCTATTTTTTTTAAGTTGACATGTTTGTCGTTTTCGGTTTTTCCATCATAGTCAGTGATGTATATAACCATGGATGCGGTCACCGGAACATTTTGTAAAATACTTCTTCATACAAGTAAACTGTACAGCCATCTGTTTAAAATCATTTGAACTACGTAGTGCCGCGTTGCATAGGCGTACGATGTAAACTTGTATATGTGCGTACCATGCACATTTTGTTTATTACATTTTTATTTAAGTCGGATATTACTAAATTAAAAAAATAAGGTTATTCGACACGCGTGTATGTAATATTATTGGAATTGCAAAATATTCACAATTTAAAATAGTGTCCGCCATATTGAACTATTTAGTTATTGGTCCGATTGCTCTCAAAATTGATATTTGGGAGACTCTTGGACCATATAACATGAATCTTTGCTCAAAATTGAAAAAAAGTGGCCGCCATTTTGAACTATTTAGTTATTGGTCCGATTGCTCTCAAAATTGATATTTGAGAGGCCTTTGGAACATAAACCATGAATCTTATCTCGAAATTCAAAAAAGTGGCCGCCATGTTGAACTATTTAGTTATTGGTCCGATTGCTCTCAAAATTGATATTTGGGAGACTCTTGGACCATATAACATAATTTTTTACTCAAAATTGAAAAAAATGGTCGCCATATTGAACTATTTAGTTACTGATCCGATTGCTCTCAAAATTGATATTTGAGAGACCCTTGGACCATATAACGAGAACCTATGCTAAAAATTAAAAAATGTGGCCGCCATTTTGATCTATTTATTTATTGGTCCGATTGCTCTCAAAATTGATATTTGGGACAGTTTTGGACCATATAACATAAATCTTTGCTCAAAATTGAAAAAAGTGTCCGCCATTTTGAACTATTTAGTTATTGGTCCGATTGCTTTCAAAATTCATATTTGAGAGAGCAATCAGACCAGTAATGAAATAGTTCAGTAGGGCGGCCGCTTTTTTCAATTTTGAGCAAAAAATTATGTTACATGGTCCAAGGGTCTCTCAAATATCAATTTTGAGAGCAATCGGACCAGTAACTAAATAGTTCAATACGTCGGCCACTTTTTTCAATTTTGAGTATAAATGTATGTTATATGGTCCAAGGTTCTCTCAAATATCAATTTTGAGAGCAATCGGACCAGTAACTAAATAGTTCAATATGGCGGACACTTTTTTTCAATTTTGAGCAAAGATTTATGTTATATGGTGCAAGAGTCTCCCAAATATCAATTTTGAGAGCAATCGGACCAGTAAGTAAATAGTTCAATATGGCGGACACTTTTTTAATTTTTAGCATGGATTC
Source organism: Polyploca ridens (assembly GCA_951394255.1). Lineage (NCBI taxonomy): Eukaryota > Metazoa > Arthropoda > Insecta > Lepidoptera > Drepanidae > Polyploca > Polyploca ridens. Next base: position 5,737,465 of record OX596269.1, on the reverse strand, counting down.
ACGTTAAATGGTCCAAGGGTCTCATAAATATAAATTTTGAGAGCAATCGGACCAGTAACTAAATAGTTCAATATGGCGGCAATTTTTTTTCAATTTTGAGTAAAAATTTATGTTATATGGTCCAAGGGCCTCTCAAATATCAATTTTGAGAGCAATCGGACTAATAACTAAATAGTTCAATATGGCGGATACTATTTTAAATTGTGAATATGTTGCAATTCCAATAATATTGCATACACGCGTGTCGAATAACCTTTTTTTAATTTTGTAATAACTGACTTAAATAATAAGACTTTTTTTACAGAATACCAATTGATCCAATTTTAAGAAGCCAATGGATAGATATCATTCGGAGAAGCCGTAGTGAAGATCTCTGGACCTAGCCAAAAAAAATATTTGACTTGATTTAACTCGATTTGCTTGTTTTGACTCAATTTCACTTGATTTCACTCGGTTTGACTAGATTTGCTTGATTTGACTTGGTTTGACTCGGATTAACTCGATTTGACTCGGGTTGACTCAATTTGACTGGATTTGACTCGATTTGACTTATTGACTCGATTTCACTCGGTTTGACTCGATTTGACTGGATTTGACTAGATTTGCTTGATTTGACTTGGTTTGACTCGATTTGACTCGGTTTGACCCTGTTTGACTCGATTGGACTCGGTTTGACTCGATTTGACTTGATTTGACTCGATTTGACTCGATGTGACTTGATTTGACTTAATGGCGATGATAGCTCAGTGGTAGTGACGTCGGATACCGAGATGAAGGTCCCGGGTTCGAATCCTACAATGAGCTTGAGCTTTCGGTGAAGGAAAACATCGTGAGGAAACCATAGCACGGTGGTAGGGTACTTTGTAGTACCCGCCTGGCTGGCTACCACCCTCAAGTTGAAAATCTGTCGCCAAGCACCTTTCGGTGTGTTCCGATAGCTGCACTTGAGAGCCAGTTCCTTCTAGGCTTTGTGTGCTTACCACCTTCGGCCGCATCATCACTTACCATGGTGAGATTGCAGTCAAACACAGGCCTATAAACAGTAAAAAAAAAAAAAAAAATGACTTGATTTGCTTGATTTGACTTGATTTGAAACGTCAACGCAAATAATTACTGTTCGTTGACAGCAAAGTAAAAATAATAAGTATTAATTTATATCGGCGCCATTAATCTTATTCTTATTATCATGTATTATCCCGATTCCACTTTTATTTTCGGAGTTTAAAAAGATATCGACACCGTAATATATTTTTCCCCATTTTCTTGGATTTTTTTCAAGAACTGGTAACTGGTATAAACGTCACTATGACAAGCAGAATGACGTAACGCGAGGATAAGATGTAGCAAAGTTGGCCACTTTTTAAAAGTCATGTAGTATGGGGATACTCTTTCTAGACATATATATTTTCTAAGGAAATCACATATTAATTCCGATTTCTGTGAATATTACCTATGAAATTGTAGAGCTATTAAAATCTTTTTATGAAATATGGAATAACTATTATAAAAGTGAGTCAATCTCTTTTTGTTGTTTTTACGGCTATACTACCAAATTGTGATGTATGCCGATAACGTGGAGGAAATAAGCATAGGATTAAATCAAAATCCAATGAAATCAGAATAGTTCTAAAATTAAAATGTATTATTTCTGTTGACATTGTTTTTAAATTGTGATAGGCCATCAAATAAACATTCACTAATGCTGTAACAAGTCGTAAAAATAATCAATATTAAAAGGCAATGAACTTGCCTCACTGCTATCATGAATGCACTATCAGTAAAAAGTTATCATAGTATAATTTTTAGATATCGACATTCGAAATTGGAACTTTGTAGAAGTACAATTAATTTCAAATTAGTAATTCAAATTTCGAATTATTCTTATACTCATAAAGTCAGTAAATTCTAAGCAGACACTGTACATTTAAGTGGTAGCGTAAAGTGCTTAGACAAATGTCAAAGAATTGATTTTAGAACAGAGGGTTAGATTGTGTAGCAAAGTATTTAATATATTCGAAGTTTTTTTTTATATATTATAATTATGGGTTTTTTTGCCACTAACATGAATCACACTTACCCAGAAGAAACCTACTCACTCTGGCTTTGAATGTCCTAGATTGTAAGAGTCAGGAAACAGACGTCGGAAGCAAGTTCCACTCCCTTGCTGTCAGCATTATAAATGAGGCATGAGGATGAAAAGATGTCTCTGTATTTTCTTCTTCTTTAGATGGTGGTAAGTAACGAGGCCTAGACCCACCAAAAATGACATTTTAGGGATCCGTATCTCAAAAGAAAAAAAAACTGAACCCTTATAGGATCAATTTGTTGTCCGTCTGTTAAGACTCTTTTTCTCAGTAACGCGTGGAGGTAACAAGGTGAAATTAATATCAAATATTCAGGTCTGCAATATCTTGGTACAATGAAATAATCAAATTTCTAAGTCAACGTAATCAAAAGATACGGCCGTTTATAAAATAATAATAAAATTCATTTATTCAAGTAACAAGACTCAATATTGTTAGTAGGTACACCTTATTATCTATATGTTAGTAAGTAATAATATTATGATTTAGATTTATTTTATTATATTTACGTGTATGTCACAACAACGAAGCATGTATGGACAGTCCAATCTGTCCGCTATCATGGTCAGGACGGTGTTGGAGCTGGCCCGCACCCGGCGGACCAGAGACGTGCACCGCGCATAGTCGCATAGAAGCAGTCAGTTCGCGCTTTTGCAAACATACCCGAGGCGCTGCAGTACCGGGTCAGCCCCAACATCGCCCTAAACGCATTATTATACTGGACGCGGAGGGCGTTGTACGATTTCAGAGTATAATTTGCCCACAGGCTGCACGTATAAAATGCCGCATATTTTGACCTAGAATCATGAAATTTAGCAAGTTATAATGCTCCCTCGGTGCGCGAGTCCGGCTCGACCTTGGCTGGTTTTTTTAATTTACAGTTTTAATTTGGATGGTGATTACAAATGCTGAGTTTTTTGCCGGATTCTTCTCAGTTGAAGGCCGAGTTCCGAACCGGTGGTAACTTCAGTAAATGTGACCTTCATAAGTGCCCTTCTAGGGCCTAAATTGAATAAATGGCTTTGACTTTGAAATGAAATGCAATATGAAATGCATGAAAGAGAGGTTTAGACAACCTTGAGAAGTTTCTAATTACTGGCAAGGTTGAGTAAAAGATGCCGAAGGGTCGGAGTCTGATGCATTGGTCTGACCAAATATGCTCCACATTTGACACCAGTGTATGTGCTGCTATACAAATAGCAGAAGAGACCCAGATGGCGAGGAATAGTCCGCGAGAAGATAGTCCATAAAGGTCATGTCCCTCAGCAATGAGGCATACGATGCAAGAGGAGAAGAAATAACAAGTATCTACTGACGTCATAAATCCTCCGGTACCAATCCGGAGTAATGGTAGTGAGTGATCACGGTGCAACTCTCATATCTAATGAGTACCAGGGGATGCTCTGGCGGTGCAGATGGTCCCAGACGCCTCGTAAGAGGTTGTCAGGTGTAGTGTGCCGTCTTTTACAACCTAACGGTCGGTAAAGGTGGCCCTAGAAAATCTCAGTAGACAAGAAGTTGGAGTTGGAAGAAGAAGGTATGACGTCACAAATGCCCATTCAACATGTAACTCATACAATTCGATCATACTCGATAAATGTTCAAACTAAATATAATTCACAGAGCTTTTGCTTTTCATTTCATATCTCTTTGCATCACTGGGTATTATTAGATTTTTACGCAATAAGTCAATGACCGGCTACCTAGCTTTGAAATTATTGTTTTAGGTACAGTTAGCTATGCTTTTTTTTTCACTTTTGCCAACGATTTATAGGACTTGGTTATCTTTAACCGAAATATAAGCTCCGCCGATTTCAAAAACTCCGTCTTCCTTGTATTTAAGCTAGCTACAATCGCATTTCGTTATTTCATAAAGAAAATTTCCTCCTGGATAAAACATCATCAATAATTAATTAAAGCTGACTGTACATAAATGCAAAATGTGTTTTCAAGGCTAAATTTATTTGGCAGCAATCAAACAAAAGTGTTTTATTTAAAGAACTCTGTGGAGGAAAGGTATTCATCAATGCTTTTGAAGAAAACGCGATGAATAATCGAGTTTCAGCGCTTTCTTGGCGTGTTGAATGTAGTTGTAAGTGGGTTTAAGGAGTAGAAAAGTAGGTTATTTTTAGTGATTTTTCAGAATGTTTTGTTTGATGTTATACAAAACTGCACCTTACAAAACCTAGGCATCACTTTACTTACCATACCATCATCATCATCAGTCCATAATGTCCCACTGCTGAGCACGGGCCTCCTTTCACAATTGAGAGTGAAAGGGAATGGGCAGATACTACACCACGCGTGCCCACTACGGATCGGTGGAGGTAGGCTAGTAGTCAACCTACTGTTGGAGTTTTCGAGCTGCCTAGAAGGCCTGCAACTAGCTTAACGACTAAGTGATAACCGGGACCAACGGCTTTACGTGCCTTCCGAAGCACGGAATACGCTCGATATGAAATACCACTAGGTGGTCATCCATCCGAATAATGTCCTCACCAGTGATTTCTTAGCTTTGCCGATTAAGAACGGTTAATCAAGCTTCACCACGAGCTCATCTTCTTACTATGATGAAATAGAAAATATAGAAAAAGAAATATCAGTCAAAAAAATATTGGTAGCCTGGACTGTCTGTTTTAATATAAACGTTATTCTATGACATATCTTTAATTACATTTCATCGAAGGTCAAAGGATAAAGGGTGTTACTGAATACTGAAACGTGTACTGATGAAGTGTCTATCCTATCCATACCTGAAATAAAAGCCTTTTGAAATTTAACTTTTAAGTGAACCTTGACTGGGTTTAAAACCCTTTTGTATAGAATTTTATGTTTTATACACCGCTGGCAGCTGCTGTATTGTGAAAATTGCCTTTTGTTTGGATTTTAAAACAATTTTCACATGGAATATTAATCGACTTTTAAACTTTTTTTGTGTACAACGTGGAACGGAAAATACCTATCCATAATAGCACACGACTTCTTTGGTCGGTACTAGGCGCACAGATCGCTGAAGTGATAATTTTATAATAATATTAGCGAGAGACGTGAAAAGGTAATTACCCTCATACCCGGAAGAGAAAATTTTAGATGACCTTCATCAAGCGTTGGCACGTTGATTATGATTTTAATTCAATAAACTTGAAACAAAAATTTGGTACGATTTTTTTGAGTTTTTTACCTCTTTCAGATAGATATTATATCCTTTCAACATTTTTCTATTATTTGCTAAGTACTACTAAGTTTATTAATTTTATTATAATAACTCTACCTCTCCCCTTCAGTTTCAACCGCGTTACCCTCAGGGGTAAGATAAGAAGTAAGACAATCTCCGGCCCGTAACTATCTTGCCAAAAATGACGTCGAACTGTTGCCACGTCAAACCAACAAACAAAATTTTGCAATTATATTATTAGTAATTGGGGTACACTCTATTATTATGTTCAAAAATATCATAGAAAAAGTTAACCTTATAGCTTTATAATAAGGTTTAAGTGATCTATGGTAAATCGTACAAAACGACTTCCATCTGAAGTGCACTATTATTCTTTGTCGCCAGGCGTGTATAGCATAGAATTGTATGAGATGATTACCAAACAAACAATAATTGGACTGTTTTACAAAAAAACTTAAACCGACTTCAAAGTATACTAAGAAGTTAAGATCTGATGACAAACGGGAAGTGTACCCCATTCAAATAAAAAAAAATTCGAAATCGGTTGATATATAACGGAGTTATGAGGTATGAAACATAAAAAAAATACAATCGAATTGAGATCCTTTTTCTGAAGTCGGTTAAAAATAGATAAGAGAGAATGACGTATCTTGCAAAGGATTTCCTTCCCGTAGAAATATTCTGAGAACAGATCGTAACACAGCTCCCTGAGATACACTATTTAATAACACAGTTTATAATAAGAACACAACCGAGGCAAATCGTCTATCATAATATGAAAGAGAGCAAACGCAACCTCAGCACAAATCATTTCCACAGGGCATTCAACATAATAAGCTGACTGGCTGTTTCATTCTTTGCTCAATAAAAAAGCGGGCTTGCAAAGTGACTCAGCTGGGATTCCTACACTTCAAGACCAATTTAAGTAATTAAGTATCAGTACCTACGCGTTTCTGGGTCAATTTTCCTCATTGGACTGCAGATTAATTGAGTGAAATATTTTAGTCGGCTTTGTAATTTTTCATGTAATTTATTTAAGTTGCTTAGGGATGAATAAATTGGATTAGGTACGTTCTTACCGTTGCTAAGCAAGATTTTTGGTGATTTGTTTTGGAAGATGTTAGCTACGTTACTTTTTTAATATTATAAATGTGTGACATGCAAATTGTGTTGGTTTTGTATGTCATGAAACCTGACAAACAAGATGGTTCACCATGATGGTAAGGGACCATCCACATCCACCATCACCTATTAGCAATATCAAGAGACTACCAATGTCTTGCCAACGCTAGTATAATGAACACACGGCTACATATCAAGCTATACATTTCCAGTATAAAAGCTGATCTCGCATTGTAGAGGATTTCCGTACAATACGTAGCCGTGTGTACGAGGGTCTGAAAAGTTTCCGAACTAACAAAGATGCAAGTTTTTTTTTTTATTTACTACATAGTATCCTTGTAAGTCTTCATACTTCTTGCAGCGATGAGCACAAACAGATTTCCTAGCTTTTGTTGACGAGAGCTGTCATGTCATGTTGAGGTCGGAAACTTTGCAGACCACTCCCGTAAAGTTTACACTTGGGCCATCTTTTAAAAGCCCATATACATCCATTAGTAAAAAAAGGCGAACATAGTGCGGCAAATAGACATCTTCACCATCATCCCCTTGTTAGACATGCGTACTTATTTTAAGGTCTGTACCATACTTTAGAACATCCAGATTAAAACAATTGAATTTGGAACCTGGACCATTGATAAAAAGTTTATTTTCGAACAACAAAATATCTTCTTGATACTACTTCAATTTCGATTCTCGTTCAGGCTCACGACTTTTGGTAGTTCCAAAAGTTTATTTTTACCTTTTGTTTCTTTATTTATGGATTGCTTTGTTCCAGGAGATTACTCACTGGACATAAAGGACGTGACTCTAGATGATGACGGCAGATACCAGTGCCAAGTCAGTTCCGGATTAAACGGTCAGTCCACATTTGCATGTTATCTAAATATCCGGTTACCCATTGTACCAAATTAATTGCGGTTGCAAGAATGCTACCAATTTAGTTCATCCTGTATACATGTCGAGTTTTAGTCATTTAATTGGAGGGGGAGCTTACTGTTTTTGTTTTTTTATATTTATTTAATAATAATAAAGAAAACTTTATAATAAATCAAGCCGACTCATGAACACAATTGATGTAGGACAGGACTGGACCTTATTGAATGAAATCTGTGCAAAATCACTGACTAGTTGCGGAATTGGATTGCTCGATAGTGCTACTCTAAAACTTTTCTCGATGCGCCAATGTTTATTTCTAAACTATATTTTATTTTTATAACATATGGCTACTGATAGCTTGCATTTGGCTACTGACGCGTCCAAAAGACGATGTTGAAGCCTCAGGCGCCGAACCCACACAGAGAGTTCTAGAGTTCTGCGTTTCGCGTTCAAGCGTTCGTTCTATGCGGCGCCTTTAAAAGTAAAAAATGTGTATGACGTGTGATTGGTAGCGAATATTTCAGAACTCTAGACTGCTTGCTGTGTGCACAATAGTGAATGTGGAACGCAGAACACTGAACGAAGAACTCTAGAACGCCTAAGTTAGAGCAGAGAAACCCCTAGCCTTGAAAGTCCCTAGATTGTAAGAGTCAAGAAACACATATGCTTTAAATTCAATCAATTAAACAATAATTCATGATACGTAGGTGAACCAGGAATCCGGTCCCGTTACGCGCAGCTTACGGTGCTAGTCGCCCCGGATCCGCCCCGGATCCTTCAAGGTGCCTTCATAGACGCGACTGAAGGCCAGCCAGTTGACATTGAATGTGTCTCAGTAGGTGGAAAACCTGCTGCTGAGGTGAGTTATTTCTTTTTACCCGACTGACCTGGAAGGAGGGTTATGTTTTTCGAGTGTATGTATGTATGTATGTACCTATGTCTATTTCTTTGGCACGCTCTGCAGCCTAAACGGCTTGATGGATTTGAGCATATGAGGTGTCGTTAGATTCGTCTTAACTATGGGAGTGTCATAGGGTATATTAAAAACAAAAATTTCGTTATTATAACAATATGGGTATCAAATGAAAGCTTCTGAACAGGCCATTCCATACATGTATATATTGTAATACTTTTATGCTACCATTTTGACGTAAACTGCAAAAAAACACGTTTAATGCAAGGATAGTAGGTAGGTACTGAGCGGTTACCGTACGTTACTCACAGAGTTGCGACGGTTATTAGCCTTACTTTACCGTACCGCTCATTTACTTACTAATACATACAACCCATTCATTAAAAAAGCTAAAAAGTCTGAAATAAATTAAAAGAAACAAATAACCCGACTGCGTCAAGAGCTTGTTTTTCTCTTTTCAGTTATTTTTTGTTTGACGCAGTCGGGTTTTTTGATTCTTTTAATAATTTAATTTATTAAATAAGATGAGATGGAATGAATGGCTTAGAGCAGGGCTTCCCAAACTTATTTTAATGATGACGCCCTTGGGAAGTTGCCATATTTTTACCTATGCCCTATGCTCTACCTCTCATAGGAACAGATGTAGGTACCTATTAAATTATAGATTTTTATAATATTAATATTTGTTTCAGATAACATGGTTGGACGGGAACCAACAAGTTATAAAGAAGAACGTACAAAGTAGAGTGGAACTCCTTCCAGATGAGCAGAGATTTAAAACAAGGTAAGCCTATAATACTCATTTTTGTATAATTGTAAAAAAATATAATGGAACAAGTTTTGTTTGTAATTAGTATTTGTAATTAATATAATGTAATCCAGTGTTTGAAATTAGGCAAAAGAAAACTCAAAATTACAGGTCTTAAAAAATTCTACGAAAAATACTTGCTTGCGGGTAATACCACGGGACGAAATTTTAGTTTTTAGTAAACGATGTTTCAGATTTTTTTTGTTTAATTAAATGGGTTTACGTTTGGCCACTGACCCGCCCATAAGGGACGAAGACGAGGCCTAAGATGGAACACGCTTACCCAGAAGGAACCTATTCACTCCGGCCTTGAAAGTCCCCAGATTGTAAGAGTCAGGAAACACAGACGCCGGAAGCAAGTTCCACTCACTTGTTGTCCGCATTATAAATGAGAGAATGGGATGCAAAATGCTGTGTCCGTATTTTCGGTATGTCAACAACGTACGGGTGAAAGTTTTTCCGGCATCTTGTGGTTCGTCATATACAAATTAATGTCATATACATACATTATTACCCTAATTGTATATATGTCTAAAATATCATCAAATAGTAAAAAAGCAGAAATAAAAACAAAAATAAATCGTTGTCTGGTTATACATCAAGATAATTTCGAAAAATAAGAAGAATAATAACTTCAAAATTCAGCAAAAATATAAAAAGACTAGCATAACCAACACTTTTTGGTAAGATCACGTTTTCTGTTTATTTTCATGAAATCATGTATTTATTCAGTAATAAATACGGTATTACACAATAATGACCAATGCATCCAATGCATCAGTGAAGTAAAATGAAAAGAATACGTGTATCATTTAAAATGTCTCAAAAAGTCCGTGAAAAGTTAAAAGCAGAACGGCTGCCATTTTACCAAAACATGAGACAAGGCTGTAAAGCTCTAAACCTTTGCCTGCCTTTTGACGAACCAAACAAACAACAATCTTAATAGGTGACAATTGACCAATCTTAACACAGTTCAATGTAACACCATGACACTCACAGGTCAGTGCTGCGGTTAACGCCGAGCAAGCTCCACCACAACCAGACAATAACGTGTCAGGCGCAGAACACCGCCGACAGGGCACATCGGATGGCCACCGTGCATTTCGAGGTAAGTATCTACCTGATTTTTATATCTATTTATTTATTAGACTATTTGATAGGGTGAAATAGTTATACACAATAAGTTTAGTGAGAAAAAAGGGAATGTATTTAGAGGGTTTAGCTAGGAGCATCAGAGAAGCGAAGGAGCTGAGAACTGTTCTTCACGTGTTGTCTTTTTTTTACTATTGAATAAACCTATAACATAGAAGAAAAAGAAAATACCAGCAATTTTAATTAGTTTCTGTATAATATGAGAGAAAAAAAACATTTAATAAAAAAAAACTGATTTGTCATGTCACTCTGTTGGGATCCTAGTTTAATAATAAGTAAGGTAAGAAACTAACTCGTAAGTTATTATGATAACCCAGTTTGACGCAAGTCGGCCCTAATGGTGAAAATGTAGAGAAATGTTATATACTAGGTATGTCATTATTATATGAATAGGAACGTCAATGATCTCGACCTGTCAACTGTCACTTAAAAAGTACGGTTTGCAAAAATAATGAGCGACAAAATCTATTGAAGTTTTAATTGGCTTTAAAAATAATTTAAACTTTTTTTTAACTATGAAGTCACAATATGGCTGAATGTCAGGTACAACCAATCATTAAATCGATTCCTCTTTATATTTTCACAAATGTCATCGTAAGTAATCCCTCACAATAGAGCTGCTCAAAATTATGTACTATCATCATTACAAAAATTCAAACATAAAGCTCTTTTCCAGGTGAAGTATGTACCAAAAGTAAACGTGACACTAAAGTCCGTTGCCATAAACGACATGATACCAGAAGGCACTGAAGTAAGGATACACTGTGACGTGGACGCAAACCCAGCGCCGCTACTCTACCGGTGGTACCTGAACGATAACCCTGTCATTGGAGATTATACCGATGAGATGGTAAGTTTAGAAAATGTATCTTACTTTGTTATGCGAGTGAACACTAGGTGGGTATGGTCAAAGCTATACAAAAATATTATAAACTTATTTCTGTCCTTTTTTGACGCCGAATGCCAAAGAAAGACGTAACAAAAGTAAGGTTATAAGTTTCGAGATGTTAGCTGACTCCCAGGTGATACCATGTTTAAAACAACGTTTCCTTTTAGTAGGTACTCAAGTTTGGCTTTTGGCTTTCGTTATTTCAAACCTGCGTGTTATTATTATATCTAAAAATTCAAGATAATTCACAAATTATCTAAAGTCTAATAAGTTTGTTCATATATCAATGAATATTAATAAATAAATAAATTAGTAATTATTTTTAATGTTTCATAATGCGCCAGCGCAACTCCATCCATTCCTATTCAACAATGCACTATTTATAATTGAAATTTGCGTACAACAATACAAACGGTGGTATTTAAATTAATGAGCATAATCCAACGCTGCGGATGCGATGCGGATGTCCTTTACAAGCGGTGTATGAATGAAAATATAAATAAAACAAAGTACAAAAGTACATTATATCCAATTTAACCGGAGCTTATGACTGCAGTAAGGTACTAGGAATGTTGAATTTTTCAGTAGAGCGCACTCTAGTGTTGTGACTGTACCTATACACGTGGGAGGTGTGGATTTAAATGAAAACTATTAAAACAGAAAAAATTTGATTCAACGTTTCAGTTTTCGAAAAAAAAAATTAAGAAAAATCAAAGTCAAAGTCAAAGCCATTTATTCAATTTAGGCCCATTTACTGAAGTTACCACCGGTTCGGAACTCGGCTTTCAACTGAGAAGAATCCGGCAAGAAACTCAGCAAGGTTACATTTTTTAAATATTTTTTTGGAGAAGCTGACTATGTTTGGCTTTTTTTTCCAAATAATTAACAATAAAAAAGATATACCTAAGCATAGATACAGACGAAAAAAGAACAAGAAAATAAATAAAAAATAATACCCTTAAAATGTGTGATTATATGACGATAAATAAAAAATCAGGCATTTTTCAAAGTTAAATTACTGAGAATAAAACATAATCAGTACATCTTTAAAGATGTCTAATTCTAACTGTGTACATATTTTTTAGAATGTCTAGAACAATATCTAGAACTAACAGTAACAGTAAAAAAATGTCACTTTATTTCACTTTTTTGTTTTAAACTCGAAGATGTCACTAAATATAAACTCTGAAATAACCATATAATAACTTAGCTCACTTCATAGCAAAATCAACACTGAATTCCAAAGCGAAAATTAAATTCGTTTAAAAGCAAATTTTGAAAATTATATTACACGGGTACAACACTAGCTCACTCTATAGTTTATGCATGACTGAATCCCAGCACACACCGTATGAAATTCAGAATGGAATTGCTAAGTTAACGTTTATTGTAGTGTGTGAAATTAAGGGGTGTAAAAGGCTTCACTTAATTTAGTTTCCTTTGTAAGTTTGGGAGCTTAATATTAAACTACTGACATAAGATCAGTGTAATTTTTTATTTAATTTTTTGACTAGTTTATTTAAGATTATATTTATTTGGATATTTTTGCGTGTTTTGCTTTACGTAGATTTTATTATTCAGGAATAAAAAAAAAAACATTTTACCAGCATGGCAACCAAAGGCGATTTTATTTTAAGGCGATGATAACTCAGTGTTAGTGACGTCGGATACGGAGATGAAGGTCCCTACAATGAACTAGAGCTTGCGGTGTAGGAAAACATCGTGAGGTGTTATCACAACACATAAACCATAACATGAGGTGAAAACATAGCACGGTGGTAGGGTACTTTGCAGTACACGCTTGGCTGGCTACCACCCTAAAGTTGAAAATCTGTCACCAAGGACCTTTCGGTGTGTTCCGACATTTGCACTTGAGAGCCAGTTCCTTCTAGGCTTTGTGTGCTTAACACCTTCGGCTACATCATCACTTACCATGGTGAGATTGTGGTCAAATACAGGCCTATAAACAGTAAAAAATAATAAGAATCCAGTTTGCAAATAAGAAGTAGCAGATATTTTTTTTGTAATTTTTGCATGGCGTTCTTTAATAAGAGTATGAACAGAGTCTGTGCAAGTGATACCTCTGATTTTGCTTAAGCGTCTGTAGGCTACTGTAACCATTTACCATCAGGCGGGCCGTATGTTTCTGTACTATAAAGATCCGACCAAGTGTGAGTCGGACTTGCACATGGAAGGTTCGGTAAAAACATTTCTAGTATCTAATCCCTTTAGTTTTAAATTTTATTCCATTATTATTATTTGTATATAGCGGCAATAGAAATACACATTCTGTGAACTTTCTACCTATAAAGGTTCATGAGACAGCCCACTGACAGATAGTGACGGACGGATAGTGGAGGCTTAGTAATAGGGTTTCGGTTACACCATTTGGGTACGGAACCCTATAAAAGACAGATTTCTAGACTCAATTATTATAAGTCCGCGTAGATTTTAAGTATTTATTTTTGTTTTAGATCATCTTCAATATATCCAGGAAGCACCATAAGGCCGAAGTAAGATGTGAAGTTAGCAACTCAGTCGGGAAAGGACAGGAAAAAATAACTCTCATTGTTACGTGTAAGTTGAAATGTAAAAAAAAAGTATGTTATACAGCTAGTTTATCCCAAGTTTGTACGATACTGGGTTATACTTTGCCACTGTCGAAAATTCACTTGATTGATTGTTTTTTTACTGTTCGGTTTATTGAGATGTTTTTCCGTTTTTTTCATCTATTGGAACTCCATCAATAAGATGACTTATAAGAAATCTCGCCATGATGTGGCAGAAGGATTCAATAATACTCTATTCTCCAGATCCACCAGCATTTAGAAGTAGACTGCAGAACGTGGAAGCAAATGAAAACTCCGATGTAACACTCTTTTGTGATGTTGATGGACAGCCCAAGCCACAGTTACGATGGCTGTTTCACGAGCCTGGCCGAATTGGGGTAAGTGACTACCATGGCACAACCTAATAAGCATCACAGCCTGTTGGACATAGACCTTTCCTGATAATTGCTAAATCTTCAATTCCCCACTATATTCACAGTCTCTTGCTAGATTTCACAGGGTATCGGTCCACCTAGCAAGAGGGCGATTCATACTTTGCTTGCCTGAATGCGGTTCCTAGTCAAGATCGTCTACTTTATTGGTCATCGGTTCTGACTGTTATAGTTATTCACCGGATTTTCTTATAATGGTCTCTCCTTTAAAGAAATCCCGAGTATATCATTACTTGATCTAAGGAATTATTTATAGCATTATGTGAGCGAGCAATATTTTTCAGCAGGTCAAGGGACAGGATGCCAAATTGAAGGTAAAAGTCAACCGTGAGACGGCTGGACGGTACATCTGCAAGGCGACCGTTAAGGGATATCCTGAAATTGAGAGTGAAGCTACCGTCTTTATGAAAGGTAGGCTATATTCTATAGATGATCTTTTGTGATCTATAGAAATAAATGATGTGAAGGCAAATTAATAAGGGAATCTAGCAACTATGTTAATATCTATAAACTCAGTTATAAGACAAATAGCTTTACGTAATTAATCATTGAACTTAATATTAATTTCTTGATGATTTATTTAGATGTCCCAAAGATCCTGTCAAACAGGACTCAGTTTGGGTCTGAAGGTGAAGCAGTGAGGATAGAATGTGCCGCTCTCTCAGTGCCAAAAGCTGTTGATGTCACGTGGTATTTTGAAAATAGGGAGATCAGCCTCATAGATCCGGTAAGTATTAATAAACAAAGGGTAATAATGCTTGAAAACTATAACTTTATGGTAGTCTCTATGATGATGATCTCACAAGATGCAATTGGCATTTTTTGTGATCTATCCAAGGCCTTTGACTGCGTTGACCACCGTACTCTGCTCCTTAAGCTAAAATATTATGGTATTCGTGAGGCGGCTCATGATCTTGTTCTATCTTATTTAAGTAATCGCCAACAAAAGGTAGGAATTTGTGATACAACATCGAAGGGATCTTTAGTTAAAATGGGGGTACCCCAGGGTTCAATACTAGGTCCATTTCTATTTCTAGTGTATATTAATGATTTACCATCTGTTGTAAACGGTCTCTCAGATATAGTCTTGTTCGCTGACGATACTTCATTTATTTTCAAAGTAGATAGAAAAGACAAAGAACTTATTAAAGTAAATGATACCATGTCAATAGTCTCAAAATGGTTTGCTGTAAATAATTTGTTATTAAATTCTAGGAAAACTAAATGTTTAAGATTCTCCCTTCCAAATGTAGTGCAAGTAGACAGTCAGGTATTAGTAGATGGCATCAGTTTGGAATTAGTTAGTAAAACAGTATTTTTGGGTATCACATTGGATAATAAATTGCAATGGGGTCCTCAGATAGAATCATTAGCTGGTAAATTAAGTTCTGCTGCATTTGCTGTTAGGAAAATCAAACAATTGACGAATGTCGAGACGGCCAAATTAGTTTATTTTGCATACTTCCATAGCTTTTTATCTTACGGCGTATTACTTTGGGGATCTGCAGCAGATATTGAGACTATTTTTATATTACAAAAAAGAGCAATTCGTGCAATTTATAGTATGGGTGCTCGTGAATCATTAAAGGAATTATTTAAGGAAATAAACGTTATGACCGTTCCATCACTTTATATCTATGAAAATATAATGTACATACGTAAAAACAAAGAAATGTATAAAACAAAAATGGAGACTCATAATATCAATACAAGACAAAAAGAGAAATTAGTTGTTCCGTATTTTAGACTAGCTAAAGTTCGTAAGTCATTTCTTGGCAATAGTGTGCGCTGTTATAACAAAATACCACTTGCGGTGACCAAGATGACTGATTTTAAATTTAAATCACATATAAAAAAAGTTCTGAAAGAAAGAGCTTATTATAAAGTAGCCGATTATATTGAAGATAAAGATGTCTGGAAGTAGGTAGCTGCACTCTGCACAAGTGCACCTTGCTCATACTTATACAAAAGCCAGTAGGTCAATAATTGTGTGTTTTGTATTTTTAAGGTTATTATTTTTTATTTATTTTCTTGTTCTTTTTTCGTCTGTATCTATGCTTAGGTATATCTTTTTTTTTTTTTTTTTTTTTTATACGACTAAGTCGGTAAACAAGCATATGGCCCGCCTGATGGTAAGTGGTTACCATAGCCATATGGACGCTTGCAACACACGAAGTATCGCTTACGCGTTACCGACCTTTCCCCCTCCCCTATGAGCTCTGGCGACCTTACTCACGCGCAGGAACACAACTTTACACAACATAAAGTTATTTGGCTTCTATAAGGTGGAGGTACTTCCCCAGTCGAGCTGCTCTTTGAGTGAATAAACACTATGCTCTACCTCTCTCATTATTTTTAATTATTTGGAAAAAAAAAGCCAAACATAGTCAGATTGTCCAAAAAATATATAAAAAATGTAACCTTGCTGAGTTTCTTGCCGGATTCTTCTCAGTTGAAGGCCGAGTTCCGAACCGGTGGTAACTTCAGTAAATTTGACCTTCATAAGTGCCCTTCTGGGGCCTAAATTGAATAAATGGCTTTGACTTTGACTTTAACTTTGATACACTAATCACCAGATCAGATATATAAGGATACTTGTGCTTTAGCAGATTTTGATGAGAGCTTTATTGACTAATTTAATAATTCACTGCCGAATTGGTCAAATAGTTTGACTAGATTTCGGAGATACTTTAATTTACTCTAAGTATTACAGAATTTAAATCATCTGGAATGAGTTACAATTACTCTCCTTGTTGTTATATATTATCAGGGTCGTGCTCCTGCAATTGGAATATATATAGCGGTTGATGATGCTAATGATATCTTGTTTCAGGACTTCGCAAAATTGGATGAAACCCTATCAGACGGTGTAGTGAAACATTATTTAGTGATCAGAGCAAGTCAGTCTAAGCACTATGGAATGTACAACTGCAGTGTTGCCAATGAATTTGGCAGTGCAAATGCTGCTATTATTCTTAAACCTATAAGTAAGTATAAATACTTTTAAATAAGTAGAAAATATGAGAAGGATCAGTTTAAAGCAGAAGAAAATAACTAGACTTGCTTTTGAAAAGAGTAAATTATTCTTATTTTTAATTTCTTGAGTATGCTAGGTGTTGAAATTATAGTTTTTTTAACGTGCCCTTTCTTTCTTATAACAGTAGGTATAGTATGGAGTAGGTATAGTTTAAGGCGATGATAGCTCAATGGTAGTGACGTCGGATACCGAGACGAAGGTCCCGGGTTCGAATCCTACAATGAGCTTGAGCTTTCGGTGAAGGAAAACATCGTGAGGAAACCATAGCACGGTGGTAGGGTACTATGTAGTACCCGCCTGGCTGGCTACCACCCTCAAGTTGAAAATCTGTCGCCAAGCCCCTTTCGGCGTGTTCCGACAGCTGCACTTGAGAGCCAGTTCCTTCTAGGCTTTGTGTGCTTACCACCATCGGCCGCATCATCACTTACCATAGTGAGATTGCGGTCAAACACAGGTCTATAAACAATAAAAAAAAAAAAAAAAAAAAAAAAAAGTAAATCACAGATTTTTACCCACTAATTTCCTTGCAGAAACTTTACCACTCTTCATAATCCTTGTTGGAGTGACATCAGGCATCATCATCTTCTCTGCTTTCATCATCCTTCTGGTCATCTGCCATAGAAGAAGAAGAAAGAAGAGTCAGCAAATGAGCGAGAAACCTGACGTCACTGTTACTACCAGTGATATGTATAAAGAGAGTGATAGAAGTTCAAATATCAGTGATTTGAAATTGCAGTTACCCCAGAGTGACGGGAGTTATGAATTGGTAAGTTCTATTTAAATGGTACGAATAAAAGTCAATAATAGAAGAGCTGCAGCCCTTAAGAAGAAGCGTACATATTGCGCTCACCCCAAATAATTGGGAAAAAGGCAGAAAAGTCAATGATAATCGTTTAGTAAATATGTAGTTACTACAATTGGATGTTATCTATAAGATTACTAAAAAAAGCCTTTTTTTCAGTACCATAACATAAGTTAAATTAATAGTACCCACTATTTCACCTGCTTTCCCGGGATAAATAAATCTAGCCTAATCTAGGATTAGTAAAATACTCGGGGATAGTGTAGCTTGCTACTAGTGAAAGTTTTTTTTCAAATCCGACTTATAGATCCAGAGATTAGCCCGTTTAGATATTATTGTAGATAACTACAGTTTCATTTAATTTTGTTTCAACAAAAACATACATTTCATAACAAGTACAATAGTACCCAACTGATATGGCACTCTCTATCTCTATCTTCGATCGCACAGAAAGGAAAGTATGGCCCCGAAGATTAACGAAAGAATGCTTAAAACTTACAATCAACCTTAGATCACTACTATAAGGTTCATAATACACTGCAGCTGTTAGTTCCGTCTCACTCGCAAGTCACGCCCTCCGCACGGCGCGTGCTAACATGGCGGCAGCTGCCGACCAATAGCGTTTCCCGCGCTTTGAAAATGTATCTTTTGCGCAGGTACATCGGTAAGCCATATTAGTTGGGTATTACTGTACGTCTGGATTCAAAGCAAAATTTAGGTGTATCTTTATCTTTGACATCATCTATACCATATTTATTATTATCTAGGAATACACCAGCTCTGATCGGTCGGACAGCAAGATGGCGGCCGGCGGCCTGCCGCTCGCCGGCCCAGTCACGCTTCCCAACATGCGACACGATGAACTCATGCAGTTCAGATACAGCAACGACTACTCCGATCCCACCTATAGCGATCCTTATTATAAGGTTAGTGTGCTTAGGTATCAGTGTTCACTTTCTTAGTTTCTGTTACGGTTTGGATTTTACCTCTCATTTCAATATGATCGTTTGATTAAGTTTTAAAATCACGCTTTTAGTTATTAGAATGTTATAATAGATGATTGGTTTTAACATCACACAAAAGTTATTCCTTTCTAATAAATTTATGTCATTGAAATATCACCTTATTAATAAGATAATTGCTACATCCTACTGCATAGTACTGAGTCTGTGTATATTTACAAAAATGTACTAATATTATGCTTTATATCAGTTACCTGGGACCCGTTTTATGTAGCTACTCTACAAGTCTGCACTCTGCTGTCTTCAATTCACTTTTCAAATATTACGTAGTGAATAGTAAAACTGTCTATGACATTCTAACATGTGAATTGGTAACGCTCACTCTTCACTCTTCCGAATATGACACTTGAGTCTGCGAAGTATTTGTACATAAAACATAAATTCCGCTGAAGAGTTCAGAATAAGGAGTGCAGAGTCGCAGAGTAGCTACATAAAACGGGCCCTTTATTTCAAGATTTTTTTTGTTTGCAAAGTTCTGCTTAGTTTGGGATCACATAGAAAAATGTTTGAAGATATTTATTATCATATTTATTTTAGAATTTGATTTATACAATAAATTAATGCTCCAGATACTGAGCTTTTTACTTGACATCATTTATTAAGTACTTCTGCTATTCAATAAACATAGCAAGCCAATAAGTTATCAAAAGTAAACCCTTCCCTTGTTTCTGTTAGAACCCCGCGGGCTACGTGTACGACTACCCCCAGGGGTACGCGCCTCCCCCTAACTTGAGGGTTCAGTCCCCGACGCAGTTGGAAGTGCCCCAGGCCAATAGGTAAGTGTACTTTTGGTAGGTGAATTTAAATTATTGATTTTATTAATACGGGATATTAGGTGAAACGACCTGGATTGTATTTTAGGTTAGAAATATTTGAATTTTAAACAGAAAAACGATTTTAAGTTTAGTTCTGAATCCGAGATAAAGTTAGCTGTTAGCTTGTTATCTGTAGATTAGTCTTGATTTGGAATTTGATGGAAAGTTCAATTTATTTCTTTTAAAAGTCATATATTTTGAATTCATAATTATGTTATTACTATAGCTGGTCCGCGCGGTTTCACCTGCATTCCCGAGGGATCGTTTATTTTCCTGAGATAAAAAGTATCCTATGTATTAATCCAGAATATATTCGATCTGTGTGCCAAATTTCATCCAAATCCGTTCAGTAGTTTTTGCGTGAAAGAGTAACTAACATCCATACATATAAAGTTTCGTTTATAATATTACTAGCTGTCCCCCGCGGTTTCACCCGCGTTCCCGCGATAAAAAGTCTATGTCCTTCTGCATACCATATGCTATCTGCATGCCAAATTTCATGATGATCCGTTGAGTAGTTGAGGCGTGAAGGCGTAACAAACAAACAAACTCACTTTCGCATTTATAATATTAATATTATATAAGTAAGGATAATGATAGTAAGGATAATGAAATTAACACTGATATTAATCTATATTAAAAATGCGAAAGATTGGATGCATGTTTGTTACACACTTCAATAAATTTGGCACGCCTGATAGAGTTATGTTCTGGATAGGATACTTTTTATCCCGGGAATGCAATTATCCCTCGGGTACACGGGTGAAACCGCAGGTCGCAACTAGTATTAATATATTCTATGGATACTCCTTTTTTAAATGTTTTAATTTAATGTAATAAAATAAAAACTTAAAGCTTGTTTAAATTATAACATTAGGTATATTATTTTTAAATATTCATCTATTAAAAGCACCAGCAAGTGACCAAAACGATATTTTCTCAATAGGTCGCTACAAGGTTCATTGACGCGTAGCATCGACACAGCATCAACATTGCCGATGTCAGCGGGCAATGGCTCACAAAACAACTCTTTACAACGAACGAACAAGTCGGAAGAGACCGACGCTATTAACAATTTGGGACTGCCCCTTGGTGGCGATGGTAAGATTGGCTGTAAAATCTTTTAATACCCTCTCATTACCTATATTTTTTAAATATCTATCGACTAGAATAATTAACCTCAATATGGGATAAAAAAATGTATAGTTATTTTTATTAGATAGATTGCGTTTGTTAAAAATGATAACATGGTAAGTGACAATGACACTGAAGGATGTAATATCAGTCATAAAGTTTAAAGTACGATTGACTCTTACCTCAAATTTACTTTTGCTACAAGCTATCACATGTAATTTATAAATGACCCTCGTGAGTGCGTAAAATTATCAAATATTTTAAAACGTAATATTATAGAGATAAAACATCAAATAATACTACAGGAACATTAAGATAAAGTTATTTTACAGGACCACCAACGCCAATATACGCCCAACCAAACAACAAACACAATCCGGGTGTAGACCTCAGATACGCCGCCACTTATGGTAACCCGTACTTGAGGAATAGCTCACTTGGTAAGTAATACTTAGTCAAATTGTAAAAAAAAAAATCTGACTCACTGCATCTCTGCATTATAAATTAACTATTTAAACTAATCTGATACGTAATTCAAATGAAAACGTTTCGTAATTAATAATTTCTTTTACACTTCGAATTCTGTGAACTATATCGACACTTGCAACAAGCGGAGCATCACTCATGCGTTACTGACCCTTTCCCCTCCCCAATTTGCTCTAGCAACCTCACTCACGCGCAGGAATACAACATGAAGATTTTGGGCTGCGGTATTTTGAAAATCAGTTCCTCTTTGAGCGAATAAACGCTACGCTCTACCTCTCTTAAATTATTATCAATTCCAAAATTTCTCTGTAGCTAAATAATTACCTATTCAAACACAGAGGGTTAATCCCTACAAAAGACGATCCATAGTCACGATTGGCTATCGGCTCCGGTTGGCTATCAGAATCTGTAGTATAATAATGTTGTTCGTTTAATCAGGTTACGGGAGTCAAGTGCACACGGCTAAGCCCGCGGCGACTCCCGCACCACCCCCGTACTCTGCTGTGAGGAGCTCAGTTGTGCTACCTTCAGGTAAGGATTTAAAACATTACAAATAATAATATGACCTTTTCTTGACATTTTTACAGTCCATTTTCGGGATTCAATAAGTGCCATCACTTATCAATCTGGTGCTAGTCTGACAGAAAGTGTGGAGAATATGACAAGCGTGGTTGAGGGAGTGAAAGTAGATCGGTGTTGGCTGATCTTCGTCTCACCATATGCTTTTCTATGGTGCAATACACATCTTGCAGTCATAAGCGTATGTTTTTTTTTTCTATGTTTGAGTTTTGAAAAGATTATTATAATTTACATTTATTAGATGTTACAGCACTGATTGTACATTAATTAAATAATCTCTGTCTATAACATAATAATATTAATATTTCATTCTATAACATCGATTTCACTTTACTATACCTACGATATTTACCGAATAATCGAGCATAAATTTTGCAAAGTTTGCAAAACAGGAATTTCTCTTAGTTTGGTGTTACCACAACGACTTTGATAACTCGCATAAATCTAATTGCATCCAAAGAACAGCTACGACTGAATAATTTATGGCAACACTGTGCTCAGTTATTTAACCTTTGTGGTTTTAGCTACCGTTTTATTGAATTTGAAGAAAATTATTTTCTCTTTAATGTTACTAAACATACTTAAACTTCATTCTACTTAATATAATAAACGTGAAAGAGAGAACTTTTGTATGTTAACTTGTGATGCCTCATCGGTATAATATTGATAATCAAACAATGTAACTTACCGTTTAGTGAAAAATAAATGGACCTTTGGATATTATATTTTTCTTTTCTGTATTTTACTATATTTTTTACAGGTAATGGCAACCAACCATCACAGGCCACTCACGTATAGCGAAGGTGTAATGTTACAAGACTTGTATAAAACAAAATGAACAGTTTTCTAATACAACTATAAATATTTGTTAATTGTAAAATAATTATGTTCCTAATGATAGACGTAAAAAATTGTACGACTGAGTAATTTGTAAATAAATAGGGCAACATTTGTAAAAAATAATAAAATTAATACGAACTTGATTATTTGACGAAACTTTGTATCTCAAGTTGTCAGTGTTGTCACACTATATATTTGTGTTTAAAATGTTTTCAATTGACATCAAATTGTTGTTTTTAAATCTATTGTGCCTTGTATGTGACTCAAACTTATTTCACAAAGTTCCATAAAAAATTTTAAAATATTGAAATCCGAATTAATTTAATTCTTTAAAGTTGCTTAATACTTTGATTTGTGAAATAAGTTTCAAATAATTATAACTTCATTAATATTCATTATTTTGTTGATATTTATAATACAGGCCTAATTATAAAATTAAATTATTGTGGTCACAAAAAATTCTTTCAGTAGAAATAACTAGGATCAAATCAATTGCTCAACAAATAGATTGATAATTATAATTCCATTATATTATTTCCACAATAAATAAAATTGTAATGAATATTATTAATATTTATTTCAAAAGTAGGGCCTTTATTTATGTCTACAATATTGTATTAATATTAAATGTTTAAATTAAACAAAAAAAACTGCTCTATACGGCAATACAAATAACACTATTTGTACATTAATACAATAAAATGAATTTTAAGTATCTATTAGTCAGAATAAACGTAGATAGGTAGCATAAATAATATAACTTTTAGTGAATATTAAATCAGTATGATAGCAAAATCATATTTCTGTGATATAATAATTATATAGTTACATGAAACTATGAAGTGCATTTTTTTAATAAATAAAAAAATAAATAAATCAGATCGCGTGAAAACCCTCGTTTAAATTAATTATAACGATTGTAACTACAATTTTCGTGTGCCACATATATAGTTTTTATAGTTTTTTTTATTATAGTTAAAGTAATATTAAAAGCGCTAAATATCTTTGATTTAATAAAATGGAGTGCAAAGATATTTTTTACCTCAGTGAACTTGGGCATAGAAGCAGATTGTTTTTCTTTGTTTAAAAATATTAAAATGTATAAAAAATATTGCATGATACAGTGTTTTTGTTCTTGCATGCGAATATTATTTGTAATTATTTCTGTAATAAACTGTTCTCAGAATGGAAACTGTTTTTTTTTCACGAATATTTACGTCGAAAACTACCAGCCTTATTAGGTGTTATTTTCCTCGTAGCTGTCAATAAAACTTCCATAAAACTCACATCAGTAATTAATCCGACAACAAAAACATTCCAATAAAAAAATTGAGCATTTAAGTTAATGATAACATAAGTATCGTTAAATAATTTATATAACCACTCCAACATTCCTATTGCTCAATAAGATATCATTTTACACAGATATTAGCAATGAGTTGACACAGTATATATAGCAATTCAGTGGTTTAACGCCTTCATGTGTGACATCATGTCGTATAGATTGTGACATTCCTAGTGACTAGTGTTCGATAAGTGTCACATTACTTTTCATTGGTTCAACCAAGGTCCAACTAATGAAAGCACTGAATTGAAAATAACGAGTAACATTTTGTTCTGGTTTTATTATTGTGAATACATACTGCTCTTAAAATGATTTTTTTATACTAGCTGTCCCGCACGGTTCACCCGCATTCCCGAGGGATCGCATGTTTTCCAGAGATAAAAAATATCCTTTGTCCAGAACATATTCTATCTGTGTGCCAATTTTCATAAAAATCCGTTCAGTAGTTTTTGCGTAAAAAGTAACAAACATCGATACATACAAACTTTCCCGTTTATAATATTAATAAGTATGGAATTTGTGAGCCTACTATAAAACCCATTGACTGAATTCAGGACATTTGCAAGAATCTTAAAATTACCCCATAAGAAAGCTATTTAACGTTGTGTAATGAAATGAAATGAAATGAAATGAAATAATTTATTCATTCAAATAAGCCTTCACAGGCACTTATGAATAGTCAAACTCTAATACTCTAATGCACTAATGCACGGTTCGGAAGGTTGATTTTGCTGAGAAGAGCCGGCAATAAACTCAGCAATTACTCTTTTCAAAAACAAACTTAAATTTATTACATCAGATGTTTCCTGCGAGAGCGAGCGCTACAACCACGCATTTTTATCATTTAAATATTCTTTAATATTGTAGTAAGCATCGAAATATAAAACTAAAGGAATGTAACTCGAGCTCAAAAATCATTCCACGCAAACCGAACCGCGGTGGGCGTTGCCGAAAAAGAGAGACGCACCGCGCTGACAGTTCTCCGGTATCATTGAGTCGATGCGTTCGTGTCGCGAGGGACTTAGAACTGTGATTATTATTGTGTTTTGCGTTGTTTACATTGTGCAAATATGCCGTCATGTGTTGTTAAGTGGTGTAGAAGCCATACAGATATGAAGAATGCTGGAATCATTTTTCATATGTGAGTAAATAAACATTTTGAAATCCTAAACTTGTGACTCTGGAAAGTGTTATGCAACATGAACGCAACATGCGTATTTATTTAACACGTTTTGATATTTCACTTAAACTGTTATGCACTAGTACCTATAATTATAAAGAGGATAGAACCTTTGTGGCATAGCGTGCCAGCCGCCATTTTAGTTTTATTTTTCTATGTTGCGGCGCTCGGTGTTACTTATGTATATGGGTAGAGGACACTTATACAAACAAAAGTAAAGTGTCACGTTTCCGAGATATTTGGAGGTAATATCCAAATAAATAGTTAAATCGGTAAAACTTTCCAAGACGGGACGTGAGGTAGGGGGGAGGGGGGTATACGAGGGGGTACGGGGAGGGATGCTTGCTGGTCGCCTATGCCTGCTCTCCCTCCGCGCCGCCGGCTTTTTATATACACTCTAGGGGTAGTAACCACAAGACTACAAAGAGTAGGGGTGCGCTGAGTTGGTTTTTGAACCGTTTGAACCTACGATATTTCTTGTAAAATGTAAAATTTCAGTTTTTTATACATATAAAATAAGTTTGGATAAAAAAAAACCTATCAAAGTTGAATTTCAATATAAATACATTTAAAACTCATCTCATTTGGCTGTATGGACTACACTTTTTCCTAAAGACAAACGCAACTGTCATGTCAAAAGTCGCAAAATTGTGATTGTATTAACAAATTTCAATACAAACTATGAGGTTGCTTCAAGAAATGACTTTGCAGAAAGACTTCTTAGATCATTTACTATCTGTTAAAAAAAATTGAATGCCCAGACCAACGTCCCGTCTCAACGTTTATCCGTTAAATCAACCTGGGTACTATTATTTAAATACAATTCAATGCATATAAACACGTAATAAGTTAATTTTTAATGATTGTCGTAATTCTTATATGGCGATCTTTACCTCCAAATATCTCGGGAACGTGACACTTTAGGCGCCGATTCCACTGAAAAGAGTTCTAGAGTTCCGAGTTCTGCATTCCGTGTTGACTATTGAGCACACAGCAAGCAGTCTAGAGTTCTAGAGTTCTGCAATATTCGCTACTGATCACATATCATACACTTTTTTTACTTTCAAAGGTGCCACATAGCTTACAAAAAATAAAAAGTAAACACATGAACAAGCTTACTTATTTTTCATAACACCATCCACGTATCTCCTGGGGGCCTACCACAAGCTCTTAAAACAAGGTTAAAATAACCTTATTCGTCTTTTGTCCCGTTTTGACGTCGGATGTCAAAGAAAAACAAAAGCCAAATAAGGTTATAATAATATTGTTTTAAGAGCTTGTGGTTCGCCCTCTGATCTGACCTTAACGCGACCCATCACTCTATAATTCGTATGTAAAAACCATAAACTGATTAAAATACTTCTTAATTTTAGATCCTTACAATTATAACACATAAAGAAATATTTTAATCCAAAAAGCACATCACAAACTTTTAAATGAATATAATAGAGTGGTATAGTTAAATTACAACTAATTAATCCAACTTATATATGCATATGCATAGTGCAAATATACGATACTTTATAAATTATCCTCTTACAATCAATGCATAACATCGTCCACGCATCTCGCACTGCAGCAGGCGTGCGGACCAATTAGCATTAGGCTGTCCCGCCGAGAACCAATCATCGCGCTTGCCGGAATACAACGCGTTAGGCAAACGCGGTAAGCGCAGGTAATTGGCTTATGTGCATGTGTGTTCTTTCGTTCGAATACTAGAGATATTTTGTCAATGTAGTGAAGTGTGGAGCCGAATTTCGCGTTGATTTTGTTCACAATTATGCTTCCTTAGTTTTATATTTCGATGGTAGTAAGCTTTCTGTACTAAAGCGGCCTTTATACGTTTCTTAAACTTTAGTGACGGTAAATTTAAAATTTCATGTAATTTAAATTCCTAAAATATTTACCTGTCAAGTGACGTTGATTTAATTATACAGCTACAGTTTATGAATACAAGCGTTAGTTTACTTAGTTTAGTAAAAGATTTTGAGTTTACAGACTATCGAAATAGTTCTATGAACTTTATTGTTTGCCTTTTCTATCTACTTTGAAAATTATTGAAGTATTGTCAACTAAAGTATTATTCAACTATTTCTAAAACCATTAGAACATGGTATATCATTAATATAAATAAGAAATAGAAGTGGCCCTAGTATTGTACCCTGAGATACCCCCATTTTTGATAAAGAGCCTTTTGATGTTAGACCAAATAACGCGTAATGATGTTGATTTTGATAATGCTATTTGGTATCCAAATAACAACAATAATCTCATTATGGGAAGTGATGATATAATAGGAGGTGGTGAACTCACAAAACCTATAAGGGAACTAGTTCTCAAGTGCAATTGCCACACTTGCAAGTAGACAGCCAGGTGGGTACTACAAAATAACCTACCACCATACTATATTCTCTTCAACCCTTAACTGGACGCGTCTAAAAATGGTCGCGTGGGGTGTATACCACCCCCGTCATGCAAATAGTCCAAAGAATAACAGTAACTCTTCATAAAATACAAGTCTCGCTCACAAACCCCTTGTATGACACCCCAGGCGACCAATCAAGGAATACAAAAGATCAAGATTAAAGTCCTTGGTGTAGCGACCACTTACTTAAAGAAGTTCACACGCTGATAGATAGATGGCGTCCCAACATCCTGCATCGCGATTATGAAGTTTTTTCGGCGATCTGCATATATACAACTGTCCGACATGTACAGTGGGACCGTGGTCCCCAGTCATAATGTCCTAGCCTGGTGGAAGAACTTCCCTTTTAAATGGAGGTATCATCCACCTTGTACCTCTATGCTCGGGATAAACATTCTGTGCATTTTAGCTTGCATTATTAAATACTTATCAAGTTCCTGATGATGAGTATTCTCAGATAAAATGACATTGTATATGACGCAGCCATGATAGGAAATTGGAAAAGCTAGTAACTGTAGAGTGCTGTTACGATATTGATGTGTTTATAGGTGCTGTCATTATTTAGCGGTGCAGCCATTAAGGCTTGGATATACGCCGTTGACCTTGATCGAATGGGCGTTACAGGTGCGGGGGCACCTCACCCCCCGACAATAATTACGCGCAGCGCGTCTCGTACGAGTGTATGTTGCAGGCGAATTACAAAATTCACTCGTTTACAAACGGCCGGTATTTAGTAAAGATGTCGGTATTATTTTTTTATTTGCACTTGGTTGGATCGCAGTTTTTTATCAAATTACATTCGGAGCTACACATAATCATTTCAAAATGTCTAAATATTGGTAATTATCACAATCGTATTATCTAATCTAATAATAATGTAATACCTCAGAGTATATAAATACTAATACTATAAACGAGCAATTCTTGTATATATGTAAATACTTATATATACCTATATAAATCTGAATCTAGTAAACAGCTCCAACGATTTTCATAAAGTTTTGTATGCAGGGGGTTCCGGGGGCTATAAATTGATCTAGCTAGGATTCATATTCAGAAAACGTCGTTTTATCCGTGTTTGCAGGTAATGAAAAACTGCTGTAATATAATTAGAATACGAAGGTAAATTTCGCCAATATTAACTAGCTTATAATAGCTCAGGTGGGAACGGGCGGTCCCGAAACCGGAAGACCACGGTTCGAGTCTAGATGACTATAATTTTTTTCCCCTTTTTATTCAATTTCCTTCGTTTGTGACACAAATTATTATGATTTACCAAAAAAAAACGAGCAAGGCTCGGTCACCCAAGTACTAATACCAGTAAACGAGAAATTCTTGTATAATTACATATACACATACTTGTATATGTATATAGGATGACTGGTAATTAGTAAATGATACTTAGACACATGATTGTACTCATGATAACAAACAACTTTCCCAAAGTTTTTATTTTCTTAATCGCTTGGCTCGCGGTTAAAAATATAACAATGACATCAATTGTTATAATAGGACGCGCGTCCCTCGCGAGAACCAAACCAACTAAATATAATGGGCACATGAGCCCATCATATTTAATTTTAGTCTAACAAAATAAGAATAAGTAGGGTAAACTCACCAGTAACTGGCCACTTAAGCACATTACCCAATTTATATCATTGTTATGACAAAATGTGTCAAGAAATTTAGATTCTTATATTTTCTTTGGTTAAAGCGTGTATCCGTTTATCGATATTGATATGTAAAAAATCAAATAAAACAGAATTATGTAGAGATATTTAGATCGAATGAAAAAGTAGTTGTTTTTATAGTAACTGGCCATAAAAATTTTGAAATTAGCCACCATAACACTAATTATTGGCCATGTGAAAATAATCATGAAAACAATTAAAATATAGAATAAAGTAACTAAGATTACAAATACAAAACACTTCATAAAGTTAATAAGCTAAATTCTAGCAATATTGTACTTAATTCATTAAAGAAAATCAATCAAATACCACAGTTTGTTTGTAAACTCTATTCAAATTCAAATTAAAAAAGCAATTATTCAATTTAGGCCCTGATAAGGCACTTATGAAAATGGCTCCACACCGGTTCCAAATACAACTTGAACTAATAAGACTCCGGCAAGAAACTCTAAAGGAACGAGGAACTTAAAACCGTTTTCATGTATACTGGTTGAAAACAAGTTTAAATAAATTACCTACATCATCATAATCATCATCAGATGTAGAGTCTCTAACAAGTATGGCACAAAAATGAATTTCATCGTGAAAAACATTCCTCCTCAGGAATATGAATTCTGTGGGGTGATGGAATACAACTCTGTAGCAGACGGTTATAAATAAAAAAGGCGAAACTTTATAATCACACTGAATATATTCAAAACACAAATGTGAGCAGCAGTGAAAAAGTAACAAAAATGAGCTCGCGTGGCTTTATGTGGACACTTCCAGCATGACTAACCCAACATAGGTTTCGAAAATATGCCATCTCGAAATCTCCACATAAAGCCACGTTCATATTTTTAATGGGTGGCTTATGATTGAAAATATGCAAAAATGACAATTAATTACAAGCCACCCGCCTTATCTAAGTTTACAATAGATGCTGACAGAATAGAAATTTAAAAAAAGATCACTTACCATCTGTATAACATATCAAACACAATAGATTTATGACATACACGCTACCAACCACACAATTTTTTTTTTACATCAAGCGTTACCTTAAGATTTTTGTAAAGATTTACCGTTCATGTCAGAACATGCACGCCGATTGTCACAAATTGATCGATATCCTTGGCGTTAATGTTCATATTGGAGAAACAAATTACTTCAATGAAAGCTACTTGAGTAGTTAATACCGAAAAGTAATAATGGATGGCGTACTGTTAGGATAACTCTTAATTTATACAGATAAAGTAGATAGTGGCCAATTATTGAAAGTGGCCAGTTACACCTTGGTTTACCCTACCATTTTAATTTAATTTGTTGTTTATCCCTATTTGTTTCCTTGGGAATGTTGTTTTTTATCATGAGTATAATCATGTGTCTTAGTATCGTTTACTAATTACCAGTCATCCTATATATTATATATATATATATACATATACAAGAATTCCTCGTTTACAGGTATTAGTACTTGGGTGACCGAGTCTTGCTCGTTTTTTTTTGGTAATTCCAAATAGTATTTCTCACAAAAGAAGGAACTTGAAAAAAAAAGGGAAAAAATATTAATCATCTGGAATCGAACCGGAGCCTTTCGGTTTTGGGACCGCCCTATTTACCACCTGAGCTATTGTAAACTTGCAGATTGTGGCGAAATTTACCTTCGTATTCTAATCATATTGTAGCAGTTTTTCATTGCCTGAAAGCACGGATAAAACGACGTTTTCTAAAAATTCCAAACGAGCAAAGGTCGGTCACCCAGGTAATATAATATTGGTTATGTCAATAAAATAATAGCTATTTATAACACAGAATAGAAACATTGTTTAACCAAAAAAAAAAACCTATCTCCTTTTCCATATCATAGGCTATTTGCATGCCAAATTTCATGAGTAATTGTGGCGTGAAGGCATAACAAACAAACAAACAAAGAAATTCACTTTCACATTTATAATATTATATTAAGTTAGGTGGGATATAATATTAATAATAATAATTTATAAATAAAATTATTATCATCTTTAATTTTATTGTAGCTCAAAACATTTTTTTTTATAACACTAAAATTAAAATCAAAAATACTACTAATAAAAAACCTAACTATTATTATAGTATTGATGGCATTCGCTGTACACCATAACGTCACCGCGCCAGGTCTCAACTTATCGCGCACGGGAGTACCAATAAACCCGCCTAATACCAAGAATCGACAAAATAACAAATTGATTTCAAGACAGACACAGACTTTGAACGGCACGGAGAAAAGTGACATAGGTCCGTTCAGCACAGCGTCTCGTCCCGCACTGATTTATTGGACGACAGAGGGGTCGCACACGCGTATTTTGAGTATTGATAACGAAAAAAATTCGTAAGAAATTATTAGAAAAAATATTTGTAAAAATAAGCTGAAGGTGACCTTGGTAATTAATTTTCGAATACGTTAATGGCAAAAAACAAATCTTATGATTTATATTTTAGGAGAAAAAAGGTTTTATATTTGAAAACAGAGGTTACTTTACATTTTATTTTCTCTTATTTTAAATCGTATTTTTTATTTTCTGAAAAGAAGAGGATATGCTTTGTATCATGTAGATTATAATTTATATTTTTAATTTTTTTTTTCTATACAGATTACGGAGAAAAATGGTTTTAATGTAGCCCAAATTAAGCCCATTCACATATATCGCCGCCTTAAAAGCTCATTTTCACCTTTTTTTCAACGCAAACCTGTGGGAAACTAAAACTGTAATAAAATAAAACTAGTTTACGTCGGTTCGATGACATTTATAGCTGTTTATAATTATAGATAGTAATGCTTCTTATATAGATAGATAAGACTTTAATAATACAAAATGATTTATAAATATGCTATGTTATTATTGATGGACGGCGTAGTAAATAAAAATAAATTATCTCATGTGAAATAACGTTATCTCAAACCTAAATATAGTATTTGGTAGTGCATTTCAAATCAAATCAAATCAAATCATTTATTATTTTTCAAAAATATTAACAAAAATAGTTAGCAATGGCCCCCGCACTAGGATAAACCTGTATCGCGGGCGACCTTAAGCATTTACCAATATGATTAACTAATAGGGGGAAGTTATACATTTCTAAAAAAATATTAAATAAATTAAAAGTAGGTACAAGAATAATTAATTAATCAATAAATAATTTAAAATTTATATAAATTCAAAACTATGTTAGATAAACTTAAAAACAGTTGCAGTAATGGGCAAAAAATTAAGCTTTATAAAAAGGGTTGGTATGTGTATTTATGTGTTAGTGAGGGTGAGTGTGGGGTGTGTAGTGAGTGTATATGTGAACTGTCAACTCGGAACGATCAAAATCTTTTCGGTTTGGTCATAATTAAGACTTAGAAGCCAATTTCGTATTTTGAGTTTGACTTCCCTGAGTGTGCAGTTTTTAATATCGCAGCATTTCATGGCTTGACTATATATAAAAGAAGAGTTAAAGAGATTGAAACGTTTCGCGAAAGCAGTCTTGCAAGGAAGGCTAACCATATAAGGACGACGCTTTGAAGTCATAGAACTCACATACTCCGGAGAATTTAATAATACTCTGTGGTAAGAGGTAATTACTTTTTGGAGATAAAGTTGTCGCACAGTCAGTACTTGATACTCGGAATAGAGAATGTGTGTGGGATATCTAAAGGGTTTTCTAAACATAACTTTGAGGATAGAACGCTGTGCTCTTTCAACGAAGATCATGAATGTTTTAGCAGCTCCACCCCAAACAGTAATGCAGTAGGACAGTACAGCCTGACACAGTGTGACATAAACCATAAGTAGAACCTCTTTATCAGCTCCTACACGGAGTAGTTTCATTATATGGATAAATTTTCTCAAACGACTAGCCAGTTCGCAAATGTGTCCCTTAAATGAAAGATTCTCATCCAATACCAAACGCAAGTACCTTAACGAGTCAACCCTATCAATGGAGGGGCAGCCGCAAAGACCTAACGACCCTGCATTCGCACTACATCTATGAATCTTAATTCCCAGTGACGTCGGAGGGCAAGAAGCCTTCGTTTTGTGGAAACAAATGAACTTTGTCTTGTTTGGGTTCAGGGTAAGAAGGTTATTATCCAGCCATTCTGCGACAAGACCCAATCCTTTTTCAGCCAGATCAAAAACCTCCATCCATGACTTACCTTCAAACAAGACAACAGTATCATCGGCATAGCATACCACTTCAGTACCCCTACATGACTCGAACAGTTTGGTTATATCGTTGATGTATATGGTAAAAAGAGTAGGGCCGAGAATGCTTCCTTGGGGAACACCAAAGTTGATCTTATTGATATCACTTGAGACTCCGTCCACGACTGTACATTGTCCCCGATCAGCAAGGTAACTGGAGAACCATTCCAGGGCGATACCGCGTATTCCAAAGCGCTCCAGCTTACTTAGAAGGATAGTTGGAGAAACGAAGAAGAAAGAAGGTTATTTGTTTCCAAGAAAGTAACCAAGCGCTTATTAACAACTTTCTCTAGGATCTTGGATAATACTGGAAGGAGAGATATTGGACGATAATTTGAAGGATTGGATTTGGGGCCATCTTTGTGAATCGGAACTACCGCTGCCGTCTTCCAACAGTTAGGAAACTTTCCTGTCTTAAGACTGAGATTAACAATATGTGTTATAGGCTCCAAAATTAAATGGGAAATGCTTTTAATAAACGAGTTAGAGAGGCCGTCAACTCCAGACGCATTGCTTGATTTGAACTTCCGAATTATATCGTAAACTTCTTGACTATCTGTTGGAGTCATGAAGAATGAATTTTGAGCATTTGACGTAATGGTTACCTCTCTTGCCAGATCACTTTGTGATTTACCTAATTCTGAGAGTATTTTGTTGGCAAGGTTGCTACCAATGCTTGAGAAGTACTCATTACAAGCTGCTAGGGACTCAGCTGGTGAAGATTTTGATGTTAATAGCTCATTCCTAGCGTCCCTTTTACCATGCAGCTCACAAATACCCTTAACAGCCGTCCAAAGCTTCTTTGGGTTACCCTTGCCCTCTTCCAGGCGTTCCCTGTCATAGTTTGCCCTAAGCTTTTTAAGGAGCTCGAAAAAGAAATTACGATATCTTTTATACGACACCTGAAGCACTTGATTATTTGGTTCATTTCTTGCAGCCAAATGCAACCTATCTCTATGCTTCATACATCTCATGAGTCCAGGGGTTATCCACTCCTTCATGTTGTATTTAGTTCGACTAACTGTAACTTCTTTTGTATGTTTCTGTTTAATCTGTTCGAGTAGTTGTGAAAAGTGATAAGCCGCCTCAGATGCATCTGACTTATACCCATTCTCAGTGGACCACGTTCGAGCGCTCCGAAATAAGCGACGGTTTTCAGGTGTGAGACGTTCATTCACAAAGATCTTTCTATCAGGCCCACTTCCCACAATGTCCTTGCTTTCGAGAGACCGCCGGGATTTCGCTTCTTTCAGAAACTCCTCTCGTTTGGTTCTACGTGTAAAGGTCACTACCAATGGGCGTGGCAAACGATCAATTTGCTTGGGTTCTTTGAAAAATGGCCCGGCACGCGAAACATAATCAAGGTCACGCTCATCCAACTCGACTCCTATTTTACTTGCCGTCACTTGAACAATGTGGTAGGGATTTTCATTTGCAGTTTCAGTCAGACCCATGATTTCCAGTGTTGATTGCATGGACGCCTGAGATTGCTTATCAAGTTGGTCGCGTAGTTGAGACACCTGGATCTTGAGCAGAGCATTTTCATTTTCCTTTTCCTCTAACGACTTCATACGGGTATCATACTCCAAAAGTTTGATTTCAAAATTATCGAAACGTTCCTTGAACTCAGATTGCAGGTTGGCCATATCATGACGTAGCAGTCGGATCTCCGAGACCAGCGATTTCAGACAATCTTCAGACTTCTTGTCGCTCTCAGCATTAACTATAGGAGAGTTTAAGCTTGACTGTTGACATGTTCTTTTACGTTGAGTTATGTTTTCACTTGAGCGAACGGGGGTGTGCGAATTGTCGCCTCCTTTCTTAGAACTTGCACGGCAGTTAGGGCAGATCCATGATTTCACCTGATCCGAATTTAAAAGAACTGCGTTTGCACAAGAAGAGTGGAAAGCTTTGGTACAGTTCGCCAAAGTGCACGCAATAAAGGCTTCGTCCCGAATGGGTTGCAGGCAGCCTGAGCAACTCATTTTTCCCTTTTATTATTTCGAGGCCAAGAAATAATATAAAAATACTTAATCGAGTTGACAAAATCGATTATTTTATGCTAGCTTATCATTAACGTTATGATCTGGAACGCATTCAATTTCCACTTTTAGGTTGGTAATACCGTGTATGTGTCAGACTGAGCGAAGTAAACAAAACAATGTCAAAACTGTCAAATCCGCAATCTGCCAAAATAATATACTTAAATTTGAGGGTGTCGGTGCACAGCTGATTTATGTTCTGATTGGTTTTTCCAAAAAATCTTTGCTTGTATGGGTGAACTTTCGAAAATAACGGTGATTTCAGTGATTTCAGTGGTATTTTTAAAGATACATATTTAGTCAATAATGTACTTCACCAGGTATCCAATGGCTGTTTCCAACTTTTTAGAGGTTAGTTTTCGTGTTTATTCACTTTTTAGTGCTCTGAGCAAACTGAAACTATTTTTAATCACTTGAAAGACAGACAAAGCGAAAACCGCGTATACTCGAGATAGCTTCCCCCACCTCTCTCCGAATGAAATAACGTTTTAGACCGGGAGATACTGGCACACATTTCCTGGTCATTTGTACCAGTATGGCAACGCTGTAGGGGTCTAGTTACGTAATGAAGAAAAGGAAAATGATGGTCATAGCGCTGGTACCGGCGGCCCAATCACGTGAGCGTTAATCGAACGTGTCGGATAAATTACGAGTGTCGCACGATTTGTTCCACAACATTTTTGTATTTTCCGATAGTCGATGAAATATAAATAGGCGGTTGCGCATATTAAAATGAAATGTTGTAGACTTAAGCTAGTTATTAAGTTGGTTTCAATAAAGTATTATTATTATATTATTTGTACCAGGCTAATTTTTGCATAGCTAATCATTGTCGAGTAGTCATTCATGAAAATCACCATGCCATACTTTTCCGACGAATCCAAATGGCCGCCATACCACCGCAAAGGTGCGATTTACGCTCACGGATCTGGGCCGCCGCCCGGTACCAGCGCTATGACCATTATTTTCCTTTTCGTCATTACGTAATTAGACCCCTGAAGGATCGCCATACTGGTACAAATGACCAGGAAATTTGTGCCAGTATCTCCCGGTCTATTTACTTATCCTAAAGAGATGAGTTAGCACTGCAAATATAACTAAAGAAAAGGCCTATAATATTCAACACGAATCAAAACTTAAGAATATATTGGGTTAATTGAAAATAAACTCTATTACATAAGTCTTTCCAAGTTTTATTTTATTAATATTGGCTCAAATCTTAAGTCGTCGTTTCATAAAACGGAACTTAAACTTTATCTGCTAAGCTACGCACGCCAACAGTTCGTTGCCCCAAAGTAGTAAATAACTTAGTATTTTCTAGACTTTGTCGCACCTCATAGTGGATTCCCAACACCGCAGATAGCTCTGCGGTCATCACTCTGTCCGCAGAAATGCAGATATACAGGTTCCTCAATACGCTTCACAAAAGACAGCAATTTTACTCTTCGACTATTGTTATTACATTTTATATTATTTATTTTTGTCACGCATCGAAAATATCGAAGACAAAGTGCAAAAAAGGTGGGATAACTTAATTGGAGATAAATTACGGTAATTAAGACAGATTCATTGTATGGAAACTCAGGCACGATGCCTATATGAAAATCTTTGGGGAACTCATTTTTATTTGCAGTACAAAATAAGCCAACTGCATTGCTCTGAAAAAGCCATTCTTTCCCCTACCATGCCATCTGTACCACAGATATAGATATACCTACGTGTATTTATTCCAGTCCAACTACCGTAATAACTATGATATAACGATATAATCTACAGGTAATGCCAAACGTAGAAAGAATTTCAAATATTGTTGACAGGAAATTTTACTGAAAGAAGAATTGATTTTGTTTAAAATAATTAGACTGTTTTACAAAAAACTTAAACCGACTTCAAAGTACACTAAGAAGTAATCAAATCCTGATCTGATGACAATGGGACCAAACGGGAAGTGTACCCTTTCAAATAAAAAAAGAATTTTCCAAATCGGTTAATAAATGACGGAGTTATGAGGTAACAAACATAAAAAAAAAACATTCGAATTGAGAACCTCCTCCTTTTTTTGAAGTCGGTTAAAAATAAATAGTGTGGTACACATTCATAGATTTATAAAAAAAACAACTGCTTAACCGCTAAAAAAAAATCGTTTTTAACATTCAAATTAAAATTTTATCCAGGAAAACGACTAGTAAACTATTCCTTATGACGTTTTCGAACTATGTATATAGCATTATCATTTCAAAGTATTTAGTAAAAAGTAATTATGGAATGTTACAGTCTGTTTTACGTTGTTCTCCCCAGACACTCTTTCACTTGGACTAAATTGCCTGTCTAATTCTGGTACATTTCAACGAACCTTTTTTGTAAAGAAAATCTAGTTTACCTTTTTATCAAATAAATCGTATTTTTGTGTGGTGGTATAAAATAAAAGAAGAACGGCGTGAATGCCGATATGACGGGTAGAAAAGCCGAATGGAAGAATGACGCTAGTAATAAGTATATAAGTCAATGAGGAATGGTATATATTGCACCCATTCCAAATAATTGGGAACAGGGAGATAATGATGACGATTGTGGTGGTACATAACCTTTTATGCGTGAGTCCATTCATGTAATCCCAGATTTTCAAAATTCAAAATTCAAAATCATTTATTCAAATAGACCTTCGCAGGCACTTATGAAAAGTCTGACTCTAATACTCTAATACCGGTTCGGAAGGTTGCATTTGCTGAGAAGAGCCGGCAATAAACTCAGCAATTACTCTTTTAAAACAAGCTTAGATTCATTACATAATTTTACATTCTAATCGCACTGACAACAATTGCGTGCCCCGGCGCGGCGGCAAAACTACAAAGTAGACTGAATCTATATTTAATAAGTAAATAAATAAATGGCAAACTTAAGCATTATATCAAATCACACGGTACATCTTTTGTTCTAGTATTCTCATTACTACGAGTAATTTCGTTGCACTAGTCGCCTTTATTTGCGGAATAACAACCCGTTTAGCCATTTCTATTATACTTAAGACATGTCTGAGACACTGGAGGGTTTGTGTAAGACACTATAGCCCGTTTGAGTGCAATGCACCACGTTAAATACTGCAGAGCCTTACGACATCATGTACATTTTATTGTTTGTATGTTAGGTGTACGAAGATGTAGAGAGAATTTAAGTGGCTATATTGAGCGTACATAAGTGCTAGTAAATGAGAACATAATGTTTCTTTAAAAATCATTGTAAATGAACTTTATAATTCATTTAGGTATTTTTTTTACTGTTTATAGGCCTGTGTTTGACCGCAATCTCACCATGGTAAGTGATGATGCGGCCGAAGGTGGTAACTCTCAAGTGCAGCTATCGGAATTACACCGAAAAGGTGCTTGGTGATAGATTTTCACTTCAATTAGCCAGCCAGGCGGGTAGGTACTACAAAGTAGTCTACCACCGTGCTATGGTTTCCTCACGATGTTTTCCTTCACCGAAAGCTCAAGCTCATTGTAGGATTCGAACCCGGGACCTTCGTCTCGGTATCCGACGTCACAACCACTGAGATATCATCGCCTTTCTTCATGAAGCATTTCTTTATAATAGAATTGAAGTAGAAGTATCCGCTTATACATCCTCTCGAGGGTTTGTATTTCCCTACATCTTTAACCTAGATGTCTTCAAGGCCAGAGTGAATAAGCATTCTGGGTAAGCGTGCTACATCTTCGATTTCTTCATAACTCCTTGGGGCGGTCGAAGGCCAAACGTAACCTCATCAAACAAAAAACATATAATTATAAATAACTCGGTCAGTTTTTTTGTAAATTGATTGAATTGTATTCTATTCCTAGTCGTAGCTACTGTTAAAAATATGAGTCAACATCATTAGTATTAAATATCCACTGGACAAAATAAGCCTGGGCCATTAGGGCAATGCTAAGGTGGGAGCGATGACGGGAGAGTAAGGGACCTAAATAAGGGTCAGGGACAGGGACCGTATCAAACCTATGAAATGTGACATACCGAGTAGAGGGCCCGCTTGATCTTAGACTCGTTATCTTCGGGAGCGAACCAACTTATCAATTTCCTAAAGGTAACACTGTCTCATCCAGCCCGACATCTAATTCCAGGCTTTTATTATCCAAAAGATGGTCGAATGTCGTATCACAAATATTTGCTCCGCCGCCCGCTTTATGGGCCCATGTTATGGTATTATTTTACTGGGCATGAAGTTCATATACGACCGAATATTCCTGACACATCAAAATACCTCGTATATTATATTGCGATAAAATAAGGCGAAATTTATTTATTTTTTCCCTCTCCCGTATGACTTTTATACGGCTTTTGAACACAAGTTCTTTTGATGTTAGTTTGTTTGATGTCGGCTCAGTTTGGAATATAATTGTGTTAGTATCATTTTTAGGGTTCTGCACTCATAAAAAGGGAAGCTTTATATATCACTGTCTTTTGTATTTATTAATGTGAACTGTTGGGTTTCATATGTTACTCCATTAAAATTTATAAATAAATGCTTGTGCACAAAGGACTTAAGTAATTCGGTAATAAAGTCTTATTTCAGATGAGGGAGGATTTGTCTGGAGATCCAAAAAGACAACCGTAAATGGAGACATGGCAAGTGAGACATGAATGCGCTATTCTAATCAGAGAATAAAACATAATGGTAATACGCCTGGACAGTAGCTCCAACTTTAGAAAGAACACCGGTCATGCATGGAGTAGGTACTGCTGCCATCTTTGGGATGGATCCGCTCAGTACCAGCTTGACGCCCTCGACTCCATCGAAGAAAGGTTGCTTGCCTATCGGTTTTCTACAGGACATATTTTGAAGAGTGTGCGCAGGAACTCTCCAACCTAATTCCACCATCCCCATTCTTACACCGAACCACATGACGCCGCCCGGGAAAAGTTTCACCCGTACGTTGTTACATACCGAAAATACGGACACAGCGTTTTGCATCCTCATTTTTATAATATAATGCGGACAGCAAGGGAGTGGAACTTGCTTCCGGCGTCTGTGTTTCCGACTCATACAACCTAGGGACTTTCAAGGCTAGAGTGAATAGGTTCCTTCTGGGTAAGCGCGTTCCATTTAATGCTTCATCTTCGTCCCTTATGGGCGGGTCAGTGGCCAAACGCAAGCCCATTTAATTAAAAAAAACGTACGAAAGAGCAACTCGACTGGGGAAGTACCTCCTTACAGAATACTGCAGACTATAATGCTTCCTGATCGGTGAAGGGGGAAGGGCCGGTAACGCACGATTACAACCCCGTCTTTAGGCTACGGTAACCGCTTACCACCAGGCGGGCCGTATGCTTATTTGCCGAAAGACACAGTAGATTTTGCCGTGTCTCCTCACTTAATCAAATTCCTCGTAAAATCTTCCGTAATAGCCAGTGTAAGTACATAATGATATAGTATGTACAATGGTTTATGGTGCGGTAGACGCATGACAGTCACCGTTATGGGACGCCACGCCTTGAGTATACAATGACCACATTAATTTGTCGCCACACCGTTAATTGAGTTAGTTTTATGCGAGATGGTGACAGCAATTGTTACTATAAGTATTTTTTCTTACTTTCTTTCTTTATTTTCTTTCTTTATTTTCTTTCTTTATTTTCTTTCTTTATTTCTTTGTTTGTTTCTTTCTTTTCTTTCTATTTGAATAATTTATTGGTAATTTATTAATAACTAGCTGTTCACCCGCGTGCGATAAAAATTTTAGTATCCCTTTCCATACTATAGGCCTTCTGTGAGCCAAATTTCATTGCGATCGGTTCAGTGATTATGTCCTGAAAAAGTAATAAACAGAGAGTCAGACTTTCGCATGTATAATACTAGTGTGATGATCATGGCCAACTTTAAAATGCGAAATATTATACGCTGTTAATATCTTCTGAGATTGCAATGAGTTAATAAAATATTTTGTCGAGGGTCATGCAGAAATATTGCATTATAAATTAAGTCTCCTAACCAAAACTTATTTATTTTATATTCATTTAATATGAATACAATCTCACGCCTTAGAGATAATATGGCGATAATATACTTGAAGGTAACCATGGTTACCTTCAAGTAACATAATTAATATCTGGACAGAAACACAAATCACCTTCCTACCAAATAAATATACATTCAAAACCAATCTTGATATCCACAATAAATAACAATTAAGACACACACACACTAACTTTGTCTCTGAAATCCGGAATCGTAATAATGTTTCATAGCGGAAGCCAACCCAGCGTACCGTGGCTGCCTCTGTCGGAGAATATTGCATAAAGCCGTCCTGTACTGTGTTAATTGGAGTTATGTCGCCCGACGTCAGACCATCCATTTTCTTGTAAATTATTAAAATGTATTTAAACCTATGGATGAGTTAAGTGTCACAAGGATTTGTAAAGTTAGCCTTTTAAATAGATTCTGTATGAGGAAAAGTGCTAGTATTTAATTAACCACACGCCCCAGTCATGGTAAGCGGTTTCCATAGCCCTATAGAGCTTGCAGCATACGGTGCATCAATCACGCGTTATCCCCCCTCCCGAAGCACTACTAGATACCTTACTTTACTATTTTTTTATACCACTAAGGTGGCAAACAAGCATACGGCCCATCTGATGGTAAGCAGTTACCGTAACCTATGGACGCTTGCAACACCAGGGATACCAATCGCGCGTTACCGACCCTGAAGAAATCTCTTCACACCTTTTTTGAAGAACCCCATGCTGTACTCCATTGGGGAAACCACGGCGGGGAGCTCATTCCACAATCTGAGCGTCCGCGGAAGAAAACTCCTTTGAGCCCGCACAGTTCGAGCACTCCAAGCTTTTTGGATGCCAGCTTAACCTTGTCTCCCATGTGACTTCTGAACAAAACGTCGCTAGAAATGTCGAGGACTACTTAGAACTCTTGAAATATAGGCTTCCATTCACAAAAATATAATATGTCATAAAACGGATTCTCGTCCATTCATAACCACCCTTTGCCAAAACTCGTACAATGCTGGTCTGTAACCATAAATTGCCAGTAATTAATCTCTTAGGCGCAGTGGCGCGATGACGGCGGCAGTTGGACTGCGTCCAGGTTCAAATCTATGCAATTAGGATTACCTGCATACATGTTGTAGGTTGGCCATACGTTTGGTGATGGAGCTAGGATAGTGATAGGAATATGACTACAGATATGGAATGCAGGATAAGTTCGTTACTTCAGTAATTAAATTAATAAATTGAAATAATAAAATGTTAAACTGGATAAAAGCAGTTTGTGTAAACGCTATTTTATTAAAATATTATTTAAATATCACGTAACGTTTAACAAAAATTTTAACAAAATAATCGTTAATTCGAGAACGTTTTGTGAAGTGCAAACATAGTCAGATTATCCAAAAAATATTTAAAAAATGTAACCTTGCTGAGTTTCTTGCCGGATTCTTTTCAGTTGAAGGCCGACTTCCGAACCGGTGGTAACTTCAGTAAATGTGGCCTTCATAAGTGCCCTTCTGGGGCCTAAATTGAATAAATGGCTTTGACTTTGGCTTTGAATGAAGATTAAAATAACATTAAAGCGTAAAAGATACGTTCAAAGTAAAGCTTCACTAAAATATGACGCAAAAACATCGAAAACGCTGTAACTACAAGTAAAACATTCTTCAACTACAGGAAGACATTATTACTGTAGCTTACTAATAATAAGGTATAAATAAAAATAAATAAAATAAAAATAAAAAAGCCTTTTATTCCTTACATATTTACAGGACTATCTAATTCTATTGTATTGTTAATTTGGTTAGTACTCTTACAAAATTAGTTGTTATTTTTAGTTAAGTTTATTTTTAATATTATTTTTTATGCACCCCATATTGGGTGAAGGCCTCCTCCAAAGATGCCCATTCGTCGCGATCTTGTGCTATTTGGCTCCAGTTTGGGCCGGCTGTTCTCTGTATCTCGTCTTCCGAGCGTGTCAATGGTCTCCCTCTGCTTCTTTTGCCTGGTGGGCCATTCCATTGTTTTACTTGTACAGTCCATCTCTGGTCCATTAGTTGCTTTCGTTATATTCCTTATTCTTGTGTGTCTTATTTTATCTAATTTCCTTAACTTGAGCATGCTACGCTCTAATCCTCGC
Source organism: Polyploca ridens (assembly GCA_951394255.1). Classification (NCBI taxonomy): domain Eukaryota; kingdom Metazoa; phylum Arthropoda; class Insecta; order Lepidoptera; family Drepanidae; genus Polyploca; species Polyploca ridens. Next base: position 5,693,705 of record OX596269.1, on the reverse strand, counting down.
TGGCAGATATTGATTTTGTTCTTTGCTTTGGCCGTATATTTCCACTACACAATAATAAGATATATCCTAATAATATTATAAATTATGGACACCCAACTCCATAGTGGTGTGATGAGAGCTGTTATGCAACAGCAATAGTGGCTTAATATAATAGAGATCTATAACACGTATTATTGCTTAACGGATTAATGGAAACTATCTCACTGTCAGCTAGTCGGTGCATTATATTAAATACCTTACCTGAACTGAAATTCATAATCATAATCACATACATACATTATATTATACACCGTGACTTGTTACGTAGAAACGAAGGCCACATAAGGTACCCAATGAATAGGTACTAATTATTTAAAAAAAAAAAATTTGGAAAATTTGTTTCATTAAAAAAATCAAATATTATTCATTATGACGCATGACGTAGTTTTAAACACCTGTTACGAGCGCAGTGTACTCGACTCGTGCTCTGGGTTGGTATTTCCTACCATTTTATACGTAAACCTTAATTTATTAACTCGATTTGTCGTAATTCTAATTTTGAATACATTTTTTAAATTTAGAAATGATAAAAAAAATCTTACTGATTAGTACCTAGTCATTGCGTACATTAAGTGGGCTGCGTGTATGTACCAAATGACAAGGTAATAATCATTTGAAAAAAAAATTTGATCATTTTTACAATATTCTTTTTTTTTATTAATTTCATTAGAATTATGACAAATCGAGTTAATAAATTAAAGTTTACGTATAAAATGGTAGGAAATACCAACCCAGAGCACGAGTCGAGTAGATTGCGCTCGTAACAGGGCGTTTTAAAACTACTACATGCGTCATAATGAATAAAAATATAATTTTTTTTTATTATACAAATGGTCAAAAAACTTTATTTTTTATTTTTAATATAGGTAGTATAGGTCATTGGGTACATTATGTGGGCTGCGTTTCTAAAACGAATAAAAAGTCACGGAGTAATTCACAATTAAATTGTAAAACAATTAACTTAAATATCATAATAGGGTTAATAACGATTGCGAATACCCTTAAAGATACTTAAAATTCCATTTTCACTTAACTAGGGCACGGCCACACAGGCTGATTTGTTTCACGGCATCGTTTTAATTATTTACCCCTGTATAAGACTCGCTTTATTTCCTTATCGCCCGATATAATTAATAGGGTTGTCCCGCAAGATAATTGGTTTAAAAATTAATGCATCGCTGGTTACCATGGCAAATGTGTGATGGCCGAAAAAAAACGTGGATATATTATTTACTTTAGGAAAACTATACTCGGTATGTAACGTGAAATTGCTGTATTTTCGCTATTTGTTGATGAGTGCGATTTGGCATGCGGTAGCTTTAAGTATAGAATAATGTTACTAAGTTTTGTAATCAGGGAATGCAATGCTTTTTAGATATTTTTTTCAATACAAGCTACTTAATTAAAATAAAAAAATCTTGTGACTTATTTGTAGTTATGTCAAAATTTATTAAGTAAAGATAACATAAATTATGTTTACAATATTCTGTAACACTCAAAATTATCGTCATATTCAATATACCATGATTAAAATATCAACTTATGTTATAATGTTAAAATGACGATCTTATTTCAAAACTTTGCTTCCTTCATATTTGTTGACGTGACAACCCTGTATTCTAACGTGAATAAATAGCCTTTAATGCAAATACACAAGCCTTATTTCAGACAGTTTTCATATTAAAACTTTATCTAAGCTTATTTGTTAACAATAATCGTAAAGAAAATGGCGTTACGACTTACGGCAGTACCCACCTTTTTAGTTTTTACACGCCCATAAAGTTATTAACGTCCCATTGTTTGCCATTATAATAAAGGTAAATTTTGCATGAGAATATAATTCAGTTTAATTGAATTTTCTTTTTCCATTCCATTCTTTAGTGCTAAAGATAATTTTATGATGTTAACCCGTTGGTTCTCGCGAGGGACGCGCGTCATTTTTAACCGCGAACCAACCGAACAGTTATAGAATAATAAACATAAATAACATAACATAAATATACTTTATTTGTACACCACAAAAACAGTACACAAAAAGAAGGAAAACAAATACAAGAGGAAGTGATACAAAACAGGCGGTCTTATCGCTTAAGCGATCTCTTCCAGACAACCTTTGGGTCACAGGATATTTAACAATATTTTCAGGTGTAGTACATAATAATACACTAAAATAAATACATATAAAATCCTAATACACAAAATAGATATAAATCCTAATACATAAATAATCAAAATAATAAACTACTACTATTAAAATAATATATAATAAAATAAATAGTCATGATATGAAACAACAGAACTAGAAAATTAAGACAGACTGGACATGAGGATGTTTAAAGCGTATGATAATGTGAAGTTACAAGAGATTTAAAAGAGTCTAACGTTTGGGCGCGTCTTATAGTCTGAGGAAGAGAATTCCAGAGACGTACAGCTTGGATAGTGAAGGATTGAGAATAAAAGTGAGAAGTGTGACAGGGAGTTTGAAGGTTAAGTTCAGTGGAACTACGAAGAAGATGATGTTGAGAGGTGTAGTACTCGAAGCGTTCCTTGAGATAGGATGGGGCTTTAGGATTAAACAGAATCGTGTATAGAAGTGACAATATGTGTGTATTCCGGCGAAGGCGGATAGGTAGCCACTTGAGTTGAATGCGAAATTGGGAGACGTGGTCATATTTGCGTAAGCCAAATATAAACCGAATACAAAAGTTTTGGAGGCGCTCAAGTTTATTAAATTGCTCTACGGTGAGATCAAGGTAGCTGGTGTCAGCATAATCAAGAATGGGAAGAAGAAGAGACTTAGCAAGCGCAACTTTGGTGTCAAAGGGAAGGAAATTACGTAAGCGTCTTAAAGATCCAGCCGCTGCAAACATCCTTCTGCTAACCTCCGCTACTTGCGGAGCCCAGGATAAGGTACTGTCAATCAAGACACCCAGATTTTTTACTACATTACTGTAAGGAATGTCTACTCCATCAAAACTAACGGCAGGAAGCTGCTCCCAATCTATCCTGGATATAAAATATTTACTACCTATAATGATAGCTTTGGTCTTTAAAGGATTAACTATAAGGCCAAATCGTTTGCTCCAATCAGAAATGTGGGCAAGGTCTTGATTGGTGAACTGAATTGCATTGGGAAGCGAATCAAAAGGAGTTTGTCGGTAAATTTGGAGATCATCTGCATAAAGGTGGTAGAGAGAAGAAATTTTGTCAGTTATTGATGAAATGAATATGGAAAAGAGAAGTGGAGACAAGACGCCACCTTGTGGTACACCAGCAGTAGTTTCACACCATGAAGAGAAAGACTCATCTATGCGAATACGTTGCCGGCGCCCATACAAGTAACTACGAAACCAGTCAATAACCGTTGGAGATATGTTAAGCGAGCACAGTATAGCGAGCAGGATATCAAAATCTACTGTATTGAATGCATTACTAAAATCAAGCAATGTTAGGATAGTGAGTTGCTTTTTATCCATACCAGACCGAATGTCATCTGTGATTTTGACTAACGCTGTTACGGTACTATGTCCAGGACGAAAGCCAGACTGAAAAGGATTACAAAGATTGTTTATGGAGACATGAGTACTCAGCTGATGATGTACCAGTCGCTCCAACACTTTTGAAAGAAAAGGAAGTATAGAGATAGGCCGATATTCAGAAAAGGAAGTTGGATTGCTTTTTTTAGGCAGAGGTATAATCTGAGCTTCTTTCCAAAGTGAAGGAAAAGAACCCGAGGAAATGGAACTATTGAGGATGGAAGTAATAATAGGTAATAGGAAATCTAAAAGGAGCAGGATCATTTTACGACTAATATTATCGCCACCTACAGCGTTAGAGGTAAATTACGTGTTTTAATTTCTAGTCTAGGGTACATAATATCTTGTATCGCGAAGACCATTTTCTGGGTGTTTAGTCTCCACGTTCGGTCCGCGGGCCGAATCTACCCCGTCTTTTTTTGCAGTGGACGTTTCGGAAAATTATATTCCAAATAAGTATTTACTCCTTTTCGGTATGCAAAATGTTTTAACGAGACCATGGGATCATGGGGGTGATAACCTCGCCGATTTGCACGCACATTATCGCAGGATATTTCTTTTCTCTGTGATCGCAGGCCTCTGGAGACCGGCGGGCGGTGAGCATTTTCCACCAACATATTAGCTTGGCTATCCAAAGAGGAAACGCTGCCGATGTTTGGAGCTGGGAACCTTACCGATGGTTGGAATGGAACAGTGATCGTCAGGTTTGAGGAAATTTTCTATGTTTAGATAGTATTTAGCATATGCTTCTATATGGGAGTTTTTTTTTTATAGAACCTGTTTAAAAATTACGCAAACTTAAGATACTCCTCTAATTTACTTATTGCATATCAGAAAAATGACTGTTCTACAATTAAACTACCTATTCATAAAAACTTGTTCTATCACCCAGCCCGACATACATGGTCCCGACTCAGCATAATGCTTAGGTCAGTAAACAGTGATCTGGCCCTCGCGCTTGTTGTTTTAACATTTAAAATGATCTTGAGACCTAAAACCGCAATCTTATAAAACACATCTTTCTATACTTAATGCTTCCGACCTCATCATCAGTTATGTATCCATACGAAATGTTAGAACATAAGTTTGAAACTCCCTGAAGTTTGTTTCGAAGTTATACCATTTTTCGAATATTAAAATAGTTACCATACGAGGCACATCATTAGTCTGACGTCAAATGCTAAGACAAAGGTGATGGGAATCCTACAGCTCGAGTTTCTTGTGAAGGAAGACATCGTGAGGAAACCATAGCACGCACTTTGTAGTACCCACCTGGCTAGCTACCACCCCCAAGTTCAAAATCAAGCACCTACCGGTATGTTCCGACAGCTGCACTTGAGAGCCAGTTTTCTAAGACTGTCTTCAGTTTAAGTTAGATAGATTTTACACGTCTAAGTAAGGTTGATTTTTTTGAAATTTATTAGATAGTGTCTCATTTGGTTTTTACACTCTCACGCAGAAATTTGTTGGCGCAACTGCAAACTGCCTCTAATTACTTGTACTTACCTATGTCTAATCCCATATAAAGAACTAGCTGTCCCCTGTTGTTTCACTCGCGTTCCCGGGATAAAAAGTAGCCTATGTCCTTATTCATACCATATGCTATATGCATGCCAAATTTCATAATGATCCGTTGAGTAGTTAAGGCGTGAAGGCGTAACAAACAAACAAACTCATTTTCGCATTTATAGTTAGGATCGATATAATGTGACTTGTTCTTCCGCATCATTTATCTTAATTCTATACAATTGTCAACAATAATTAGGTAAAAAGAAAATAGCAATAAGAATTATTTAACTTTAATTAGTCAAGTATCACTTTCCCAACTTAGCCATATTCCGCCATCCCCTGCCATTTCCCATAGCAAATGTGAAGGCGATGGTGAAGAGAAATAAATCAATACAACAGTGCGGAGTGACTCGTCAAACTTCTAATTGAAATGTTCGGGCGTGGGTTTCATAAATCATGGCTTATAACACGGATAATGTACAGTCGTGAGTGTGATTTGGATTGAAAGTTGAGCGTGGTTATGTTTTTAACTTTGAATATGACTTGACTCTTGTTATGAAGATGTCCAGGTGGATTTTATGAAAAAAGTCCCTACCATGATAATTTTTTTTCCAAAAAAATTATAATATTACACATTTTTTGTGCAAAAAGAGTTGGGGCTATCTTAAAACCTGGGTTTTCCAAGACTCGACTTAAACCTTTTGTAATAAGGGGGTATTTATTGGTTTCGGTAGTTTGTTTGGATTTCAGGTTTTTCGCTTTTAAACTATTTTCAATATTGTCCATCCCACAACAAATCTGAAAAATAAATATTGACATAGATGAAAGAAGAAAAAAACTAAAAACAACAAAGCTGTCGAAAAATATATATATTTGAGGACTTAAAATAACGAATGATTTTTGCAGCCCAAATTGCAAAACATACTTTACTTTATAGGTAGAAAGAAGAATGTAGAAGAAATAAATAATTTATTACACACAAAAGAAATAAAAAGGCTTTGATTGACTAGAATCTCACCATGGTAAATTATGTTTTTTTTTATTAATTTGTTCTTGACCATGGATACTAAGTCCTTCAGACGCATACATTTTATTTATAATATCATTTTATAATAGTCACTTTCACATAGTCCGCATGATCAGTCACCGTCCAGTCATGTTTTAGTAAAATGGTGGTCATTTCACGGATTTTTAAGACTACTTGTAAAGTCACGATACACATATTCATTTCATTCACGTCACTGGTGCACATAGATTGATCTTTATTGGATAAAATACCACCGATAATATGCAATAAAACTCAAAATACACGAATTTATGAAAATAAAAATGTAAACACAAAATCACTCTGCAAGTTCCCGCCAAAAAGTCGTAAGTGATGATGTGTCCGAAGATGGTAAGCACACAAAACTTTTAGTTCAATAATTAGGAAAGGGTGGGTTGTCTGTCAGAAATAAAATATCATAAAATAAATAGTCACATCCAGTTTCACTTTACACCTCTTACCTCAAGTTTTCCCTCACCATGAAAGGTGAAAAATGCTCACAGTCGCTAGTAATTTTTCACGTCGATTCAGAGCTTAGCGCACTAATACGAGACTTGTTTGTCCGTTTTTGTGTGGATTGCGTGAGATTGGTGTTTTAACGGTTTATTTTTGTATGAAAACATTGGATAGAAATTGTCGCCGTGTTGTTCACGTTACGTTTTGCTGACGTGAGTTAGTTTTTCAGTTTTATTAGATTGTTTTTTACAATCGTTGAGTATCTCCTCGTGAAAGATAATTGTTGAATAGAATAGAATATTTATTTGTTGAGAGTTGATTAGAAATACTATGTATTAGGGACAATATTTGTATCTAATTTGGTATATTACAAATGTGAAAGTGAGTTTGTTTTTTTGTTACGCCTTCACGCCTTAGCTACTCAACGAATCATCATGAAATTTGGCATGCAGATAGCCTCTGGTATGGAAAAAGACATAGGCTATTTTTTATCCCGGGAACTCGGGTGAAACCGCGAGGGACACCTAGTTAGGTATAATTATAAAATTCCTTCAGATTATTAATTTAGCCTAGGGATTGAATTATCGAATTAAAAGGCAGTCAAAAAATATAAAACGCCATAATTTAGGTGAAAAAATGCGTATTAACCTTTTATCAAAGATTTCCTTTTATCTTACTTCCCACCTGTGTCATGTCACTTTATGGGACCCCATTATTTTGAATGAAGGGTCGCTAAGAACCGGTTATATCCGGTAAATTCCGCATTCCAAATGCATGTGCGTCGTGATTTATTCGAAAATTTAAAGGTTTAATGGCTTTTTTTTACATTCCATTTATCGCATAAATTAAGGGGATAAATATAATGACCCCCAAAATGATTTTTGTCTCTATTACCTAAAATTATACTATGAAACCAAATTTAGTAAATGATCAACAAATTTTAATGAGGAAATTGTTGTGCTGTCTACCGTTTCTAGCGTCACAGTTTGAATGACATAAAATGTTGCTATACTACCAAATATGGTACATATGTTATGGTAAGTGTGTTTATTTCACTCGGAACCGACTCGGGGCACTCCAACCAAATACAGTTGTATAGGTTAGGTTAAATCTGTGACAATACCTCTAGATCAAAGTTTGTGCTTTTTGAGAGCTGGTTGCTTTAAGTAGGATCGCGAATAGTAAATGTTTGGTTCTAATTTCACTCTAAGCTGGGTATTCTATGTTGGTGATCATATACTAATGTTGGTGATCTTTTACTATTTTTGGCAATATAAAATGATTTTTTACCGTTTCATTTTACTTGATCTGGTGGTTTGTTAAACATAAGCCATAAACTAATTACTGTTCTAATGTTTTATTGGAGAAAAACATAAAAGTAATTAGGGTTCCGCGCAAAAAAATTCAACAGGGTTCAGCTAGTTTAAAATATAAAATGAGGTAGGTACTTAATCGGCAGGAAATCTTTTTGAGGGTTGTAACTAGTCAAGTAGTACCTACTGACCTATATATAAATCGTTTCGTTCACCAAAATTTCAAGCTGAGTATATTTTTTATTACATAAAATTGCACCTTGTTAGTGAAAAAATGGATAAAAATAGATCATTATCACTACATTCGAGCCACAAAAGGCTTTGAGCTGCAATTTGTGAATTGTGGGAAGGAAAGGTTCTTCGGAAAGGTAAACGTATACATGAATCGTCTGCGGTTTTTTTTACAATGTTTAATTGATGAATTTTCTTTCAGTGGAATAATATAATAACACGTCCTAGAAACGATTCGTTTTGCTAGGTATGAGTTTAACCATAGTTCTTATCCTATCGTATTTTGTGCCAATTATCTACAATAATATTATTAAAAATTCATTGTAATAAAAAAAATCTAACTGAAATTAAACCAACATATATTGTTGCTTGAATACTTTTTCATACTTTGCTAAATAAACTAACAATACCTTTGTATACCAAATATGATCTTTGTATACATTTAATTTTCTACCCAAGAAATAAAAAAATATGTTTTAATAAGTTCGTCACCTTAGCGTTTCAAAAAAAAAGCATTTAATAGATTACATTTTTAATGTTCATAATACCTAACCCTATTAAGGTTACTGACTGAATATTTTATTTTAATAAATAAAGTTTATTATCACGTAATTTTTTGTTTTAAACTTCAAAACAACAATAAGACGGTCACACCCAATTTCTACCCGCCAACCCTAACTCGATTCTATTATAATGCGCTCGTTTGCAACCTGGTAATGGTGGTACATTGACTTGACGTGACGCGGGTCGCAGATTCCATGGAAACCCTGTCAATTTGCCTGTGTGGGTGTCAAACTTAGGGGGTTATTAGGGGAACAGCGTTTACAGTATGCGGTAACGACATGGCCTCCATGACGACATATTGGTGCCAATTCTGTTGTAAATCGCACTAAACTAATTTTAGTCACATCTCATCTCTTTCTTACGAACATGATTGAAAAAGGATAGAACATATTATAAGTTGTCAAATTAATCTTTGCCGTCTTATTTTGAGTGTATTTAGGCGTAACCGCGATAGATGGCGACTAAAATTATATTGAAAACAAGCATTGGATTAATTTGACAGGACTAAATTTCTTACATCCTTTTCTTATGGTCTTTGTTAGAAAGAGACATAGTGATATTAAAATTAGTTTAGTTGTGAAAAACAGAATCAGGGCCATTGGCGTACTTAAGGTAACGAATAATAAGCACTGGCTTATCAATAGAGATTTAATTTTACCAAAACTGAACTAGCACAAAGGCATTCCCAAAGAGGATTGGCGTCAGGTTGGCGAGTGGCTGTAGAAACAAAGCCAAATTTAACATAGTGCAGAAAGATAGAGACCAGGGGGCCAAGTCTCCTAAAATGTCATACTGACACGATACTATTGCAATTCCATTATCACTGAGCCGATGTGCGTAGTCCAAAGAAATTGGATGGCGTAGTCTAATTCATAATGGTAAATGGAAAAGAATTTTAGTAAAAAAACTGTCAAAACTGACAACTAAAAGATCATTGTGGCACGATTGTAGATACAGTGGAAAATCATCGGAACGCTGCTATTATGGCGCCATTATGACGCTTTGTGTTAGTAAACTACCAAAACTGTCAAATATGTTATCGTCTCTACCTTATATCCATGCTGGTTATTTGGGGTTTCTCCCCTTATGGCCTCCACCTCCCCTATTAGCCATAGCCCTTTCCACACTCACCAGCTCCTACTGGTTGAAATCTATAATCCAAATACTTGTATAACCTCTTCTGGCTTCGCCTAAAGCTCATACTCTGTATGTACTTTACATATTCCAGTTCCTTTAAATCGTATAATTATTTTCAATCAGCTCTTCTTTTCCTATATTTTCTTCCTTCTTGTCCCAGTTCCCGCTGGAATCTCCTCTTTGTTTTTCATGACAGGCAAAGGCTCGACCCATACAGCCTCTTCAACTGCTGTCAATTCTCAAAATGTTAACAAATATGACAATTTTAACACCACTGATAGTTCATTGGACTTGGGCCCCAGATTAGGACATACCTCCCAGGCGACGCGCAATGGCAGCATGGAAGTAAGAATCAGGTAGGCGACTTGGAATATAGGGATATTGAGTGGAAGAGAAAGAGAGAATAGAAGATGTGTGAATGTGGCGTGCTTGCAGTAAACAAAGTGGCAGGGTAGGTACTAGGGCTAGAGAAGTTGGTGAAGGATATAAGTTGATATTTTGTTGAAGTGATGGAAAGCGGAATATTGTGGGAAACGTATAAGATAGTAAGTTGAAGGGATACGTGACGTTTGTGGCAAAAAATATGTTGGAGAATGTGCTGAATATTATAAGCGTATATGGATGGATTGTGTGAAAGATGATATGGGTAAGAAAGGAGTGGATGCTGTTATGATGGATAGAAGAGCCGAATGGAAGAATGCACATTGCGCCGACCACAAGTAATTAGGTCAAAGGCCAGGTGGATGATGAATCTGAATTGTTTTACTGTCAAATATCACCATTCTGACGTCTTCTGACACAAAAACAATTCAGTTCAGTCTGTTGCATCGCAATAGAGGTGGTAAGGAGGGAGATGACTGAACCACAATTTGGTTCAGTGGTTCTTTCATATCCAATGAACCTGAAAAGCGTGGTGATGATGTCCTAGGATAGTCGTTGATTTATTATTGGTTGTATTTACGCCACACTGATCTGGCTGGTCTTAAAAAACATGTTCTAGTCTTGGTTTAGTGTTCATTAGTTTTAGCTGCTTCTTTTTTTATTTAGCACAGAATATATACTGTAGTACGAACAAAATGAGAATATAGAATTTTTTTTTTGCCTAATACCAAATAATAAAGTTTACGCATAGACTAAACTAGAGTTCTAGGCAATCTGATTTGAAATTTTACGCAAATTTTTGAGATAAATTTATCGTGTCGTTATCGTAACGTTGTACTTAAATGAATTTAAAGGTAAGGACCAATTACTTACGTTCCTGCTTAGTTCCGAGTTCCAATTGTTACCATCAATACCTCAAGTAATAATAGAAGTTATTCTGTACAAGTTTGTTACCAGAGTCGTTTAGCTATCGTATAATTTGAATTATAATTGTTCGATTGTGAGTAGTGTGGTTTGATTTTGTATTGTTGTTAATGTTACTTAGTAATAGAGATGATTAAACATTTGAAGATGTCTAAGTACCTACCCACGTCATATTTGTTTTGATCTTTAAAAATACCTATATATTCTATACATATTTTTTTACAGATTCAGCAGAGGTATTTACAGGGGACACAAGACTTTAAAAAAAGTTAGCACTCTCGCAATATTTTTCGACCTATCCAATGACATCTCGCACCATGAAATAGACGATAAAAATTGTATTTACAACAGAATATGTACAAATTATAATCTATATATAGAAAATTTCCTCAAGTCTGCCGCTGCTTCCGATTAACGGCAAGGTTCCCAGAAGGCTGGCAGCGTTTCCTCTTTGGATGGCCAAGCTGATGAGTTGGCGGAAAAAGCTCCCTGCCCGCTGGTCTCCGGAGGCCTCGATCCATTTTGATGACAAAGCGCGAGCAAAACTGCTAGCTTTCGACCCCCAAGGTTCCCATGTTCTCGACCGCAAAAATTGTAAAAATATAATTTGGTCCAATCGATGCTTAATAAGTATACTCATGCCAAATTACTGCTAATAATAAGTAATAAAAATCTCTAAGCTAAGCCGCGTACAGACAAACAGGCGGACGGACGGACGAAACTGGGTTACTATCCATATTGAACAAAAAAAAACTATCCAATTCTATTGACCAACATCACCACGTTTACTTACACTTAAGATATTTACTGAAGCATAGTAGAATTGTTATCTTAACCAAATACAAACTCAAACAATATTTTAGTAGTGATTGTATTGTTATCTAACCTCATCCTCGTTTGAATATCCTTACATCAAACGCGTATAATTTAGCAATAAGGCTGTATGCATGAGCCTGGCAATTTCACATCAAAGCCTCACACGATTTGTTCCTGGTTACTATGCGAATAATGTAGAATGTTCTTAACATCAAAAGGTATATGAATAAGTCAATTATTTTAATGGCTCATCAGCAAGAATCTTATATATTTCTTCTTAATTTAGTTAATTGACATTTTAACGTGGATGTTCCCCATTTTTGATTGTTAACGAATATTTTTTGCATTATTGATAACATTGAGTAGGTACCTATGATTCGCATATGAAACGTATGGCAACGGGTTAATTAAATAAATTGACGTTTATTTTCATAACCACAAAATTCTTCATTTTTTTTAATCTAAGGTTTAGATATCATTCTTCGGGCGAAACAGCCAAGTTTTTATTTCAATGGTCCATCTCTCTTATATTTGTTGCAAAGAGAACAAAGCAACGCGCGAGTGATACCCCTGGTGTTACAAGCATTCATAGGCTACGGTAACCGCTTACCATTAGGCGGGCCGTGTGCTTACCTTAGTAGTATAAAAAAACGACAATTTAAGACTAAGTATGTGCAGACAACTTTCAGGGAACGAAAGCTTTATGTATCTAAATTGTTCGCAGCTCCTTATAAAGCTCATGAATTTATAATAAGCTTAATAACGACATTGTACTGTTAGTTACTTTGTATATGGTAATAACACAATTACCTTCAAGGGAATTTAAAAAGTATAATATGGAATGGCTATACAGAGAGCTAGGATAAAAAAAAATCTAGCTACTTCACTTGAAGTACTAAATAAATATCCTGGGACAAACATCACACGCGGCCATCACCCCAAACTAAGCAAGCTTGTTAGATACCAAATAAAGGATATACGGACTCCAACAATGCATTGTAAACTAGTTGGAGCCCGTGACTTCACGCCATAAAGATGCAGAGTTTTCAAAGCAAATTTTTTTTTTTTTATATACGACTATGTCGGTAAACTAGCATACGGCCCGCCTGATGGTGAGCGGTTACCCTAGCCATATGAACGCTTGCAACACACGAAGCATCGCTCCCGCGTTACGGAACTTTCTCCCCTCCCCTATGAGCTCTGGCGACCTTACTCACGCGCAGGAACACAACTTAACACAACATAGAGTTATTTGGCTGCGGTATTCTGTAAGGTGGAGGTACTTCCCCAGTCGAGCTGCTCTTTGAGCGAATAAACGGAAAATTGGAAATTACATAAACATTATCATTAACATGGAAGTAATGCTGCCAGTTATTCGGCATATTATGATAGACTAATTATATACACCCAGACACAGACAGACATGTTCATGCACACATCATCGTCGAGGAAAAATCCCTTTAAAGTAGTTAATACTGAGCAATCCAATTCCGCAACTAGTAAGTGCTTTTGCACTGATTAATAACAGTATTGACCAATCACTGCATCTATAAATGTTTAGTGCGTCCTTGACCAATTAGAGCGCATTGTCGGTGGTTTCTCTGGGTTAATTGTTCGATGATACATTATGTAGTAGCGGGGATAAAAAAGTGCAACATTTAATCAATTATCCTTCAAAATTGTGTGATTCTTAATCCGGAAACATCATTACCGTGAAATTACGGCCAACATACGTTTAACCACCGAAACCTTGACTGAAATGATTCGAACAGCAAAGACAGGCCTAGAAACGACGAACACTCCTTTGCGTCGCGCATTTTGGTAAAAAGGACAAAGCGCACAGACAATATTATTAACAACAATAAAAAATAGTTACCAAAATGTTAGAAGACCATATCAAAACCCAGTGAACTAAAACCCGAGTTTCCCGGAATTACAGACCATCGCTTTTTTCACAAAAGAATAGTCAATTTCTCTCGAAATAACACACAACGATTCAAAATCGAGAGATAACTCGAATAATATATCGGAATATTAAAAAAAGACTACAATATGTCCATTACCGTCCTTTTTTCCGTTCCAGTAGTTTTTTAAGCGGCGGATTTGTCCGCTACATTGGTCTCGATGTGCGCTAAGGAAAATTTATTTAACCCTTTTTGTACACGATTTTAGTGATAAGAGAACCATTGAATATAGGTAAATTTGAGATGGACTTGAATTGAATTATCTATTTGAGTTCTTATGTTTTGTGACTTTTTATTCGTCTTAGAAACGCGGCCACATAATGTACCAAATGAATAGGTAGGCACTAATAAATAAAAAAAAATATATTTTAATAATTTGTTTAATTTTCTATTATTTTATTTGACGACGTTATGACGCATGACGTAGTTTGAAACACCCTGTTACGAGCGCAGTCTACTCGACTCGTGCTCTCGGTTAGTATTTTCTACCATTTTATACGTAAACTTTAATTTATTAACTTGATTTGTCATAATTCTAATAAATTTAATAAATAAAAAAAAAATATATTAGTACCTACCTATTCATTGGGTACATCATGTGGGCTGCATTTCTAAGACGAATAAAAAGTCACAGTGTATAAAAAATTTGGTTAGGTTTAGGTACAGTCATCTACAAGGATTTTTTTATTACTATCTTACTATTTTGCGATAATTTACGTCGATGTTTTTTACTCAAATGCTCAACAAGCATGTAAAACCCAGAATTTTTTATTATATGACTTATACGCATTTTAAAACCTGGGTTTAACCTAGACTTGCAGTTGTGTAATAAGGGGGTAAATGTTTATTTATTTCCAAACCACAACTTAATCAACATAAAGTTTGTTTTTACGTGCTAACACAAAGAAAGTTTTAATGATTTAAACCAATTTAATTCTCAAACTTTGGCTTTAACGGACCTAGCGTAATAAAACGTACCTCAATTAAGTTAATTAAACACGTTTAAACTTAAACTTTCGGTCAAAATCTGTTTTGCAATTATAGTTGAGTTAGATTGAAAAGGAGAAAAGTCATTCCCTTAGTTTTACCCGCGTTCCTGAGATGAGAGTCGACTATCGACACTTGCAAGGAATAACATTGTAACTCAGTCTGACTGACTTACAATGTCATTCTATGCAGGTCACACTCGCTCACTCAGTCTTACTGACTTACAATGTTATTCAACGTGTGTCCCGTGTCGGACACAAGCCACCAAAGAATATTTGATTTCTATAGAACCAATATGAAATCAGCCACTCCCTGCGCAGACGTAAACTGTGTCCGATCGCCGCTACAGGACACAGCAACTACGGTTTTGGTGGCTTGTGTCCGACATAGGACACACGTCTGCGCAGTGCCTTAGTCCGACTGATTTACAATATTATTCCTTGCTGATATGGATATAAGGAATAGGACTGTAACTTGTTCTGACTGACTAACAATGTTATTCTATGCAGATCTCACTAACTCACTGTAACTAACTTACAATGTTATTCCATGCAGTCACTCATTCTTACTGACTTACGTTATTCCTTGCCGGTGTCGATATAAGAAATAACATCGTGACTCAGTCTGACTAACTTACAATGTTATTGCATGCAGATCTTACTAACTCACTCAGTCTGATTGACTAACAACGATATTCCATGTAGGTCACACCTACTCAGTCCGACTGACTTACAATATTATTTCTTGCAGGTGTCGATGTCAGGAATATCGTTAAAACTCAGTCTTACTCACTCAGTCTGACTGATTTACTTGCAAGGAATATTATTATTATTCCTTGCAAGTGTCGATATAAGGAATAACATTGTAACTCAGTCTTACTGACTTACAATGTTATTCCATGCAAGTCCCACTCACTGGCGGATCCAGGTTATCTGCTTGCAAAATTTTATACCGATATTTTCAGAGGTTTAGTCGTGCAAAATTATCAGACAGACAAACATAACATAAATGTTCCACGAATCATTTTTTTTTTTTTTTTTTTTTTATATTTAGGTTCGCTAACTGGTCGTTACAGCAGTTACATATTAAATTAAAGATTACAAAGACATGGTTGACTGAACGACCTTCTAGGAGCGAACACAACATGCACACTAATATTGCACACTCTACATTGAGATAATAGATATAAATTGAGTTGATATATGAAAAAAAGTATTACAGAAAAATAACACAAATTACAGATAATTTCTAGCAAGAGAAAATGGTTTACATTTTAAATTCTTTAATTGTTTTGACCGATGCACCGAAAATATCTAGGTCCTGACAAACACTATTGTAATTGGAGCACATGCGATACAATGGCGAGTTTTGACCATAATTAGTACTGCATGAGGGTGGAGTGAATGTTTTTCGATTGTGTAGGCGGCTACCAATACGTGGTACAGAGAACTGGATGTTCTCAAGAAGATCGGGGCTATCAATTTTGCCACTAATAATTTTTTGTAGAAACCCAATTTCGGCCGTTTTGCGCCTGTGTTCGAGTGGAACCATGTTATAGTGATCAAGTCTTGAATCATAGGTATCTAGGCTACGACACAGATTATTAGCGTAAGTGAGGTGATATAAGAACTTCTTTTGAAGTCTCTCTAGTCTATTGATATGAACTGCGTATGATGGGTTCCAAATCGGACTGCAATACTCTAGTAGACTACGGACGTAACAATTAAACAAGATGATAGGTATTTCGGGTTCCTTAAAAGTTTTTGTCTGTCTCACAACAAATCCTGCCAATTTCGCACCCTTTTTGGCTATGTAGTCAATATGTTCGCGAAAGTCTAGTTTATGGTCCACAATAACTCCCAGGTCACGTATGCTTGATACTTCATTCACCGGTGTACCACTAATGAGATATGTTGCTTCATTTTTGTTTCTTTTTCTTGTGAATTTAATGTGATAGCATTTAGATGGATTCAAAATCATATTATTTTTATTGCACCAGATGCTTATGACGTTGAGATCGTTTTGCAACGAACAAATATCGACGTTGGAACGAATAACTCTATAGATCTTTAAATCATCAGCAAACATTTTGAATTTGGATGTTATTGTGGAGCACAGGTCGTTAATAAACAGTAAAAAGAAAAGAGGTCCGAGATGCGAGCCTTGGGGAACACCTGAGGGCACTGTTTTTACTGGAGACTTGAAACCACGAACAACGACTAGTTGAGAACGATTGCGAAGGTAAGACGCACACCATCTCAGCAGAGAGCCGCATATTCCAGCGTGGCCGAGCTTAATAATTAGGAGAGTGTGATCAACCACGTCGAACGCCTTGGAGAAGTCTGTATATATAGCGTGAACTTCGGTTTTGTTGTTGAACGCTTCATTTATGTCATTTACATATCCAAGGAGATTCGTCGCGGTTGACCTTCCTGGTAGAAAGCCATGCTGATGACTGTCTATCAATGGTTTTAAGTGAAAATATAATTGTTTTTGAACAATTGATTCGAATATTTTACCCATTGATGACAAAATAGAAATAGGCCTGTAATTAGATACATCGCTGTTATCTCCTTTTTAACAGCGATGTATCTAATTACAGGCCTATTTCTATTATATTTATTATTATTATATAAATAAAAGATTTTTACTAATATTTTAAATATGAAACTTTTTGATTATTAGTCTATCACGCTCTACCGATCTTGAAGAAACTTGACATATTGAAAGATCATAGTATATGTTTTTTTTAATCAAAGGTAATTAGCGTAAAAAATTCCAACTGTAGGTTGACCACTAGCCTACCTCCACCGATCCGCAGTGGGCGCGCGTGGTGGAGTATTGCCCAATCCCTTTTACCCTAATTGGTGAATAGGAGGCCTGTGCTCAGCAGTGGGACATTATAGGCTGATGATGATGAATAGCCTAAAAAGGAAGCCATCAAATAAATTAATTGATTACATTAGAAGCGGAGTTTTAAGCATCGAAACTATATCACATTTTTATGTGAAAAAAGCGCATCGTTAGAATTTCCAATCATGGGTGATTAGGGTTATCCAGCATTCAGCTTAACCCTTTCACCGAAACGGACCAAATGTTTATTTAATATTTGCGATACATCGGTGCTGCCGTATCGATTTAAATTAGCATCGAAACGACTTGTAATGAATTTCGAAATGAAAAATAATATTTCATGCTCCAATAAAACGTTATGGGTGTGAAAATTTTACGATATCGCTCGGCACGTCTCGTGTCGTAACCGATCTTCTGATAAATTATAGAATGGGTTTGTATGTCACTAGATATATATAAAGAAACTAGCTGTTCCCCGCGGTTTCACCCGTGATAAAAGTGCGTGTAAAAAGCCTATGTCCTTCTCCATACAATAGGCTATCTGCATGCCAAATTTCATGATGATCCGTTGAGTAGTTGAGGCGTGAAGACATAACAAAAAAACAAACTCACTTTCGCATTTATAATATTAGTTAGGAAGTTAGGATATCATTCGTATTTGCCTGGGTTTATTCCGATCTATGGAAAACTAATCTTCTGTGTTTCTTCTTCTTAGTTTTCTTTTATACCACAAAGTCGGTAAACAAACATACGGCCCGCCTGATGGTAAGCGGCTACCGTAGCCATATGGACGCTTGCAACAGACGAGGCATCACCTCTCAATGTACATTGCCGCGAAACGGAAGGCAAGCGAATTTTCGCAACGTAATTGTACATAGTATAATGAATTTTATGTCAATTGAATAACATACAAACTAAATACGACCCAAAATAGAAGTCGCGCATCTTCCGGGGAATCCTCGCACATTCTCGAGGATTCCTCGCTTTTTGGCTCGTATATGTTATACAATTGACATAAAGTTTATTATGCTATGTTGCAAAAATTCGCTTGTATCCATTCCGCGGCAACGTAAATTGAGCCTAACCGATCCTTCCCCTTCCCCAACGAGCTCTGGAGACCTCACGCGCAGGAACAAAACAGGTACTTCCCCAGTCGAGCCGCTCTTTGAGCGAATAAACGCTATGCTCTACCCCTCTTTTAGCTTAAGTCGAGTTGAATTTTCATCTTACTAGATCTTACTAATATAATATAAAGTGAATTTATCTATTTGTTTATTAAATCTTGACACCTCAACCAATCATGATGAAATTTGACGCCCAAGTAGATCATAACATAGACATTAGAATATATATGGGACATTAATGTATCGGGTCTATTCGCGCACAGATAATTATCAAAATTTAATTTTGACTAACCTCGACGTTTCGATCAAGTTAATACTATTGACTACCGATACATTAATATTACAATGAAATTAGTTCGCGAAAGCTTAAAAAGTACTATATATGGGACACTTTTTATCCCGTAGATATCAAATATTTTCACGCGGGTGTTAAAATAACAGGACAGAACGCTTTCGACTACTGAGATTTATTTTACTGGCCACTTTTACCAACCTTCCGTGTAAAGTCTTCATTATTACTGAGTAAGTTAAAAAATACAAAAGAACGTAACTGGTCAGCGCTGCGAGGAATTGCAAACTATGCTTAATTTTTAATGTAACGTTAGATGGAACGGCAACGTACTTTTATTTTTCCATGAACATATTAATTTTTAACCGACTTCAAAAATAGGAGGAGGTTCTCAATTCGAATGTATTTTTTTTAATGTTCGTTACCTCATAACTCCGTCATTTATTAACCGATTTGTAAAATTCTTTTTTTATTTGAAAGGGTACACTTCCCGTTTGGTTCCATTGTCATCAGATCAGGATTTGATGACTTCTTAGTGTACTTTGAAGTCGGTTTAAGTTTTTTGTAAAACAGTCCAATTATTGCTCTATCTAATATTGGTGCTAGAGGGCTTACGTAATTAATTAGAATAGATTAATTAATATAAAAGTAAAAAGGAATACAATAATGTCTACTCTTCATTTTGCGAAGTCAGAACAGTAAAATAGGATAGAAATAGTAGATTAGTTTAGATTAGATTATCTGAGTTTTGAAAGTTAAAAAAACGGGTTGATAGCTTAAATTGTAAAAACATGTTACGTAGTTTTCAGATGTCGAGTGCATGTCAAATAAATAAGACATCAAATATTAGCAGGTAGATTGAAGAGAGAAAAAAATGCTTTCCAAATGAAGGTCCCAACCTTGTTAGGAGGGGTCTGACCCCGCCTTTAGAATTAGGTCACGCGCAGCCAAAATATAGAGATGTTAGTAATTTTATTTTAAAGCACTTTAAAATACAAACATAAGCGCCAACTATTTGACATTAGAGACAATTTAATCGACTCAACTTCCATGGTAACCAATTAAGTAAAAAAAAAATACAATTTACATCCATAATCCATGAACTATATGCTGTGTTGAGTAAACGGTGTTACGGAGAACTCTATATGAGACATAATTTCGTATTATTATTAAAATTATATCAAAACTATAGAACAAACAGAACACTTCTTTTTTGGGCTGTCGTAGTCGGATAAAAAGTACCCTAAATGTTGATAAAAAACCCCGCTGGTCTCCGGAGGCCTTGATCATTTTTGATGACAGAGTGAAAGCAAATCTGCCTTCGGACCCCCGCGGTGCCATTGTCTCAACCACAAAAGGCATAAAAACATATTTGATTATAAATTAAATAGAGAACAATCAATTTATTAATTTAAGTAAGTAATCATAAATTGAAATCTAACAAAATGGCAAGAGACCGGATGGGAAGACCCTGGTTCCGTGGAAGATGGGACGAGTCCTGGTGTGGGACGTGACATGCGTAAACACGCTGGCGCCGTCACATCTACCACGGACCACCATCAAGGCTGGCGGGGCGGCAGAGGCGGCTGAATCTCGCAAAATTTCAAAATACCAAGGTCTCGGTACCCAATACCATTTCGTGCCGTTCGGCGTCGAGACCCTCTGTCTGGGGTCCCAATGCCCGGCTACTCTTTAAGGAGCTTTCAAAACGGCTCGTCGACTCCACCGGAGACCAAAGGTCTCGCAGCTTCCTCGCCCAGCGTATTAGTATCGCTATTCAGCGAGGAAATGCTGCCAGCATCTTTGGGACAATGCCACGAGGGCCCTTTTTAGACGTTATTTAAATAATTTAGATAGTTATTATTAATTTAGTTTTTATTTAATTTTAATTTTATATAGAACATTATAGTTTATTTGTATATATAGTTAATAATATTATGTTTTACAAAATGTTATTCATATATCATATCAGCTCTATATCATTATAAAACATGGAGTACAAGAATTCCTCAATTACGAATTTCAGGAAGTGCTCACAGATGTCCAAAGAAATAGAATAATTTAATTCAACCTGACTTTTGTCCCTGTCCCGCCCTCGATGTTTCAATAATTATTTAATACTCTTCTGATTTATACTCATTCCTCGCACCCTTTTCAATGATAGGATGACATTTATTGAATTGTCTGAAGGAAATATTAAGATCAGAATTTCAGAGATTTTCTCGTGGATACCTTTTAGTAATTTATATGATCCTAGTACAAAGGCTGATCGGGAAATCTTGAAAGGGTTCAAAATAAAAGCAGGCATTTTAAAAACTCTAAATTAAATCCAGTGGCCTATGTTTTAATAGGTTTTAAGGAATTTTCGGACTAATAATTAAAAAAATAAAGGTTAAGTGCGAGTTTGAGTCTGACTTACGCACCGAGGGTTCCCATCTTCCTGAGACGTAGGTATATTTCTTGGTTTGGGCAATATAAGTAAGTTTATTTGTAAATAGTCGAAATAACTGTGCTAGTAGAAGCTTAATTTTTCCTGTAATATATACATCAATGCTTATCAACTGTAATTATTTCAGATTTTTTGCGTAGCAAATATCAGAGATAAGGAATGGTATTTTTGTCATTTTTCAAAAACTACGCAACATAAAGGCAAATAAACCCCTTTCTGAACTTTTCATTTGCAATGTTTGCGTCAGCAATATTTAAATTATTCCAAATTTCAAATCAATTTGTGGTTGCTTAAATTATACCGCTGTGATAGACGAACAGACAGATGGAGTGGCACCCTAAGGCTTCCTCACCTTTTGGTTTGGGAACTCTAAATGTATTTAAATTCTAAAAATAATTCAACGTTAAAATATATTCTATTGTATTCAAAAAGATACTTACATATTTTCACGAAATCATAAGAACTGAAGAGTTGTACAAAAAAAGAATAAGTTAAATAAAAAAAATCAGAGACCATTCATTATATAAGCCCTTGGCCGTAATATTATGTACTTAAAAAAAACTTTATTCATCAAATCCCGTGACTCTGATTAAGTCCTTCGCCCGAAAAAACCTGAAAAGATGCTTTTTTTCGTGAAAATTACTCGCCCCTTTCCACCGTCCTCGGGCTTTGTCCAGTGCTGTTAGGGTCCCGTAGATATTTATCTAAAACCAAATATTGCTCGGAAATTATGAAATAGGTTACCGTACGAACCACATAATGAAGTTCACACGCCGAGAGATAGATGGCGCGGCGCCACATTATCCTGCATCGCGCATACATGCCCACTACATCCGGCATCGCGCTTGCGAAGATTTCTCGGCTATCTGCATATATACAACTGTCCGAGATGTACAGTTGGACCAGGGTCCCCAGGCACGATGACCCAGCCTTTTTAAATGGAGGTGACATCCACCTTGCACCTCCATAGTAGAAATTATAGCACCCACAACCACCTTAATTTTTAGCGCATATTTGAAAGAAAATGGATTCAAGTGTCTTAAAAAATAAGAACCACTGAATTGGCGACTAAATACCCGCAGGCATTTAAAAATTAGCAACTATCTAATTATGAAATTAATAATATAACCCGTTCCATTAAATAATGATTTTGAAAATGGCGGCTTGTACTTGTATCGACAGTTTATAACACATATATAAGTCTAGTGAATGTACTTCGCATGCCATAAGAGTACACACACATGATGGCGATCTCTGTGGTACACAATCCAAGCCGCTATTTTCAAAATTATTCTTTGATGAAACGGATTATACTTTTTTTATGTTTTATTGGCTTACGTTAGACCTTCGAATGACCCCATGAGGAGTTATGACGAGGCCGAGGATGTAGCATGGTCACCCAGAAAAAGCCTATTCACTCTGGCCTTGAATACATATAGGTTATAGGTGTCTGGAAACATAGACCCCGGAAGAGAGTTCCACTCCTTTGCTGTTCGTATAAGAAACAAACTAATAAGTATATAAAAAAAATCTTACCAATTTACGCAGTCATATCATATTTAAAAACAAAACAATGAACTACGGAACCATCAAAACTCAAACAATTTCTATTTATTTACTCACTTAAATTTTTTCACCTCACGATTACTAATGGGGGTGATTTTTGTTCTTTTGTCCCTTTTTTTAAAACATCCACCTCATAAATTCGGGCTCGAAGTCATTTTTCATAATTGTCGCGTAATGACAGTCATTTCAGCTTTGTTTAAGAGAAATATTACAATGTCTACTATATGTAGCGATTCGCTTTTAAAAATGATTATTGTTCCCATTTTTTCAGCTTTGTACACCTACAACGTATTTCCATTAGTTGAATCTAAGTTATTAATCAAAAGCTTTATTGAACTGCAATCACTGCGGCCTAAGTCTGCTATTAGAATTGTGTTCCAGTGAACTATCAGTGGTGTAAAATTTGACATATTCTACACTCCTGATAGTTATAGCGTCATGAATGAATTTTTTTATTTAAAATAGCGATCGAGGAAAAATCCCATTAGAGTTCTTATACTGAGCCATCCAATTCCGCAACTAGTCAGTGCTTTTGCACTGATTTTGAACAGTAGAGACTATTAAGGACCAATCACTGCATCGTGTGTTCTTGATTTAGCAAATCAGAGCGCATTGTTAGTGGTGGGAAATTGGCGGATTAGTTTTCAAGCAAAATGAATGTCATTGCGCTTCTTTAGGTTAATTTTTTTGATGAAAATGCAGACTTGGCCCCCTTGTACCTTCATATTTGATTGTATTCAGACCAGGGGGCCAAGTCTGCTAAAATGTCATACTGACACGATACTATTGCAATTCCATTATCATTGAGCCGATGTGCGCAGTCTACTAATTCATAATGGTCTCATAATGAACTAAAATAATTTTAGTAAAAAACTGTCGAAACTGACAACTAAAAGATCATTGTGGCACGATTGTAGATACAGTGGAAAATCATCGGAAAGCTATTATGGCGCCATTATGATGCTATTGTGTTAGTAGACTACCAAAAAAGTAAAATGTGACAATTTTGACACCACTGATAGTTCATTGGAACACAATTGTAATAGCAGACTTAAGCCCCTGTTCGGATGCGGTCCTGATTTCGATGACCAACCGATTGAATAGTCTACCGAATCGAATAGCTCTATATTATCTAATTTCAGAGATATTCAGAATAAGGCAACCTAATGGATCGGTACACGATCGCGGTAAAGACGGCATACATTTAAGTTGCTACCTTGGGAAAAAAAAAAATTGTGTGCCTGGGTTTGAGGATACGAATTTTATTATATGATTTTTTAGATCTTAATTAAGTATCCTAATGGAATTAAAAAACGTTTGATAGATATTTTATCGATAAAATTAAATTCCAAAGTAGCCTCTAAATTAAAATCTTTTTCACTGTAACTCTGTTAATAACTCGAATATTACAATGAAATTTAATACAAAATTATTGAAAATTAATTCATTATTTTATAATCAGTAGAACATATTTTCTATATATAGCACGGTTTTTTATAATTTATTTTATATTTTGTTTATTTGGTTACTCTTGTGTCGATAGATTTAATTGGCCGTAGCTCAATTTATTATCAAGGTAGCGCGTTAATTGAATAAAATCGTTCAGGTCGGAGTGATAAACGAGTAGGAATAAATAAGGGGGATTATTATGTTATTATCACTACTACTATCATTATTACTAAATTATTATCACTATTTCGCAGCTATAGATTTTTTTAGAAACCAATAATATAATAAACACTTCAAAATCAAATAGAAGTATCATTTTATATTCGACATTTCATCCCTTACTAAGTGGCACGAACTCATTTTAATATGCAAATGTGAGAATCTAGACGAAGAGTGTACGTTGATAGTTCGAAAATTGAATTCGTAAGGCACGCGATCTTCAATGACGCCGAGGAAGCGTATACGCTACCAAAGTGAGTTTCGTTCTCTTTATTACCTATGGTAATGGATTTTTGATACACTTATTTTACCCGCTTGATAGTTGGGTTTTTAGAACTCTTTTTGCACATCTACATTGTAAATGGAATGAGCCTTTATGTTTTATATATTTACTAGCTGTTCCTCGCGGTTTCACCCGCGTTCCCGGAATAAAAAGTAGCCTATGTCGTTCCCTATACCATAGGCTATCTGCATGCCAAATTTCATGATGAGTAGTTGAGGCGTGAAGGCGTAATAAACAAACAAACAAACAAACTCACTTTCGCATTTATTATATAAATTAGGATTTAAGTTATAAAATTAAATTATTAAAAGAAACCAAAAACCCGACTGCGTAAAACAAAAAAAATACTGAAAAAAGAAAAACAAGCTCTTTATAATCTATAGAATTTTGTATATAACTTGAATTGTATAAGGTGTATTCAATTGACATAAAGTTCATTATGCTAAGCACAATTTCGTGGCAAAAATTCGCTTCTATTCCATTCCGTGGCAATGTAAATTGAGCCATCGAGTCTTATATCATACAATTCAATTACCGTCATATCAAATCACGGATTTACTTACATCCATTGACCGATCAATTACCATGCCTAACCAGGAGTTCGAAAAACATATTAAAGGAGCTTATTTATTTATTAAAATACTTCAACAAAGGTACTTTTTCGTCAATTCAATGTAAATGTTTATTTAATTTATTCCTGGCGTTAAATCAACCCGGTTCAAACACAAAGTTTGGGATCCCGTGAAATGGCAGCAAAAAACAGTTTATTAATCTTTATTACCTGAAATTCTGAAATGTCCTCCACGTTTGCTTTAGCCACAGCTTATTGTTTCACAGCTATAAACGTTTTTTTATTGTGTAAAATAAACTTAGCTTCGCCGAAAATAGCTATAGGTTTAAGATAAGTAGAGCGTAGCGTTTATTCGTTCTAAGAGCAGCTCGACTGGGGAAGTACCTCCACCTTACAGAATATCGCCGCCAAATAACTTTATGTTGTGTAAAGTTGTGTTCCTGCGCGTGAGTAGGCTCGCCAGAGCTCATAGGGGTGGGGGGAAGGGTTGGTAATGCGTGAGCGATGCTTCGTGTGTTGCAAGTGTCCATATGGCTACGGCAACTGCTTACTATCAGGCGGGAAAAATATTGAAGAAACCATAGTACGGTAGAAGGTACTTTGTAGTACCCAAGTGGGTAACTACAACTCTCAATAAAATCTATCGCTGAGTACCTACTGTTAAGTGGAGTTGGTCACAACACTAGCTCGACTCTCGCATGAGCGTGTCCCGTCACTAAAGGACTATTAAGAGTTTTGACAGATCGAAATAAGATGGTTTCCCGCGTGTTTGGAAGAGTATTATTAGGTATGAGTCTATAATATTATTTTTAGGGCTTGTATTTTTTTTTACTTTTTATAGGCGTGTGTTTGACCGCAATATCACCATGGTAAGTGATGATGCGGCCGAAGGTGGTCAGCACACAAAGCCTAGAAGGAACTGGCTCTCAAGTGCAGCTATCGGAACACACCGAAAGGTGCTTGGCGACAGATTTTCAACTTGAGGGTGGTAGCCAGCCAGGCGGGTACTACAAAGTAAGTAAGTAAGTATTTATATGTAAAAAATTTGGGTTACAAAAAGATGTTACAATTTTTTAGGACCATTCCAAATTCTGCCCTTCCAAGCACATACAATATTTTACACATTAAATTAACACAAATTATTACATAAAATTAATCACAATCAACGACAATATGTTTAACAATAAATATAGTACATAGCTAGCATGACAATCATAATATTTACTTCATGTCGAACTATTACATTTGGTAAGATGTCCAATAAAAATGAAAATCATTAAAAAAAAAAGCATATTTATATATTAAAAATTATTTAAATGTCAACATTAATATATATCACAATCATCACCACTTACTTATAATTAAAATACTCGTGAATACTATAAAAACATTTGTCATTTTTTCTAAATTTATGAAGTGGTAAATCTTTAAATAAGTCTGGTAGGTTATTAAATATTTTTATTGCCATCATGAAGCTATTATTTGATACTACTGTTAATTTGGTAAAAGGTCTATACAGATTATTTTTATTTCGTAGTCTTGTATTATATGGCATTGCCTGTCCATTTTGTTGGAAAAGATTTTTATTTTTATGTACAAACAAGCAAACATCAAAAATATAAATACTTGGTACCGTTAATATTTCACAGTCTCTGAACAATGTCCTACATGATTCACTCTGTTTTAAGCCAAAAATAGATCGAATGCAACGTTTTTGCATGATGAATACTCTGTCTATCGCTGATGAACGTCCCCATATTGTAATGCCATAACGTAATAAAGAGTACACATAGCCATAATATGCACTAATTGCAGCTTGTTTCGAAACTAGTAAGCTGATACGCCTCAATGCAAATATAAAAGAATTTATGCGTGAAGATATATTCTCGACATGCTCCTTCCAATTACAGTAGCAATCTATAGTAATACCAAGAAATTTGGCTGAAAGAACTTCTTCGATTTTCTCCCCATTGTACGATATAACTGAATTATGAGATTTACTTTGAAGTGTTCGAAATTGCATGAATTTAGTCTTTTTAATATTAACTTTTAAATTATTTATCATTAGCCAATTTATCACTATGTCAAGGGTATTATTTATTTCTTTTTCATATGTCAATATATCAATTCCTTTGATGACAACAGTCGTGTCATCTGCAAATAAAATACATTTATGGTTAATTACATTTGGTAAGTCGTTAATGTATAACAGAAATAATAATGGACCCAGAACGCTTCCTTGAGGCACTCCAAATCTATTTACCTTATAAGAAGATTTACCCTACCACCGTGCTATGGTTTCCTCACGATGTTTTCCTTCACCGAAAGCTCAAGCTCATTGTTGGATTCGAACCCGGGACCTTCGTCTCGGTATCCGACGTCACTACCACTGAGCTATCATCGCCTTAAAATATATATATAGTATATTGTATGATGTAAATAAGCTCTAAAGCTCTAAGTTGTTACTTTTACGTCACGTCTCTCTACGATGATACATTCTCTCAGGTGCGTCTACTTACTTATGGCTTCGTCATCGTCCTTTATCAGTCAGTTCAGGTCAGTTGTCACACCATTTAATAAAAAGAAATCTGTACATAAGCTTCAAATTTTAACCTGTGTAACCACAATCAAACATTGAACAAAATTGTTAATATTTTACGAAGGTGTACATATATATTGTTATATAATAGCCATAAAGCACTTTTAACTCAACGTACATTACTTTGGTATAATACTCGTCGAATATTCGAATGATATATGTGTGATGTATGATCACGTCCTGATTGGTAGTGATCGAGGAGCGGGATAACTCGTTCTAATAATAGGGCCTTTTTTATACCACTAAGGTGGCAAACAAGCATACGGCCCGCCTGTTGGTAAGCGGTTACCGTAGCCTATGGACGCTTGTAACACGGGGGGTATCATGCGCGCGTTGCCGCCCCTGCAGAAATCTCTCTCTCTTTCTTTCGTCCTTCCTAATGGGTCACTTTTGAAAGCTCATCCATGTGTCAAAAAGAGACAAACAAAGTGCGGCAAGGAGAGACACCCTCTTGTCAAATATGACTTCTTAGCATGACCATAGTTTAGTATCAAATACTACAGTGCAGCCGCCGATGTTAATTAGCCCAAATCACGGAAACGGCTATCTGTTTTTTTTTTACTGTGTGTTTTTGACCACAATCTCCCCATGGTAAGTGATGATGTGGCCGAAGGTGGTAAGCACACAAAGCTTAGAAGGAACTGGCTCTCAAGTGCAGCTGTCGGAACACACCGATGGGTGCTTGGCGACAGATTCAACATGAGGGTGATAGCCAGCCAGATGGGTACTACAAAGTACCTTACCACTGTGATATGGTTTCCTCACGATGTTTTCCTTCACCGAAAGCTCAAGCTCATTGTAGGATTCGAACCCGGGACCTTATGATTATTATGAGACTTTCACTAAACCATGGTTATAAAACATGAAAGTCCCATCGCATGAGCTAAGTATTCTATGTACTTTGATTCGATCGACTAATACTACAAAGAAAAATTATTTTCGCTATAATTTGTTTTTCTATAACAATAGGTACTATATACGTGTGTGCGTAAAAAAGGTAATAAATAGTTTTTTTCCTGGAAAAGTCGTAATACCACAGGAAATTAACCCTGTTTAATGTATCGTGGCGAAGATAGAAAACAGTTTTTGTAAGCAAATTACCTACAAAAACAGTACTACCCATAGTGTAGGTAAAATTTCTTTTATGAGTGTTCATACTATTATTGTTATTACTGTTTCTTAGTATAAAAGAAATACTTAAACTGGAAGTACTTTAATTCCTTTTAACGTATTTTAATTCCTCTCCTTACAAATTTTGTCTGGAAGAGATCGCTTATTAGCGATAAGACCGCCCATTGTACTGTTAATTAATATTAAGTATTTTTATTTTTAACACGCTTTTATTAGCTTCACCTGTATGTATGAATGTATGTAAAGGAATCTTGGAACGTAATTTTCATCGACTTCCAGACGTCAGATTAAACTGAAATTTTGCACACGCTTTAAAAAGCCCTGCACTAAAAAGCGTTAAATAATTATAAAATTGAACCTAAATATATTCTCTGTCTATCCCGTAAGGGCCTAAATGTAAGCAATTTTTGTAATTAAGTTCAATATTTGAATGAAAAGCGTGGGGCGCTTTTCCTTGTAACCCAATAGAATTTCTAAGCATTATCATTATCATGAAGAAATATCGTAAATTACAAAATGAAAAGCGCCACACACGTTTCATTTAAATATTGAACTTAATTACAAAAATTGCTTACATTTAGGCCCTTACGGGATAGACAGAGAATATATTTAGGTTCAATTTTATAATTATTTAACACTTTTTAGTGCAGGGCTTTTTAAAGCGTGTTTTTTTAGTTTTTTTAAACTGTAATTTTTTTCAACTGCTTTTTGTGAACGATAAAGAACCCTCGTACAAATTCGTTTTTTTTTTATGAAACTTCTAGGTGTTTTGTGTAATAATGTTGGTGTAATGTTTACTCCCCTTTTCTGTTAGCTAGGGATAAGTATACATCTTCCATACTCCGGGGACAAAAATCCATAAACATTATTTTTATTTTCTCGCAAATTCAGCAGCCACATCGTGTTTATGGCAAACTGGGGAGTATTGCTAAATATAAAAACCAAAGCACGTACCATTTTGACAAATAGCTGTTTGGGCCACTCTGTATAAGCAGACAAGCCCTTTTTGTTTAGTCACAGAACATAAAAATGAGGAGTATTATGTAGCAAAAGGGTGACATCGTAAATTGAAAGGGTGTTGTAAAAATTATACAGATTATTTGTTTACCCTTAACCCTTTAAGGGATGGAGGAGGTATTAATTTTTACAGGGTAAAATTAGAAAATGCAAGTTATTTCCAATGTATGATACCATAGACAAATATCCTCCCTGATAATACATATTTGTATTTTCTAATTGTTTTTTTTTTAAAAGTAAATCCCGTTTTATACTTTTTTTAAAAAGATTTAGTTGTAGACTTTCAAACAGTGAACAAAAATTGTTTGACAAAGCTTCCTAGCTCATCTATTTTTCTTCACTCGGAGTCCTGTACCCTGCGATATATATTTGTGCACAATAAATACTTACGAACAGCATGTTTTATTGTTATTGTGCCAATAACAGTAAGTTACCGATGACTGTGCCGAATTAACCGGTGAATTTGTCTGTTACGTTCGTGGACCTAATTGCGGCACCGGTTTTTATTACCGGTTCACGTAGTGATGGATCGGTTTTCGAACGCACATGGCATATTGTGAGGCGGGGAAAATATGTGTGGTAAATAGCTCAAGCACCATTTTTTTATTACCCTTTGTTTACATTATAAATGTATGAATGTCTATTGAGTGTTGGCGAAAAAAAAACAGGAGAAAAAAATATTGTCAATTGATTAGTGCTATGGGCAAGACATTTAAAGTACCTAATAGTAAACATTTTAAAGTAAAGAAGAAAATAAAGAAAAGCATTTTATTTTTGCGCGCCATTCGACGCAGACATTAAATAACATAATTAAAAACAAGAAAAAAAGAAAAATATACACACAAAATACACACTCTTATATCATAGTATAACTATGACTATTTACATCTAATAATAATTATGATGATGTCAACCCATCAAAATACCCAGTTAATTTTATAGCTACTTCTAAATTTTATATTGCCTTTTTGGCAACTTTTTAGCTACCGCGAAAATGGTACAGTTGGCAACACCATCCATATAAAAAAAATAAACAAAACTTCATTCATTCATGATGATTTGTGAGCGAATAATAATAAACAAATTTTAACTTAATTAAAGGAAGTACGAATTAAAAATAAATAAAACAATATTGTTGTAAGTTTGTGTGCCTTGTAACCCAATAGAATTTCTAAGCATTATCATTATCATGAAGAAATATCGTAAATTACAAAATGAAAAGCGCCACACACGTTTCATTTAAATATTGAACTTAATTACAAAAATTGCTTACATTTAGGCCCTTACGGGATAGACAGAGAATATATTTAGGTTCAATTTTATAATTATTTAACACTTTTTAGTGCAGGGCTTTTTAAAGCGTGTTTTTTTAGTTTTTTTAAACTGTAATTTTTTTCAACTGCTTTTTGTGAACGATAAAGAACCCTCGTACAAATTCGTTTTTTTTTTATGAAACTTCTAGGTGTTTTGTGTAATAATGTTGGTGTAATGTTTACTCCCCTTTTCTGTTAGCTAGGGATAAGTATACATCTTCCATACTCCGGGGACAAAAATCCATAAACATTATTTTTATTTTCTCGCAAATTCAGCAGCCACATCGTGTTTATGGCAAACTGGGGAGTATTGCTAAATATAAAAACCAAAGCACGTACCATTTTGACAAATAGCTGTTTGGGCCACTCTGTATAAGCAGACAAGCCCTTTTTGTTTAGTCACAGAACATAAAAATGAGGAGTATTATGTAGCAAAAGGGTGACATCGTAAATTGAAAGGGTGTTGTAAAAATTATACAGATTATTTGTTTACCCTTAACCCTTTAAGGGATGGAGGAGGTATTAATTTTTACAGGGTAAAATTAGAAAATGCAAGTTATTTCCAATGTATGATACCATAGACAAATATCCTCCCTGATAATACATATTTGTATTTTCTAATTGTTTTTTTTTTAAAAGTAAATCCCGTTTTATACTTTTTTTAAAAAGATTTAGTTGTAGACTTTCAAACAGTGAACAAAAATTGTTTGACAAAGCTTCCTAGCTCATCTATTTTTCTTCACTCGGAGTCCTGTACCCTGCGATATATATTTGTGCACAATAAATACTTACGAACAGCATGTTTTATTGTTATTGTGCCAATAACAGTAAGTTACCGATGACTGTGCCGAATTAACCGGTGAATTTGTCTGTTACGTTCGTGGACCTAATTGCGGCACCGGTTTTTATTACCGGTTCACGTAGTGATGGATCGGTTTTCGAACGCACATGGCATATTGTGAGGCGGGGAAAATATGTGTGGTAAATAGCTCAAGCACCATTTTTTTATTACCCTTTGTTTACATTATAAATGTATGAATGTCTATTGAGTGTTGGCGAAAAAAAAACAGGAGAAAAAAATATTGTCAATTGATTAGTGCTATAGGCAAGACATTTAAAGTACCTAATAGTAAACATTTTAAAGTAAAGAAGAAAATAAAGAAAAGCATTTTATTTTTGCGCGCCATTCGACGCAGACATTAAATAACATAATTAAAAACAAGAAAAAAAGAAAAATATACACACAAAATACACACTCTTATATCATAGTATAACTATGACTATTTACATCTAATAATAAATATGATGATGTCAACCCATCAAAATACCCAGTTAATTTTATAGCTACTTCTAAATTTTATATTGCCTTTTTGGCAACTTTTTAGCTACCGCGAAAATGGTACAGTTGGCAACACCATCCATATAAAAAAAATAAACAAAACTTCATTCATTCATGATGATTTGTGAGCGAATAATAATAAACAAATTTTAACTTAATTAAAGGAAGTACGAATTAAAAATAAATAAAACAATATTGTTGTAAGTTTGTGCGTCGTAACTATGTGCGCAAATATGAAGGTTATTGCTCAGCATAATGCTGTGACTTAGGATTAACCTAATATCTGCAGCGCTGATTTTCAGCAATAACCGATGAGTGACGCAAGTAGTAGTCATATTCTTAATCAGGACAAAATTAAAAATTTATTGCCTGATTGGGCACTTCATTTTGTTTTCGTAATTATCAGAACAATACAAAAAAAACTTTCATACAGAAAGTTTTTTTGGAAAATCCACCGGCAGTGTCGAAAATTTCACGCGGGCTACGCCGGGCATGAACGGTGAGTAGGTAATAAAATAAGTCATACTGACAAATATAATACGCAAGCGAGTGAGATCACATTTTTAAAGTAAAATTAATTATTTTCTCTATTCAGCGCTAGATGGCGATACTAAACCGCCAATGTCCACTCTATATCAATTTAATCTCTTTGGTGCTATGCCACTGCGTTAAACATGGTACGACTGGCTTGAATGACATTCTCGTTTTTATAAAAAAATACCCGAATCAAATAAAGACGTCATCGCTATCTACGTCACAACATATAAATATAGAGCTCTTAAAATTTCAAACATAAATACATACACTGAAAAAAATGATCTACAAAACTATTATGTAAGTTGACGTTTTGTTGTCGGGAAACTAACTTTAGTTGTCAGGAAACTAACTTTAGTTACATTTAATCAAATAATTTAGTAACGACCAAAAACTAGTTTTGTTACTGGTAAATTAAGTTCGCAAGTCACTCTGTTTAGGTTATCGGTCGTCAAATTTTGTGTTACTGTTAAATAAAATTTTGTAGTCACTTGCAGTCCATTCTTTCAGTGTACTTGATTTAATTCTATACATAGATATTCTAAAAGAGAAAACAACAGCCCACACAGATGAAGTGGACTGGACCAAACACTATCGGACTTTAGACAAAAGAACATATAGCTAGATTCAAACGAAACATGCGACGGCGTCCAGGAAATTAAAAAGTTCCCCAACCTACATTGAACACATGTTGTTTTAACTGTATAGTACTATTGAAATGTGTTTTCAATTGAAATGTATTTTCAATTGAAATGTTGTGGAATTTGGGGTAGTAAAAATTAGTTTAAAAAATATATAAAATGATGAGTTATTAAAACATATTGTAGCTGAAAACCTAAAGTTATACCAAATCTCATTTCAATCAATCAAACATTCATTTTTTGTTGCCAAGGCGTTATAAGCTCATAATGTGACATCTAGAGCTTTTGTGTGATGTCATGAAGAAACTAAGTACGAAGATAACTGACTTCCTCTGAGGTCAAGTAAAATAGGTATTGAAATAAATATAAATGTACCAAGAGATCATAACATCAAAAGACTAACGGTCTTACTCATAAAAATCTCTTAAATAACGGATTAAATAGTATATAGCTAAATACTATTTAAAATTGTATTCAGTGTTTAACTTTTCTTTACTCATAAACGCATTTTAATCATGATTTAGTTATTGAAGGATTTAAAGAGCAAAAATAATATTATATATGGCGACACCAACGTCAAGACCATAAATTTGACAGTTATGGAGGTTTTAAAAAAAAGAAACGGTAGGTTTCGGGGGCGATAAATCGATTTAGCTAGGTTTCATTTTTAGAAAACGTCGTTTTATCCGTGATTTCAGGCAATGAAAAACTGCTTCAATATGATTACAATACGAAGGTAAATTTCGGCACCATTTACAAGTCTATCATAGCCAGATAGGAAATCGGGCGGTCCCGAAACCAGAAGACCCTGTTCGAGTCCAGATAATATTTTTTTTGCTTCTTTTTTTCAAGTTCTTTTATGAGAAAAACTAATATGATTTACCAAAAAAAAAAACTAGCAAAGCTCGGTCATCGAGGTACAAGTTTAAGTAATTTATATAATCTAACATCATACATCCAGATTATTTTCGGAAATCAATGAAAAATATTTTACAGCAATCAAGCAACAGCTGTTTATTTGGCGACCATTTTGCTATTTAGCCCGTTAAACAAGGGTCGTAGGTTGTTTAATTTGACAGCTCTTTAAATAACGTTTTTAAGCAGTGAATAGGGATAAATACCGTTTATGAGTGAAGATTTTTTTAAATAACTGTTTTAAGTATGACTTAACTTTAAATAGCGTTTATGAGTAAGGCCGTAAGTTTCTGAATTCTATGAACGAAATCATCTTACTTTTTTCAAATAGAATGGTTCGAATTTTAAAACTTCTTTCCACGCTACCTGATAAAAAGCACTTTTGAATTCATATTTCGAATGATAAATAAAATCTTTCGGAGCTTGTGAGGTGAAAAATCTACTGTCGAGTTTCCGGTACCGGTATTTCAGACCCATAGTTATGCACCACTTACCCTAATGAAATTATGGTCAAACACAAGCCTCCATATTTAAAATTACATAATTGGACTGTTTTACAAAAACCTTAAACCGACTTCAAAGTACACTAAGAAGTAATCAAATCCTGATCTGATGACAATGGGACCAAACGGGAAGCGTACCCTTTCAAATAAAAAAAGAATTTTCCAAATCGGTTAATAAATGACGGAGCTATGAGGTAACAAACATAAAAAAAAAAAAAAAAAAAATACATTCGAATTGAGAACCTCCTCCTTTTTTTGAAGTCGGTTAAAAATTGTATAAACACTACTCAAGTTTTCTAATTTATTGTAAAACTTATCTCATAAATTGCCACGTGCGTTTGTTTTATCTTTTCTAGAAACTCAGACAATTTATTCGTTCGCACCAATGTGTTGGTCCCTTAGGATTCTGAATGGGAACAGAGTATGTGGTGAGAGTCTTAGAAAGCATCAACAAAGAGAAAATGAACTGAATCATTATGTTTTCTTGGAAATTTTTATTTCGGTATCGGTTCTTCGTATAGGAATCACTTGAAGCAGAATTACGTAGGTGGCAGTGTGGGTATTCAAAGGAAATTATACAACATGTAACGGAAAGGTCAAATATATAGATATAGGTATAGAGAAGACGCCACACATCTCGAACTATGTTCCGTTCAAGTGAAGCCATCCGGCCACACTTGTTGTTGTAGAACGATGAACGAAACGCGTAAGCGCCGTGAAAATCACGGTGTTTGGAGAAAAATACCCTTAAAAGCGTTCTGATAGCGCTACGTGTTTCTAATCTACGTCTGATTAGTTGACAAAATTATTGTTTCAGCGCTAAAGAGAAATTTAGTTCACTCTAAAAAAAATGGGACAAAACCACTGCTTGTGATAGCTTCTCTATACGTAGTAATAATAGCTCAATGGATATAGTTAGATAACGCAAGAGCACCTACTTCGCGTGCCAGATTTAGTGCCCGACTTAAGCATAAAATACTTAACGTGGCCACTATCGCACCCACATTGCATCGGTGTACTTGAATTGATTTGATTTTTTCCATCCCTAAATAGTGTTTGTGACGTGATATTAGGTAGTCAAAAAATGCCACGTTTGTTGAGTTGGGTTTTCTTCACTAAATAGAGCTTGTGACGAAATCGTAGGTAGTTTTAATACAGATCGTGATACTTGAGTTATCTAACTATATCTATATCTGTGGGTAAGGTTATATCCCACCAAAAACATTATTATGTAAAATGTTGCCGCCAAGACATATGGCTCGTACTGTCAAAAAGTTATCAAATCTCATGTAAGCCAAGCTTATAACTCTACATGCACTTACTCTACAAGCCCTAACTTCACAAACTCTACACCCCGTAGTCAAAATATGTGGCTTGGCCGTTTCGCTACCGTCACATGGGAGTAAAGTGAAAAATGTATTCACTGTTCATTCATCATCATCATCATCAGCCTATAATGTCCCACTGCTGAGCACAGGCCTCCTTTCACAAATGAAGGTGAAAGGGAATGGGCAATACTCCACCACGCGTGCCCACTGCGGATCGGTGTAGGTAGGCTAGTGGTCAACCTACTGTTGGAATTTTTCAAGCCGCCTAGGAGGCATCCAACTAGCTTAACGACTATCACAATTAAGTGATAACCGGGACCAACGGCTTTACGTGCTTTCCGAAGCACGGAAACGCTCGATTTGAAATACCACTAGGCGGTCACCCATCCAGGTACCGACCACGACAGACGTAGCTTAACTTTGCCGATCGATTAAGAACGGCTAATCATGCTACACCACGAGCGCTTCATTACTTCCACCACCATACTACCACTACTACATACCACTGTTCATTACTTTTATGTTATTCAATAGTTCTTGTAGTATTGAAAGAATCGAATCCATGACCTGCACAGCATGACAACAACTACTTAGTTTATTTGTAAAACGCCAGATTTATAACAGTAACTGCAACATCAACTCAAATAGTTAAACGGCCATCGTATTTAATTAATCTAATTAAATCTAAGACATATTTAATACTCTATAAGCTCATATTGCACCTGTAAATCCTCAGGCCACATTAGTTCTTCGCTTCAGCTCGGGAAGGTATTTAGATTACCATAATACGTCTTGTAAGCGACGCAAACAGTATTGTTCTGGTATTAATAGCATTGCGCATTGTCATGGAAAGTAAAATTTACTGTTTCTACTCATACAGTAATATGACTGAGGTTACAACAGTCAAGTCATCCTATCCTATCTTCTATTATAAATGCGAAAGTGAGTTTGTTTGTTTGTTACGCCTTCACGCCTCATCCTGGGAACGCGGGTGAAACCGCGGGGGATAGCTAGTATTTAAATATAAGAAGAAAGCAATGTAACAATTCTAAAAAGAAAAACATTATAATTATATTGATAATATTATTTAATTCATTAACGAAAATTATTTATTTTATGCGTGAGTTCTTGTTTGGTAAAATAAATAAATATTTATTATCTTATGGTTTAAAAGGAGACACGAAAATATTTAGTGAATATACTACGTCTCGTAGCCCATCGTAGCATGCGTAGACATTGTCTACGAATATCTAAATTTCACCATGTCTATTCAATTTTATATTCTTAAGTTTGTATACAATATAATAGGTATTCGAAGATTTTTGTTCGGAGCCTGTCACCAGGCGCCATTTAGATTTTTTTTTCAAATGGCGGTGCGAATAATCCTCACATACACTCCTCTTATTCAAACAAAAATACACCAGGGTTCTTATGTTCTAATTTTTTTTTGGAAATAGCTCTATCACGTGGCGTTTTAGGCGCTGCACACACGTGGACACTTTTGTGTCTTGTGTCAGATACAAGCTACCAATGAATATTTGAATTATATAGAACCAGTATGAAATCAGCCGCTCCCTGCCCAAACATAAACTTTTTTTGTGTCCAGTTGCTTCCTCTTTACGCATACTCGTTGACAAACAAAAAGTGTTCGGTGTCGGTAACTGGAAACTAAAAGTCGTCAGTCAAGCAAAATTAAAAAACATCCTTATAATCGTACTGAAACTGACGGAAATCAAGCTACGAATTGTACCAGTGACCAGAAGTAGCGACCGGCGACTGTGTCCGATCGCCGCCACCGGACACAGTTACTACGGGGAGTAGCAACCGGCGACTGTGTGAGATCACCGCTACAGGACACAGCACCTACGGTTTTCTGTGATGGTGTGCCGTGTAAAAGCTGTAATATGAAAAGGTCTTCCACAAAAAAAAGCCTAGCTGAGTTTCTTGCCGGAGTCTTCTCAGTTTAAGTGTATTCCGAACCGGTGGTAAATTCAACTATATGTACCAATTTAACGTTCATAAGTGCCTTACTAGGGCCTAAACTGAATAAATGACTTTTTGATTTTGAGTTTGTGTCGGTAACACGTTGGCGCAGCCGCTTAGGATATAGACAGACACTCAAGTATTTTTTTGTTTTCATCGATATATTATCTTCTGTCTTTGTATGAGTGTCCCAAATCGATGTATGTAGGTTTAATTGTGCGCCGCCTTTGCAAAAAATGAAACCGAAAAGTATGCCAAAATCTTCGAACCTTCTTGTATTGCAATCAATCTTTTATGATGTTGAAAATGTATATCTTTGGAAACTTGTCCATCATGACCTATAAAAGTGACTGTCTATAAAGTTAATTTACATATTGATTCACGTCTAAATTGCACCTATATAATAATTATGCAACAAAGTAAAGTCTACACAGCGTTTCCAGTTCGCCCTACATTGCATATTAATTCAATTTCCTAAGCGATAAATTTTATACGGCACACATAAAGCTACCATAAAATTTAGTTCTTAATCTGAGTTTTAGCTCTAATCTTATCTAGACAAATGTATAAGCTTACAGGATATTATGGTTGAACACGCAAGGTAAGGTAATCATGTGGAAAGTAACTTTGGAAGCTTGTATGTGGTGCTTTGCTTTAAGCATCTATTTTGTTTTCAATTCGCGGTCATACAATCTAAAATGTGGTCATTTTTGACCACATTTTAGATTGTAGTCAAATGCAATCAGACAAAACAATAAGAAACCGCCCAAGTGTGCACCGAGGGTGCTGAACAAACTTGTAGGTATTTAAATATGTAGTTTGTTCATCACAGGAATCGAGTCTCGAAGATTTTTCTAATTTTTTCAGATCATGCTTTTTTGTGATGTTTGTACAAATTTATGGTTTTCGGATTTCTTCCTTTACTTGTGCTACCTACATGGAATTACTTCTTGATTCCCTTGCGAGCGTCAAAATATATGCGGCATAAACGGCCTTTTTTTTTATTGCGTTGACTTAGAAGTTGTTTGACTTTTTCACTGCATTTTCAGCTTGTTACCTCCTGTGTTTTGTTCAAAAGTGTACATGCGCAAGATTGTCCACTACTGCCTATCTGTGCTCACCACTCGTGGTACCATCTGTAGTAAGTTTCTTATAGAAACTTCAACACAAGATTCTATTGAAATTATAAACTCTATAGTACAAAACAATGCAACTCCAAAATAGAAATTAGTAAAACCAGTAAAACGGTTTAATTGTACTTCCACAAGTAAAAGCAATATAGTGAATGCGTCCGGGCTATGATACTAGTTTAATAAAGGGGTACTCCACTTGGCTTGATTATGTATCTAATACCCATAACCCGGGAAGTATCAAACTGAGCACCTTACTTCGGATGTTATTTGCACCAAAGCGTAATCTTAATAAAAATTAAATTATAAAGTTGAAGAGTTTAACTTATGTTTGGACGCGCTTGTCTTAGGAATTATATATCCCATTAAAATAAATACTTATGCAGTAATTAGCCCGTTCTTATAGGCTATACAGGGTGTTGTTTTGGTCGGCGACAAGCGACACAGGAGCAGTAGTACAAAATATATATTCCCCAAAAATGGACTTAATTCCATTAAATACTGTAAATATGTTGAGAAATACCTTATTCA
The DNA here is from genome assembly GCA_951394255.1 of Polyploca ridens. Classification (NCBI taxonomy): domain Eukaryota; kingdom Metazoa; phylum Arthropoda; class Insecta; order Lepidoptera; family Drepanidae; genus Polyploca; species Polyploca ridens. Next base: position 5,653,036 of record OX596269.1, on the reverse strand, counting down.
ATTTGAAATAAAATTACTGCAAAGTATGGTTACTAGGCACGTGCACAGACTAGAGCTAGGCACAAGCCGCCATCGCCCCACCCCTTTACTCCCTCGTACTCCCGTTGAGTATTATGTCTACACTTTAGCTTATTACATGATTTTCAAAATTTTTATTTTTTTATTTTTATTATTAAAAAAAATAAAGTATTTTTTTATATTTTTTTTAGCACCAGTATCATTTGTATTATCGATCCTGAATTGCTCGTCGCTGACCAAAACAACGACCTGTATAATATTATAGGTTAACATAATGCAAACCGCGGGGTACGGTTAGTATTAAAAAGAACAAAGTTATTAACATCTAAAATTTTGAGCATTTTTAAAAGACTATAATGAGGTGAAAACAATAAATATTAAATTGTTATAATTTCTTAGTTCAGTCAATATAATCACGTTTTCACATAAAATACAACATGGAATTAAAAACAAACTTAAAATCCTGTTGGACTTATTTTCTCTACTATAAAATAAAAATTATACCTAACTAAAATCTCTGAAGCCAAACATTTCGTTTCGGTGTAACTCCGGCCTATGAAACTCGGGGTCTAGATTAGAAACTTTATCCAGTATGCACATTGCACTGTTCAACAATACTACAGAACATTCAATATTAAACTGCTTTTGTACCAGTTATATACCTTCTGCATACTAATTTGTACTATACTGGGTATATATAAATACTTTTATGCAATACAAAATATCCAGTTATTTTAAATTAGAGGATGTTGTGTTCCTGCGCGTGAGTAAGGTCGCCAGTGCTCTTTGAGGAGGGAAAGGTCAATAACGCGTGAGTGATGCCTCGTGTGTTGCAAGCGTCCATAACCCTTTCGCACCTGAATAATACGATAGTGAGTTCATTCTAAAATTCTACAATGTAGTCTACACACCTGGAAGTCACGAACGTGCTATGCACTTTCTAGAAGTTGTGTAAATGGTATATGTTTTAAATATAATACTTGATGATACTTACCGTACATAATAAGATTTTATAGGAAAGAAAAGATTTGGACGGAAAAAATCTCAGGTGCGAAAGTATATAGCTACGATAACTGCTTACCATCAACGCGCTTGTTTACAGATTTCGGTATAAAAAACCTTTCTACCTGTTCATAGTAGTGATGTTGAAAGCTTTGGTGGAGGACAGGTGTTCAACGCGACGTAGAGCAACTCGCAACGTAAAGGTACCTAGTAGGTAGGTAACTCCTTTGTAGTTGTCTATCTGGCTTTTACCTCCAAGTTGAAAATCTATCGATAAGCAACTCTCATCTCATCTCATCATCTGGCCATATCCTTTCTAAACATTGCGTGGATACCACCGTTGGCCAAATCATCACTAACCATGATGAGATTTATAACGCGATTATAGTCCAATGGTAGTGACGTCGGATGCTGAGACGAAGGTCCCAGGTTTGAATTCTACAATGAGCTTTAGGTTTTGGGGAAGGAGAACATTGAGAGGAAATCATGGGACGGTGGTAGGGTACTTGTAGTGGTAGCCAGCCAGGTGTTGAAAATCTGTCGCCAAGCACCTATCGGTGTGTTCCGACAGCTGCATTGAGAGCCAATTTCTTCTAGACTGTGTGCTTACCAGCTTCAGGCACATCATCACATACCATGGTGAGATTGTCGTCAAACATAGGCCTACACACGGTAAAAACAAACATTATGATCAAACTAAGAACCACTGCAGAAAGCAAGTAACTAAACATTAATATCATCGACAAAATTGCCGATGTAACATCTCACCATAAAATTGAGAAAGACAAAAGAAAGTCAGCATTGAAAGCAAGACAGCTGAAAGTAGACTTATCCTTAAAAATGCCAAAATATCATAGTCCTCAGTATCGAGCCAATTTCCGACACCTCCCTTTTTAACTCGACTAATTGATTATGTACCCACATTAGTACAGCATTATCCAAAATTGGCTTGAACATTAAAACAATATTTAATTTTCTGAGCACGAATTTTTAGTCACAAGACCTTTGCCAAATTAACCCAAACGCTGACGGGTTAAAGGGAAGCATTATAAGAATAAATAATGAGCCCTCTGTAGGATCACAAGAATTCCCCTGCCCTCTCAATTAACGTGGAGTTGAAATTAATTTATTCTATCCAGGGGATTTTTGGGCGACGGCCCGATGTAAGCGGTTAGCGAGAGAGTATATTACATCAATAATATTTTAACCAATGGGTATGATTGCTTTTATATGATTGATTATAATTTTACAATCGTTCGTCTTCTCTCTCACATCTCTTTCATCCACCCCTTTCACTTACTCTTACGTTCTTTTTCATTTGAATTTTGCTTTTTACTTCAAGAAGCTATCTTGTGTCGTTTCGGTAATACTTCATGATATTAATGGCTCTTTTAGGGTTCCGTAGCCAAATGGCAAAAAACGGAACCCTTATAGATTCATCATGTCTGTCTGTCTGTCAGTCCGTATGTCACAGCCAATTTTTTCCGAAACTATAAGAACTATACTTTTGAAACTTGGTAAGTAGATGTATTCTGTGAACCGCATTAAGATTTTCACACAAAAATAGAAAAAATAAATAAATTATGGGGGTTCCTTAGAACTAAAACTCAAATATTTTTTTTCATCAAAACCTTAGGTGTGGGGTATCTATGGATAGGTCTTCAAAAATGATATTGAGGTTTCTAATATCATTTTTTGCTAAACTGATTAGTTTACGCGAGAGACACTTCCAAAGTGGTAACATGTGTGTCCCCCCTCTGTAACTTCTAAAATAAGAGAACGATAAAACTAAAAAAAATATATGATGTATATTACCATGCAAACTTCCAGCGAAAATTGGTTTGAATAAGATCTAGTAAGTAGTTTTTTTAATACGTCATAAATCATAAACCGCAATTTATCTTTCATTCAATATTTTAGCGTTTTTCATAGCAAAGTTGAGTTAGTTAATATTATACGGAACCCTCCGTGTGCGAGTCGGACTCGCACTTGGCCGGTTTTTTTTAGATTTCTCGGCAGTGTATATACATATTATTTATTAGAATAGTCCATAATAAGTAGCTATACATAATAGAATATTCACGACTACAATGGATAGGAGCACCAAGATTCTACATCGCGCTATCAATGTTTTCTGAGGTTCATAAAATTCTCACACAGCGGCAGCACTCATCGCCCACAGATTATTTGTAGATTACTTAGGTAGGAAACAAGCATACGGCCCGCCTGATAATAAGCAATTAATTCGAGTAATCGCGATATATAGCACTGCACCTTTAGGGTCGCAAAAGTTTTGTTTTTTAGGTGTAGCAGAACAGAACTTTACATTGCGGTAATTGTAAACACGATAAGCTAAAAACAAGTTCAAAATACATTAATATCAATACTGTAAGAGCTAATTCGAACACATTTACTTTTTGACGTATTTCTTTCGTTGAATATTTTTCCTGTAGTGTTATTTTGTATGAGTTGAGGAATTCATAGACGGCGGTGACAATTTGCCAACCTGTCAACTTGTAAACATGAATATTTATTTTGTATGAACCACCGATATAGTGTTCGATTTTGATGCTTTACAATAAATACTAGTAGGTACGAGATCCGGCGTTCATCGAGTTTTTAATCAAAAGTTATTTTTGCTAAGGTGCTATCAAAATGTGGCCGCTGTCAACAATTACATATTAATTAATTGTTCGAAAAAAAATCATTCATTTGTTAATCCACTTCACAGTAATATATGTAAAGAGCTTGAAAATGAATAATGAATACGTTATGAACGTAACAAAATATTCATATATAAATTAAATATTGTATTAAAATATGTATTCCCATTTGAGCACCGATTTATTGAGTACCGATGCTATTCCCTTTTGAGCACCATATTTTTGGTTGGTGCTCAAAAGGGTACAAAAATTAAATTCAAAAACTTACATAATTTTGATAGAAATCGAAGGAAAACCTAGAGATCAATCCGACCGTTCGCTAAATATACATATAAAAAGTCTTGTCTATAATAAAAACTTGACTTATCATGGCGATCTATCATCGCATAGCCTAAACAGCTGGGGTTATAAACTTGTGCTAATGCACACAGTTTCCAAATAAAGAAGGTATCCACTAAAGATTATTCAACCCTAAGAACAGGGTTTGCCAACCAGAGGCCCGTGGACATATTAAAAGTAAAGATTTTTATAACAATAAATACACAAATAGACTTCAAGTAGAGACTGATTTAATGATCCAACTGAGCTACATCAAACCAACATTACAGCTTTGGTCGCAAATAAGCACCAACAACCTCATTCATTAAAAACCTCATTAAAATTAAACATGGATACACTTACGAGTATGTGTGTATAAAATACGCAAATGAGTATTGCAAGAAAAAAATATATAAAAGTGGTTTTTTATTGTTTTATTTTAGGGGTCCACGGAATGTTGAGGCGCTACGGGTCCGCCCTAGAAAAAGCATATCATATCTGGGAGCACAGAAGTGCCCCCGCCAAAGAGCGAAAAAAAGGCACGGCCGTACCATCCTTTACTCGAAGCCACTCTGGTCGTTTTTTTTCGTTGTGGAAAAAACAGAACCTTAAATTTTCAGTGACCAATAGGGATATTATACATATTTAAAAATAACATTTTTGAACCAGTAGTTTAAGAATTATTGCAAGTCAAACAAAGTTCCTTAACTTAAGTTCCTTTCAGTTTGTCACTGACTGGCATACTTTCTCACTCCGATCATCAAAATTGTAAGGTATCGAACCATTACAGTATTATGATTATTATTTCATTTATTTCTTTTTTTACCTATAATTTACATTTTTAAATATTATATAAAAAAAAAATACATTTAAAAATATAAAAACAGCATCCAACCGGCAACGGGAACAGGGTCCTAGTTACCGGTGGTTAAGGTTCCAGACTGAGGAACTTTCTCACAATGCGAGCCGTCTGAATGATTATTATTATTGTTATTCATTATCATGATCATATTTATTTATGTATTATTATTAATTTTGTGAATTACAAACAAACAAACAGTAACTGTATCATTAAGGCATCAATAGCAACATTTGGTAATAAGTACATACAAGAATCAACGAAATTAAAAAAAGAAGCAAAAAAACTACCAAGTAAAAGTCTTAATAAAAAAAATCTCTAACTCTTTTTTAATTACTAAATTTAACCAAGCTCGGATGTTTGGTTAATAATTTAGGCGGTTAAATAGAGCCAGCTAAGCGGGTTATTTTAAAGGCAAGCACTCTCTGCACACAAATAATTAATGAGCCGATATTGGGGGACGATGTTCAGCTGTGATTTTGTGTAGATGTTGTATTTTTCTACCTTTTGCGGTACAATTTTGGTTAAAACTTTGCTTGGTTGACGCGTAAAAAACTCCCCTTCAAGAGAAAAGAAGGTACAATTTAGATTCCCGGGTATCTGTGGTACCATAGGCATATTTTCAAATTCATCAAAAGTTGTTTTCAATATTTGTATATATAAATGTTTATCTATATACAAAAGGAGAAACTGATAGATTGGCAGATTTACTTTGTATGCCCCGTTGAAACACTTCAGATGTATGATTTATTGTTGACGTATTCTTTATCAAATACATATATATATATATATATATATATATATATATATATATATCAAATATCATGACGTATATTTAAAACAAAGTCATTGTCTAATAAAATTTTGATTCAAAAATATTCGTTAATTACTATATTTATTAAGCAATACATTAAAAGAAAACTATACTAAATAACTTAAACTAAATAATAAAATACTAACTTAAACTAAAACTTAAGAAAGGTAAAAAATATAACTAAAAAAAGAAAAAAAAAACTTATAAATAATACTAATAATTAATATAATTACTTAATAATTAATGTGAAGTCTTATTTTTAACCTTTGGACTGGTCGCGATAAAATTTGACAGGTACTTAAATAGGCTATGATATGGAGATGGTCATAGACTACTCTTTATCCTGAAAACGCAAGTGAAACCGCGGGAGACAGCTAATTAAAATATAATTAAAAACAATATCAAAAATATTATTTGTTAAGTCTATTAACCGAAACCCTTTTACAAGAAAAACCAAATACCTCTAAAACACAGAAAATCAACCCTGACAGAGAATAAGAAGCTTAAAAAAATATTGGTCTTTTGTAAAGGTCTGCCTTTTGAATATAATAAAAAGAGCAGTCCCGTCATCTTCTGGCCCCAGGGAGACTAAAAAATAAATTCGCTCTTAGAACTAAATTGTAGTTGTCTTATCTACTTCCAGTATTGTTGCTATTTTCTAGACAGTTTGCAGACTACGATATATTATGCTATGCTGTTAGAATAAACACGCGCTACGTCGAATCGCTAGAATCGAACGTAGAATCGGAACTCTGCTGTTTTGATTTGCATACCTATAAGTGTTTCAGTATTGTTGCGATTTTCTAGAACGTTTACAAAAACAACATAATTTATGCTATGCTGTTAGAATAAAGACGCACTATGTTAATCGTGAGAATTGAATGTAGAATCGGAACTCTGTTGTTATGATTTGCATACCTATACTACATTTAAGTATTGCTGCGATTTTCTAGACAGTTTACAAAAACCACATATATGCTATGCTGTTAGGATAAAGACGTGCTTTGTTGAATCGCTAGAATCGAATGTAGAATCGGAACGCTGCTGGTTTTGCATACCTATGCTCCTTTGCAACGATGAAATGATGATACTTTCGTAGCTTATTATGAGAACTGATAAAAATATAATTTTTGTAAACGGTTAAGTTAAACAGAAAATAAAATAAAATTATGAATTAATAATACTATGCAATTGCTATCAATTTAAAATATAATGTACATAAATCTATGCTTTCAAAATACCTACGTTGATAGATTGATTACGCATTATTAACTTTATAGCTGATTGAAATATACAGCGTTCCCGACGCCTTCTACCACACGTACCGTTGCACATAAATCAAAATCTTTCAGCTCAATTCCCGCATTCATATATCAAAATATTATCCATATAAAACTCAACAAGCCAAAAATATATTAGGCTAATAAAGTGTTGCCATAAGGTGGTGATATATATTCTGTAGCCGGCCGTACGAAGGCTATTTAGGGTGGAAATACGTTCGATTTCCTTTATTGCCTCCCATAAAGGTGTTAAAGCTAGTGGGTATAATAATAAACGGGGCGTTAGGTTTTTACGTCAATGATATTATTGCCATACTAGTCGTGTTGCCTGAGTTTGGGCCTGATAATCCTTTATTACTAATATCATAAATACTTAATAATAAATATCCTGGGAAATTCTTCCCACACGGCTGATTCCATACTAAGTATAGCTTGTACTATGGAAAGCAGATAATTGATATACTACTTTTTGGCTGTAATATACCCGAGACTCCGGACATGTTTATGCACAGAAATGCATGTCCTGGATGGAAATCGGGCCCACGACCTCCGGCGCGATTGATGGAAACTTAAACAACCACTCCATAGGAATTACGGATAATAAATTTGTATTAGCTTATATGAATAGGCCTACACGTATGTACCTATAGTGTCTAAAGATCAACGCTGCACGATGAAAATTTATGAAAATAAGTATTTATTTTTGAGATTTCAGAGTTGTTGTTATAGTAAAAGTTATTCATAATAATGACTAAAATAACCTCTGATAATTTGGCTACCCTTCGAAAAGTAACCCTAAGTCTGTGCCCTAAGTCATAAATAGCTAAGGTATATTACCAGGAAGTTTTCGATGAAAAAAAAAACATCTTGAGATTGTATGTACACTATAAATCTATTGACAGTAACTTATCGCCTAGAAATCATGGTGGTAGCATAAATAATTTAGGTCGTAACCATTTATATAGAATTAATAGCCCATAATATTAAGTTCGTAAAGTAAGTCTTGTTAGCAATTGGTCATCATCACAAATGAAAACATATCCTCAACATATTGATTGTTCAGTGATAGTGACGTTGACTGTCGTAACGAAGATCGTAGGTTTAAATCTTAGAATGAGCTATTATGAGGTTTAAAGGCCCAAGATGTGCTGCAGATCCTCAGATACTACTGCTAAGATGTCTTTACTCTTTCAGGGTCAGTGGTTAGCGATGTTAACCATATATTGAAGATTTTTTCCTTAAATCTCTGACATGTAGTGATTATTTCATAATCTAACATAGAAATGCACCTTACGCTTGATAATTTTTAGGCCATAAGTGACGCATATAATCGTTGGTGTGACTATATTTTTTTATTAAAAAAATATGTTGCCAGGTGGTTTTGTTACATGCTCGGAAAAATCATTCAAAATTATGGCGAATGTTTTTATTACATTTGGACATCTTTTACATGTATTCGATGAATTATGTATTTATTTTTTTGTACAATTATAAATTTTATGACTGTCCATAGTTTTGTTTTGTTCTAGAGCGGCGGTGGTTACCATAGCTAACCATCTGAGGTGATGAATCACTGGTGATTTCGCAAACACCTTCATTTTGATATTTTTTTCAACCTTATTCTATCTATTGCACTGCCCTAAATATTACTAGGAGCAACAAAAAATGTGTAATGTAATCTATATAGAGTTCCTGGTTAGTAATTCGTGTTAGTAATTGCTTTCTTTTCAGTAGCTATGAAGGTAGCTCCTGAGCTAGCTATTAGCTACACGTGTAACGCCTAAGAAACAATCTTATTTAGTGATCCAAATTGCGTAATAAATGGCTGAATAGTTCCACAATTGGAAGCATATCAGCAGACAATTTAATCTTAGGCCGTAGACGTTGCTTCTTTGAAAAGGGTCCAATGATGTCAAGATAACGCTGCGGCCTCAGGTGGCCCAAATTGTGGGCCTAAGCTACGGGTATTGTCTTCTGGGATACCAAGCTGTCAAAGTGGATCAGTGTCCTCGGGTGACAAACTGTTCACGCATTGATTTGTTACGTGATTTTTTTGGTACAATTAGATTTGATACTGTATTTAATATTGAATTTACATTCCTCTTCAGAGATATGAAGAATCAAAGTCGACATAGGCTTGTTTGGTTTGATGTTGGGTGACGCATTTTGAAATTGATCTAAGCTCGAAGTATTTATGAAAATGTTTCCAATTTAAAGGTGGTAGCCAATCAGGTAGGTACTACTAAGTACCCTAACACCGTGCTATGAATTCTTTACCATGTTTTCCTTCACCGAAAGCTTAAGTTCATTGTGGATTCGAACCTGGGACCTGCCTCATGGCATCCAAAGTCAATATCACTGAGCTATCATCGCCTTAAAAAGGTCTGACAAATAATTTTAAAGCTTAATATTAATTTATTTACGGCATGTACTTTATATTTTGGAATGTGGTAATACTGCCAGGTAAGAGATTAAAATAATTTAATAAAACAAAAAAGAGTTTGAAGCCCAAAAAATAACACCGCCCATAATATTTTAATTACATTATGAAATTAGAGCAATTTAGTTTTGTTTATACGGGCAGGGATCGCGACTAATGGTTCATTAAAATGTAATCATATGATTTATGGGCTAGAGAGATTAAGTTCAATTACTACGAGTACTTTTTTATAGGTAAATTTTTTTATAGACTGAGAGTTGGGATGTGAATTACTATCGTTATCTAATCCTTCTAATAATAATAAATTATCTTTTTAGTTAAGTTTAATTCTAAATTTGTAAATGATTCTAAGCTAGTTATGAATTTTTTTTTTTGTTATCGATTTATATTTTTATTGTATAATGTGTTTTTGTTTTGTCCTGGATGTATTATTACTAATGTGTCTATCAATATTGCTGTGCCCTACAGGGTACTATTAAATATATTTTTACACCTTTTATAAACATGTGATGCAATAAAGTAAAACAAATAAATAAATAAAATAGTTACGGCTTGACGCTTCAACAGCATAACTAATAGCGATGTTTGGCCCGCAGATAATAACATAGAATATTATATATAATATTAAAATAATATTATAATATAGGCCTAGAATAACACCGGATATTTTTTTCCAGGAAAAATATTAGTTCCCTCGGGAATGTAGGTCAAAACGTGGGGCAAAAACTAGTGTAGTAAAATAATGACTCATCATGTGCAGTGAAAAAATACCAATAATATTATATCATAACTTAATTTGGTGATATAATTATTTTATTTACTGTATTTTTCATGCTGTTTTAATTGATTTTTGATGGAACTATACCTTTTTTCTCGCTCTTTAGATTGTGAACTTAAAATTTGGGCTGATGGTCAGATTTGTAGTATCTAACTGTTTATTTGAAATTAGAAGAGTTTTTGGTATTGACTTATCACAGGAGTTTATCTATATTTTATCTAGAATAAAATATTAAAGCTTGCTAAAAATTGCTCTTAAAATATGTCAGCTCTTTTCCTATAATTATGTACAGTTGTGCATATCAATGCAACAAGATTATTATTCTAACAATTACAAATCGTTTAATAATCTCATTGTAAGTGGCTTATTTTCTCACGACCATTCTACTAGCACTATTTCCCGCGGTTGTACTTGAGTTTCAGAAGAATTTCTCTGATATTGCTATAATACTTCTGAACTAGTAGGTACCATAATCAAAAGAGATTTTTGTGTTTGCTTGTTTAAACGGGTTAATATCTAGAACTACCAGTCGCATTCGAAAAATAACTTTTGGGGACCAATCTAAAAATTTTTAGTTTTCAAACTGGGGGCCTACCACAAGCTCCTAAAACAAGGTGAAAATAACCTTATTTGTCTTTTGTCCCGTTTTGACGTCGGATGTCAAAGAAAGACAAAAGTCAAATAAGGTTATTTTAACCTTGTTTTAAGAGGTTGTGGTTCGTTCTCTGTACTGTGTGACATATCAAAATAAAAGGTCTTTTTGTGAGAGTCTTACGGCCAGTTTCCGAACGCCAAATCAAATTTAATCTATAATCAAAACTGTTGCCGTTTTTGTCATTTCAGACGTCATACTTTCAACAAGAGATTAACTTTGATTTGAATTTCAGAAACTGGCCGTTAATGTTTTTAAAAATGTTATAATAAACATTTACGCCCTTATTCATAATCGCTTTTAAACTAAATCAGTGTAATAGTGTGCCCCGTCTCACTCTTTCGATCACCAAATGTCACCTGTCAGATAAAGACTTCGGAATTTTAGCTACCAACGTTTGATAACTTTATTATGAATAAGGGGGTTAGAAGTTATTTAAGAAACTAGATGAAAATTTACCATTGCCCCCTTATCTCGGAAACTATGAAGCTATGTAGTTATTTTTATAATAAATTATCGATTGACCTGTATTATGTTATACAGGTCGTTGTTTTGGTCAGCGACGAGCGACTCAGGGTCTATTATACAATGATACTATTTATTTTTTAATAATAATAAAAAAAAAAAAAATTGGAAAATCATGTAATAAGCTAAAGTGTAGACGTAAAACGGGAGTGCGAGGGAGTAAAGGGGTGGGGCGATGGCGGCTTGCGCCTAGCTCTAGTCTGTGCACGTGCCGAGTGACCATACTTTGCGGTAATTTTATTTCAAATTGAATAAGGTATTTCTCAACGCATTTACAGTATTTAATGAAATTAAGTCCATTTTTGGGAAATTTATTTTTTGTACTACCACTCCTGGGTCGCTTGTCGACCAAAAAAAAAACACCCTGTATGATAAAGATATTTGACTTTGACCCTATCTATGACCATATGTATGATCTTGAAATAACATGAATTTTTACTGAACCCTCTCCATGTGAGTTCATCTCGCACTTTTTTTTATTTAGTCAGTGTTTATTAAGTTTTTGTCTAATATACGTGGAAAGTATTGATAAAACAATTCTGCATCCTATTTATATGAAGGAAGAGATTTAAATCGTATAAACATAACCGTAACTATAATGCAGAGGTATCCAGATAAGTCTATATTTAAAGCACACCGAAGCTCTGATAAGCATGGAATTAAACAGCATGCGAAGCTTTAAGCTTTTGTAATTACTGACTGTTGCGATTGTGGTTCAACTGATAACTACGTTTACTGTGAGGACTAGTGATGTGATACGTTTTATGTGATATACTTTGATATGAATTAATAAAAAATAAAATACAAATTCGTCTTTGGATTTATTTACTACATCAAAAAAAAACAAAAAAAACCCAACCTTACAGCGCCATGGAAAGTAAATAAATTATATACTTTATTAGATAACCTTTTAGGGTTCCGTAACTGAAAAGCTAAAACTGAGCCCTTATAGGATCAATTATCGTAATTTTCGTTGGCCTATAATCATGCAATTTGGCAAAAATACAAAAAACATTAAATCACATAAAAATAATTTAACGAACGGTTGTACGGAACCCTTAGTTATAGTACTTATTTGGTTTTTACCCGACTGACCCGGAAGGAGGGTTTTGTTTTTCGAGTGTATGTATGTATGTCTATTTCTTTGGCACGCTCTGCAGCCTAAATGGCTTGATGGATTTAAGCATATGAGGTGTCGTTAGACTCGTCTCAACTGTGAGTGTCATAGGGTATATTATTTTTATATGGCGTCTACAAATAAAAAAAGAGGAGGGGTATTAAAAACAAATTTTTTGTTATTATAACAATATGGTAATCTGTGATATGGATATCAAATGAAAGCTTGTGAACAGCTCATTCCATATATGTATATAGTCTGGCATACGAAAGTAGAACCTGAAAAAGCGCGGCAAATTTAAAAAAACTAGATGTGGTATCACTAAGTATAGTAGGAATAAATTGTTTTGATACTTATATATAGAATGCTTTTAAATAAATAAAATGTTAAAGGTTTTATATACAATTGAACTACTGGCAAGTTATCTATGTAAAGTATTACGAGTACAATGTATGATAGATACCTAATTCAAAATGTAAAAAGAATCTGTCTATATTAATTGTACCGCATGACGTATTAACAAAATATTATTTATTATATTATATACCTGATTTACTGCGTTTACTTTGTATAGGGGAAATCTCCCCTTCCAAGAGGTTATGGGAAGCATAAAAATAGAATTGCTGAATGGGCAAAACTATGAAACTTGGAAAATTCAAGTACAAGCTTTACTTGTCAAAAATCAGGTATGGAAATACGTAAACGGTACCATTAAAAAGCCAACATCTAATGAGGCAGCGGAGACCTGGTCAGATAAGGATGAAATGGCAAAGGCTGACCTTATCATGGCGATGAATCCAGATGAGTTGAAACATACTCGTGGGTGCGTGACGTCGCACGAAATTTGGATGAAGTTAGAAAGCGTATTTTTTTTTTTTTTTTTTTTTTTTTTTTTTTTAAATTAGATGGGCTTGCGTTTGGCCTCTGACCCGCCCATAAGGGGCGATGACGAAGCCTAAGATGAAACACGCTTACCCAGAAGAAACCTATTCACTCTGGCCTTGAAAGTACCTAGATTGTAAGCGTCAGGAAACACAGACGCCGGAAGCAAGTTCCACTCCCTTGCTGTACGCATTAAAAATGAGGATGCAAAACGCTGTGTCCGTATATTCGGTATGTCAACAACGTACGGGTGAAAATTTTCCCGGCGTCTTGTGGTTCGGTGTAAAAATGGGGATGGTGGAATAAGGTTGAACAATTCCTGCGCACACTCTCCAAAATATATCCTGTAGAAAACCGATAAGCAAGCAACCTTTCTTCGATGGTCAAGGCTCGTGAGTTTCGCCTTAATTAAAGACTCATCTCCAATTAGTCTCCTGGCTCGGCGATCTATTGAGTCGAGGGCCTCAAGCTGGTACTTAGCTGATCCATCCCAAAGATGGCAGCAGTACTCCATGCACGACCGGACTTGTGCTTTATATAGTTGGAGCAACTGCCCAGGCGTGAAGTACCGCTTGACCTTAGAGAGGATACCCAGCTTTCTGGCAGCTGTTTCTGCCTTCGACTCAATAGAACAGCCAAAGTTTATTTTGGCTGTTAATGTTATGCCTAGGAGATCAAGGCGATCGCATATTGGCAAGGATATATTTTGGAAAGTAGGAGCCTGGTTGTAAGGACTCCGTTTGGCGGTGAAAAGACACGCCTGTGTCTTGGTGGCGTTAAATGTGACCAGATTGGCTTTGCCCCAATTAGAGACTGCCTGCAAGGTCACGTTCAAACGCTCTACCATGGCCTCCCGAAACAATTGGATCTCGTCACTAGTGGCTCGCGCGCTGGAAACGTATCTCTCTGTAACAGTGCTGTCGTCTGCGTACCCAAAGATACCGGGTTTTAGCAGATCGTTGATATGCAGCAGAAATAAGGTTGCAGAGAGAACTGATCCCTGAGGAACTCCGGCATTGATTGCCAAGAGGTCCGACGAGCACCCGTCTATGACCACTCGTATAGACCGTTCACTCAGGAAATCGGAAATCCAAGCGCACAGGCCATCAGGAATTCCATATGAAGGAAGCTTGCTTAGAAGGCTGGTGTGCCAGACCCTATCGAAAGCCTTAGATATATCGAGGGAAACGGCAATTGCTTCCCCGTGTCTCTCAATGGCTTCGCTCCAAAGATGTGTGTATATGCTTCTAAAGGTCCCGTGAGGAAGGCAAATTTACTTAAAAAATTGATATTGAGCCGTATGAAAGAGACTGATGATGTGAAAAGACATCTTGGAGATTTCTTTGAAGCCTCAAATATCCTAAGCGATATGGGTGTTACGATACACGAGGATATGCTGTCAATTTTGCTACTATATAGCCTTCCGGAAAACTATGAGAATTTTAGATGCGCAATGGAAAGCAGAGATGAGTTACCGAATATAGAGATACTCAAGATTAAAATATTAGAAAAAGGTAATATTTTGAAATCAGATGAAACTACGGAAGTAGATGGAGCAATGTATGCGAAACATCAAGGACCAAAAAGGAACCAACCAACTCAGGTTCAAAAGACACGACCGAGCATTTACAAATGCTTCAAATGTCATAAACTAGGACATAAAGCTTCAGAATGCAGAACGAAGCGTGACAATTATGAATCCAGATGTGCAACAGAAATAAAGAACGAAGAGGACAGTAATTTTGATATTCTTTTTAATTGTAATTCTAATTTTAAAAATATTTGTGAGTCTATGACAAATAACTGGATGCTCGATAGTGGCTCTACATCACATTTATGTAATGATAGAGATAAATTTACTGGTAATTTCTGTGCTTTTCAGGATAAGCTGAATCTAGCGTCAAATCTGTCGACTGATGTGAAGGGCAAGGGTGATGTAAGGTTGTCAGCATCAGGCAAAAGGCGAATAACTTTTGGAAATACTTTGTATGTACCAGATCTTCGTAGTAATTTGATATCTGTGGCCAAAATTACTGATAATGGGTATGAAGTAAATTTTACTAAAGATAAAGCCTATATAAATGATGAGGTAGGTAAAACCGTGATGACAGCTGAACGTATTGGGAATCTTCATCATGTTAGGGACTTGAATGAACAAGTTAACATAGCTTTCAATTCAGTTGATATCCGTACGTGGCATGAACGTATGGGACATTTAAATGGTAGAGATCTCTCAAAATTACTAAACCATTGTGGTCATAACATAAAAGAGATAGATTTACGTGTTTTAGATAATTGCGATGTATGTTCTAGGGGGAAAATGAGTTCATTACCATTTTCAAGGTCGAACGGTCCGTGTAATGAAATATTAAGAATTGTACATTCAGATGTAGTAGGTCCGATGAAAACAGCATCAATGGGTGGTGCGAAATATTTTGTTACTTTCATTGACGACAGTTCTCGATGGTGTGAAGTTTATTTACTAGGGAAGAAAAGTGCAGTTTTCAGCGCATTTAAGGCGTATAAAAATTTCGCAGAAAAGTTTACTGGGAAGAAAATTAAATTTCTTCAGAGTGACAACGGTGGCGAATATTGTAACCATGAATTCGATGAATTTCTAAAGAGTGAAGGTATTCAAAGAAGACTGACTATTCCTCATACACCTCAAATGAATGGCGTTAGTGAACGTATGAACAGAACTTTGCAGGAAATGGCAAGATGCATGTTATTATCCTCTGGTCTATCTGTAGGCTTTTGGGCGGACGCTGTTGTGACCGCATGCTATGTGCGCAACCGATGTCCAACTAGCAGCTTAAAAGGTGATATTCCGTTCGAGAAATGGACTAGAAATATTGTAGACCTCAATAATATGGTTAGCTTTGGAACTAAGTCATATATATTAGATAAGACACCAGGAAAGGATAAGTTTGATGCACGTGCCAAAGAAGGAATATTCGTAGGATACCCTAGATCAACCAAAGGATATCGTATATGGATACCTAATGAACATCGAGTAATAGAAGCTCGAGATGTAAAATTCCAAAAAGAAGAATATTCATCAAGGGATCAGAAGAACATTCGAATAGAGCCAGAAAATATTTTTCAACTAAGAGTCGAGAATACACAATCAAAGGACGAACCAAATGTTCAAGAAGTCGAGTTTGAGATGGATAATGAAATTATTCAGCGACAACCTACAGGCGATGTCGACCATACTGATGAAGGCGAACACTCGGGAGGAGGAGAGCATTCAGGTACTGGCGAGCGTTCTAGTAGAGGGGAAGGTTTAGGTTGTAATATCAACCCAAATGATGTCGAGCAAATTCAAGAACAAGAAGATCAACAAGTGATGTTGAAACGAGCTCCTGGAAGACCCAAGCTTGTCAAAGGGAATCGTGGGCGTCCTAGAAAGGTGTATAAGATGGTTGAAGAAGTAAACAATCCTAAAG
Source organism: Polyploca ridens (assembly GCA_951394255.1). Classification (NCBI taxonomy): domain Eukaryota; kingdom Metazoa; phylum Arthropoda; class Insecta; order Lepidoptera; family Drepanidae; genus Polyploca; species Polyploca ridens. The sequence goes on along the minus strand of OX596269.1, from coordinate 5,636,239 downwards.
AAGATGAAGAATATTTTTCTGCAATGACTGAAATATCCCTCGAAGAAGCGCTATCAAGCGATGAACACAAGGAATGGCGAGAGGCAATCTTTTCTGAAGTAAGAAGTTTAGTTAAGAATGATACTTGGGATATTGTGAAAAGACCTAAAAATAGAGATATTGTAGGCTGTCGATATGTACTGACGACCAAGTTTAATGTTGATAAAACATTCAAGAAAAAGGCTCGTTTAGTTGCAAAGGATTTTAGTCAACGGTATGGGATTGATTATCACCGAACGTATGCCCCAGTAGCGAGACTAGAAACAGTTAGATTGTTGATGGCACTTGCTGTAGAGCTAAATCTAGAAATACATCAGCTAGATATCAATACAGCATACTTAAATGGCCAACTTGATGAAGAAGTTTATATGCAGGTACCAAAGGTACTGAAAGATAGTCTTAATATGCTTATTCAAAGAGAAGATGAACAATCAATAGTTGTGAAGCGTGCTAGGCAAATGATATTAGATATCAATGCTGGAGGAGATGCTTGTCTTTTAAAGCGTTCGCTTTATGGTTTAAAACAGGCAGGGCGGCAGTGGTATTTGAGATTGGATGAGAAATTACGAAGTATGAATTTATTGCCTACTATAAACGAACCATGTTTATATTTTCAGCGAAGGGGAGATGGAACTATTTTGATTGTTATTATATATGTTGATGATATATTAGTGGCGTCCCAGGATATCAAGTGGATAGAGATATTTAAGAAGAATTTAGCCAAAGAATTTGAGCTGAAAGATTTTGGACCGGCTAAATACTGTTTAGGTATCGAGATTGAGAAAAAGGACGGAGTTATAAGTCTATCACAGCAGAAGTATATTAAAGATGCACTAAAGAAGTATGGTATGGAAGAGTGCAAGACTGTATCCACTCCATTCGAAGTTGGGTTGAAGTTTACTAAACCAAAGGAAGAAAACCTAGATGATGTTTGTATAAATCGAGAACGATGGCCGTATCGTGAATTGATAGGTACGTTAATGTATTTGAGCGTAGGTACGAGACCTGACATAAGCAATACAATTTCAAAATTAGCTCAATTTGTGACTTGTCCTACTCACATTCATTGGATTTCGGCAAAAAGGGTTCTTCGATATTTAAAGAAAACAATTGACTACCGTCTGACTTTTAAAAAGGATGGTCATTCGTTGATAGGCTATTCAGATGCGGATTGGGGGAATTGTCTATTAGATAGAAGATCGTATTCTGGTTATGTTTTTATATTAGGAGGAGCAGCTATTACATGGAGATCTCAAAAGCAGCGAACAGTAGCTACGTCTTCTACTGAAGCTGAATATATTAGTACTAGTGAGGCAATGAAAGAAGCTCTCTACCTAAGTAGTTTGTTAAAGGAGATAGGTTGTTTACAATTATCTAAAACTACTGTCTATGCTGACAATCAGGGGGCGATCTATCTTGCTAAAGATCCCGTTTATCATGCTCGTAGTAAACATATAGACATAAAGTTCCATTTTATCAGGGACGTACTCAGGGATAATGTCATAGAGTTAAAGCATGTGCCGACAGATTTGATGCTGGCTGACGTTTTAACGAAAGCATTACCTGTGGGTAAACATATTAAGTTTATTAGTGGTTTAGGGCTTCAGTAGTTTAATTGAGGGGGCGTGTTAAAGGTTTTATATACAATTGAACTACTGGCAAGTTATCTATGTAAAGTATTACGAGTACAATGTATGATAGATACCTAATTCAAAATGTAAAAAGAATCTGTCTATATTAATTGTACCGCATGACGTATTAACAAAATATTATTTATTATATTATATACCTGATTTACTGCGTTTACTTTCTATAGAAGAGGTCTCCCCTTCCAAGATAAAACTCGTTATATTCTATTTTTATTCTATAGATTTTTGAATATAACTTGAATTTTATAAGGTATTGCAGTCGGGGATAAACAAATATTCCAAAAAAAAATACATACCTATTTAGGTTATTGGTTTGTCCCCGACTGCAATACCTTATAAAATTTAAGTTCTATTCAAAATTCTATAGATTAAAGCTTGTTTTTATCTTTTCAATTATTTGTTGTTTACAACTAGATACATAGTAAAAATACCATCTACTATAGTGCGGCCGTCGTCGAGAGAATGCATTTCCTTGTTAATAGGATAATATAGGACCCTCTACTAAGCTATACCTAAGTCAAAGTCAAAGTCAAAGCCATTTATTCAATTTAGGCCCCAGAGGGGCACTTATGAAAATCTGAACCTTCCTGTGAAAGTCCCAACGCAATAGGATTAGCTGTTTCCAAGAAAAGTCCGATATAAACAGGCATTAGAAACGCTATGTGCGAATAAAACGCTATCAGTTGCAAATCAGCAAAGTTTAAGCTACCATCGTCGTGGTCGGTACCTGGATGGGTGACCTAGTAGTATTTCAAATCAAGCGTTTCCGTGCTTCGGAAGGCACGTAAAGCCGTTAGTCCCGGTTATCACTTAATTGTGATAGTCGTTAAGCTAGTTGGAGGCCTTCTAGGCGGCTTGAAAACTCCAACAGTAGGTTGACCACTAGTCTACCACCACAAATCCGCAGTGGGCACGCGTAGTGTAGAATCTGCCTATTCCCTTTCACGCTAATTTGTGAAAGTAAGCCGGTGCTCAGCAGTGGGACATTATAGGGTGATGATGATGATGATGATGAAGCAGAAGTAGTTTCATCACGGCTATTTTGTTCGAATAGTTAGAAGGCATGAAAAAGTATGGTCGTGTTGGGCTAAAAACTGTCTGAAACTAAACCTAGGTAAATCCACGAACAAAAGCTAGAAAAATGAAGCCAAATACCCGAAAAACCCACGTAATGCAATCATTAGAGCCGTCCAAAGAGCGCGAGGCCGAACAAACAAGTCACATTCATTTTAAACTTGTTGTTACAACTCACACCGCTCACCACTAGGGTTGCCAAACTTGTGAAAAAATAACCGGAAAATTGGTCAAAGGCCTGTACCTAATTCAAGTAGAAAACGTAAGTTGTGGCACTGTATTTGCCATGACTGAAATTTTAATTAGTGGATCTGAAATTTTGTCATTTATAATTTAGTCAGAATTATTGACCAAGCGAGCGCGAAGTGCGAGAGATTTCGTATGTCTGTCGGGTGTCTGGTGGATTTCCACTCGTAAAACTTTTTGAGCAGGTTTGATACTTATATTGCTTTTTTGTCCATTCAGTTTTGAACTTTTAGCTATGCAAAGACGAATCGCGATATCTACAGCTCAAAGAGCTACTAGTATTAATTTTATACATAACAATAGATAAAAAAACAATAAAATACAATCAAATTAAGCAGCAGCAGACTTGAAGAAAATTTCTATTTATAGATTGTATTTTGTACATATTTGTTGTAAATAAACATATCATTTTAAAAATCAAATTAATAAGATATTCATAATTCAAGTTAAATAAAAATGTCCCATTCGAAAACAAGGGATTTTTTTTGTAGTTTATTGAAAATAAAATATAGAATTCCAAACGGGATACCAAACAGGATTATTCAGAGCTGCTCGGTAGCAGTACCGATTCGGATGACGATCCGATTGTGTAGTCCACCGAATCGAATAGCTTCGATTTTCCTACTTTAGACTTCCATTCAGAAGAAGATAGTCAATCGGTACACGATAGCGGTAAATGAAGACGTGCAACACAGTTTTGGCGTAAATTTAATTGAATAGAGTTATTTTTACCTATTGATTAGCGCGTAGGTTTGGATAAATAAGGAGCTAGGACCTGGAGCCTATCTGCCTATAACACTTGGAGACAAATATGGGGAATACTAAGTGTGATAGGTTCCTGGTTTGTATGACTTTTGCTTATCAGAAATTAAAACCGCGTTAAAAAGTAAAAATATATTATGTCCGTCTCCATACCATATCGTAGTCTGATTTATACCTCTTAGTCTACTCTAAGTAGCATATTTCATAGCGATAACTTGTGATGTTTCGTGAAAAGGTGACAAACAGAGTTAATTTCACATTTATAATATTACTGTGATATTCTGACCTGTCAATATTGGCCAATTCCGAGATTACCCCAATATAAATAACAGGTGTCAGAAACGAATTCTTTCGGCAGTGGTATTGTAAGATACATAAGTAAGTTTGAGCAGGAGCTGGAGAAAATGACGATTTCTTTGGACTAACATCATGATTGAGAATAATATTATATACCGTTTTCGACTAATCGCTGAACAAATATATAAAAAAACAAACATGAATAAAAAAAACACACGTTTAGATCAGAGAACTTCCCCCATTTTTCGAAGTCAGTTAAAAATAAGTACAAATAAGATCACACTGATAGAATTGGGTATTTATGCTTATAAAAATAATAATACCCGAAAATTACACAGTCAAAATGGTCTTTTCATTGTGCCGGATTCGTCCAGGAGAAAAGCGATCTACTGGCAACCCTACTTACCCGACAATTGGGCCCTAATAAAAACTTACGGAGTTTTTAATCTGCGGCAATCCGTTCATAATTCCCATGAAATTTCTGTTTAAATGCCTTCAGATGCCGTTTATCTTCGTCCAAAATATTTTGTTAAGTTTGAAATTTGGTAATAGATTATTCCTTAGGGATTATCGCCAGTTATCACAATGTCATCCTCAAGACATTTTGTGTAAAAATGTTTTACCACGCTTTTATTAGCTTAAAAAGCATGGGGCGTTTTTCCTACCCAACACATTTATAGCATTTTTATAACAAATATTATTAATTACAATATAAAAAGCTCCCCATGATTTCCCATTAAACAAATTGCATACACTATGGCCCTTAAGCGTTCTTTTAAGTGCTGGGTTTTTTTGAGCGTTATTTCTAGTTTTTTTTAAACTATATTTACTAATAAAGAGAGCAGTTATACTTACACCTGCCCTTTTAGTCTTTGTTTGCTCACGTCATCACATACCACTTAAAGGGTGGTCAAACAAGCCTGTACAAAGAAAAAAAGATACGTTCGGATGTTTAAATAGTGGATCACGGCTTGAGTAGGTTGTAAGCACCTAGCACGAGTAAACTGTAATTGTAACGCCGGAGAAATAAATCTAAGCATTTTTTATACAAGTCGGTAAACAAGCTTACGGCACGCCTTCATATGGTTCATATGGCTGCGGTAACCGCTTACCATCGGTTACCGCAGCCATATGAACGTTTGGAACATCCGAGGTATCACTCACGCGTTACCGACCCTGCCCCCCTCCCCAATAAGCTCCCAAGTCGTGCTGCACTTTGAGCGAATAACGCTACGTCTCTCGTAAAAAGTTTTTTTCAAAAGGATTTTTTTAAGGATGCTTGAGTTTAGAGCTTAAAAATATATCTACTATTTTTATACTACCTAGGTAGCAAACTGGCCCGCCTGATGGATAGCATAACCTATGGACCCTTGCAGGGGGCCAACCACAAGCTCTTAAAACAATAATTATACCTTACTTGTCTTTTGTCCTGTTTTGACGTCAGATGTCAAAGAAGGACAAAAGTCAAGTAAGGTTATAATAACTCGCACATTGCTGACGATGAAAAAATCTCTTCACACTCTTTGTATTCCATTGGAATAACCACGGTGGGGAACTCATTCCAGAGTCTGAGCGTCCGAAATACGAAGCTCCTTTAAAACCGCACAGTAACACTGAAAAACGACGACGAGTGACTACAAAATTTTATTTAACAGTAACACAAAATTTGACGACCAATAACCTAAATAGAGTGACTTACGAACTAAACGTACCAGTAACAAAACTATTTTTTGTTCGTTACTAAATTATTTGATGAAACGTAACTAAAGTCAGTTTCCCGACAACTTAATACTTACATAATATAAATTATCAGGGTAAACGAATCAGTGAAACCGATGTAACTAAGTTTTTGGGTATATACATTGACAACCAAATGAAGTGGAAGATACAAATTAACCACGTATGTAAAAAGCTAAGTCAGTTTTCGTACGCACTCTCTAAATTAAGAAAAGTAGTAAATCAGTCAGCCGTTATCACTGCTTATCATGAATACGTTGAGTACTTCCACTTTGAGATATGGAATAATATTTTGGGGAAATTCTACGGACAAAGAATTGGCATTTAGAGCACAAAAACGGTGTATCCGGGCCATTTGCAACATCAGACAGACAGAATCATGCAGAGCTCATTTTAAAAATTTGGCCATTTTGACTCTACCGTGTCTGTATATTTATGAATGTGCAATATTTGTAAAAACGAATATGGAGCTGTTTAAAATGAGAGAAAGGGCCCGTAATAAGGATAAATTGTGCATGGTTCCAAGGAAAACGCAGTTGCTCAATAAGAGTATATTTTGTAAGGCACCAGAAATTTTCAACAAAGTTCCTAAATCTATTCATTCTTCCGCAGACATATGCACTTTTAAAAAACACCTTCACAACTTCCTCAACGAAAAATGTTATTACAGTATAAACGATTTTTTAAATGATAGGACTATATTATTATAAATATATGTTTTGTTTGAAAAGTCCGTTGTCCATAGCAGCATAGAGTAAAGTGTCGTAAATATTAAAACTATTGTATTGAATTGTAATGTAATGATATAATGATAATGGAATAATTGTAATGCATTGAAATTATTGTATGTTTCTTTTATTATTTTTTATGTTATGTTAATTTTATTTTTAATTGTATTGTGTGTGTAAATTTAATATTGTATGCCTAAGAGGCGGGACATAGTTGAATCTTAAAAATATATAATATCTGTACTGTACCTACGTCTGTACCTACCTATGCTCCACAATAAAATACTTTGACTTTGACTTTGACTTTAACTAAAGTTAGTTTCCCGACAACAAAACGTCAACTTACATAATTAGTTTTGGGGATAATTTTTTTCAGTGAACGAGACGATTTTGGTTCCAATGCGCGAGGATGGACTCCCCGTTGATGACAGGAGTAGATATAGAGCAATAGTGGTAGATGCTCACGCTCTTGCGTCTAGGATCTTCCTCTAGAATCTAGAAACGATGATTCTCCATAGCTTATAGTACCTTTTCCTTATACAGAACTAAATATTCTACATAACTCATACATATTTAATCATCGAACTCAACATGACGCTCCTCTTTCCACAAAACTAATCAAAGACTCATTTTCAAACTGCCATACTCAACTCAACGTGTGGAAATATTTTAAACTACACATGGTGGGTTCGGTTGTAACTTCCCGCGAGTGCACAGTGTTGCCAACTCGCAACTACCTCGGAACTACCCATTTGAATTTGTTTAACTTTCCCCTGTCGCCTTCGCTCCTCGTTTGGCGTTCAGGACGTAGCCACCCTCGCATATATCTTACTTCACATGCAGAGGGGGTCATTGTGAGGAATGATGCCGAAACGGTTTCACTTTGATAAGACCAAGGCTACGTAGTATTATATGATCTGTGCCAAGGCCCATATTAGTGCACATTGTAACACTTTTTTACTTAGTTTTTGAATTACTACCTACTCCAATTATAAAGTGTTATCTATCTATCTATTTATCCCCGACTGCAATACCTTATAACATTCAAGTTATATTCAAAATTGTATAGATTAAAGAGCTTGTTTTTCTCTTTTCATTTATTTTTTGTTTTACGCAGTCGGGTTTTTTGTTTCTTTTAATAATTTAATTTATTACTGTTCATTGGGGAAAGCTGAGGTTCAGAAGGTATACAGTGATCGCTAAGCTGAAGACGTGATAAAAGTGATAATAAAGGCAGCCGATTAGAATCTGAATACAAAATAAACATTCTAAAGCGATGGAAAACACGTATTTCAAATAATAAAACATAAAACAATCCTATCCACTGATAATAAACGTGCATTTAAAACGTCTGTCTATTTGTTGGAGAAGGATACTGGAGGAACGTTTTATGTTATTATAGATATATGCAATTAGCTCAAGGATTAGAAGTTCGGCAATTAAGTATAACTTTAGTCCTTGTTTGACTCCATTTCGAGTGTAAAAGAAATAATATCGAAGTCAAACCGTTCCTCAAGATTGTCACTCAGCGCGTCTCGCAAGTGATTTTACGCCTTTGTTTCCAAATCTATTTTGTTTACTTGTTTCCCTTTGTGTGTTCACTTCATTGACATAAAATAATGTAGTGCATTTGAACACAATTTCCCAGTCTTGTAGAAGTTTTCAATGTAAATCACGGAATTTAGTTTTGTTAAAAAATATATTTACCTTTGTATTATGCTTGCGTTGTGTTTTAAAATTCCGTCGTATGTTTGAAGAGATTTTAAGGATAGAATATTTTATCAGCATTACTGACCCGGACACTTCGCTGCTATCAGATTTAGTCTTTGAAATAAATATGAAAAAATAAATGGCACCGATTCCACAGCGAGCGTTCTAGAGTTCTGCGTTCCACGTTCACTCTATGTGGCGCCTTTGATAATTAAATACAGCGACCGCGCCGCCAAGGAGAACGCAATACGACGACGAAAGTAAGCTCAGTTGTGCTTACGGCGAATCCTCTAATAAGCTTGGGATTTCAGTGAAGGTACAGTAGTACCCAATTAATATGGCTTACCGATGTACCTGCGCAGAAGATACATTTTCAAAGCGCGGGAAACGTTATTGGTCGGCAGCTGCCGCCATGTTAGCACGCGCCGTGCGGAGGGGCGTGACTTGCGATTGAGACTGAACTAACAACTGCAGTGTATTATGAACCTTATAGTAGTGATCTAAGGTTGATCGCAAGTTTTAAGCATTCTTTCGTTAATATTCGGGGCCATACTTTCTTTTCTATGCGAACGAAGATTCACGACGCGCCTTATAAGTTGGGTAATACTGTAATCATTGTGAAGAAAGAATGGTAGAGATACCACCCCAAGCATCACCAACACCATATGTTTAAGGCAGTACCATTTGAGGCTTTGTGCTTAATTTAACGACATTTAAAATATTTTTGTCAAAATAATCTATCGAATAAAATACTATTTTTTATAAATTCCCTAGGTTATACCGGAGCTCGCAAACAAATCAACGTAGCGTAAACAATGATAGATCAAATCGCTTATAGCGCCGTCACACTTGACGGATTATCCGCACCGTATGTAGGTCGACTGTCGAGATATCGCTCAGCATTATCCATAGATCATAGAGCAATATGATTTTAGTCAGATTATTGAGATGATAGTTTTTATCCTGCGGTTTTAGCCAATTTATACGAAATACTCGTGATTTTTGCAAAGAGGAAAGTAAATTTCTTTATTCGGATAACTTTCTGGCGAGTAAGGTGACAACTCCATAGGAGGTACTGTGGATACTCCGCTTCCTTTCCTCCGCTTCCTTTCCTCCGCTTTGTTACCGGCCTAAAGCAAATGGCCACCTGGTGATCAGACGAGGAGTCAGTGAGTAACCCTTAAGCGGCCTAATCGTCGCAACTCCGGAACTTTCCTAAATAAAAATAGCAATCCCGATATGTCACATTGGGAGGTAAGCGCACATTACAGCTCCGGTACCATTCTTGAGAAATGGAAGTCGGCTTCTCTGACAACCACAGCGGAGATTGAATCCACTAGCACTTTTCGGAGTGCGCGTGGTGAGAGACTTTTAACAGCTCCGGTAGTATTCTGGAAAAACCTCTCACAGTGAGTACCAGAGTGGATGCTCTAGCGGCAAGACCTACCGCAGATGGTCCCTGACGTTTCGTAAGGGGTTGCCAGGAATTGTGTGCCACACTTTTATGCCTGAGGGTCGGGAAGTTGGCCTTGTACTAAGTTGGCATTAGACTAAACAAAATCTAAAAATAGTCTTGGAGGGAGTTTTCCTATACTCTATCAGCTCAGTGAATCCTCTCATCCGAATAAATTAAATGGGGTTTGAAAAAGGGTGTGAAAAGAATATCGGAAGGTGTGAAGAAAGGACGGAACCGAAGCATGGTGGCATTGCCCTGATGCTTTTGCATTGCTTATGTCCATAGGCGACGATGGCTTTACCATCAGGTGGATTGCTAGCTTGTCAGGCTCTTGATATAAAAAAGACTCGAGATTTTACGTGAAATATGTCTCCATTTTGGCCTTTGAGTTAGGACAATTGATTTTAGATAAAAGCATCTTGAAATAGTTTTAGTCAATGTTTCAGAGAAGCTTATGTTCATTAGTGAATATTGAAAATAGACGGCAAACTATTGAGGAATTCCGTTTTGTCATAGACTCACTCCTAATGATGTAGCATATACCTGAAGGTACCTTTTCTTTATACGATGATATCGGTAAAAAAGCATTCGGCCCTCCGAATCACTGAAAAAAATGGACTACAAGTGACTACAAAATTGTATTTAACAGTAACACAAAATTTTACGATCAATAACCTAAACAGAGTGACTTGCGAACTAAACTTACCAGTAACAAACCTAGTTTTTATTCGTTACTAAATTATTTGATTAAATGTAACTAAAGTTAGTTTCCCGACAACTAAAGTTAGTTTCCCGACAACAAAACGTCAACTTACATAACTAGTTTTGTAGATATTTTTTTTCAGTGATGGTAATTTAAGCGATTATCGTAGCTTATAGATGCTTTAACACAGCGGTATCACTCGCGATTTTTTGCGTTCCTCAACAAAAAAATGCTTTCACTTTATTTTTCAGTTTTTAAATATTATTCCGGAACTGATGAGCTTCCTACAGCTTTATGTCTTTTGTTGTACTTTTTTACCGTATTTTTTACCTATTCAGTGTTTACTGAAGGGAGACAGTAACTAATGATGTTTTCACTCGATTTTTGGATTATAAAAATAATCTGTTATTTGATTTTTTCTATTGTTATGTTTATTAATGTCGTCTTTAATATTGGCTTTTAAGACTTCCGTATTTCCATAAAAAGTTATAAACTTTTCAGAAACGTTGAAGCCGCATTATACGGGCCAGTTTGTGTAACTACCTATCACGGTGCAGGTCGTGGGTTCGATTCCCACACAGTACATGCATTATGTGTGCATGAACATGTCTGCAACCCCTGTATCTGGGTGTAATTATGTATACTAGAGGTCGCCCGTGAGTCAATATTCGACTATATTTTTTTATAACCGTAAAATGGGATGACTTTCAAATGTCGAGGCGACATTGATGATAACTCGAAAAATTTACTTTTTGTTAAATATGTCAGAAGATACGGAACGTAGCCCATATTTCTTTTTTGTGTCGGCGAATTGACAGTCCAGCCATCTCAAAATTTAGTTCAGAAACGTGAGCGACAGCATATAGTCGAGTAAAAAAATTTTGAAGTATACCTCCATCTATGGTAAGAAATTCATGCTCTGACAACTTCTGAACTACAGAATTAACTACTGTGTTTAGGTTTAAGAATTTTATCACAATAGATTCAGAGTTTATTGGGACTACAATCATGTTTAGATTTTCTCTTTGCACAAGATAGTTTTGAGGTTATAATTGATTTAGTTGTCGGGGTTACTTTGTTAGAATGACTGGGGCGACATTGATATTATTAAAGTCACCCCGCTATTTTTTTCTACTATTACGAGGAGTTTGTATGCATTATCAATCTTGCCCCTATTTCAGGTATAATCATGGTAAGGAAGGATTATTTATTTTTTAAGACTTTAATTAATATGACAGGTGTAAAATTACTGAATATATTGATTAAAACACCGGCCAAGTGCGAGTCGGACTCGCAAATGGAGGGACAAATATTAATTAACACATTGTGCTATGAAAACAAAACACCAAACATAGACGTTTGTTGTATGGGTAGCGCCCCTTTAATTTTTAGTATTATTTCATTTTTATTATATGTTGTTATAGCGGCAATAGAAATACATATTCTCTGAAAATTTTAGCGGTCTACCTATTACCGTTCATGAGATACAGCCCACTGACAGACGGACGGACAGTGGAGTCTTTAATAGAGTTCCGTTTGGTACCCCTCAGGTACAGAACCCTAAAAATTTATAGTCTGTTTTTTGTATAATTGTAAGTAATTTTTATTTTATTTCTGTTCTGTTTTACAATTTTTTGATAATATAATAAAATCATAGTTAAGCTTTATTTTATTTCTGTTCTGTTTTGTTATTTTTGAAAAAATAATAAAATCATAGTTAAGCACAACCTTGTGATGATTAAAATAAGAATTAAGTGAAATTGTTTATTCTTTAAGATTTTAATTAATATGATAAGAAGGTATAAAAGGAGTGTTTATATTGATTAAAAATGAACACTAAATCTGTTTTTTTTTTTGGATAATTGTAGATTTTATGTTCTGTTTAAGTTATTTTATAAAATTATACTTAGGCTAAATTAAGCTAAGCCTATTCTAAGACAATTCAAATATGTTATCATCTAAACCAATAATTTTATTTTTAATATAACTTATGTACCTATATCAAAGCCCATGGTAGTGTATGTTATGTTTCGCATTGTAGTGTGTGTAACGTATTTTTCATAAAATAATGTATTTAAAATGCATTTTTATATCAAAATAAATCTCACACTCCTACGTGCGCGCAATGGGCTAAAAAAGGAGCGAAAGTTTTTACTTCACGTATTAATACAGGTCGTTGTTTTGGTCAGCGACGAGCGACTCAGGGTCGATAATACAAATGATACTGGTGCTAAAAAAAATATAAAAGAAATAATTTATTTTTTTTAAATAATAAAAAAAAAAAAAAAAAAAATTGAAAATCATGTAATAAGCTAAAGTGTAGACATAATACTCAACGGGAGTACGAGGGAGTAAGGGGGTGGAGCGATGGCGGCTTGCGCCTAGCTCTAGTCTGTGCAGGTGCCTAGTAACCATACTTTGCAGTAATTTTATTTCAAATTGAATAAGGTATTTCTCAACATATTTACAGTATTTAATGTAATTAAGTCCATTTTTGGGGAATATATATTTTGTACTACCGCTCCTGGGTCGCTTGTCGCCGACCAAAACAACACCCTGTATAATAATTAAGTATGTATTATTTTTACGACAAAAACGTAGTAGGTATATCAGTTATCCGGTTTCCATAGTACACGCTCATCTTAGTTTGGGATCAGATAACCATGTGTAAAGATTGTCGTAGGATATTTTTTTAATTAATATAGGCATAATTGAATCGATATTAAAGTTGATTTTAAAACACGTTAACTACCCCTTAATAATGTGTTAGTCAATCATTTTAACAACAACTTAATACCATCACGAAACATTTTAAACGCAAAATGATACGTAATTTTACGAGAATACTTTTAGCATAACATATACGGTGTACGAAATTTTGCGGCGGTACGATAACGCGAATTTACATAGAAATAACGTAACGTGAAATAATTTCACTCAGGTTATTTATTACGGAGCGACCGAGCCTTGTTTGCTGTATTTTTACTTTTTTTACAACGTTATTAATTCGTCATAGCAACCCTTGCATTTTCGTCACGTTTTGACAGTGAAATTTTAATTTTAGATTGCGTTAGGCGTTTAACACACTGCCCCGCACCACGCAACGTAGTGCGTGAATGCGTTTTTTAACGTTGCTTGTAAGTATCTCCGTTTGTATAGAAAACACGCACAGTCCAACACACTGAAAATGCATTTACGCACGTTCATACAGTTCACGGGCCTACATGCGTCTCGCCTCGCACCTAGGCGCGTAGGTGCGCGGCGAGACGCAAGGTATGGCACACCGAGTCTCGTAGTGCCGTGCGTGATTTTGTATGGAATGAGTCAGAGCCGCCGTGAATCGACATAACGCAACTACGCGCGTGAGTGCGTAAAAAACCCGCACGATAATGCAGATCTGCACTCCCGCAAGTACGCGCGTAGGCGCGTGGCAGTGTGATAATCGCCTTAAGTTTACATTGCATTAGGTTTTCAAGGATTGTAATGAATAAAAAAACATGTGTGAAAAGTGAAAAAAAGGCTTCCAGTACCGGGAAACTGACCGAACACTTTATACTAAGAACTCCAGCATAGCTTCATTCTTTCATGTAGGTACTCGTGGCTAAATTAGCGACGAGAAATCAGGGTCTCGATTCTAATAATCGATGAGAAAGCAAATGTTCAGCGATACGTAAATGATGGTAGAAGATTTCACAGATCGTAACGGCGCTGCAGGGAATTTTTAAAGGCATGTGTTACCTGTGTCTTGGATGAGTTTTTAATATTCCGTTCCCAAAGTAACAAGCCTCCCTAAGCTGGCAATATTAAAATTGCACAGAAAACATTTACACAAGGAAGCAACGAGTAAAAAGGAAAAAATATTAAAGCACTTAATTTGGCAGTAACCTCAAAAAAGTACTGAATAATTGAGTGAGAGAAATATTAAAAACCGCACCCTACAGAGTATAAAAGGGACTAGGGATGCAATTAAGGGTTGATTGTGTTAATAATGCTGTGAATTAAGTGTTAATATAGCTTAAAGGTACTGTAAGGTTCATTATTTTGTCTTTTATTTTAAATCAATATTTTTGTTTATCGCATTCGCTAGAAAATTCGCATCTGAATTTTATATGTAAACAAGGATACGGCCCGCCTGATGATAAGCGGTTACAGTAGCCATATGGACGCTTGCAACACACGAAGCATCGCTCACGTGTTACCGACCTTTCCCCCTCCCCTATGAGCTCTGGCGACCTTACTCACGCGCAGGAACACAACTCTACACGTAAAGTTATTTGGCTGCGGTATTCTGTAAGGTGGAGGTACTTCCCCAATCGAGCTGCTCTTTGAGCGAATACGAATGCTACGCTCCACCTCACTCAGATAATTCGTACAAATGACTCTAGATCAACCTTTATTTCTTAGGTAAAACATAAAATAACTTCAGTTACCACACAAATGTTCCTAATCAGCTGAAAAAATATAGTTTAAAAATATTCAATAAAAAAGTTTGAACAAAGAATAAAACTAGTTATTTTTATAAAAAATGGAATAAAATTAGTATTTTTTATAAAAAAATTAGTTTAATGTAATCAGACGTAACAGTAGTTACACCGAATAAACACACGTAAAATATACTACCATATCAAATTTCTTGCCGGAGTCTTCTCAGTTTAAGTGTATTCCGAACCGGTGGAAAATTCAACTGTATGTACCAATTTAACGTTCATAAGTACCTTACTAGGGTCTAAACTGAATAAATGACTCTTTGATTTTGATTTTGAAATATCTGATAATATTCATAGTTTACATGTTTCACGAGTCATTTCGCAAAGTACGCAATGAAGAAATGAAACGTCTCATCGTACACAGACGGGTTTTAGTGTGAAAACGTGTAGTTGTATGAAAAGCGAGACTAGTCTAGTGCTGGCTCTATTGTAAGTAAGTCTCTATCCTGAGACCGTTTGAAGAGTAAACATCATGTTCATGATGTACAGTCGACGGTATAAGTGGGTTGAATTTTTAATAATAATAAATGCTTTTTTTAAATTAATATACAGTTTATTTATTATTAAACTAGCTGCCCGGCGCAACTTCGTTTGCGTAATATCCTACCCTATAACCTAACCTACCCTAAGCCACCCTACCGTTAAGTTTTCTTAAATTTTCTAAGTTTCTGCGCAATTTTCTTAATATTTGTTTCCGTAAGAACCTTGTACAGAGTATTAGAAAACTACAAAAAAAAAATATGCCAAATCGGTCAAGCCGTTTTCATGTTATGTCGTGACAACGGAAAACGGGTTTCATTTTTATATATATAGATAAATAAACACCTTAGTCTTTCATAATATTACAAGGTGGAAACAATCAAAGCCAAAAATGGCCTTTCAAGTACTAAGGTACACCAGCTCTTGGTGTTTCTTTTACTAAAAGCAGTTACTTTCATATCAGATTTACAAATCTTTTCAATATCATGGTGCTGTTATGTTGCGCCAGACTGAAACTTAATATAAAACTATACTTAATTTACACAATGTTTATATGATATGGATTTATTTACAACAAATATGTACAAAATACAATCTATATATTGAAAATTTCCTCAAGTCTGCCGCTGCTTCCGATTAACGGCAAGGTTCCCAGAAGGCTGGCAGCGTTTCCTCTTTGGATAGCCAAGCTGATGCTTTGGCGGAAAAGTTTCCGGAGGTCTCGATCAATTTTGATGACAATATTATTATTTCCACAATATATAAATACATAAATAGATAAATAAATAACTCTTGTACATTGAAATAATAGTAATATATACAGCATGATTATTTTCCTCCCATACAAACACTTGTACCCGCGACTGTATCATCATACATTCGAGTCAGCATGTTTATGCTCACA
The DNA here is from genome assembly GCA_951394255.1 of Polyploca ridens. NCBI lineage: Eukaryota > Metazoa > Arthropoda > Insecta > Lepidoptera > Drepanidae > Polyploca > Polyploca ridens. Next base: position 5,619,967 of record OX596269.1, on the reverse strand, counting down.
GATAGTGCACGGTACAACTATGCAACTGTTATGCCGATACGCTTAGGTGGTACGTGTTTCCTTCCATCTGTTTGCGCACTAACATTGGTATTGGTCTTATACAAACCTCTTGTTTGGGGCTCCCAGCAAATTGCTATCACAATACTTATTGAGGAGGTTTTGAATTATTCTGTTGTAAGGAGTCAACTTGTTTGAATTCTGCTATTGAATATCAATGATGTTTTAAAAAAAATATTTTTAAAGATTTTGATTTGTAATATTTTTTATAAAAATAAAATATTTCTATGAAAACTAAACAGATGATTTTACTACTGCTTTTATTTAAATAAACAGATTTAGAATAGTTGTTTCTTAAACAAGAACTTTTAATATAAATTTTGAAACGTCAAAAGAACGGGTAAAATTGTTTCGTAATGACCATCCGAATTAACCCATATTTTCAGGCACAATTAAATATTATTAAAAACCGGTCAAGTGCGAGTCGAACACGCACAAGAAGCGCCTTTGCACACTATAAGAAAATTTCATAAAATGTATGGACGTGTCTGATCCGACATTTCTTGTAATATTCACGGTCTCATATAACAACCTGTGCGACTGAATGTCTTATAAGACATGTCTGATAAGACACAAGAAATTTTCTTATAATGTGCAAAGGCGCGAAGGGTTCCGCAAAGACGATTCTTGTGTGGCCCTTTTTAAAAAAAAAAAAATATTTGTTGTTATAGCGGCAGACAGACGGACCGACGGATAGCGGAGGCTTAGTAATAGGGTCCTGTTGACACCCTTTAAGAATGGAACTCTTGAGAGCATCAGCAATAGAGACATACTAACAGGTATATGTTTAGGTATATATACAATTGTATGTCCGACTCGATGGACAGCTACAGGTCATCTAGCCCCACACCAACCCTCCCGTCATGCTCACCAACTCCATTGTCCGTAAGGCACACAAAGATTTATTCATTGATCTGTTAAGCCAAGTCAAGTCGAATTGATATTGACTTGAACTTTGAGCCAAACATGATAAAGACTTTTCTCTATACTTCGAGCCTTGCTTACCATCCGTTGAAATGTGGTATCTAGCTTCTTCTTTGAATATTTCTAAGACGTTAGTCAAACGAGTGGCTTTTATTTAACTTGCAATGTATGTATGTATGTTTGTTCGGGTGGAATCTTGCATATCGAATTTCACCCACTTCCTGTGGTCGGATTGACTTGATATTTGGTATACATTAGTGTATTGGATGACAATGCCAACAAAAAGTAAAGTCACTCAAAAAAGCTTGTATTAAAAATGAAATTATTAACAAAGAATTGATTCTTCCCAATTTTGTTCGACTGCGTTTGGAGCCTATTATGTGTGATAAAGTTGAATAGAGTAAACGGACTCTATAGATAGATAGATAACGCTTTATTGTTACACCACATGAAAAAAATAAAAATACAAGAACTTAAAAAAGAAAGTGTTACAATGGGCGGCCTTATTACTAAAAGTGATCTCTACCAGGCAACCTTTGGATGGAGATGTTATGTTATATCTCTATGCTAGTCAAACATGGTATATCGTTTTTGTTTTGAAACAAAACTCTTTGCCACTAACAAATAATATGATTTGGTCAGTACCTGGATTGAGATCCTGGATTGAAAGTTGGGGAAACCAATATTCTAGTTTTCATGAGAATTTATCAGTTTACTATACCTACATGATAGCTTCAGTAATTTGCATAAACTGTAACAGCTTAATATAAACATAAAACAATCTAATATTTAAGAAGTTAAGAACCCATTTCCTGAAGCATCAATGGGAACAACATTTTTATTTATCCACGTAAACTTAACAAACAACAAAACAGCACTGAACCTCCGTCGCCCACCCGTAAAGACAGAATACATAATGCCACAACCGCACAAAACCTAAGTGTCTCACTGTCGACTCCAGTGTAGCACTGCCTTTATATCACAAGCGTTCTGAGTATGGACTTAAGTGATACATATTTAAAAATTCATCAAACTGTTCGTTTTACTGCAGATGTTATTATTTTAGCCTGTAGTATATTTCTATAATTTATGTTTTTCATTGTGTTGGGTTTACTTAATTTAGTATAATCGGTATGAAACATAAATAAAATGAATTAATATAAATAATAGCCGTTCATAAAAAGTAAAGCTGTTCCAGGGCTCTGCCAGAGGGTAAACTGCCCAGAACGCTGGCGGCATTGCCACGCTGTATGGCAATGCTAAACTTCTGACCTAGGTATTCGCCAACCCTCTGGTCACGGGAAACATCGATCAGACGTTTTGAAATTTCGCGGAAAATGCGATGGGCTCCTGGCCTCCACGGGCCCAAAGTTGGGTTAATCTATATTTTATATGTAAAAAAACATAAAAATGCTTCAATCCAGTCTTACAATTTTATTACACTATTAAATAATTTTAAAGTAAACAACACAAGATAAAAGGAGTACCAAACATTTTTTGCAGCAATAATGTAGCACTAAAGTTAATATTTCGAAACATTTTATACAAACAATACCCATTTTTATTTACTGCACAATTCGCAAATAAATCCTCTAAACTCGAACCACCTTCTTTATCCCAACGTGTGCCTTATTACAAAAATTTCACGTAGAGCATTATTCATGTAATCCCTCAGCATATCGCGTACAATCGGACAGTCAGTGTATGAGTGGCGGCGGACAAAGAAGCACGGAAATGGAATTTTCAAGTAGAGAAACACTTCTCTCCTCGCCTGTACTGTAGACGGATTACTTTGAATGTCGTAAGTAACGTATGAGAAAATGAACCCGCTGTATATTTTTAATGGCTATTTTTGTGTATGTTTTTTTCTTCTTTTGATTCGTTATTTAGGATATAACAAACTAGTTTGAATTGTAATCAAATGCGCAATAAATAAGTAAACAAAATCGAATGCATAATGGTTATGTTATAGAGTTCAAAATCTAACGTTGTATTCCGGTATACTTCCTTCTATTTTAGGGGTCTATACATCATCATCATCAGCCCATAATATCCCACTGCTGAGCACATGTCTTCTTTCACAAATAAGGATGAAAGGAAATGGGCAATACTCCACCACGCATGCCCACTGCCGATTGGTGAAAAGTGGTCAACCTACTGTTGGAGTTTTCTAGCCACCTAGGAGGTCTGCAACTATAATTTAATAATTTAATTTATTTCCAATAATATCTTTAAGTATTACATTAAAAAAAATGTTTTGGTATCATTAAAATAAAGCACACAGTCGTCTTGAGACCTCAGTTGCTGAGCTAGGCATGACGCCTGTATTACAGCAAACCACGCCCACCCCAGATTATTGATCAAATACGTCGTAAAAAAAGAAAATCATATATATAAATGATTTACATTATATAAAAAAAAAAATATGAGGAAAATAGTCAGTATGAGATCCTCTCTGTGTGTGGGATTTGAGAGTCGTGTGTGCATGTGAGGGTGTGTTAGAGTTTGGAGTAATGGGTGAATAGAAACTAGCTAAGTGATAGCTCTACGCACGGATCTACGTGACTTCTGAAGCACAGAAAGCGCTCGAGTTGAAATACCACTAGGCGGTCACCCATCTGGATACCGGCCACACCGGTGATTGCTTCACTTTGCTCATCGATTAAGAATGGCAAACTAAACTACGAGCGCTTTATCAATCACATCATATTTTGTGATAAACGCTACACTATCAAAGTAAAAAAAAAAAAAAAAAAACTCTCCCACTCCAAACCCTTTCTATCCCACAATCCTTTCCAAAATCCAAACAGTTTAGTATCAACAAGTAAGGCTAGTAGTATCGGCAACCAGCATCCGGCAACCCTCAGATAATTTCATTTCGCGAATTATTGTTCTCGACGCGTACAGATAACGTACGCTGCGTAATGGCGGAGAGGAAATTAAAGCAATGTACCGTTGTTTACTTTTATTACACGGCGGGAATTTGAAGTGGGGACGTGTGGCTGGCGGAGGAAGGAAAACGTGGAGGTGACTGAATATTTTCTTTTGAATTTTTTGCATGGCTCTGACAAGTATTGCTTTAATTAAATTACAGTTTACTAAGTAATCAGGCAAATTGCAGCCCGCCCCACCCATCATCTCTGCCTGCCCTTTTCCCAAATGTAAAATTGTTAATATTTATCTAATTACCATGGTGAGATTGTGGTCTAATACAAGCCTATAAACAGTAAAAAAAACACGGTATAAAAAAATTTCTTCACTACCCAAAGATCCGTGGTATGATGACGGGAAATATCAGATAACTTTGATAGTAAAGTATTTATTTATTCTAAATTTGAACAATATCTATATACAAAAATGAATCGTTAAACAATTAAAGTTCATAAGTGCCTTACCAGGGCCTAAAATGACTTATTGATTTTGAATCCCTATTTCCCTTGGCCACGCCATAACTTGAGAACGTCTTTATTGATTTTATCCATTTTTTTAAAAGTTTTCTAATACTCTGGAAAAGGTTCTTAAGGAAAAAAACAATAAGTAAGTTGCGTAGAAAATTAGAAAATGTAAGATAATTTAACACTATCCCGTTCACCTTGCATAGGTACCCTAAGTTATACATAAGTTCAAATCCTATGTTCCTGTCTATACCATAACAAGCTTTCTGTGTGCCAAATTTAGTTGTTACGTGAATATATATTTGACTAGCTGTTCCCACGGTTTCACCCGCTTTTCCGGGATAATGCAGCTTCCTGTTAATGAAAAATCTTAAACAATCAAACTCTTCAGCTTTATTACAGCAGTACCCAACTGATATGGCTTACCGATGTACCTGCGCAGAAGATACATTTTCAAAGCGCGGGAAATGTTATTGGTCGGCAGCTGCCGCCATGTTACCGTGCGCCGTGCGGAGGGGCGTGATTTGCGAGTGAGACGGAACTAACGGCTGCAGTGTATTATGAACCGTATAGTAGTGATCTAAGGTTGATTGTAAGTTGTAAGCATTCTTTCGTTAATCTTCGGGGCCATACTTTTTTTTCTGTGCGAACGAAGATTCACGACGCGCCATATCAGTTGGGTAATACTGTACATTAGTATATAGATAAATGGACTAGTTAGACTAAAGTAAACTACATGAATGTAACATGATTGGATGAGGGCCTAAACCTTAGGCAATCCAGCATTACAAAATTTTTCCTTCTACACCTTTCTAACTTGTGTACATTTCGACTGTACCGCATCCATCGAGGATTGTCTAAAGTATTGCTCTAAGAATCTGTGTGGCAGTAAACAGTGAACCAGTCTCGTATCCGTCGACATAACTCATCGCTCGCGCCGCCAGCCAGTTACCGTAATTATGTGATTTACTATTCAGTTTTACAATTGTCAATATTCATTTATTTATAACAAATATGTACAAAAAACAAACTATATATCATCATGCCGCTGCTATCGATTAACGGCAAGATTTTCCCAGCAGGCTGACAGCGTTTACACTTTGGATAGCCACGCTGATGCGTTGACAGTACCCGCTGATCTCCGGAGGCCTCGATCAATTTTGATAACAAAGTGCGAGTAAAATGGCGAACAAATTAAATTAAAAAAATTAACCTTGCTGAGTTTCTTGCCTGTTCTTCTCAGTTGAAGGCCGACTTACGAACTGGTGGTAACTTCAGTTGCTTTGACCTTCATAAGTGCCCTACTAGGGCCTAAATTGAATAAATGTCTTTGACTAACATCGGACCCCCATGGTCCCATGGTCTAACATCGCTTAGGGAGTATGAAAGCCCATGATGGCCAAGCTAGTTGATGAGATCTCCACTGCGGCAGATCTGAGGCTGATTGGTCCTGGAACAAAGACGAAGACAAATAAACAGATTTAATGTTATATAGTCTAACATTGTCCCGGTATATGTGGATAGAATAGCTTGTAACCAGTGACCTGATTCACTCTGAGACAGCTAACAAGCGTGCGCAGTCTGTATCAGCAGAAAAGTTGGACAATAACTTTTCACCTTTCTAGCTCGCCCTTGTTCTCCAAAAACCAGTGAGCTAAACCTCAGTGAGGAAAAGTGTTTTGAATTTAGAAAACTGCGAATTGTTAGTAAGGCACTTGTCCCACCGACGACGATAAGCGAGAAAAAAAGTAGGTCCAGTAGTACCCAACTAATAGGGCGCGTTGTGAATCTTCGTTCACACAGAAAAGAAAATATGGCCCCGAAGATAATGCTTAAAACTTACAATCTACCTTAGATCACTACTATAAGGTTCATAATACACTGCAGCTTTTAGTTCCGTCTCACTCACAAGTCACGCCCCTCCGCACGGCGCGTGCTAACATGGCGGCATCTGTCGACCAATAGCGGTCTCCCGCGCTTTGAAAATGTACAAATTGTATCTTCTACGCAGGTACAGTAGTACCCAACTGATATGGCGCGTCGTGAATCTTCGTTCGTACAGAAAAGAATGTATGGCCCCGAAGATTAACGAAAAAATGCTTGTAACTAACAATCAAGCTTAGATCACTACTATTAGGTTCATAATACACTGCAGCTGTTAGTTCCGTCTCTCTCGCAATTCACGCCCATCCGCACGGCGCGCGCTAACATGGCGGCAGCTGCCGACCAATAGCGTATCCCACGCTTTGAAAATGTATCTTCTGCGCAGGTACATCGGTAAGCCATATCAGTTGGGTAATACTGTACATCGGTAAGCCATCAGTTGGGTACTTACTGTATGTAGTTTTATGCGTATTTCTTTCAGTTACACGGAATTATACGACAGTTGCGTTGCAACTGCGCGGAGCAAGTATGTAAACTTTGGCGATGGCAAATGCACCTCCAAACAAGCGATTTGCTGCGGAGACTCACGATTGGATGGTGGCGGCGACCGTGCACAGAGAAATGTCTTAGGATCCTAATCATCGTGTGTTCCGACACTTACCTTCAACTTCAAAGTACTCAGAATAGATCAATAGACTCTCTAGCTTAACATTTTAAAATGGTTAGCCAGTATAAAAATAAATAAGATTCTCTTTACAAGGAATTTAGCAAATTAACTTGCCAGGCATTTAGACCACAATCCAGGCTTTGAGCTACTGAGAGCTCCGAGGAATCCTGCCTGAAAATGCAATCTTAATATTGAACCAGAAGCCGACATTGCTCGGAGAGTCTGGCTTCTATCTTAGATGTAACATTTCATTGGGATTATCAAAATTGTTGTTGTTAAAAACGTGACCTTCACGTTCAAAATTGATACTGAAACTATGTATTTTTTTTTTATTCAGCATGTTGACAACAAACCAGATGTCCACTTAATGGTAAAAAGTCATCGTCTCTGGACATTTGCAATATCAGGAGAGTCGCGAAGGAATTAATTGTTAATAGTACATTATGATACATGGGTGCTAAGTTGGTAATTACAAGTATTAAGTGCGTGAGCCAGAGGCGAACGCGATAAGAGAGCCGAGAGTGTAATGATCAATGCACACGCGTGTGATACAACGTTTTTCAACACACTTGCGAGGATAAAAGAGATTTGTATTTCTTTGACTAGATTTTTTGATAAAAATCAACTACACAATGAGAAAACGTTAACAAATATGGCGCGCAGGTTTTTTTTTGGACAGCTATGCTCTATCAAACTGTTTTACCCGTTTAAATGAAGAATGCTTTGTCTACACACATATCAATGAGGTACAAACTTAACATAATCGGGATTATACTTATAATAAAACTGTGCGGTAATGTAAAGTAAAAAAGCACTAGTGCGTTTTTTTTTTTGAAGGGACACGAAGGTACTGGCCCAAAATTTTGCCTTAGTACCCTTACGCGGACAAGTTCGGCGAGCAAGCTCTCAACCGGTTTAAGTTTTAAGCACTAGTGCGTAATTGAAAAACGGTGCAATAAATGTCACTTTACGAGCAATTTTGTTGAAAAAGTTATCGTAACTTTTCTAGTAGTATAATAATATTACGACTAGCTAATTGTATGGTACTTTGGCAGTACCACCATCAAATTGAGGATTTATCACAAAGCACCTGCTGGCGTATTCTGGCAGTTGCGTGAACCAATTGTCTAATAAATCTTTGTGAAAATCCATGTGATATTGCTATAGTCCATTAGCGACGATGGCTACACATTCCACATTTATAATTATTTAGATGTATTACATGTTTAACATTGTGCAACCCTAAACGATATTGCTAATATTTTATTTTATATTTCCATACGTATGCATAATATTAGGGTTGTTACAAGCCCTGCTATAACTCGCACGACATCCGTAACAAATGTATGCGCATACATTATTGTATACAGATAGCCTAGGGGCGGTAAGATGCTGCTACGAGGTAAGAATTCAAGTTGTATTTGATGATTATAAATTATAGAAAACAAACATTTCGACTAAATTTGCTACTGGTACCATTTTATACTAGAAACCTTAGAAACATTGTGAAAATAGCATTAAAAACGTTCAGTAATTTCTTCAACTCAAGTCTGAAGCGATAATGCTCCTCACAAAACTTATATTTTCATATTTATTCATCGTTTCGTAATTTTTCAAACAAACAAAATACATTTTTATTTGGCAGCATTTTAGATGGCCCGACGCGCGTGTCGATAGGCTTCCGTACGATCATGAATACGTCGCGTACAACAAAACCGTGTCTGGTCTGTGTTGTGTTCTGTCTACAACCACAATCGCCACTGGCAGCGAACTGCTGCGATTGTTTGCAGACCGATGATAAAGTTCAGATAGTATAAATCGGAGTCAAATAAACAAGTAAAGTCGCCAGAGCGTGAGGGAGCTCACGGACTCCTCTTAACATCTCTTGAAGAAGAGTGTGAACAGAAGGTGGGCAACGCGGCTACGGTAACTGCTTACCATCAGGTGAACTGAATACTTGTTAGCTACCTTGTATTAATATAAAAAATTATGTAGGTATGATTCCATGAGGAATTATGGTGAAGGATGATGGAAGCGGTTTTAGACCGTTTACTGTAGAACTAGAAGCATTATGTTAGCGGTAGACGGTGAGTTTCATGAGATGATGATCAGTAAAGCTCTTTTCATACATGGTGTCTTGTGATATACATACAAACTATCAACTTTACTGATCAAGCCTTTATCGAACAATTTAGCCAACGGAGCGACGACGTAAATTTTTCTTGAAATCTATTTCGTCAATTTCTCACCACTGATAATGCGCTTTGATTGGACACTTACGATCTGATTGGTCAATTTAAGAACACACAAGTGTAAAAGGGATTTCTACTCGATGAACTAGAGCTATCACTGTTTTAGCAAGGTGCACATGACAGCGAATTTCATACCTCTTTGCTTATCCCTTTCGGCCATAATGGCTACTAAGCGGATATAAAACCCGCTTTGGATGATGATGATACTAAATTCAAAAATCAAATCCAGACGCAGCAAACAATTTTGTTCTACAAACCAGTCGATGGGATATCATGAATAAGTCGCATACAACAAAAATGTTTTCTATTCTACAGACAGCCGCCACGGGGAAGGGTGCGAAAGTGTTGTGTGGTTTGCGATTGTTTGCAGACCGTTGAAAAATAGAAGAAAAAAGGCCCATGCATCCAAATATCGAGTGTTTTAAACTGCCAGCCTTTTATGGTGGCCATTTTATTGTTTTTGCAGTGAATTTATGAGGTGTTTTCTATGAGAATAATGGTTTCACGTTGGCTCGAGTAATTCCTTTTTGCATGGTCTCTGAGGTACAGTAAAATGGCCATGAAGCAAATATCCTGTAACATGACTATGGTCATGCTAAGAAGTCATTTTTGACAAGAGGGTGTCTCTCTTTGTCGCACTATGTTTGTCTCTTTTTGACACATGGATGTACATATATGGGCTGTCAAAAGTGACCTATTAGGAAGGCCCTATTATACTAAGTCTCCAGTAATTAAAATATATGAGATATCATGTGATGTTCTTGCAAATGCATCGCTGTATATCATTACGCCTAACATCTACCTACTTTGTGTGGATTTGATAACCCATACAAAGTAGGGTTGTCAAATCAAACTAACCTTCTAATTAGTACTGCAAAATTAATGTTAAAATCACGATCAGGAAATTAACTAACGAATAAATCCATGATAATCCCGTCCTAAACAAACTGAGGACCAAATCAAACAGCATGGGTCCGTTTATCATTGTAGGGATGTCTTAACTGTTAAGGGACGTAATCTTAAGTATCAACCCTTTTGTTACATAAACGATTAGAAGAGAAGAGGGTGGAATAATTTCATATTGTTTTGGAAGCTTTAGAGATCAGGACATTACACTATTTGGACTGGAGGTTTTCATAGCTATTGTGATTGAGCAAACCCCCAGAAAGTGCTAACTCGGCGGAGCCACATTTTCTTTTAGGGCGGTGTGTCATCATCATCATCATCAGCCTATAATGTCCCACAGCTGAGCACAGACCTCCTTTCACAAATGAGGGTGAAAGGAAATAGGCAGATACTCCACCACGCGTGCCCACTGCGGATCGGTGGAGGTAGGCTAGTGGTCAACCTACTGTTGGAATTTTTCAAGCCACCCAGGAGGCATCCAACTAGCTTAACGACTATTACAATTAAGTGATAGCTGGGACCAACGGCTTTATGTGCCTTCTGAAGCACGGAAACGCTCGATTTGAAATACCACTAGGCGGTCATCCATCCAGGTACCGACCACGACGTGGTAGCTTAACTTTGCCGATCGATTAAGAACGGCTAATCATCCAGGGCGGTGTGTAATAAATTAAAATTATTAGTATACTAGGGGCGAGTGATATTCATGTTCACATTCATATTCATTTTAACTTCAGTTCACTTACAATCATAATATTCATTTATCACAAATTTAATTAAAAACTTAAATAAGACTAGGCTGTATGACTCAACCTTCGCCTACCTTTTGGCGAATATTAAAAACAAGCAAGCTAAAAGTAAACTTCACTCGCTGTGGCCAGAAATGTAATGAAAATTGATGATATTAATTGACATTTACTGAATGGCAGTTGCGGACCTCAATTAAATATAGGCTACCTCAAAGAATTTAAAACGTCCAGAAGGATAGTCGCCTCTATGGGAACACGAAATAAACAAGCCATAATTGACAGTATTTAAAAGTAATAAGTTTAGGTAATTAAAAGTGACGAAATCGCAATACTTACACATGGAAGGTTAGTTTTTTAGTTTTTCCATGGTTTTTATAAGTGTTGTGACAGTATTTTAATACGCAAGTTGACATTTTTTATTTAATCAGTACAGCGAGTATGACGCGATGACAGCCGTGCGCAATACGAACTGAGAGCGATTTGCTCAGGAGCCCCTCAAGCGGAGTGATATTAAATGTCATGCTTTAGTAAGGCGGACTATCCATCTGAGTAGAGGCACGATGCCGTATGAAAATCTTTGGGCTACCTATTAATGTTTTATTTCCGAAATAGGTACATTTCAGGCGAAAATTTATTTATAGATATAAAACGTGAATTCACAAGGGTTTTGAAAGGGTTAGACTGTTTTTCCAACATTAGATCTTGAAGCGGTAGTTGTAGATATGTAGATATGTGAACAAGGAAATAGTATTTTTTGTTATGTGTAGGTAGTTTGAAAATCTTCTTCGTGTGAAGAAAATACTAGCCTTCTCTGTCTACGACTCAAATGAATAATTTTTCTTTTGTTAATTTTTTCATGACCATGTATACAAAGTCCTTCAGTCGCATACATTTTATTTATAATATCACTTTCATATAGTCCGCACATTAACTTTCACATAGTCTGCATTATCAGTCACCGTTCAGTCATGTTTTAGTAAAATAGTGGTCATTGTACTAAAACTTTACACGGACTTTTTGAGACAACTTGTAAAGTCACGATACACATAATTCATTTCATTTCACTTCACTGGTGCACATGGATTGATCTTTATTGGATAAAATACCAACGATAATATGCAATAAAACTCAAAATACACGAATTTATGAAAATAAAAATGAAAACGCATATCACTCTGCAAGTTCCCGCCAAAAAGTCTCAAATGAATCAAAATCGAACACTGCATAAAATATGTAAACAAAATTCTATTAACTAAAATGTTGAGGTCAATTGTGCGCAAAAGAATGCAAAAACAGAAATACGGGAAGAACAAATAAAATCAAATTTATATGAAAACAATAAAATATGATAAATGTGCTGAATCTGCACCCGACGGAATTTATGGAATATTCCACCATCAGAGCATGGATTAAAAGGGGTTAATGCCATGAATTGAAAATACTGTGGATATGAAATGTCTGTCTAATTGTTTGCGAAGACAAAAGCAATGCGAGGGGATCACCACTGTTCTTTTGATCTATTACAAATCCCTAAGCACGCTTATCGCTTCAAATTAAACCTATCTGTAGAAATTTGTACTTACGTGTGCTTATTATCAAACTAGCTAACCCCGCAGTTTCACCCGCGTTTCCGGGATAAAAAGAAGCCTATATTACTCGGGAATAATACAGCTTCCTATTAGTTAAAGCATTTTTCGAATCTAAGTAGGAGTTCCTGAGATTAGCATTTTGTTTAAACAAACAAAAAACTCTTCCGCTTTATTATATTAGTATAGATAGTATAGACGGGCACCGACGGCTTCCACGGACGCTCAGATTGTGGAATGAGCTCCCTGCAGTGGTTTTCCCAATGGAGTACAGCATGGGGTTCTTCAAAAAGGGTGTGAAGAGATTTCTGCAGGGTCGGCAACGCGCGAGTGACTCCCCTGGTGTTGCAAGCGTCCAAAGGCTACGGTAACCGCTTACCATCAGGCGGGCCGCATGTTTCCTAAGTAGTATAAAAAAAACTAGCCACGTGCGTGCGTAGCGTGGTTGGTTCAGATTCCACATATGACGCCGCACGTCGAAGCTCGTAGGTTCGATTCCCATCGAATGCATTTGTGTGCATGAACATGTCTGTATGTCCTGAGTCTGGGTGGTTAAAAGCACACCCAGAGCAATAAAAGTCCATTGTCAGTTAGCTAAATAATAATTTAAGCAAATAAATATTGATTGGCCATTATTCACCATACAAAAACTCGATCATAACCTCAGTTAATAAAGGCCTGGTTTCATACATCCATGACAAGCTCACTTAATGCAGGCAATATGATACAGATCAGGTGAAAAACTGGACAAGTGAGACTAGGACTCGCGGCTTGAGGATTCCGTACTAATTCTCCAACTGAAAACGTAAGTTAGCTATTGTCACAGTATTCTATTGTGTTACTTTGTTGCGAGATCTTGCTTTTTCTTGCCTCATGATTCTAAGTCAATAGGAAGTACCCTATAGGATTTGGTTCCCTTGCGAGCATCTAAATATGCGGCATAAACGGCCGTATCTTTTGATTGCGTTGACTTGAAGCTTGATTTTTAATACCTCCAAGGAAAGGTAGATCTAATTTTTCTATTTTTTTTTCAATTTGATACTTTTGATACTTGATATAATTTTACTCGTTCCGAGAAAAAGAGTATCAAAAGATGGACAAGCCGTCGAACAGACGGATGGACAACAAAGTCATCCTATAGGGGTTTCATATTTTCCTCAGTATTTACGGAACCCTAAAGACATAACAATGCAAAGGTATTGTGAATTCAGCATTGTCTGTGTACTTTCCGCTTATAATTCAGATGCTTTTATAATTAAGTTAATGTTTTGCTTATATGTTAAATAAAATTGTGTCGTTAAAAAATCCAGGTGGTATTTTCAAAAACATGACATTAGTGCTGATTCTGTTGTTTACAATTAAACTAATTTAGTCTCACTATGTCTCTTTCTAACAAAGAACATAAGAAAAGGTTGTAAGAAATTTAGTCTTGTCAAATTAGTCCAATGTTTGTTTTCAATATAAATTTAGTCGTCATCTATCGCGGTTACATCTAATTACCCGAAAATGAACGGCTAAGACTAATTTGACAGCTTTAAATATATTTAAAAAGGATAGTACTTTTTCAATAATGTTTGTAAGAAAGAGATGTGATGTGACTAAAATTTGTTTAGTGTCATTTACAACAGAATTGGCACCATTGTCAGCGCTATTATTATCTCCGCTGCTGGACCCAAGGTAATTTTTGCCTTATGCCAATAGGCCTTCGGATTGGACTTCAAGTGGGTTTTAATCCTGAGACGTGGTAGGGTACTTTGTAGTAGCTTCCTGGCTGGCTACCACCCTCAAGTTGTCGGTAAGCACCTACCAGTTCCAACTGCTATACATGACCTGACCAAATCAAAAAAAGATATAAATTCAAAGATTTCATAAAGCAGAGGTTAATTGACAAAGCCTAGGTGGCTCATTACGTGGAAGACAAGAATATATGGTTGTAGTAGCATCTGCACTTGCATCCCCCTGTCTAAGTGACAATTGTATGAATAAGCATAATAATAATATATATATTGTATAAGTATTTGGAAAAAAAGCTGTAATAGATAGTGTAGATCTTCCACAAAAAAAAAAAGCCTTGCTGAGTTTCTTGCCGGAGTCTTCTCAGTTTAAGTGTATTCCGAACCGGTGGTAAATTCAACTGTATGTACCAATTTAACGTTCATAAGTGCCTTACTAGGGCCTAAACTGTATAAATGACTTTTTGATTTTATTTTGATAAAAAAAAAACTTTTAAGCTATCAACAAACCTGGCCACCCTACAAAAATTCCTCAGATTTATAAAGTCTCTATGAAATTAATATCTACGTTCAACCCTGGCGCAGTCGTTTGAGATATGGCCTGAACTTTCTGGTCTCTAAGTTAATACATCGTTTTGGTACTCGGCCAAGCCCGAGCTGGTAAAAAGTAGAATGGCTTTACTGTCGCTGGGCTCTTTAAGTCTTTATTGGGGAATTTCACGATAAAATGGACGTTTTTTCTATTAAATACAGCTGTAGCTTTGTCACCATTATTTTAAGAATGGTAGGGTCTTAGTTTTTGTTGAATAAAAAAGCATTGTATAATTTATATTAATAGACAATAGACAAAGCTTTATTTGACATCACAAAAATTAAAATAAAAAATTACAAAGTAAGCAAACAACAAAAACAAAAGCTTAAAATAAAAATAAAAACGAATAATAAAAAATAAAACACAAAAGCTTATAATTATGATACGCCACAAAAGAAAAAAGAAATAGCATAGATATTTTTTTTTTTTATACAGCTAAGTCGGTAAACAAGCATAAGGCCCGCCTGATGGTAAGCAGTTACCGTAGCCATATGGACGCTTGCAACACAAAAAGCATCGCTCCTGCGTTACTGACCTTTCCCCCCTCCCCTATGAGCTCTGGCGACCTTACTCACGCGCAGGAACACAACTTTACACAACATAAAGTTATTTGGCTGCGGTATTCTGTAAGGTGGAGGTCGAGCTGGTCTTTGAGCGAATAAACACTATGCTCTACCTCTCTCTATTTGTGGTGTGATGCCAAAAAGGACCCCAACTCAGCATATGCTGTGGCACGTAGGTACCATCAGCACTGATTTTCATTGGAGCCCCAAAAGTTGAGATGCGCTCGCTGCAATACTTAGTTGATTGAATATAATATTATTATTAGTCGAAAAATATTGCCGTAAATTATGCAGCGTTTCAGCATTTGGTGCCTTGAACATATTTTTATTCTAAATTGTTCTCATGACCCCAATTAACCTCATCCAAAATTACTCTTTATGATAATAAAAAGTGAAGTATCGAAATGAAGGACCGGTTAGCGTGAAGGTTAGGTACCCTGCCTTCCGCAGTTCCAATTGATTCCCATCCAGTACAAACATTTGTGTGAACACGACTGTTTATTCCGAGTCCGAGATATCATTATAACCACAGATATACATCTAAATAGATGACGCGAGTGTGTGTACTTCGCGTGTCAAAATCTGTGCAAAAATGGGGCACAATGTTCTTCTTTTGAAACTGTTTCGCGCGGACAGGGAACTCGCATAAGGCTGCATGTCTACCAGAGATATGTAGCGAAGGTTATGTTTAACTGACAAATAGGATAGCTTCATTTTCACGTTAATAATCTAATGCCAGCCTAACTAAATCAATCTTGTGACATTATGGTAGGTACAAAAAAGTTACACGCTTGGTTTTCATACGGATGGACTTGCGTTATCTATTTAGATTTATATCTGTGACTAGCTTTATAGCCCGCGACTTCGTCCGCGTAGATTATTTCTTTTTTCTAGATATTAATCATTGTAACAATATAGAGCTTTGTTCATGGCTATTGTCCGCTACTACGTGTGATATTGACAAAAGTTCAGGTAGATCATATGCGAGGATGCCACGTAAAACTGAAACAGTCCTGCCGCAAATCAACTCTAGCAAATTTCAGAGTTTTTCCCTGTGACTACAAACCTTAATTAGGAACTGTTATCTTTTAAATTCAAACGGAAGGTGATTTGGGATCAATGGTATACGCGGCAAGAAGACTGTTTCTCCTCTGGCAGAACCAGTAAATATTTTGGCCTCAATAACATTGCGGCGGAGAGCTGTTACTTGTAGTCTAGTTCCACAGCACAATTTTGGAGGCCTTATCTCTCTTTTCCTCATGTCTGATCTATACTATACCTATGATCAGATTTCCAAACTTTCATCGCCTTTGCGCACCATGTGGCCGAAAATACGTAGGTGGCATATGTTTAATTTTGAGCTGCGATAGGATTGATGCATTGTTGCGTTTAGCGGTCCAAGGTATTTCCAACATCCGTCTCCAGCACCACATCTCGAATGCATCAATCCTTTTTCTTTCTCGGGCCAGTATAGTCCACGCTTCCACTCCATACATGAAAATGAGGAATACCAATGCTCGTATTAACCGGATCTTTGTTTTAATACCGATTCCTCTCTTTTTTCTGATGTTGTTTAGGCGAGTCATTTCAATACGCCAATACCATAAGCCGAAATAATAAATTTTGAAATTTTCACTCCGAAAATAAAGAACTCTTCTATTTTAGGGTCGGCAACGCGCGAGTGATACCCCTGGTGTTGCAAGCGTCCATAGGCTACGGTAACCGCTTACCATCAGGCGGGCCGTAACCCGAAACCTAACTAACTTCGAAACTGATGGACTTTCATATAAACTTGCATCCCCTATTTTACACCCTTAAGGATGGAATATCCAAAAATCCTTAGTGGTTGCCTACACTGTGTAATAATATATTAAGTGACGTTTACTTTGAAACTGAATGACTTACATACATCCCATACCTTTTCACCCTGTCGGGGGTGGAATAATCACAAACGTTGAGATAACTATACATTAATTTTCAATCGTCAGCCTAAACACAAAATTTGAAGATCCTAACTTCAAAACTGACGGACTTGCATACAAACTTTCATCCCTTATTTTACCCTGTTAGGGGTGGAGTTTCCAAAAATCCTTCCTTAGTGGATGCCTACACCGTATAATAATACATTTAGTGAAGTTTACTTTGAAATTGAAGGACTTGCATACACAACTTTATCCCCCTTTTCCTCCCTTCGGTGGTGGAATTATTACAAACGCTGAGATAACTATATATTAAATTTCAATCGTCAACCTAAACACAAAATTTGAAGATCCTAACTTCCAAACTGACGGACTTTCATACAAACTTTCATCCCTTATTTTACCCTGTTAGGGGTGGAATTTCCAAAAATCCTTCCTTAGTGAATGCCTACACCGTATAATAATACATTTTGTGAAGTTTACTTTGAAATTGAAGGACTTGCATACCCAACTTCATCCCCCTTTTCCTCCCTTCCGTGGTGGAATTATCACAAACGCTGAGATAACTACACATTAATTTTCAATCGTCAGCCTAAACACAAAATTTGAAGATCCTAACTTCAAAACTGACGGACTTGCATACAAACTGTCATCCCCTATTTTACCATCTTAGGGGTGGAATTTCCAAAAATCCTTCCTTAGTGGATGCCTACACTGTATAAGGTATCTTTGTGCAAAATTTCAAATCTCTAGGTCCAGCGGTTTGGGCTGTGGGCTGATATATCAACAATCAGTTTATCATTTTATATATTAAGATTATAACCTACTTTCTTCCACACACCCACATTCCCGGAGAGGATGTTATATTTTTCGGGGATACAAACTTTTATACTGGGTGTAACAAAAAGGGTATATAGAGAAGAATAAATCAGGTACAGATTCTCTATAGAAAGTTTCAACTCAAATTCTATTATCCAATATAATCAATATACAAACAACCTTTATACCACCACTATCTAACTCGAGTGCACATATCCGCATTAATATACGATAACCGCATATTAATGTTTAATTACGTGTCCGCACATAATTTCAGGAAGCTCCGCTTAGCCCATAACATACATAAATTCCAGTCAGAATCGTCTGTGAACTTCCTAAAACCGCTAATTCAACTGAAGAGTAGTGTGCTGTGTCAAAAAGTTGTCCGGACTTTAGTGTGAATTATATGAGAGTTTGGTATTTAAATAATGATAAAAATGCTCTTAGCATTATAATAGCGAAAGTTTTAAGGCGATGACAGCTCAGTGGTTGTGTTGTAACGCTGGATACCGAGACGAAGGTTAGAATCTTACAATGAGCTTGAGCTTTCGGTGAAGGAAAACATCGTGAGGAAGCCATAGCACGGTGGTAGGGTACTTTGTACCCATCTGGCTGGCTACCACCCTCAAGTTGAAAATCTGTCGCCAAGCACCTATCGGTGTGTTCTGATAGCTGCACTAGAGGGGCAGTTCCTTCTAGGCTTGTGTGCTTACCACTTTCAGCCGCATCATCACTTACCATGTTTATTTTAGGATTCGAATCCGATAGTTATATACTAGAGATGCCACGAATAGTGATTTAGCCGAATACCAAATATTCGGCCACGCTCTCGGCAAAAGCGCAGAATATTCACGAAAAAAAGTGTCTTAGGTAACGGCACATGAAAAGCAGTATTCAAACCAGTTTTTATAACTCTTGTTTGACCATTCTATTTTACCATCATCATCCTATTTTGCTTTCCAAAGCCCTGTCTTATTCGGGTTCACTAAGTTGTCGTCGCCTCGAAAGGGTTACCAAAAGGCACACAATCCCGACACATGCTTGACACATTTCATAACCTAGGTTACACCAAATGTGTCTTCACTCCCATACTTCCTCCTGAAACCGCGAAAGCACTTAAACTTGGGCCCTTTTTATAAAACACCCAAGAGTAATGTTTTCGAACGAAGCCTGCCCTTTGATTTTTTGCATATATTTTTTTTTTACCAGAGGCTTTCAGGAAAATCCTTTGGCAATATTGTTTATCGGGTCCCGTTTGTATATTTGAGTAAGAAGTTTAATATTTTATTAATTTTCCGCCTTGCTTTTTGTGAATAATTTCAGGGCTTTCGTGGACTGCTTTTCACAAAATGATTTTAGTATAATACTTATACTGACACAAGGTACCAATTTAAATTATATTGATCCACCTTAGTTAATTATTTTTTTATTATGTTTCAGTAAAAATTCTCTCACAAAAAAACACAGACATTTTGAGTAGCCTATTTGATTTTAACCGCAAAAAAATAAAAATAACAAAAATAAAATTTTTACTATAGCATCAACTCATAAAATAAGTAGGACGTAATGATCTAAGACTAGCTGCCCGACGCGACTTCATTTGCGTAGTGTCCTACCCTGTACCCTACCCTCGTAACATTCTTATTTTTTTCCAAGGGAAATAGGTATTAATTTTTATAATATAGATTATAATGTGCAACTGAGTTTGTTTGTATGTTTTGCTTCAACGACGCAACCAATCGTTTTGATTTGGCACGCATTTATAGCATAAAAAGAACATATACTACTTCACCTCCCAGGTGAAACTACTGGGCGATACTAGTTTTAATAACATTAGAAAAATAAAATAACTAGAAATACCATTTTCCGTTACGCAACACCAAAAAAGATACTTTTTTCATCTCCCAAGTTATCCTTGGAAATGCTACATTTCATTAAAGCATTTTGGGCATATTGTTTCTAGAAACAAATTGTTTCCTACTTATTATTCAGACGCGATCCTGAAATTATTCACTCGTAAAATATTCTATGGTAGAGACAATTTTCATTTTCTTAAAAGAAAAAGGCTTAAAGTTGGTAGGTATGTACATTAAGAGGAAATACTAGTGGCGTTTTTTCCATACGTAATCCTCAGTTTCCTCTCTGGATAATAACACTAGAGCGTTGATTATTTTACCATGCAATCTGTAGGTACAACTGTATGTCCCTCGGTTTTGTTTTTCTCCATAAATTAAATATTATAAGAATTAGGAGCCATCTAAAATCACAAAAACTGACCATTTTTACTGCCCTTATCAGACGTCCAGCAAACAAATTTGACGAATATAAAAAATAAAAGGAAAACCGACAGACATAGCCAAAGCCCTTCTTATTATATATATATTCTTGAAAAAAAAAAAAAAAACGATCCAGTATTAGAGGAGGAAACTGGGGATTACGACATAGCGATTTCGTCTATTTTAAATAGGTATAATCGATCCAAGCGGCAGTTGTCTCTATCGTCCCTCATACATTTATAGCCATCCTTTCCTCTTAATAAGGGTCATTGACTACAAGGAATAAAAGGAATTGGCGGGCTTTCGTTAATGTACATACAACATTAATATTAATTAGGGATGGGACACAGGGTTTCCGTTAACGAAATAAATATTTTTACATTGTATATGGACATCAATCAGAAAATGTATTTTATTTATGTGTTATATGTAAAAAAATATATAATTAATGATAGGTACTTTGGATTTGCTCTATATCTTTCAAACTAAGTATCTGTTTCTATAATATTAACTATGTTTGATGTAGACGAGAGTTTTTGTTATTTCTGAATAAGGAGTTTATTACAGATGCTAATTGTGAGCCTATACAAAAAACAGGTCAATAAAGGTTGCTTTTTAATTCTATTTTATGTTTAACAACCTATGTTTACTCACACACAGATGAGTAGACGTAGACAAAGCCTCCTTTCTCTTTTGTCCTGTGGTATCTTTTCTTCACGAATTTATTCTTGTACCATACAGATATCTGAATTTAATTTTTACACAACCCTAGCTTATAACTATAAAAATAATACCGTGACAATCCCTCAGCATGGAAGCTTAAACATTTCTTCAGCTTTTATTTTGCTCCAGATAATTATGAAACACTTCATAACGCGTTCGCGTAACCAATGTCTTGCTACGTCGTAGTCAAGCTGTCTTAGTGTTGGTATATTTATGAAATGATGCTCGACATCTTCGAAAGTGATAAGGGAAAATTCTTATGGCACATCTCCCTTGCGCGACAGCACATCAGAGATGAGGTTGATCGCTTGAACGTGTAAACCAAAAATTATGTATTTTAGACCGAGAGATCTGACCGCGATGATGTCACTTATCACGCACATGTCGTGTCTCGTGTAGTATATCTATATAAAAAGACTAATCCTGACTAATTGGCTGACCTATCAACGCACAGCCCAAACCACTGGGGCTAGGAACTTGTCATTTTTCATACATGTTTTTAGGCATTTACTAAGAAAGGATTTTTAGATATTCCACCCCTAACGCGGTAAAATAGGGGATCGTAGGCAAAACCACGAAGCCAAATATAGTTAACTTTACATTAGGAGCTGCTTAGGAGTTAGGTACCCAGACTACTACAGAACAATAGTTTAATTACCACAAACATTTGTATCCATGAACAATTGAACATGTCTATTTGTGTGGGTGTAAATTTAATCATAAGTATTTATTTAAAAAGTGTTATTATTTATCATGAATTATTATCAGTCGCCACTGTAGAGGCCTCCACCAAGCCAAGCAAGGCCAACCTTTTTCTAGAAGCATTACTGTGGTATGGATCTCTGACCTCACGATTTCTATTAACCTCAAGTTAATGAAGATAATGTCTTATTAGCGATAACAAATATCCCATCGATATAATATCCGAAAATTCTCACATGATCCTGAAACCACATGACTGGTATACCCAACTCCATTTGATTTACTTCTTAGGAATGTATACGGCGATAATATGGCCCGCATTATCGCGTACCCACAAATGTTCTAAGAATTTGTCCCAGAAGCGTATAGGCGGTTCCAAATCAAAGGAAGGGAACCATACCGGTGTAATCATATTACGTGGATTCCACCAGGATTATGGAATGGAATTCCGTTGGTCTATGTTGTATTTTAGCTTAGCGGTTTAAGTACGGTTTGATAGCTCTATGATGTTAGAAAAGATAAACATACCATAAATAAAGACAAAATATTGGCATTTGACAATAATATAATATGTTTTTGATTTGCCTAGAAGGACCCTAAAAAGATTAACTTTATCACCCTAACGCGGACAAGCCGACAAGCAAGCACGAACCACGCTCAGGGCGTTACCGGGGGGGGGGGGGGGACGGACATTACATAAAACGACTTGAACGGGACGAGACTGAGAGAGACGTCGCGACGCGTGTCCTCACGGGCGAGGACGGTAACGTGGTGGACTTTCATGCGATTGTGTGTGTGTCTTTCGAGCTTCGTCAGCTGCGATCTGAGCTAAGGTGATGCAATAATCTCATCGTGTTAATCCTACTATATCCCTCTTTCTACTATCCTAATAACATAATAAATGCGAAAGTAATATTGTTTGTCATCTCTTGACATCTTAACGGCTCAACAAATAAAGGATATAGGACAATTTTTGTCTCGGGACAACATCCATCGGAATTTGGGTGAAATTAAAGGATGAAAAGTAAATTAAATAATAAACATAGTCTAATATTTGGCAATAAACGTCTTGTTTTACTAAGTTCATATAGCCTACAAGATTTTTGTACAAAAATATGCTGAAATATTGACAATAACAAAATAATATTTCATACGTCCATTTTCAATAATGGATTATAGATATTGGAATTTTAAAAATGACAGCTCATCGGAGGGTTTACATAAATTTGCATTTGGCTCATGGAATGTAATCGAATTCGATGGTGAAATTCAATGGCTTTATTTTGCATATAACTATAACCAAGTACCTATTGTGGAAAAAAACATTTTAGTCTTTTTGAATCATTGGTATCACTTTATTTTAAAAAAAAAATACGTATGTTGGTTTTAGTACAAACAATGATAACATCAAGATAAAATCACTGCTTATGGTTTTTGTTAAGATTAAAACGACACTGGTTCCTTAAATTGATTGACTTGGGTTGGGTTATTTGATAGCCTTATAAAGTTTGTATTTAAATTAGATAAGTAAAATTAATGTTACTGGTATTGTTAGTCTATGTTTACAAACCATTTTTGTCTAATCTTAGAAATTACATTACATTTCATCCTTATCCGTTGAAAGGACGTAATTAGAGAATGACAGATAATTTGTCTTTCTAGCTAAAACCTCAGATCGTTAAACTACTTCTTCTGGTCATGTAACTATCCCATTACAGAATAGTTATATTCCAAAAGTCAACTCAAGTAAATTAATCCTTTCTATAGGACAATTTCCTTAAAAGTTCCCAAATAGTTTCAACCACGGTCCTTACCCTATAACTATCGTAATATCGTGCAAAGTCGGATATCTAACCACAAAACAACACAAATCAAGTCAGTTGAACGCATCCAGACAACTGTGAAGTCTCGGGCTATTTGTCTTGTCTGACCGCGGACTCCGAGTCTTGAACAAAACTTGGGCATCTATCTTATGTTCTGCTAACTATTATTGCAATAATGCATTAATTTTGTCTGGAAACTGTTTGGTTTGTCATTGTCACTCAATTTGTTTGCAATTTCATTCGTAATAATGACTTTTGCTGTTAGCTCAGTGAACGCATCTACCTACAATCATTCTAGGCTATTTCTATGGTTTGTAAATAACGTCAATACATTGGAAATCCATCTAATATTGCTAATGTTAGCATTTACCATCCGATGGACCCCAACCTTCAGGCATAAAAAACAATCAATATAAAAATCTGACCAGCCTATAGAACAAGATCAAAACACAGATCAAGTCTCAAGAATAGATCCTGTAATCAAAAATAAACCTAATATCATTAGTGCAGGTTCTAAATTCAAATGTTTTGATTTCGACTCACAACTTGACTTAAGCTTTGATTGACCTTATAGAATACGGACTTTAGAGTACAATGAACATTGAAGTCTGTTCAATTATTGCACAGAAATAGATCATTATCATCTTAAAATAAAATAATTATATCACGGAAAAACCATGGAATAGACACTAGTCTAGAAATCATTTCAAACAAAGCACTGACAAAAATGTCTCTTCAGTCTTGTTAGGTAAAACAAGATTAAAACCAATCCCTTAAATTTAAAACAACCATTCAAATTCTCGGACTAAACGGAATTTATCAGCCGTAACGATTTTAGCCGAGACAAAAGCGAAATGTCCCGTTTCCCCGCTTTTCAACTCGGCTGTTACCAATTCAGGACATGTACCCGCAACTTTACCATTTGGACAAGAGTCCCCGGTGACCATTTGGGAGGCGTGACCCCAAACTTGGGATGGCATTTTGGACTTTCAAGGTTTTTTATAAGCTTTTGGAGAATTTTAATCGCTTGATTGTTTTATGATTAAAATAATAAAATCACCAAATTTGTCCGATTGGTCTTCCCTTTTACGAGGATGCTTACGACTTACGATAGCTGTCCCATTATCATAATTATGCCATGATTATAAAAAAAAAATCCCGATATAAACATAATGAATTTGAAAAATGCTCCATATTTAAAGAAATAAACCTACAATAAGTTTTTAGTCTAATGAATCTAAGCTTGTTTTGAAAAGAGTAATTGCCGAGTTTATTGCCGGCTCTTCTCAGCAAATGCAACCTTCCGAACCGGTATTAGAGTATTAGAGTCAGACTTTTCATAAGTGCCTGCGAAGGTCTATTTGAATACATGATTTTGAATTTGAATTTAGTTTATTTTCAATTCCAGTTAAAATAGCCATTATTATTTATTGCATTGGCAATATTTTCTTATGTTACAATATCCTATTTGTTTACTTTCCATCGGAATACCGAATCGAATAAATTTTGCCGAGCTTGCTATATCATGCCGAATCATATTTACTTTAGCTGATTTGTTTGGATAGCGAAATTACAGTTTTATATTATGGTAAAACAGATGTTTTCACGAAATCGTATTTAATATTTTGCAATGCTTACACTAGGTTATGCTCTGTGGGTTTTCCCATATTTCTGAAGGATTTAATGTTTATCAGGAATAGAAATTCCGTTTTATTTTAGTTCTCTAAGAGAATATAATTCAATCTTCACATAATATTTTTTAAGAGAGGTAGGGCATAGTGGTTTTTATCTCAAAGACCTCAATTGGTGAAGTAACTCCACCTGAGAGAGTAACGCTTACCATCATTCAGTGCTTGTTTACCGATTTCGTAGTAGTATAAAAATATATCTTGAACATATTTCTGATTAAAATAACAATTATTCCTTGACTCCTTATTCTCGAAAAATTTAGGATAGAAGAGACGATTAGCGGAAAATATTTACGCGTCATGAAGATCGAAGATCGCTGATTATTTACCTAAGGGTACTTTATAGCTGCCATCGATATATTATCTTGGGCAATACTATTTCGATGATAGCTGCGGTTGTTCAGCGTCAGTCAACCTTACGTACTCCGAATATTTGGAATATCTTCCTCTATCCTGAACTTTTTGTGCTCTTTTGATCGGTATAATTTACCTGCTTTCCAATAATATCAGTTATTAGTTTTACATTATGTATGACACTACACCGATTGTCGATCGATATCGAATTGTTTTGACTGTTGCACCTAAGTCGCCCATACATTTTATAACTACTGAATATGTTTGTTGTTGTACTGGATAAAAGTATTAATATTGTTATTTATTGACAATAATTCAAGTTGTAGATACCCAAGGACGAATATTATATGCTTGGTTTATCAAAAACGAAATAAGTTACCTAATTTAGTTTAATAGTCTCTATCTATGAGTATTAACCCATGACATACCCTTTAAATAAACTAGCCACTGTAACTGACTTCAAACTTACATCAACAGTAAAGTTGTTGAGTAGTGAAATGAAAAAGTTACAAAGGGCACGGAGCCACAACGAGCGCGCGCCGCGTCAGTCAAATTTGACGAGCCATTGTTGGCCTTCGGACTTCAATGTAGAACGCAGTGGACCGGTTACATTTTGAGGGTCTGTGAGTAAAAGGCTACTGGCATTTCCTATCTAGTATTTTTTTTATTTTATTGTTATCCGAATATTTTGTTTTGGTCATCCCTATTTTATTACAAGTAAGACCTAATTCGTGTAAGCAAAATGTCCTATTTTCCTTATATTTTTTTCCTATTTACTTTTGATAGATGAAAATACCTTATTTTTATAAATCGAAGAAAAATTGCTTGGTAAATGTAACATTTTCTTCCCTTTTTCCTCTAAGGAGTAAACTTAAACGTTAAATTCCTTTGGTTTGGGTTGGGCGATGCTGATTGATGTAAATCAGTGATATCAATCTGAAATACATGTTTCATTAGAAACATAAGTCATTATATTTATAGGTATATCATAAAACGCAAATCTTCAAATCACATTCTGACTTTAGTATAATGCTAATAGCAAATAAATTAAAACTATAGCACATCCACAAGTTATCCAAAGCTTACGTTCATGTCTCTTTGTCAGACAGACGCGTCACAGACTAAAATTGGAGTTGGCAGCGGAAAAAATTAGTGAATCAGCATACGAATGAGTGAGAATGAACATTGTAATATCCGCGTTGACAGCGAGAACTATGCCCTAATGAAAATTTGGATCACTTTCTTCAAAAGCTTTTGTATGTAACTCATTATTATTCTTGCCTGGGTTTCTGAGCGTCAATTTTTATATTCTTTCATTTATTTTACTGATAATAATCCAGATTATATTTTTCGAAGCAGTTTTTTTTTTTATTCTGGTAAAAAAATTCTTGTTGGGGAGTTTCTCGTCATCCAGAGGTAATATTTTATTCCCTGCTGAAAAAACTATGATTTGGCTAGATACAGTCATAGACAATATCCCAGGTATACCAGGACATACTCCACACGGCCGTTTGATTAAAAAATAAGCAGCGAGTCAACCGGCCTTTAACTGATTACCACGATATCGTCCTCGCCGGCGAGAACGCGCGTCACGACACGTCCCACTCAGTCTCGCTCGTCCCGTTGAAGCGGCCCGAGCAGCCATGATGAGTAATCCGATCGTCCCCAATTAGTCATAACTCGCAAAAGTCCATCCCCCATCCCCCGGTAACGCCCTGAGCTGAGGTTCGTGCCCCACCTGGGGAGTCATACCATCACCTCAGGCATAGTTAACTAAACTATAAGAACCGTTTGAGAGCTTGCTCACTGAGCCACCTTCTGTCAGTTAAAAAAATAAACCGGCCCCAAAAATATATCCGTATAGGTTTATCTAATATTATGTATAATGCTTTATGTTGTTCAAAATCTACCAATATACTTAATATAACCATTTTAGATAATTATTTAATTAAATTTAGACACATTACTTGGGACTTCTATTACAAAGGACTTCCAATTACACCGAGACCAATATTAAATTATTTAATAAAATTTAGACACGGGCACCAAATAATTCAGCCACTTTTCTGTATCAAAGTGCGTGAACCGTCACAAAGCGGCGTCGAGCAATTTGCAACTTCGTTCAGTTCATGTCACGGGTTAAAAATGGCGGACATTAAATTTTGCAAAATTAATACGACAGGTGAGAGTCAGCCGGCACTTATTAATGTCGCACGATGAATAAAATTATATAAATTCCACGGCTGTTGATATGTAAAGTAGAATATAGCAAGTAATTTGCTTTTAAGCGGTAATTTGGTGTGAACTAAATCTGTATGGATTTACGGTAATGAAGAGTAAAAAGTTGACGGTAAAATTTACCGCATGTGGAAATAGTTAATGAATAAATTAAATACGCTGCTGAAAGGAGGGAAATACGTAATGGCAGTTTTTTATGTGAAGGGTACGCTTCCTAATAAAAAAAACCGGCCAAGTGCGAGTCCGACTCGCACACGGAGGGTTCCGTGTAATATTAACTAACTCAACTATGCTATGAAAAAAAAACCGCCAAAAATATTGAATTTTAGTTAAATTGCGGTTTACGATTTATGACGTATTCATTTATTTTTATTTTATTTAATTACTTACTAGATCTCGTTCAAACCAATTTTCGGTGGAAGTTTGTATGGTAATGTACATCATATATTTTTTTAGTTTTCTCGTTCTCTTATTTTAGAAGTTACAGGGGGGGACATACATTTTATCACTTTGGAAGTGTCTCTCGCGCAAACTATTCAGTATAGAAAAAAATTATATCAGAAACCTCACTATCATTTTTGAAGACCTATCCATAGATACACCACACGTATGGGTTTGCTAAAAAAAATCTGAGTTTCAGTTCTAAGTATGGGGACACCCAAAATTATTTTTTTCTATTTTTGTGTGAAAATCTTAATGCGGTTCACAGAATACATCTACTTACCAAGTTTCAACAGTATAGTTCTTATAGATTCGGAAAAAACAGGATGTGATATACGGACGGACAGACAGATAGACAGACAGACATGACGAATCTATAAGGGTTTCGTTTTTTGCCATTTGGCTACGGAACCCTAAAAACTACCTACTATAAAGTCTGATATAGTGTTTGTACTACTGCTAGGATAGCAGATTTTGGTGGGTTAGACAGTTTAATGGTGACATTACGTCGATAAAGTTATTGCTCAAGTATCTACTGTACAAATTATTTTAGGATCACTTCCAACTCAAATGAAATACTCCATAAGTCCATACTAATATTATAAATGCGAAAGTAACTCTGTTTGTTTGTTTGTTACGCTTTCACAGCTCGTTTTATAGCCAACTAGCTGTCCCCCGGATTCACTCGCGTTCCCGGGATAAAAAGTAGCCTATGTCCTTCTCCATAACATGGGCTATCTGCATGCCAAATTTCATGATGATCCGTTTTTGGAATTTGACATAAAAGACTAAAAAATGTCGTCTCTTTTAGACCAACATCAAAGCTAAGGGCAAAAGTTAGTTATTCCACCTATGTACACACGGCAACACATCAAGCTATACTTGTCCAGTATAAGCTGATCTCGCTTTGTATAGGATTTCCGTACAATGAGAGGTCAGCTTATATTGGAAATGTATAGCTTGATCTGTAGCCGTGCGTACGTTATTTTGGTAGAAGGAAACTCTGTATATTACACAACGGAAGTACGTAGAATAAGCTTGTGTGCTGCGGTTATTTATTCCAAATTTTTGTTCCCGTTTTAATTTCCTGTTTTGATAGGACGTTATACTTGAATTCCTGTTTTAATGGATGTTTTTCTTTATACTTCTGTAGATAGCTTATAGATTAGGTACAGGAAGTTAATGGCACATTAGAGATGATGTTTCTATTTATCGATCATAATGACTCGTGGCGAGACATGTTCCATAAAAAATATTAAATTCTACCAAAAATTCTATGGTACCCCAGATTTTTTTCGCTGACTTGAAAACAGTTTCGGATTAAGAGTTCATGTCGTTAATTCATACTTTTTTGTGAAATCCCACTTTGATTTGAAGGTGTTTTTTTTTAAAGTTTTTATTTCAATATTTTGAGTTTCATATGCATTTTGAATACCTCTCAAGGTTTGTCACTGATCGAGGACAACCACCATTGATAAATTGACGACTATATAGAATATTAAATGCTTCAATCGCGATTTGTGCTCTACTTTGTTGAGAAATTCCATCATATCTTCAAACTCTATTGTCAGATCATGATAATTTTTTTATGGGATTACTTCAAATGTATGATCTACTAAACAAAAAAGAATTATCAAAATCAACTCATAATTGGCGTAAGAAACATACAAAAAAAATACAGTCAAATTGAGAACCTTCTCCTTTTTTTAATGATTTTCCATCGAATTCCTTTGTTTCTATATTTATAAAGGTACCTTGTACGCACTGGATACTCTAAAAGGATCATACGGCCACGAATGTGTCATTAATTTATATTCGTGAAGTTGTAAGCCCCATTCCATGAACGGTCATTTTATGGGGTCTTTTATGTTGTTCAACCCTTCACCAAAATGGCCACTTCAGTGTTAAGTTTGAAACTTCATAGCTATTCATTTATTTAAACCTACGTGTCTGTGATTTATATAGGGTTATGGTAATCAGTGACCGACACTTAAATACATGATTGTACTCGGAATAACAAAAAAAAACCTAAAGAAACTATTTTTAGTGTTCCGTATCTCTAAAAAGGAAAAAACGGAACCCCTATAGGATTACGTCTGTCTGTCTATCAAGACCCTTTTGTCTGTCTGTCCCAGGAACTCGTGGAGGTATCAAGCTGAAATTCATATCAAATACTTCTCATTTCAAAATACAGCAACAAATAATATGAAAATTATGTGTATTTACGTTTGAGGTACACATGATCAAATTTGTTTACTTTATTTGATGTACAGTTGGGGACATAAATATGTATGTACTGTATAAATTCAAATGTTAAATTTTACATAAATCATAATCGTATATGCTAAAAGATTCTGCCTGCATATTATCAATGATTATGCATGCAATATTATTAACAATAATTTCAGAGAAAATCGTTGTTGAATTTCAATAAGTGTATACATATTTATGTTCTCGACTGTACATCTACGTATAAATAAATATTTCCCAAATTTATATCTGTCTGCGGTATTTTCCAATGGAATAAGTTTTGATTCACTGCGGTGGATATTGACCACATATACAGGTTGTTGTTTTGGTCGGCGACAAGCGACCCAGGAGCGGTAGTACAAAATATATATTCCTCAAAAATGGACTTAATTCCATTAAATACTGTAAATATGATGAGAAATACCTTATTCAATTTGAAATAAAATTACCGCAAAGTATGGTTACTAGGCACGTGCACAGACTAGAGCTAGGCACAAGCCACCATCGCCCCACCCCTTTACTCCCTTGTACTTCCGTTGAGTATTATGTCTACACTTTGCTTTTTACATGATTTTCAAAATTTAAATTTTTAAATTTTTATTATTTAAAAAAAATTAAGTATTTTTTTTATATTTTTTTTAGCACCAGTATCAATTGTATTATCGACCCTGAGTCGCTCGTCGCCGACCAAAACAACGACCTGTATAAAGCTTTCACAAGTACTTATTCTTTATTGAAATAAACAGTATCAAAGAGAATACTTTCAGAGAGTAGGAGTTTTGGGATAGACGAAAACTAATGTCTAAATGTCAACACTATTTTAGTTTTTTTTTATTTTGATTTATAATATATAAGGTCCTAATAAATTAGTGAATTTCCTCTTGAGGGATGAATGTATAGGTCATTAGTAATCAAAAAATAATATTAGAAAAATAATCGTAATTTTTATTAGTGACATTTCCAATACCCTAACCTAACTAGGCCTAATAAAGCCTTTTGATCATTATCGGAGACCGAATCGATTAAGCTAATAAAATATTTATCGAAAATCGCGTTTTTTCGCTGACTGTAACTTTTTCAAAATTTGTAATGTCCGATAGCTGTAAATCAAAAAGAAAGAGTATCCTGTATCGAGTATTTGTTTCCAAACTTTTTTTAGGTACTTTCATGTCTGAAAGCTCAGCAGAATAAGAACCAGTTCAATCTGCTATCTTTTAGATACACATTTCCAGATAAAAGAGTGCAGAATTACTATAAGCAACGTCATATTGTATTGTTTCAAGATTCACTATAACAGCACCGACAAGTCCATAGCAGAATGCCATCGTCTCTCAAGTAACAGGCGCTTAGTTTACTCTCAAACCAGAAAAGATAAGTGTACATGGAATTGCGGCTTCTGGAAGAAACAAAAGCACGTATTTATTTCTTGACATAAAAACTATTATATTTTAGCCCCAAATGACTTTGAAACTTTTAGAAAGAATAGATTTCGAGGAAACGCAGGTGAAACTGCGTAGCGAAAACTAGTTTAAATATAAATAGAATACTTAATAACATTAATTCAGGGCTCGTGTTGTCGCTAACGTGCCTTCCGTACTAGAACCATTCGGTATTGCACGTGGCGAAGGCAAGAGATCGGATGGTATGTCTTTGATCCCATGGAGTGTCGGCAGGTCGCTGGTGTGGGATGCCACATGTGTTGATACAATCGCACCATCTCCCTTACCGGAGACATGTATAGTTGCAGGGGCAGCTGCGACTGGTGCGGAAAATTCAATGTTCAAAAGATACGAATCTATTGGGCCAAGTTATTATCTTTTTATGCATTTTGCGGCCAAGACTATGGGATCGTGGGGATCCGTAGCTCGCCAATTAGCTCGCACTTTGTCATCAAAATTTATCGAGGCCTGCGAGTCGGGAGCTCTTTCCGTCAACGCATCAGCTTGGCTATCCAAAGAGGAAATGCTGCCAGCCTACTGCCATTAATCAGTAGTAGTGGCATACTCGAGGAAATTTTCGATATATAAATTGAGTTTTGTAAATATTTGCTGTAAATAAAGATTTTATGTAGAAAATATAAAAACCTACTTTTTAAAAAAAGGGTGCCGATTCTGTTGTAAATCGCACTAAACTAATTTTAGTCACATCTCATCTCTTTCTTACGAACTTTATTGAAAAAGGATAGAACATATTTTAAGTTGTCATATTAATCTTTGCCGTCTTATTTTGCGTGTATTTAGGCGTAACCGCGATAGATGGCGACTAAATTTATATTGAAAACAAGCATTGGACTAATTTGACAGGACTAAATTTATTACATCCTTTTCTTATGTTCTTTGTTAGAAAGAGACATAGTGACATTAAAATTAGTTTAGTTGTGAACAACAGAATCAGGGCCAATGAGAGTAAATATAAGTCACAAGTCACAACTGATTTATAAAGACTGGACAATAGCATACAAAAGCATCAAAAGTAAGTTATTTGCTAACATTTCCAGCATACGTAACTCGAATGAAATGGCATTTTAAAAATAAAATTTTCTTTGTCGTCGCATAGAGGGCTTTAGACAATAGAAAAGAGGACAAAGCAATGTCACTTGAGGCCACTTTGCGGCATGGCCTTATTAAAACTCCCCAGGTCACGTGGCTTATGTATTGACTTATACGAGTATGTGACCAGTGTGACCAAATTATAAAACGTTATGTTACAGTTTATTTTCATAAATAGTCAACATGAAATGTTTTTGTATAAACTTACTTGTAGAGGCATAGCTTATTTGAGACTTTCTAGCGATTGAAAAATCGATCTATAGCAATTTTAAGGCCCATTTTTACGTTTGTTTTTTTTTTCATTTATCACAATGCTGAGATTTCATTACATCTTTCTACAAATCGAAAATCATAATGATAATAAATTTCATACATTTATTTTTTATTTCATCCGTAATCCAAAATTGAAAGTATTGGATAAGTAAATACTTACTTATTCATGATAAATTTATCAAACGTTGATTAGCTAAAATTCCGAAGTCTTTATCTGACAGGTGACATTTGGTGATCGAAAGAGTGAGACGGGGCACACTATTACACTGATTTAGCAAAGATTTTCATACGGCATCGTGCCTCTACCCAGATGGATAGTCCGCCTTACTAAAGCATGACATTTAATATCACTCCGCTTGAGGGGCTCCTGAGTAAATCGCTCTCAGTTCGTATTGCGCACGACTGTCATCGCGTCATACTCGCTGTACTGATTAAATAAAAAATGTCAACTTGCGTATTAAAATACTGTCACAACACTTATAAAAAACAAGGAAAAACTAAAAAACTAACCTTCCATGTGTAAGTATTGCGATTTCGTCACTTTTAATTACCTAAACTTATTACTTTAAAATACTGTCAATTATGGCTTGTTTATTTCGTGTTCCCATAGAAGCGACTATCCTTCTGTGATTTAGTTAAAAAGCGATTATGAATAAGGGAGTAAGATGTGTAGATAAATGATCATAGTATAGAAAATCTCATAAAAGTGTCAAAAAAGGGTAAATAATAATTTTTAACTCCCGTATATATCCCATATTCTGCATATCCCTTAATTTCGAAAGATGACTCAAGCCGTTTGAAAATTTCAATCAAATTGCCTGAAAAAAGTGCTTAAGGTAACTTTTCATAGCGATGCTTCGTGATGGATCGACTGCCGTAATATTAGGAAGATATATCGTTTATATCACTACCAAAGAGAAGATACGAATAGAAAGGACACATTTTTGATTGAAACATATAAATATAAAATATTTAGGACCAATTGCGAATGAAAAAAAAGACAAATTGTATGTGTTAACTTAATGAGATTACATGTCTTATTACCAAGATAGCAGGTTTATCAAAAGTACTCCACTATTTAAGCGCACCTTATGTAGAACATTTCAATAATGTTTAGATAAAAAACTAAATAATAGTCTGTCTATATCATAATCATTAATTTAACACCGTTCCAGAGTATGGTACATGAACCTATACTAATATCTACTCGTATAAGTAGAGGTCCTGAAACTATCTATTGCAATTTCAACAGGTTTCAAAATACATATGCAAAAAAAAGCAGTTCTCATCCAGATCCGCGGGATCTCATAAAAGCCTACACTCACACCAATTGCGACGTATAAAGACCTCAGGTGGCATGTAGGTGGGTCATCAATCATAGTCATAAGGTGGCGACGGTGTGACAACACGGTGGAATCAATAGTCCCCACCCACGCGGGGTGAAATTGACAATTGAGAAAATTGCCGACGCAATTTTTTTCATGATAGGAACTGGCTTCGGCGTGTGACTTTATTTGTTCTTTTTTTAGTTACAAAGTTTAGAAATTTGATAATCCTCTTTAAACTTCTTCTAACCAGTCAAATTCTCAATCAAAAGGTACACACGGCAACACATCAAGCTATACATTTCCAGTATAAGCTGATCTCGCATTCGTCGTCATCGTATAGGATTTCCGTACAATTAGAGGTCAGCTTATATTGGAAATGTATAGCTTGATCTGTAGCCGTGTGTACCTATAACGCAGATAAACACAAAAAATATATTTAATACAATATACGGCTTCCGGACGATCGACAATAAACCAAAATGATTTTTATTATAACTTCAATTGAAATAGAAAAAAAAATTGCTTCCCCCTACGATTTTATCTACATTTCCGAGGATATTTTTTTATCATAGAATAACGTAAGTACTTACCGATTCTTTGTATAATTCCAAGTTCTGATCTATCTGCGTGCCGTATTTCATCACTACTGGATGTAACGTTGAGTCGATGATATGATGATGATGATGATGAGGTGTAGCCGTGTGGTAGTTACGTCGAATGCCGACACGAAGTTCGTGGGTTCGAAGCTTGAGCTTTCGATGAAGGAAAACATCGTGAGCAAACCATAGCACGGCTACCCCCCTTAAATTAGAAATCTGTCCAAGCACCTATCAGTGTGTTCCGAGAACTACACTTGAGACCCTGTTCCTTCTAGGTTTTGTGTGCTTGCCACCTTCGGCCACATCATCACTTACCACGGTGAGATTGTAGTCAAACGCAGGCCTATACACAGTAAAACAAAAACCTTCCAACTTCAAAATATAAACATGGAATGCATAAAGACATTTTGCGTAAATACCTGTGATTTGTGAATTTATAACATTGTTTACCTTTGAATTTATTTATTTTTATTTCTTGGTTTTTGTATAGAATGATATGAAATTTAATAAAATTGTAATAATATGTATTTTGTTAGTGATAAGTATAATTGGTGTACACCGTTCTTATTGCAATAAATAAATTGAATTGAAATTGAAAGACGAAATCTTACAAAGAAAAATTAACACGCACCACTGATTGCCTCTGATATTGTCAAATAACTATGGATCCAACTGCAGCATCGACGATCCTCCGAAGTTGTTATCACCTATAAAAACAAAAAATATTAATGTACGGACCCTCAAAACTTAACCTTGTATATGTAGAAATAAGTAATATTGAATGTAGGTAATAATACGAAGATGTTATAGGAGAATTAGGATATCCTTATAATAAAAAGATTTATGACATCCTGTGTTACCGAAAGAGGCTAGAGAAGGATGAGTAGAATGAAAATATATGACAGATATTTTGGTTTTTACTTTGAAAAGTTAAAATTCGGTACCACCTGGATCTAGCAAAAACTCAACTTACAATTTAGTTCCTCAACAATAATAAAAAAAGAAGTAGACATGCGGGTCTCGCGCACAGAGGATTTCGTTCACTATTAAAAAAATAATTAAATTTCAATATCTCGATAAGATCTTCTATTTATTACATAGGATAGGTATTAGATTTACATCGACATCCTACTTGCCGCAATAACCCCATTTTCAGACCTAAAAAATAAGAAATTTGGCACGGTGGTAGTATTCCCCTAGCTACCACCCTCAAGTAAAAAAAGTGTCACCAAAAACCTATCGGTGACTTCCAACGGCAGCACTTGAGGACCATTTCAAATACATAGTATTCAGTATAAATAGTAAGAAAAAAAAAAAACAAACAATGCATGCAAGTAAGATCTACAACTGTGGTACTAAACAAGTCGATAGAATTTGTAGCAAACACTGAAAAAAAGTGACTACAAAACTTTATTTAACAGTGGCCCTGATTCTGCTATTCACAACTAAACTAATTTTAATGTCACTATGTCTCTTTCTAACAAAGAACATATGAAATGAAATGAAATGAAATGAAATGAAATGAAATGAAATAATTTATTCATTCAAATAGGCCTTCACAGGCACTTATGAATAGTCAAACTCTAATACTCTAATGCACTAATGCACGGTTCGGAAGGTTGATTTTGCTGAGAAGAGCCGGCAATAAAGAGCATAAGAAAAGGATGTAAGAAATTAGCTAGATGTAATTGAGCATAAGAAAAGAGCATAAGAAAAGGATGTAAGAAATTTAGTCCTGTCAAATTAGTCCAATGCTTGTTTTCAATATAAATTTAGTCGCCATCTATCGCTGTCATGCCTAAATACACGCAAAATAAGACGGCAAAGATTAATTTGACAACTTAAAATATGTTCTATCCTTTTTCAATCATGTTCGTAAGAAAGAGATGAGATGTGACTAAAATTAATTTAGTGCGATTTACAACAGAACCGGCACCAGTAACACAAAATTTTACGACCAATAACCTAAACAGAGTGACTTGCGAACTAAACATACCAGTTACAAAACTAGTTTTTGTTTGTTACTAAATTATTTGATTAAATATAACTAAAGTTAGTTTCCCGACAACTAAAGTTAGTTTCCCGACAACAAAACGTCAACTTACATAACTAGTTTTGTAGATACATTTTTTCAGTGAAGTACCAACGACATAGTACAGACTGATTGACACCGAGTTGTCACCATAAGGGTTCCTTTTTACCATTTTGAGTATGGATCCCTACTAGAAGGAATATAGTAGAATCAGGTTGCACCAAGATACCTAGTCTAAAATATCTAAATCTGTAGGTACACAAGAGGCCATTTTGATTGACTCAGAAGCTCCTAAGACTTATATGCTTTTAACCTTTGATCCCATAACAACAAAGTTTTATAATAAAATACATATTAAACATCCCAAAATTTAAACAATATTAATACCATGTAGCTCTGAACTTAATATTAATCTTTATTTGTGCACAGAGTTAGCCATTAAGCGCGGTTAAGTCGAACAAGGGCCATCAAAACTCCAAAGTGAATTGTGTATGTTTCCAAGTTTTTGCCTGTATGTTTGTGTGCTTAGGCCCGACTTTCGCTTTGTGGATCGATGTGGGTAGTAGGGGTCGGTTTACTGTAAATAAAGCGTTTTTTGTTACAGAATTCTTGGATGGGCATATGGAGCGATTTGGTTTGAAAATTTGGTTGTGTATTTCTTAAGCGATTTTCAGAATGAATCTTGTCAATTGGTTCTCGCGAGGGACGCGCATCCTATTATAACAATTGATATCATTGTTATATATTTATTTACAGTATACTACTCTGCTCAATGATTTTTTAAGTAAAATATTGACTGCTGAAATGAGTTTTAGAATGATTATATATATACGGTTAATCCACAATATTATTGATACAATTGATAGAGCTCAAAACACGCACTTTCGCCTGAAGGTCTTTTTAAATTTAAAAATCACAGAATATTTAATAGTAATAGTAATAAATTAATATACAGTATTATTGAACACTAGCACTACAAAGTCTTTCTAAAAGCACTCGTTCGTTTTCATTACACAACATGACAGATTCCATACAGAATCAATACGATTGGTAGCATGGCAACATAAAAGAAGTCTTACTCTAACAAGTAGAACTTCTTTTTTATATTCTTAGTGGCCAACTTACACATCCTTAGGCATACAAGTGTCGCAAAGTATTCCTGACAACCCCTTACGGAGCGTCAGGGACCATCTGTGATAGGTCCTACCGCCAGAGCATCCACCCTGGTACTCTCTGTGAGAGTTGCATCGTGATCACTCACTATAATTTGTCAAGAATGGTACTGGAGCTGTTAAAAGTTGCTCACATCGTGCACTCCAGAATGTGCTAGCGGGTTAACTGATTTGTCTGCTGGGGACGTCAGAGAAGCCGACTTCTATTTCTCCAGAATGGCACCAGAGCTGTAATTTGCGCTCACCTCCCAATACATATCCACATCTACTCCTTGCATGGTTGCTGGAAAGCTCATCTAGCGGGGTAGCCCTCTACTTTCTATCCAGGAAAGTTCCGGAGTTGCGACGATTAAGCCGCTTAAGGAATACTCACTGAAGCCCGCGTCTGACCATCAGGCCTTAGGCTGGTAAATTCAAAACACTCGCACGGGAAGCGATCCTCGGCTACAGACTTACCGAGCAGACAACAGGCCCCTACTAACTAACCACAAAAGGTAGCGGGTCACTCGACTCCCATAGTCCAAACAGTCGTTCCCTTAGTTCCTGCTGCGAGCCCCATCTGTCCGGATATCTACTACAGATATGGATTCTTAGTGGACAGACATTCTGATATGTTGCCTCTTTTCACTAATGCTATCAACCGTCCTCATTACCTCTCTTTCTGATTGTGCGTAATGTCACAGACTGCAACGACTAAAATCTGTTTTGCTGCTTAGTTTTGGGGCGCTCCTAGTGAAATACTGCTAAATAGCATAAAACATTGTTCAGGGATTTCGGCCTACTTGCGTCCATCTGGGTTAGGTTTTTGCCTTCTCTATTTGTCCTATATCTATGATGCTTTTGATTTATATTTTTCAGGTTTTATTTTTAAGCCAAACTTTTTCGCAGAGTAAAAACTTTTGGCATTCTATCAAATCGCTTAGAAGTAATTATATGTCAATAACGTAAATCTGTCAGTCTGATTGATATGCACCATACAAGGTGTTATTAAAAAATGTAAAATCCAATTTCAATAATAAGTAAAAACAAATTAAAACAATAAGCAAGATGCAATCCATACCAAAATCAAGTGTCTGAAACGACTCAGGATATTTAAAATTGTGGTGACTCCAAGGAGGTGTTGGAAAGTGCCATATTTTGGAGGAAATATACAAAATGGGAATTATAAATAGTAAAGACTTCATGTCAAAGCGGAGAGTTGATGAAGCGACGAGTAATTCTAGGTATTTTCATAATTTTTCTAAATAATGGTACAGATTATGTTATGTCAGTATTTTTTTTGTAAATAGGCTTTTTGCCACAACTTTATTATGCTCAGTAATGATGAGGCTAAAAGTGTTAAGCATACAAAATCTAGAAGAGAAAGTTAGTGTTCAAG
Organism: Polyploca ridens; assembly: GCA_951394255.1. Taxonomy (NCBI): domain Eukaryota; kingdom Metazoa; phylum Arthropoda; class Insecta; order Lepidoptera; family Drepanidae; genus Polyploca; species Polyploca ridens. The sequence goes on along the minus strand of OX596269.1, from coordinate 5,580,095 downwards.
TTCGGTTGACACCAGTATTATTATTCAGTCAACAAAGTGCCGTTTTAAGTATGTGCCGTTGTAAGTAAGAGAGGTAGAGCGTAGCGTTTATTCGCTCAAACAGCAGCTCGACTGGGGAAGTACTTCAACCTTACAGAATACCGCAGCCAAATAACTTAATTTCGTATTCGAGTAAGGTCGCCAGAGGTCATTAAGGGGGGAGGGGTCAGTAACGCGTGAGTGATGCTTTGTGTGTTGCAAGTGTTTATATGGCTACGGTAGCCGCTTACCATCATACACTTGTTTAACAACTTCATCAAATGATTATTTTAGATTTTTTAACCAAAAGCTGAAGCTTTTATAGGGTTTGTACCCTAGATTTAGAGAATACTAGATATAGAGCAGGTTAGTAGGTGCGATGCTCGAACTGGCCGTGCACTTTAGTTTGTGACTTGTATATGTCACCGTATTTTTGTGAAAACCGTTAGTTTATAATCTACCTAGATAAACTCCCCGATAAATTGTGAACTGTATCATAGTGCTTACATTATAACGTATTAATTTCCGATAGTTTATAAACTATCCATGACAAACCGTCATATTGTAAACTGGCATCATACTTGAATGCGTTGGAGTCGGAACGCACCTTGCGTGCTGATTGGTTAAACCGTAAACGTCCCGTGCCACCATCTTTAGCGATACATAACGTAGTTGATTGTTTTTATTGTTTCTTAAAAAAATAATATTGATTTACATATTTAATTTTGATCTCAAACAATTAAATGTGCATTTCTTTTATTTAACTCCTATGTTTGTTTTCTAACTCTACGAATTCAAAATGAACTACCGCCAAGACTGACCAATCAGGGACGGTTCACAATATGACGGTTTGACAACGTTAGATTATAAACTATAGAAAATGAATACGTTATATTGTAACCAGTTGGTACAGTTCACAATATATCGGGGAGTTTATAATCTTGCTAGGTAGATTATAAACGAACGGTTTTCACAAAAATACGGTGACATATACATATAGTCGTGCCAGAGGTGAGTCGTGAGGTGAGTTATTGAGCGCATAAAAATGCATTGTTGCCGTTATCAATTGTATAAACTCAAGGGCAATTAGTAGTCAATGGGATATCTAATTCATCTTAAGTGGGTTTTTTTCATCGGTTTTTTACAATTTAATGAACATATGGTATCTAGCCTACTCTTAATTTGTGGCCCTATGGACTTTGCTGGGACATCTAGGTACTTACTCATTTTTTTTTTTTTCAGTTTATCTAATCTGCGTTATATAGTCGCAGAAAAAACTAAATGGAAGGTGTTTCGTAAAAAAGAGTGAGTTTTTGTTATTTTCAAACCTTTTAAGTTTATTTTATCAAAGTTCAACATAAAGCCATTAACAAGCTTTTTTCTAGGGAGCTTACGTATATTAAATATTCTTATTTAGTATTAGCTTTTAGTTTTAGCTCTTGCAGGTCTATGCGAGCTCTTTACCTATGTAAACTTGTTTACTTTACTGTGCTATTCGGTTTCATTATAATTCTTCTGAGTAAGTGATAATGAGACGTGTTCTTCGTCATCATCAGCTCATACAATCACCACGACAGGGGGACAAGTCACTTTTAAGAACTAGAGCAGTGCCCAATTCTTGTAACAAAACTTCAACGGTGTTGTAGCGATATCAACTATTAAAGTTTCGTGAAATATTTTGTATGAAAAACATTCTAAAGTGAATATGCCTCAAACATTTGTTTATTCTATAGGATCGTTTTTCAGAATCAGAATCAGAAATAATTTATTGCAAACTGTACAGAATATTGTTGTTATAAAAATACATTTCATGAGTCTCAACAGCCTCGTCCACATCGAACATGCAATAGTAAGTAATCGTTGTTTTACTAAGATTAAAAATTAATAACAACAATATACAATTCAATTAGACCATTACACATTTATAAAATTATATCATATACCTCACAATAAAAATAAAAAAAACAACACTAAATCATAGAAATTTGTTATGTCAAAGTAATTAAAAATATTAAACAGATGACAAACAAATGGAATTTTAAATATTGCATCATTATTCAGTAAGATATTCATTAATTGTATAATAACTCTTAGATGTCAAAAAATCAAACAATTTCCTTTTAAATGTAACTTCAATTAACATTAACATAATTATTAATTCAATTAATAAAGTTTTTGAAATTCTTTCAATTAAAAACAATAGGTATAAAACTGTGGTTTGAACCACAAATTTCTGAACATTGTCCAAAGAAAATACCTGCCCCTCTAGACAAGATGGTGTCGTTATCGTTAGTAAACGATCAACCTTTGTATGGGATTGACATAAGAGACTGTTAAAAATCACTTGATATTTCAATTTGAAATGTCAATCCCATACAAAAATCTTTTACTAAGGGTAACGATTGTCGACAACATCTTGTCTACAGGCCCTGGTTGATAAATAAAAAAAATATAATCAAGACACATAGTTTAATCTATGTCACTACGACACCATGAAGTATTGTTACGCAGGGCATAGTTTATCCATAGGTCATTTGCGAATTGCTGAACTTCACACTTTGGATTTTCGCAAAATGGATTTGGTTCTTAATTAAAAAAATATTTTCACACCCATCATTCCCAAAGGCATAGGTTTTTAATATTAAATGAAATACCATTCTATTCATCGAAAATTCGCTTGTGGCAAAAATACCGGTAGTTAATATTTGTAATACCATACGTATTTGGTACCCGCCTGACTGACTACTTCGCACCTGGAAATGCAAAAATTTTCAATTTTACTGTGTATATTTGTGCCTGTTTTTGTGCATGGTAAGTGATGATGTGGCCGAAGGTAGTAAGTAACCAAAGACTAGAAGGAACTGTACCTCAAGTGCAGCTGTCGAAATATACCGATAGTTGCTTGCCGATAGAGTTTCAACTTGAGGGTGGTAGCCAGCCAGGTCGGTACTGCAAAGTACCCTACCATCGTGTTTTCCTTCACCGAAAGAACAAACTCATTGTAGGATTCGAACCCGGGACCTTCGTCTCGGCATCTGATGTCTTTACCACTGATCTATCATCGCCTTAAAATTACATAATCATTCTTACATTGTACATAATGACATTATTAATTACATGTTTCAGACTAACTCCAATTCCCGCCTACCCTCAACCTGGGAAGCCGCTCAAAGGGTGTCCCTGTGGTAACAGCGGACCTTGTAAACAAAAAGTAACGCCAAAAGGAGTCACCATACACTACCCTAAAAAGTAAGATATCAACCATGACCTATCAACCTATCAACCATGCCTAACCATGAGCGGTGGATCTTTTCCATCAGTATGACTCAAAACCTGGAGGTAGTAGTGACTCTATTCAGGTTTTTATTCCGATAGATCATCCTACGGTCTGTCGCATTTATTAATATTTTAAACTAGCAGTCTCACGCGGCTTCACTCGCGTTCTCGGGATATATATCCTATGTCGTTCTCCATACCATAGACTATATGCATGCCTTTCATCGTGATCAGTTCAATGGTTTAGACGTGGAAGAGACCGACAGAGTTCTTTCGCATTTATATAGTATGGATGGATTTTTCTTCACAACATCTTATATTAAAAAACGATCAGAAGGGAAGAAAACTCGCATCGAACACATCGAGCAAAACTGTATTTCAACAAATGCAACCTTCCGAACCGGTATTAGAGTATTAGAGTCAGACTTTTCATAAGTGCCTGCGAAGGTCTATTTGAATAAATGATTTTGAATTTGGAGTTTTGAATAATACTTGAGGATCTTGTAGCTTCCTATTGCGGAAAAAAATTGAAGCTGACTGGGATTCCAGTGAAACAAAATCTATTCAGCTTTATTATATTAGTATAGATAACTAAAATTTCTCGTTCTAACACACTACTACGACAGAGACAGTCTTGTATATATAAAATTCTACTGCACGTGTGTATGTCACCGAATTCCTCCTAAACGCATGGACCGATTTGAATGATTTTCGATAACATAACCTAGATACCGACTGCAGCGCCATCTGCCGGACTAATTTGTGAATTTAAACCATCTAGGGCGCCACCCAAACGCATACAAAAAAAATATTCAAATCGGTCCAGCGGTTTAGGAGGAGTTCAGTGACAAACACAAGTACAGTTGATTTTGTTTGTATGCGTTTGGGTGACGCCCTGGATGGTTTAGATAGGGTAGGGTAGGGGAGGGTAGGGTAGCACCGCAGGGTAGAGTAGCACCACGCGAACGAAGTCGTGCCGGGCAGCTAGTGTTATTTATAAAAACAAAGACTAACGAGTCTTTGTTATGACTGGTTTTACATAAATTAATTATGATTTTCACAGGAAGAAAAAATTTGGTAATTTCACTTCAATAAGAAGATATTCACCACCGAAAATCAACGCTAAGTGAGTATAATTAATCTTTAAAATATTATCTAATACATTTTCAGGGATGTGTTCTAAACGAATATTATTTTTTATTCAATAAGATTACTACTAAATCACCTAATTAAGGGTCTAAGGAGGAAAAGGAGGAGACGTAGCAGGGACTTTATGTTTATGCCATTTATGTCCTAATATTAATGGTAAGTAATTTCGTTTGTTCTAAGAAGTATTAAATCTGAAAGCAGTAAGATACAGGGTGTTGTTTTGGTCGGCGACAAGCGACCCAGGAGCGGTAGTACAAAATATATATTCCTCAAAAAAGGACTTAATTCCATTAAATACTGTAAATATGATGAGAAATACCTTATTCAATTTGAAATAAAATTACCGCAAAGTATGGTTACTAGGCACGTGCACAGACTAGAGCTAGGCACAAGCCGCCATCGCCCCACCCCTTTACTCCCTCGTACTCCCGTTGAGTATTATGTCTACACTTTAGATTATTACATGATTTTCAAAATTTTAATTTTTTAATATTTATTATTTAAAAAAAAAGTGTTTTATATATTTATTTATTTCATAGATTCACAGCTTATTAGCCAAAACGAATCTCATTATATTATCCAAAATCATAATATTAATTTAAAAAGAGTAGGAACGCTAATTTAACAATAGACATTAAAAAATTAAAAGTAACAAAAAGAAACATATCAATTTTATTTATAAAGATTATGTAGGTACTACGACAATATATGGTTATATTTTTTTTAGCACCAGTATCATTTGTATTATCGACCCTGAGTCGCTCGTCGCTGACCAAAACAACGACCTGTATATTATACTAATTTGTATAACATTATGGAACAAATTTGATATAACTACATATAAATAAATATTAAGCCCAGACTCGGAACAAGCAAACAATGCAATGCAGATTTTTGTGGGCATGAATCGAACCCGTCGAAGTCAGTGTATATCTAACTTTTGCGGCAAGTGGACGTTAGGTCTGTAGGCTGGTAACAGCAATCATCATTATCATCTTCATCAACTCATAATGTCCCACTGCTGAGCACGGGCCCCCATTCACAAATGAGGGTGAAAGCGAATGGGCAGATACTCCACCACGCGTGTACACTGCGGATCGGTGGAGGTAGGCTAGTGGTCAACTTACTGTTGAAGTTTTCAAGCCGCCTTGAAGTTCTCCATCTAGCTTACGACTACCATAATTAAGTGATAACCGGGACCAATTTTCCTTGCCATCCGAAGCACAGAATAACAGCCAAAAATTGCAATTTTTGGCTTTGTATACGTTGGCAACACATTCGCAATCCCCCTGGTATTGCTAATGTCCATACGCGACGATAACCACTTACCATTATGTGGATCGCCAGCTTGTCAGTATACTGACATAAAAAGACACAGCTAGGTCCTTCCATTAACCTACGTAATTTTGACCTACAGATTAAACAACTTTTGGAGAAAGTTCAAAAATATCCAAATAGTAAAGGTTCTTCATACATCTCATCACATGTATTTCAAGAACGGTTAAAAAATTTATGGTCCATAGCTTCTTCAAGACTATAATATAGTACAGTAAGTCAATACTCTAAGGTTCCATTAGCTAACTTCTTATTTATTTATTAACCTCTTCATTAAATTTCTGTAACAGTTTCAATTCAGTCTCGTCCCTTTCAAGCGGCCCGAGCTGCCAATACTAATCCGACCGCCCCTAATTAGTCGTAATCGTAACTCGTTTTATAAATAAAATATCCATGCCCTGGGGATCCACCTGGGGCGCCCTCAGGCGTTACCTAAATGTTAACGCTGGTTGAGATCTTGCTCGCCGTCTTGTCCGCGTAAACTGTGGCGTAAGGGTGATAAGGCCAATCTTTTTTGGGCCGTCATCTATTAGTCAATAAAAAAACCATTTTTTTCCCGTCAGCCGTTTTCAATAAACTAACCTGTTCGAAGCGCTAAGCAAAGTTTAATTAACCTATGAAAACTCTATAAAATCGGGCAAGTAGTTTTGGAGATTAGTGTGTTTAAACAACAGACGAACAGACAAAAAATCTAAATCGTTTGTAATTTGGATCTGCACACCATGTGATTGTAGGTAAGTGCATTATCTACGCCATTATTAGCTATTATTATTATATCTGGCATTATTAACGAAGTTAGCAGATGGAACCTCAGTGTTTGTCGTGCTGTACCTCAATGGAAACTGAAATACGGAATCAAAGTATATTTCTTTTCAGTGCCAGGATTATCCCGAAAGTCCAAATAGTACGACCAAAGAAGTTTATGACGTGGAGATTAGACAAGATATACAATAGACCTTATTACACGTAAATTACCCTGATTCTAATTAATACATCCTCATTCTATTTCTATAATGAATTAATAATTGTCTTTTTTTTTATACTACTTAGGTAGCAAACAAGCATACGGCCCGCCTGATGGTAAGCGGTTACCGTAGCCTATGGACGCTTGCAACACCAGGGGAGTCACTCGCGCGTTGCCGACCCTGCAGAAATCTCTTCACACCCTTTTTGAAGAACCCCATGCTGTAGTCCATTGGGAAAACCTCGGCAGGGAGCTCATTCCACAATCTGAGCGTCCGCGGAAGAAAGCTCCTTTGAGACCGCACAGTTCGAAACAATTCTGGTTTCAATGTGTGAGGATGGACTCCCTGTCGATGGCGAGAGTTGCGATGGTGGAAGGTAGCTGTGGGCACTTAATAACTGATGCTATGAAATCAAAGATTCTGCCATGTCTGAGAGTTAGCGCAAAGATAGTTCTAGATAAGATGGTTGTCGACAATCGTGATCGTTAGTAAACGATCAACCTTTGTACGGGATTGACATAAGAGATTGTTAAAAATCACGTGATATTTCGAAACGTCAATCCCATACAAAGGTTGATCGTTTACTAACGATAACGATTCTCGATAAACATCTTGTTTACTCCAATACAGTTCACGCAATAGGAGTGAGATAATCACCCATCATCTCCCAAAATCATATTTCATTTACCAAAAACATCACCAGAATATTTATAATATTCGTGTCGTGACTTTGATGTAATTTAATATAGCACTTGTCACATTGCAAAGTTAAATGTGATGAAACGGGCTCGAAAATGTAATATTGTCTTTTTTTCTTCAGGCCTACTGTTAGACCACGCCCGTATTAGAGATGCCTCTTGGCGTTTGTGTGAAGAAAAAGTTAAGAAATGAGATGATGTACTGAAAATATATGATGATAACATGATATCGGTTTTATTGTTTTATTTTAACGCAGTTTGCGAAAGCGTCAATTCAATTTGGAAAAATAAGTAAAATATTGAGCTGATAATGGTGCTGATTCTGTTGTAAATTGCACTAAACTAATTTTAGTCACATCACATCTCTTTATGGCGAAGATTATTTAAAAGATAGAACATATATAAAGCTGTCAAATACTAATTTGACAGCTTTAATATGTTCTATCCTTGTTAATGAAGACGGCAAAGACTACTGGCAAAGTAGTCTTCATTTGCGGGTATTTAAACGTAACTGCGATAGATGGCGACTTTTATATTGAAAACAAGCATTGGACTAATTTGAGAGGACTAAATTTCTTATATCCTTTTCTTATGTTCTTTGTTAGAAAGAGACATAGTGAGACTAAAATTAGTTAAGTTGTAAATAACAGAATCAGGGCCATTGGCATGTTGAACAAAGTGCTAATCTCTAATTCTAATTCGATAAAATTGTTATAAGATAATAACAATTTTATTAACACAATTTTGGATGAAAGAAAAAATATGGAACTTACCTAAGTTAGTTTTCTCTTTCTCTCTCTATCAGCTAGTAAAAATACGTTGGCCAGCGAATAACCAGAGGATCAATAGCGCTCTCTAAGTTGAATTGAAAAAAGTCCATAATATCGAAGAACGAGAAAATACATTTATTTAACGAACACATAAAAATTTAAAGCTAAACAATATTTAAACCAATGTAGTGAGGTCTGTGCCGTCAAATAGGACATCAACTTCGGCATAGTGTTCCTGGTTAATGTCAGAAAATTTTCAGCTGACGCGACGCCTTTAGATGATAAACCACGTTTGCGTTTGAAGCATAAAGAAACTTGCATATAGGTACTCAATTTTAGGATTCAATTTATTGAACTGCTGTTTATACTAAAGACCGTATTATATGCATTTGCATATTAGCATATGAATTCGCATATTTAAGGGATCTTCAACGGTAATAGTATATTTTACCTAAGATCTAGTTATGATGCATATTATCGATACATTTACAATATTTATCGAGCGAGCGATCTATGTGCTAACATAGCACCCAAGTTCAAATTCTGCTTAGTTACCACCATGGATGATCCTTTTCCACATATAAAAAATATTTTGAATGATCGAAGACATAATAATAATTATTATTAATTGATTATTTACTAATTGTACGCTGATTTTGAAAAAAAAAATCGTACTTACCTTTCGTTTTTTTGGGTTCCTAAACTTAATCTGATCTAATTTCGCATATTCTGCCAATTTTCATGCATATTTGCATGCATATAACAAGCTTTTTATGTTGCATATAATCCGGTCTTTACTATTACTAATATCATTCATGTAAAAGTACCTAGATGTTTATTATTAAATGACTCCGCAATCACCTACTAAGCTTTATGATCAATGTACTCATCAAAATACATAGATTCTTTTGTTATAAGAGAACATTATACCGGTTATTACCGTGGGCAGAAGAATAAAAATGCTTCTACTTACACCCATTGATATCAATAATGATTAATAAAGCTTAACAATTGCATTATAATATACTTTTGATACTCCAAAACCCGTAATATTTCCGAACCAAACGTAGCGTATTCAAAGCGGGCGGCGCCGCGGCGTGGTCCAAACTGTCCCGCGGTGATCGTGGTGAGCATAATATATGCGCATATATTTGTACCTAACGACACAAACACCTGACTAACACTAGACATTAGTTTGGACTAGTTTATGAGGTGTGTCAACTGTGCTATTTGATAGCAGATAACACAGCTACACTGAATTGACGGTAGTTACGCTTCGGTTCGGATTCAAACACTATGCGTCTTTATACGTAAGAAAATCGAGAGAGCGTCTTGGATAAATAAGAATAAAAACGGCCAAGTGCGAGTTGGTCTCGTATACGAAGGGTTCCGTAAAGACGTTACTCGTCGAAATTCCAGTTTTATTATTTGTTGTTATAGCGGCACTAGAAATACACATTCTGTGAAAAATATTACGGTTCATGGGATACAGCTCGCCGACAGATAGACGGACGGACAGCGGAGGCCTAGTAATAGGGTCCCGTTTGCACCCTTTGGGTACGGAATCCCAGTGAGTGAGTATGACATAAAGAAGTTCATCATTATTTTTTGTCTTTTCTTTATTGAGAGTTTGCTTTATATTTCATGTCTTCCTTCGAAATCCTTATTCGTAACCTCACGTAAGTAGGCTTAAAAAAGGTTTGTATTGGAATATTATTAATTCAGTCAAATCATTTACATTACATTTTCATACACACACAAAATTCAAATGCAGCTGAAGGCACGGCGAAAGTTTTTTTACTAAAAAGATATCTAGTTTTAAACATAAAATGAAGAAATATTCAATTCGACACATGTATTCATATCCTAGAAATAACTTCAAGTGATATATAATTATAAATATATACATGACTGCCATTCAAGCTTCTAAAAGAAGTGCTACATTAAGGCGGCCCTCTGTGGCCGGCGCAACTACAACGCGAGCATAGTCTAAAAGCTTGTTGTTTCATCCAACGTAATGTTTGACTGCGAAAAAAGAAAGATAGCATCAGAGCCGTCGGTTATCAGTCGGTAAATTCCGCTGATCACTCGCGGCCGCTTCGCTAGGTCGTCATTCATGATTTCGCATTCATAAAACTTGTTCCAGGAGTATACTTCTTGTGAAAAAATCTTACAAGTTTGTGAAAAAAATGTTAGTTTTTTAGAATCTCCAATACATTTGCAAGCCTGGTATCTAAATGTTTTCTTTACTTTTACAATTTATAGGTACATTAGATATGGCCAAAGTTCAGGCAAAAACGCTGTTTTTCGGAGGCTTTGACTGAATTTGTTTCACACTTTTTTTAAATTACGCCGAGATACAAGGCTAGATATTAGTGCACAAGATACTAATTTGTTCAAAACATCTAACGAAAAATGTTTAACAACGCCATAATAAGTCTGTACTTATTATGGCGTTGTTAAACATTTTTCGTTACATACTTTTCATACCAAACCTCTGTAGGTTTGGTATGAAAAGTATGACGAATTGAGTCCTCTTAAGGAAGGAAAACAAAAACTATATTCCCATTGCATTCTTTTACAAAATGTCTTTGAACGAAATACACAAAAGGAAAGTTAGTTGTACGGAAAAATATCTAAATAGACAACAAATTCCTTCCAAGGATAATAGTAAAGCTCATTATGGTCGTAAGAATTTGTCTTTGCAGTTGTGGAATTTCTACTTTGAAAACTATAATGACAATGAAGTGAGCAGGAGTTGTGAACGAAGTTGCTGTTTTGTTTTCTGCAGCATTTAAATTTTGTTACATTTTTCTTTGGTGAAGAATTTTTATAAACATTACTGTTTTCTTAGTAATCTTTAGTTAAAAGTGTCACTTAGGCCGGCAGGTAACGAGGATCAAAATGGAAGTATGCCATAGTGCCAGGTTTCAAATTCAACTGTATCAAGCTTGAATGAAAACTCAACCTTTGATTGATGTTCTATAATACCTTCTATCCATGTCTTTGCCTATTTGCTTCATTTTTACGACTAAACTATCAAATCTAATAACATACATCACATTTCCAGAGAATATCATTTTTGCGAACGCAGATGTAATTAAAACATTAATTATTTCATACAATTTATTATTGAAACCTTTACCCAGCAAATTGTAAATTTTAAATAATAGTATAGAAATAGAATAAATTAACTTTTTAACCACAAAAATAAACCGCCTTCAAAGTACACTAAAAAGTATGAAATAACTCTTATCTGACACTGTTTTGAAGTAAGCGAAATCGCATGACGTATTTTATAGAAAAAAAATCGCTGACTTCAAAACAGTGTCAGATAAGAGTTAATTCCTACTTTTTAGTGTACTTAGAAGGCGGTTTATTTTTTTGTTAAAATGTTAATTGATTTTTAAATTTTTAGTTTCATCTATATGAAATTTATATGGGACCATTTCGGAATAAACCCCTTTCGAACAAAAAAAGAATTTTGCAAATCCGTCTATAAATGACGGAGTTATGCCCGAACATACATTAAAAAAAACATACAAACATCTGAATTGATAACCTCCTCTTTTTTGAAGTCGGTTATAAATACAGAAAATATACTACAGAACTCTGCGACTATTCGCCTAGATTTGTCATAATAAAATACTTTTAACACAGTTCCTCTACATGACAGTAACATAACTCACTAAAATCAAATAGCAAGCTAGTCGGGTTCTGAAAAGCAATTTGCTCTTATAATCTTGAACAAAAAGATAGAATCCCTCAATATGTTGGCAGTAGAGCTTGTGACAAGGGTCCGGAACACACCGGACGTAGGATCCGGAATCTAATAGAAAATGATTTATCTCACATAGTAGGTGAATCTACTACTTGTAATTTTGCTGTTAATATGATTTTTTTACCTCATGAAAATGGTGTCGACATGTTTTACGATTTTTAGCAAGCGAATAGAAGAAATACTAATAATAAATAAATATCATGGGACAGTCTTCACGTACGACTATCCGATCCCAAACTAAGCAGCGCTTGGACTAAGGACATCTCAGATGACTGGTAGTATGTACTACAATGCAGTCTTCTCAGTTTAAGTGTATTCCGAACCGGTGGTAAATTCAACTGTATGTACCAATTTAACGTTCATAAGTGCCTTACTAGGGCCTAAACTGAATAAATGACTTTTTGATTTTGATTTTGATTTTGAATACATAATTACCCATGCAGACATGTTCATGCATAAAAATGCATGTCCTAGGTGGGAATCGAACCTACAATATGCAGCGTGATAGGGCCTTTATTTTTGTGAAGTGGTAGGTACTATACAAATGTGGGAAACGCATTCACTATAAGTAAAAAATATTTGACGCATCCTTTTTTTTCGCTTCATTACACTTTGTTCCACAAAACCAAAGCTTATTTAGTTGAAGTTTTAAGTAATTTAACTTACAAGTTTAGAGGCACTAGACCTGATTGAAAGTAAATACGAAACATTCCAAACTAATGAGCAAGTTTTAATTACTTTCGCTAAGATACAGCTTTTCAGTTTTATGCGAATTACTTTCAGTTAAATAGTTTGTAACAAACACCTTAGATTTAATTACATTTCATTTAGGCAGGACAAAAACTTGTGCAAATAGAGTTGATATCTTAATATATTTTTTAGCTTCATCATCATCATCATCAGCTTATAATGTCCCACTGCTGAGCATAAGCCTCCTTTCACAAATCAGGATGAAAGGGAATAGGCAATACTTCACCACGCGTGCCCACTGCGGATCGGTGGAGGTAGGCTAGTGGTCAACCTACTGTTGGAATTTTTCAAGCCGCCTAGGAGGCATCTAACTAGCTTAACGACTATCACAATTAAGTGATAACCGGGACCAACGGCTTTACGTGCCTTCCGAAGCATGGAAACGCTCGATTTGAAATACACTAGGCGGTCACCCATCCAGGTACCAACCACGACGGTGGTAGCTTAACTTTGCCGATCGATTAAGAACGGCTAATCATGCTACACCACGAGCGATTCCTTAGCTTACGGTATTAAAACTAGAAAAGTTTACATTGTGACTTGTTTCTTAAGCAATTATGACGCACATAGAAAGAAAATATAACCCACAAAATACTGCGTTTCGCAGGTAAATAAGTATTTTTATATATATCACACCTTTGGAGTCAGAGGGTCACTTCTGCATGTTTTCCAACTTTACAGGACGAGCATAAAACTTTTTTTTTTTTACGTATTTTTTCATTATCTCTGTACTCTGTATTGTTTTAGAGTATTAAGGCGATTCTCACAGTCTTAAATTGATTAATTCTTCACGGACAATCGTGACTATTTAAAAAATAGGTTTTTTTCTGCATATTTAAGTCGTTTTGGCAAAATATTGCAAAAGTGACCCTCTGACTCCAAAGGTGCGATATATTTTTTTACAATTAAGACTAAAGCTAACGTTATTTACAACAATTATGTACAAAATACAATCTATACAGGGTGTTGTTTTGGTCGGCGACAAGCGACCCAGGAGCGGTAGTAAATATATATTCCCCAAAAATGGACTTAATTCCATTAAATACTGTAAATATGTTGAGAAATACCTTATTCAATTTGAAATAAAATTACCGCAAAGTATGGTTACTAGGCACGTGCACAGACTAGAGCTAGGCACAAGCCGCCATCGCCCCACCCCTTTACTCCCTCGTACTCCCGTTGAGTATTATGTCCACACTTTAGCTTATTACATGATTTTAAAAAATTTAATTTTTTAATTTTTATTATTTAAAAAAAATAAAGTATTTTTTTTTATATTTTTTTTAGCACCAGTATCATTTGTATTATCGACCCTGAGTCGCTTGTCGCTGACCAAAACAACGACCTGTATATAGAAAAGTTCCTCAAGTCTGCCCCTGCTTCCGATTAACGGCAAGGTTCCTAGCCGGCTGGCAGCGTTTCCTCTTTGGATAGCCAAGCTGATGCGTTGGCGGAAAAAACTCCACGCCCGCTTTGGTCTCCGGGGGCCTCGATCAATTTTGATCACAAAGTGCGAGCAAAATGGCGAGCTTCGGACCCAATCTCTTTTACAATTTATATATCTAACTATATACGTATATAACACAACACTAGTTTATATTTACTATATACTCTATACAACACGTTAAACATCTCTAATAATAATACATAAAATATGAAATATTCGGTATGTGGATAAACATAAAATGTAGAGAAACCTATTTTTGATCCTGGATAAATTTCTAAAGAACAAAATTTGGCCGTAAAACTGTTTTCTCCGTATACGATTAACATATTACCCTTCCGTTGTAAATATATTTGTTGTGAACTTTATAATGTTGTTTTATAACACTTTATTAGCACATGCTATACGAAAAGGTTTATTATTTATGTAAAAGGTCAGAGTAGGATTAATAAATTATTTATGAGATGATTTGGGCCGTTTGCTTCGGTCGCAAAATTCACAAATTCAAATTAATTTGTTCAATTTATGGACATATGGTAATTTATTAAAATAACATTATCACAATCAAAATCAGTTGCGTTGGTAAATTTTTACTATGAATATATTTGTTTGGACTAATTGTTTTGTAATTTTGTAGCTACATAAACAGTTATTACATGATTTGAATAGTTACCTACTAATAGGTGAGATATTTAACCGAGAAATCACATAGGAATATTATACTTATGAAGGAAATATTATAATACTACCTGACCCGCGCGGTTTCACCCGTGTTCCCGGGATAAAAAGTAGCCTATGTCCTTCTCCATACCATAGGCTATATGCATGCCGAATTTCATCGCGATCGGTTCAGCCGTTTTAGTGGGAAAGCGTAACAGACAGACAGACAGAGTTACTTTCGCATTTATAATATTAGTTAGGATTACTTGTCTTTTGTCCTGTTTCGACGTTGGATGTGTAATATTATTGTTTAAAGAGATGGTGGTTGGCCCTCAGTGTGGAACGGGGGGTTGTCTAAGCATCAGAAGGGCAACGGTGGCTCTACCGCTTAAAATTGCTGAATGATAAAGCATGGCCGCTTTACCTCCTATGTCCGTTTTGAGCTGACCTCCCCTAATCTTACTATATAAGAAATAGGAATGTTTTGATGTTTAGAGTAAGCACAAAATTGGACTATACTTAGGTTATTACGACAATACAATAAGAAACTATACACCCTAGATCTGTTTACTATGTCATCATCAAAATTGTTTCTTTCTAAGTGGGTAAAATTTAGAGCTCATCCCAGGCATTATTATAGGCTTTCTATTTTATTTATTTTTATAATGCCATTATAAAAATAAATAAAATAGAGTTTTTTTACTCAATCACGCATAAACAGCTCATCAAATTCGGATAAAATTTTGCATACAGACAGGTAGAATATGTTCTCGATTAACATTGTACTTGTACTGGCTGAGTGTAGTGCTAATCATCATCATCATCATCAATTAAAGCCATGAACTTAGGTGCCAATCCCACAGAGAGAGTTTTACTTTCAGAGTTCTGCGTTTCGCATTCACTATTGTACACACAGCAAGCAATCTAGTTCTGCAATATTCGCTAACGATCACACGTCATTTTTTTACTTGTAATCACGCCCTTTGATCGTATAACTAAATATCTGGATAGTTCCAGCACTAATTCTACTTTATGTATAACTCTATCACAAGAAGATGCACTCACAGATATAAATTCTGGCGAGCTTGCACTCTTGTCAAACTTAAGCCATATTAAGGCCGTAAGTTTAAGTTTTATACCGCTACGGACAAGCAACTAGATGGGTACATACGATAATGAAATTCGCTGAACTTTTCTTGATACATATCAATGAGCTTGGGGGCCAACTAGCATCTCTTAAAACGTTATTATAACCTTACTTATCTTTTGTCCTTTTTTGACGTCAGATGTCAAAGATGGATGCAACGCAAGTAGGGTTAAAAATATTGTTTTAAGAGATGGTGGTTGGCTCTCACGTTGTAATCACAGACGTAAATAGTTCTTTGTTAAAAATTTCATTTTTATACAAGCTTTTGTTGAGTGGCTGTACTTGCATTGTCATCCAATATACTAATGTATACCAAATATCAAGTCAATCCGACCACTGAAAGCGGGTGAAATTCGACCTGCAAGATTCCACCCGAACAAACATACATACATACATTGCAAGATAAATAGAAACTTGTAAAAAACTTCCCGTATAACGGTTTCTAGCCCTTTTTGGGCCATATTGGCTTCAAAACGATTTTAAAACGCGGAGCAAGTACACCCAGTAAGTACAGCCTTTATTATATTATGTCTGTGGTACAGCCTGGAATCCTCCTCCGATTGTACCTTCATAGTCGTCGAGTTCATGTCTTCATGTAGCAGTTGGTCACCTTATTCTTCTTTCAGCATATCTTGGGTATCATGTAATTATTATGCTGCTTCTTGACCTCGATAAATGACCCGTCCTTTCCATTTTCCTGTCTTTGCTATTCTAACCACATCTCTCATACTCTTTTGTCTAAATCCATTTTCGCAACTTCGCCGCGTCTATCAATTTAATTCCTAGCAAGCTCCTTTCCGCTGTGCAGCTTCGAATTCTCAAGTTCTTTGGTCACATCTCCAGAAACGAATACTCAATGGAGAGACTTGTTGTCCAGGGTCAGGTTGAAGGCAAACGATCTCGTGGCCTTATCAGGACGGTAACCCAATCTACCATGGTACAGTGTTCTCGCAGCGCTACGAACCGCCATAAATGGAGAAGCATTGCAAAAGCAGTAACCCTAGTAAAGGAGAACATTGACGTTGAAGACCCTCCATGTATACCATCTTTTGCAACCACGACCACTCTGACAAGAGTGCCCGACTGAGAAGAAGCTCCTTTCCATATTTCTCTGGGTCACCTTTAGCTTTTCACCTGATTCTTAGTAAATCAAATTATTATATAAAATTAATCCCTATTGATTCAATAAAAAAATTAATAATATAGAAATACTTTTATTTTACTTGGTGCCGATTCTGTTGTAAATCGCACTAAACTAATTTTAGTCATATCACAATTTCTTATAAGCATTATTAAGAAAGGATAGAACATATTATTTAAAGCTGTAAAATTTGTCATTTGCGGGTTTTTAGACGTAACCGCGATAGATGGCGACTAAATTTATATTGAAAACAAGCATTGGACTAATTTTAATGGACTAAATTTCATATCCTTTCCTTATGTTCTTTGTTAGAAAGAGACATAGTGAGACTGAATTAGTTTAGTTGTAAAAAACAGAATCAGCGCCATTAATAATCAATTTATTTTCCTTTTATTAGTATATTTGATTTAGCCGTAATTATAGACCAATTTTGTGGTATTTAGTTAGATATGTAATGTAGTTAGTTAACTAAAGAGAAACATTACTGCGAGCCAGCAACATAGAAAACTAATTATATTGAGTCTGTAAATAGAATATCAGTTATCTGGTTTCCATAGTACAAGCACTTCTTAGTTGGCATCAGTGGGGCGATTACGTAACTAAATTTCAATCATTTTCGAATTGAAATCGGTTCAAACCGGTTTTCTGATAACTTTTTTACGGTCTGATAACTGCAAATACGTTTACAGTGGTTCATTATGTATAATGGGACCATTTCCGATTTTGTAATATTTCTACCGATTCAGAGGTTATTTCAATCTGAATTTCATTGAAATAAAGTTAAGTAATCACCCTACAGATAACAGTGTGTAAGGAATGCCTCAGGATATACAAAGATACTATTTTTCTTCTGGCTAAAACATACATAATTTGTAGGTAAGTGCAAATTATATTATGGCTAAGTTTACTTATAAAATACACTGGACTTAACTTTGAAATACTTACTAATATTATAAACGCGAATGTTTGTATGTATATGTTTGTTACTCTTTTACGCAAAAACTACTGAACGGATTTGGATGAAATTTGGCACACAGATAGAATATGTTCTGGGTTAGTACATAGGATACTATTTATCCCGGGAAAACATACGATCCCTCGGGAATGCGGGTGAAACCGCGCGAGATAGCTAGTACTACATATTTTTATGTAATACTGATATATCGCTAAACTAAACTGATTGCTATATACGCGGTGACTTAAATCAACTGTAATAAAAATATTTAGAAGAAGTGCATTAAATCACTGAGCAAAGTTAGAATGAATGCTAGCTCGTATGTATACTCAGTAACTAAACCTTGCTGAGTCGAGATATTAAATAAAATCTTCTCATTTTGCTGCCATAGGGAAATAAAATTATTTTTATTACTGTTTTACGGGCTACGATAACCATGGTGTATTTTATTTATGAGAATGCAGATGAAGCAATTAGCATATTTTACTAACTATTTTTAGGTTAAGTAGGTACTGATTGTAATGATTGCAGTGCATGGGGACCAACCACAGACATAAATCTAAATAGATAACGCAAGTCTCCATCCGTATGAAAACCAGACGTGCCACTTTTTACCATAATTTCACAAGAGCGCTTTAGTCATGCTGGCATTAGGCTATCATCATCATCATCAGCCTATAATGTCCCACTGCTGAGCACAGGCCTCCTTTCACAAATGAAGGTGAAAGGGAATGGGCAATACTCCACCACGCGTGCCCACTGCGGATCGGTGGAGGTAGGCTAGTGGTCAACCTACTGTTGGAATTTTTCAAGCCGCCTAGGAGGCATCCAACTAGCTTAACGACCATCACAATTAAGTGATAACCGGGACCAACGGCTTTACGTGCCTTCCGAAGCACGGAAACGCTCGATTTGAAATACCACTAGGCAGTCACCCATCCAGGTACCGACCACGATAGGCGTAGCTTAACTTTGCCGATCGATTAAGAACGGCTAATCATGCTACACCACGAGCGCTTGCATTAGGCTATACCTACGTGAAAATGAAGCGATCCTTGTCAGCTAAATACATCCCTCGTTACATATCTCTGATGGACATGCAGCCTTATGCGAGTTCCCTGTCCGCGCGATAGTTTCAAAAGGAGAGCATTGCTCTCCCTTTTGGCACAGTTTTTGGCACGGGAACTATATACACTCGCGTCATCTATATAGATTGATATCTGTGGGACCAACGGTGTAGTACGCAATGGCACTGCGCTTTGTTACTTACCACAATAACCATTTTCGGTGCGAAGAGATTTTTGCCGGTCGGTAACAATCTAATTATTTCTACAAGTTTTTTGTTAGAATGCTATGCCTCATTTTAGTTTATCAAGTAACTTGCAGGTAAAAAGTTCAAAAGTAATAATTATACTCGTAGCTGAGAAAAAAGCGAAACCAACACGAGTCGATTCTGAAACTTACTTCTTACCAGTTGTGTTAAAAAAACGAGCCTTTGCCGTCAAGTTCGGAGGTTTTTACTCGGGTTTAGTAATTACTGAGGTTGTAATTAATCTTGTTTGAGTAATGAAACAAGGGTTTAAGAAAGGACACTACTCAAGGGAATATCTTAGTTACTTATCTTATTAATATAACAAATGCGAAATATCCTCTTTTACTATGAACCTCTCTGCTGATCTTAGATCTTTATTAACTACAAAAATGTATTTACATTTCTTTGCTTTTTTTTACTTCTAAGATAGCAAACATACGGCCCGCCTGATGATAAGCATTTTCCATCCAAGTAACACATCAAAGCAGTATAACGGCCGACTTACAGCATTTTTGTATCGTTTTAGCATTTTGAATTAGTTGTATAGTAACATTACAAACGTTTATACAGCTACTGTAATGCTTATTTGGGCACAAATTATACAACTATAGATCCTAAATAGGTTCACAATAGCTGTTTAATTGCATTACATGCGCATTATATTACCATTATTGTGGTCAAGGAAATTGCCAATCGCATTAAGGAAGAATTATTGTGGTCAAGGAAATTGCCAATCGCATTAAGGAAGCATTATTACGGTCAATGAAGTTGCCAGTCGCATTACAGATGCATTATACTAACAATATTATTGATAACGAAGATGTTAATTGCATTACAAAAGTATTAGACTAGCATTAGAGTGTAGTAAAAGAATTATTGAAGCTATTTAAGTGTTCACAGTTAGAGCTTAAATATCATTGGAAAAACATCTCTAATACCAATTTTATAATACAATTAACGTTGTAATATAACTACCTTGTCTCGCAATATAATATGGAAGAAGATGATTAAAACTGAGTGAGTGACACCATATTTGTTTGCATCAAAACAACATTTATATTTCAGGTTAAGATTTTGCCTCTTTTGCTATTTCATGCCTTCAAATATCTGCGCAATGTAGTTTACTGTAAATTTGTATATAAGTTTCGTTGAAAATTTTCACGCGCCTTCGATATTTTGTGGTTTTGATATAAAATGTGATATAAAGATATGTGTGAAATAACCAAAACAATTGTGTATTCCTAGTATAGAACGAATTTTGCATAATTAACATAATAGTATTGATTGGATAGTATTAAATTAAGTTATATCAGTATTATATAGGCCTATTGCTTTTATAAATAGGTCCAATTAATAATATTGTTTGGTTATAAAATATTTAAAAAATGGTGTCGGCCTATAGCAGCCCGGTGAGCCTTTAAAAAGGCTAATTAATGCCGCCAGCAGTATAAATAGTCACACGTGAGTAATTATTAAGCCAAAGGCCAGAGAAAATACTTTTCATGAACCACTGTTGTGCTATTGTCTATAAAGTAGTTCTATATGGGTTCATCGGTATACCAGTAGCATTTATGTAGACTGAAATACTGCCATTACTTAAAGCAATTTTGGGGATCCTTGGGCAAAACAATAAAACCCATTTCAGTATGTTTTTACGAGTTGAATCCGTTCGCCAAGAGTTGATAAAAAGTGTTGCTTGTTGTGAACGCATTATCTACATTATTCCTGCGCGTGCCTTTTTAAAACAATGGCGCAGTCAACAAAAAAGAAAAAAAGTAAATAGGTTAGGTTATTCGAGTACCTATTTTTACCTATACTAAATTACACGTACAATGAAATCACAGCTTAATTTTGTTATTAGCATATAACAAGATTAGACAACACACACACTTAAATATTTAATATTCAAACGCCCACCATAAAAAATTGCTGATATTTTGTTGATATATAATATTGTGCTTTTCCCCAATATGTCCGACAAATGGTTTTTCAAATACAGTAAAATAAATGTTTATACTGCTTGACGCATTACAGTAACTCACGTGTATTTGATCAAAGAGCTGTTAGCTGTATAACAGAACTCAGTTGATCTTTAAAAATGCAAGCATTACATTGATTCACGTTTATGCTATTTATAAGCAGCATTAGGCATTATCTTACTACTTAAAAATGCTTTTGTAGACCCCAAGGTACTAAAAACAGCTGAAAGCTGTATAGCGGATTTACATGGCATTATAATGTTTCAGGATTATGCTATTAAACAGCATTAAGCATTTATTTATTACTTAAAAATGCTATTGTAGGTCCAAACGCACTAAACACAGCTGAAAGCTGTACAGCTGCTTTGTGGTTTGCTGCACTAAAACTAAAGGCTATACAAAAGCATTTTGATATGCCACTATCCAAACGTTATATAATGTAAAGCATCTGAATAGTTTTGAAATGCCTATATAAAGCGTCAAGATGTTCGGTGAGGTGTTATATAAGAGTTTATACGAACCTTAAGTTGTACATAAGTTTACTATTCGTTTGTTAAAATGCTTCCTGTGTTACTTGGGCGTAGCCTATGGACGCTTGCAACACCAGGGGTATCACTCGCGCATTGCCGACCCCGCAAAAACCTCTTCACACCCTTTTTGAAGAACCCTATGCTGTACTCTCTTGGGAAACCCATGCCGGGGAGCTCATTCCACATTCTGAGTGACCATGGTAGGAAGCTCCGTTGAAACCGCACAGTACGAAACCATTTCGGTTCCAATATATGAGGATCGCCCCGTCTCGGTGGCGAAAGTTGCGATGGTAGAAGCTGTGTATAGCTGTGTGATAGAACCGTGGATAAATAATATTGATTAATAATACTTGTAACGGAAATAGTAACGAAAGTATAAAAATCTCTCTATAAAAAGTTTCAGCTCATCATAATTACTCAAACAATATATAGGTACCTTGGTTCCATAAGTTTATTGAATTCAAATCATAACCAACATGTCAACGTACTACGAGGGTCAATACCTTTTCAAGTCATTTGCTAATATTATCATAAAATCTCTGTCGCGATCTGTACGCCTCGTACAAGCCGCCTTTTCCGTTAAACGTTGTAAAGTTCAGTATTAATTTTGAAGTATTCCCATTTGCGCACCGATTTTTTGAGCACCGATTTTTTGAGCACCGATCCTATTCCCTTTTCAGCACCGATTCATATTTTGGATCGGTGCTCAAATGGGAACAAAAATTTAATTCGAAATCATTCCCTTTTGAGCACCGACAGATTTGTAGCTTCTAGTGTTGTGGTGTTTCGATCTCTCTCTAAATACCTCCAAAAAATTATATTTGGTAATTAAAGAAAAAATGGTACCAAGACTTAGTACTTACGTTATTTTATTGAATATTCCCATTAGAGCACCGATTCTAGAGCATCAGCTAATATTTTAAATTGTACCAATATAACATAAGCTAGACGGAGCTCTCTCCTTTTTCATAAGTTAAAAGAATATATATGTTGTTTTTTTACTAGAGAGAGCTCCTTCAAACTTCTGTTATACTGGTACAATTTAAAATATTAGCTGATGCTCTAAAATCATCACAGATCATTTTAACTAAGCTCTCGATAATAATAAAAAACGTATGTTGACTTGTATTGTTGGTGTTTTGTTCGAATTGAGAAAATTCAAGTCTAGGAACGTAACAAATAATTAATATTCATCTGTAATTGATAATAAACAATTAAATTATTCTGTAAAATAAAACTAATTTTTTTACGATATATTTTATTTAAACACCACAGTTTTAAATAGTACCAGTACAACAGAAGTTTGAAGGAGCTCTCTCTAGTAAAAAAACAACATATATATTCTTTATGCTCATAGGGGAGGGGGGAAAGGTCGGTAACGCGTGAGCGATGCTTCGTGTTTTGCAAGCGTCCATATGGCTACGGTAACCGCTTACCATCAGGCGGGCCGTATGCTTGTTTACCGACTTAGTCGTATAAAAAAAAAAAAAAAAAACTTATGAAAAAACGGTACCAGGTTTTGTTTTAAAATTTTTTTGGAGATATCTCCTTCGAGCTTCCAAAAATATATAAATTAAGATTAGTTATTTAGAAATAAATTTATTATTAATTTATTATTTTTACTAGGTAATATCAACAACAGTAAGTATATTTTGTTCAGCAATTGACAACCAACCTAACATATTGATCAGTACTCAAAGCGGAATAGTTTTGATGCTCTAAAAATGGGTTCTCTAACGGTAATACTTTTTACTTTTTATAATAAAACTGTTAATTTTTATCGATACGTTTTATTAAACACCACAACACTAGAAGCTACAAAACCGTCGGTGCTCAAAAGGGAATGATTTCGTATTAAACTTTTGTTCCCATTTGAGCACCGATCCAAAATATGAATCGGTGCTGAAAAGGGAATAGAATCGGTGCTCAAAAAATCGGTGCTCAAAAAATCGGTGCGCAAATGGGAATACTTCTTAATTTTAATGGACTATTCGAGACAATACATCCTATACATGTAACTGTCACTTAAACACGGCATTATTTTTATACAAACAAAGAAGCAAACAAGAATATGGGCCCTCCTGTCTACAATCGGTTGCTGTAGCATAGGCGATTGCATCACTGAAAAAAATGATCTACTTATGTAAGTTGACGTTTTGTTGTCAGGAAACTAACTTTAGTTGTCGGGAAACTAACTTTAGTTACATTTAATCAAATAATTTAATAACGAACAAAAACTAGTTTTGTTACTGGTAAATTTAGTTCGCAAATCACTCTGTTTAGGTTATTGGTCGTCAAATTTTGTATTACTGTTAAATAAAATTTTGTAGTCACTTGCAGTCCATTTTTTCAGTTCAGTGTTAATACCACACACACTAAGTCTTAGTCTTCACATCCAGCAGGGATGTAAAGAACGGTTGAGAACCCTTCTGGAAGAAGTTCATGCACATTAACAACACATCCCTTTTTTTCGCTTAACCTTTCTTATTTTCCTCGCTAACATCTAGCCTAGAGCTCTGCGTAGGTACCCTAATTAATCCCAGACTTAAATGGCCCGAGGCGACGACCAAATCTACCCCTGCTGTTATACGATAAACCTTGTATCTATAACAACGTGGGCTAAGCATTCTCACATTTTCCAATGTGAATTTATTATTTCATGGAACAAACTCACCTAATGTACAACTTTTATTTTTACTGTTTATAGGCCTGTATTTGACTACAATCTCTTCATGGTAAGTGACTTAAATACCGTTGGGTGCTATGATGTTTATATTGTTAGCATTTTGAGAATAATGACAGCAGTTGAAGATGCTGTATGGGTCGAGCGTTTGTCATGTGAAAAAAAGAGGAGATTCAGGCGGGACGACGGCGACAGAAGAAAATATAGAAAAAGAGGAGCTGATTGTAAATAATTACACGATATAAGATATAAGAGTTAAAGGAATTCGAAGATGTAAAGTACATACAGAGTACATAGAGAGAGAGAGCTTTAGGCGAAGCCAGAAGAAGTTATACAAGTGTGAACAGGGCTATGGCTAAAAGGGGAGGCGGAGGCCATACGGGGGAAACCCTAATGGTATAAGAGCTAGCAACGTCGCGAAAAAAAGAACTTTAGCATGGCTGGATTTTTGATATTTTCTTGCGCATTAAAATCTGATAGAGATGCGCCAAGTCTGGCAGCTGGAAGTGGTTGCGTTTCCTTTTGCGCATCCTATTTGTACTAGTGAAAAATTCGGATTTTTAACCCATTAAACCATTTTAGCACGAATATTTTTTTCTTCACCATTTTCTACAGCCTTTTAGCAACCTAAACTTAAATCGACAGAGCGTTATGTGGTTGCTACCTACGTGCCAGATGCTATTTTAGTTGTGAATCTTGTGAATGACATATTTTCTTCTAAACCATTTTCTAAAAGCTGAAATTTTAACATTATATAGTTATGCTATCAATGAACCTAAAACAAACCTTGCCAGACGGAAATCTGGTTGCATAAGGGTACAAAGACTAATTTAAGATCAGTTCAGCACACGGAAAGCAAGTACCGGAAATGGAATTAGAGACCCAATCGATAGCAGCAATGAACAAAATGCTAACTCGAAAAAGTTTATTTTAAACCAGAGCCATTTGAAGGAAAGGATAAGATAACTTTATTTTCAAAATCCAAATAAAAAAGTTATTTATTCAGGTTAGGCCCTGATAAGGCACTTATGAACGTTACAGTTGAATCTATCGACGATTCGAAATACACTTAAACTGAGAAATCTCCGAAAATATTTTGTACTAGTTGTCCCCCGCGGTTTCACCCGTGTTCCCGGGATAAAAAGTAGCCTAACTCCTTCTAGGCGTAACAAACAAACAAATTCACTTTCGCATTTATAATATTAGTTAGGAAGTTAGGATTTAATCAATTTTTTAATATAAATTATGTATCGGGAAGCTGAATAGTTGGTCCGACTTATTTAGATCATTAGAAAGATTGATTAAGTGGCAACACTGACCATAAAATCAATAGCAAAGTTAATAAAAGTTTGCGTGTAGCATTTAGAGGAGGCAGTCTATCGCAAGCACTCGACCTAGCCCCCTAAAAAGGAAGCTAAGCAATATTGCTAACGCAATTCATTTTTTCGAATTTACAGCAGAATTTAAGTAATTCATCAATTCCGAGTCTTTTAATGAATTGAAAAGAACATAATGAGTAACTATTTTACCAAAAAGAAAATCGAAAAAATGGATTCCGTAGCAATATTGCTTTAGCTTCCTTTTTAGCCCCCCTGTGCACACCTCTAAGTGCAGTTGCTATTTCACCCGTAACTAAAACTTTTAATTTATTAATACTGTAGGTGTAATTAAAGTGATAATTTAATTGTAAAATTACAACAATAAACATGTCGGGCCCATGAGGAGTTTCTTGCGTCGCTTCTTCTCCTCATTTTTTTTTTCATTTAGATAACACGATGGTTTTTACTTTATAATATACTATTACTTTATTTAATTCGTTGTTTTCTTACCCTGTTCCTAATTATATGGAGTCGGTGCAATTTTTGGGCTGCTTTAATTCGACCATTATATCAGCATTTCCTCCTTTCTTACTAATTTCATCTTTCACACAATTCATCTATCTCTTATTCGGACTTCTTTTCGGACATCCATCCACTATTATAATGAATAATAATATAATGAATTTACCCTCCTTGATACCTTGACTTTATTATGGTCGATGCATTCATCTTTGAGGTCTTCAGTCACAATAAACCATGGCATGTCATGGTTAAGCACCATGTCATCGGCATAGCTCATGTTATTTACACAATTACCAGATGGTAAATCACTGATCAGTTGATCTACATAAATATTGAATAAACTTGGCGATGTCAGACCTCCACATTCCAGTTTGTATGGATCAGACAGTGCATTAGACCATTTAACATAATTTATCTGTTTGTTATACCAGACGGATAGTGTAGTTACTAATTCCACAGGGACACCTCCCTTCCTAAGCTTATCCCACAGGATATTATATGATGCTAGATCAAAAGCTTTAGAAAGGTCCAGGAAACATGCATTCACGAGGGCTGATATATCTCTCCGTGGCATTGGGGCCTTAAGATTTAAGGCTTTTAACCCAATTAGCGTAATATAGCGGGCGAGCACAAAAAGTGAATTTACTTAGTGCTGTGCCATTTCTTGGAACTGCTTTAATTATTTATTTTTTAATTTTATTAAAAAATATCCTTAAGATAAACAATTTGGCAGAAAAAAACGCAAATTTCCAAAATTCCAAGTTAGCATTAGTTCATTTCTGGTGTCTAAACAATTTAAACAAAGAAATTTCATTGTCATATTGACAACCAAGTGACGCCTCAGGGGTAGTCAACATTTTTCTAGACAGTATCATTATAATTTTAATAATGATTCATAACCTCAGTCAGGATACACATGAAGCTACATGATGCTCAATATGGTTTTCGTCAGGGGCTGTCTACTGAGAGTGCTATATTTTACCTTAGAACATACGGTTAAATACTACACAGATAGGAAAACTCTCGTGAATGCATGTTTCCTGGACCTTTTTAAAGCTTTTGATCTAGTATCATATAATATCCTGTGGGATAAGCTTAGGAAGGGAGGTGTCCCTGTGGAATTAGTTACTACACTCTCCGTCTGGTATAACAAACAAATAAATTATGTTAAATGGTCTATTGCAATGTCTGATCCATACAAACTGGAATGTGGAGGTCTGACATCGCCAAGGTTATTCAATCTTCAGAGAGCTCATTTTGGCTGTCATATAGATATATGACAACCAAAATGAGCTCTCTGATCAGTGGTTTACCATCTGGTAATTGTGTAAATAACATAAGCTATGCCGATGACATGGTGCTGCTGGTTCCTACGATTGGTAGTATTAGGAAACCATTATTCATATGTGAAGCTTATGCTGAGGATCATGGTTTAAAATATAACTCAAGCAAGAGTGAACTGTTGGTGTTTAGGGGTTGAAATAAAAGTCCGTCATATATCCCTCCAGTAACCCTAAATGGCACTACACATACACTACAACAATACACTATGGCAAAAAGTTTTATTGTGACTGAAGACCTCAAAGATGATTGTGATATAGAAAGGGAGCGCAGAGCGTTGGCAGTGCGGGCAAATATGCTGGCTCGTAGGTTTGCTGGTAGCTGAGTTAAGAGGACTCAATTCGTCATACTTTTCATACAAAACCCCTGTACTTATTATGGCGTTGTTAAACATTTTTCGTTAGATATTTTGAACAAATTAGTATCTTGTGTACTATATCTAGCCTTGTATCTTGGCGTAATTAAAAAAAAGTGTGAAACAAATTCAGTCAAAGCCTCCGAAAAACAGCGTTTTTGCCTGAACTTTGGCCATATCTAATGTACCTATAAATTGTAAAAGTAAAGAAAACATTAAGATACCAGGCTTGCAAATGTATTGGAGATTCTAAATAACTAACTTTTTTTTCACAAACTTGTAAGATTTTTTCTCAAGAAGTATACTCCTGGAACAAGTTTTATGAATGCGAAATCATGAATGACGACCTAGCGATGCGGCCGCGAGTGATCAGCGGAATTTACCGACTGATAACCGACGGCTCTGATGCTATCTCTCTTTATTCGCAGTCAAACATTACGTTGGATGAAACAACAAGCTTTTAGACTATGCTCGCGTTGAAGTTGCGCCAGCCACAGAGGGCCGCCTTAATGTCAAGATCCCACTCTTTAAGGCATATTGCCAAATTTTTTATTCCAGCAGCCTATTGGCTAATTATACCCAAAAAGCATACAACACTCTGCTGTTGAGGCTTCCTCCTTACTGTAGTGCTTCAGGCATGTTTGCAGATGCGCATACGGTTGTTTTTTTCGCCATAATGCGCAAACAAGTGGCCTCTATTTTAAACGGTGAGAGGGAGCACCAACATCATTCTGAACGTGATTGCTGTGAGGGCAGATGGGCCTACTTTAGGCAGGTTTATGAAGCTGCACGTCATGCGTTATGCTTCATAAACTGCCTGTCGTTCTTTTTCTGTTGTTTTAATGTTTAAAATTTGTTCTAACTTAGCTATTTTTTGTGTATTTACTAACAATCTATGGACCCTGTTGTCTGAAAATAAATGCATTTTATTTTATTTTATAATGAAACTAAAATATTTTGATTTTTATTACCAAGTTGTTTATGTGTCTTTATTTCAATTGTTACCGAATAAATAGCTCATTCAGAATATTCTTTATATTATTGACCGTGTATGAGGAATGTCCCAGGATATTTATATTTATTTATTTTTATTATTTAATCTCTCTGATTTGGGCTTTGACGAGCTTAATAATGAAGAATCTTAATATAAACTGATATATTATATAAGCCAATTCTTATAGACGTGCTTGTAGGCATTCGTTAATTGTCGTGACTTTCTCTGACAATGCAGTTTGTTGTCTATTTTTAAGCCGTGATGGAATCCTCATACTTCTTGGTCGAAGGTAATCTAAACAGATTTTCGAGTACCACAATATATTCTTAAGCCGATCTTAATCTTTGGATCGCGGTTAAATGATAACAACGAAAAGAATTGTTATTATAGGATGCGCGTCCCTCGCGAGAATCAACACTATTGGTCTGTATACTCCTATGCAACCAGATTTCCACCTGGCAAAATAATTTTACGTTCTAGCATAACTTTATCATATTAAGATTTCTGCTTTTTGAAAATGTTTTTTTTTTCACAACTAAAATAGCATCTCGCACGTAGTAGTCATCACATAACGCTCATCCAATAAAAAAATATTTGCTGAGAGGACGGAGAAAGTGACGAAATAAATTTATAAAATGTTAAAATGTTTCAAACTCCGAAATTTTCACCAGAACAAACAGGATGCGCAGAAGGAAACGCAACCACTTCCGGCTGTCAGAGTTGGTGCATCTCAATCAGGCTTCTATGAGCAAGGATATATAAAAAAATCAGCCTTGCTAAAGTTCTTTCTCGAAAACGTTGGTAGCTCTCGTACCATAAATAACCAGCATGGATGTAAGCTAGAGAAGCTTTCAATATTGTAAGTGGTCATAAATAAGTTAAACTTAAAATAGTAATTAGTTTAAGGCGATGATAGCTTAGTGGTAGTGACTTTGAATGCCGAGATGAGAGTTCCAGGTTCGAATCCTACATCGAGCTTTGAACTTTCGGTGAAGGAAAACATCGTGAGGAAACCATAGCACGGTGGTAGGGTACTTTGTAGTATACCTGGCTGGTTACCAACGATTAAGTTAAAAATCTGTCGCCAGGCACCTATCGGCGTGTTCCGACAGCTGCACTTGAGAGCCAGTTCCTCTTAGGCTTTGTGTGCTTACCACCTTCGGCCACATCATCACTTACCATGGTGAGATTGTGGTCAATAACAACCATAAACATATATTAGGATAAAAAAAATATATTGTAGAAATTTCATGGAAATCATTCCCTTCTAATAATATAATACTGCGTTCCCGGGATAAAAAGTAACCTAAGTCCTTCTCCATGCCATAAGCTATCTGCATGCCAAATTTCATGATGATCCGTTGAGTAGTTGAGGCGTGACAAACAAATAAACAAACTCACTTTCGCATTCATAATATTAGTAAGGATAGTTAGGATGCAAAATTGTGTTTGTGGGTTTCTCCTTCTTTTACGCAGCAACGGAACAACAGATCGGCGTGTTTTTTTGCATAGATATAGGTAATCGGCTAGCGAGTTACGTAGGTTACTTTTTATCACAAGTATGCAGGTGAAATCTAGTTAATTTATAAATACCGTATTGATTAAAGTTGTGGAGCCATGCCCTTTTAAGGTATGAAGTTACATTTCCGTACTCCAAATTGTAGTTAAATAATTCAAACGTTTCCTTGAGACAATCAATCATTAACACAAGTAAGTTTAAACTATTTAGTTACTGAATTACTAAACTAACTCGGCGACAGTTTAAACCTTCAGTTTAGAAACTGTGACACATCTTAGAGAAACAATTACTCAATATTACAAGTTTATGTTTGACCCTTAATTTACATAGCAAAGGAAATATACGACATTATTTTTGGTTAAAACCGCAGCGTTTTTTATATTAATTATCATCTATAACACTAAATAAGTGATATACCGAACAAGTTCTTTCTTAAAAATTACATGTTTAATACAAGCTTTTTTTGTGTGACTGTACTTGCGAAAAAGTACTCATTAAGACGAATCAAACGAGCCCAAACTCGATCACTGCGCGTTGCCATCCCCTTCGCACACTCCTTGAAAAGGAATTATTGTAGTGTATCGAAATAAATGTTTTTCTTTCTTAGTTATTAAGACTTATTGTGATTTAAATCGATTCTATTTGTTTTAGATTGTTTTTCTATCAAAATAACGAAACAAAACGTGAGCTCTTTAAAAGCCACCATTCAAATCGTGCGTTGCAAAGTGAAGCCTATTTGAATTAAAACCTATTTCTTATCTATTGTATTTTATTACAAGTAAAAAAATAAAAATAAACGCACACAAAATAATTTCGTGTATTTTCACAAACCCTTTCTTTTGTCGCGACAAATATCGATCCTTTGCACACTACGAACTTTGAGGTTAATAATTTAATAAGGTTATTTCGTACTATAATACAACTTTAGAACTACTTTCTAAGACAAATATGAACCTACTAAAATTACAAAAGAGTAAATCAAATAGATGTTTTTTTGTGATCATGTCATAATGACTAAGCGACTTTAGATTAAACAAAGTCTTTGTTAAAAATGTCATTTTTAATACAAGTTTTTTTGAGTGACTGTACTTTTTGTTTACTGTACTTGCGACAAAGTACTCATCAAGACGAATCAAACGAGCCCAAATTCGATGGGGTTATGTGGTTTTATTACGGAGTTCCTATGGCCACCTTCGAGCTCCATCATCAGATCAGCTCCACGTCATCATAATATTGAATTGTCACGCGATTTGCATATTTGTGCAAAATTTTAGCTCAATCGGAAACCGGAAAGTGTGTCCAAAATTCCATTACAGACAACGGGACAGGTGAAACTAAATAAAAGCTTGTAAAAATAGGATACTGGTGCTGATTATGTTTTTACAACTAAACTGATTTAGTCTCACTATATCTCTTTCTAACAAAGAATATAAGAAAAGGATGTAAGAAATTTAGTCCTGTCAAATTAGTCGAATTGCTTATTCTCAACGTTCATTTAGTCGCCATAAAAATTGGTTACGTCTATTTACCTGAAAATCAAAAAGGCAAAGACTAATTTGACAGCATTAATGTTCTATCCTTTTTCAGTTATGTTTGTAAGGAAGAGATGTGATGTGACTAAAATTAGTTTAGAGCGATTTACAACAGAATCGCCACTGTTTAAACCGGGAACAAGTTTGATCCCTCTGGCAAAATCGTACGTGGAAACTAGTACCACAGAATAAATAATAGTACTAACGTACTAGTACCAAATAAAAGCACATATTCTCGAAGATAAGTTTCTTGAAGTTTGACAGGCTAATCATTAACAATCGCTTCATGAAATAGGTCTAAAGTGTTTGTATCTAGCGGTTCATAAAGTTATCAAGAAAGTCATTAAATCTACCTACATAAGTACGTGAGATATAACCAACGCGGTTGTAGCTTTAGAAATCTCCCCGTAGCTTATCTATTGGATAGAACATACTTGTATTTTTTCTAATGTTAAATTGGCTTTTAATTTTGCCACAAAACTTTGAACAACGGCGACAAAATAAAACAGAAATTATTTATATCCGAAAAATATTTGTAAAAAGTCATCATAAATGAGTTACAATACAACTAGTAGTGTAGCGTTAGACATTTTCTTCGCATAATCATAATTTGGATCAAATATAAAATTTAATATTAATTAAAATATTACGATGGTTAAAACATTATATATTTACAATAAATATGTACAAATTATAATTTATCTTATCTATCTTGTAAACAATAAAGAATATTTCATTAATTTCATTCATTCATTCTATATATAGAAAATTTCCTCAAGTCTGCCACTGCTTCCGATTAACGGCAAGGTTCCCAGAGGGCTGGCAGTGTTTCCTCTTTGGATAGCTAAGCTTTTTAGTATAATTTCATTTATATATTTTTTTTTTTATACTACTTAGTTAGCAAACAAGCATACGGCCCGCCTGATGGTAAGCGGTAACCGCAGCCTATGGACGCTTGCATCACCAGGGGTGTTATTCGCGCATTGCCGACCCTGCAGAAATCTCTTCACACCCTTTTTGAAGAAC
This sequence comes from Polyploca ridens, assembly GCA_951394255.1. NCBI lineage: Eukaryota > Metazoa > Arthropoda > Insecta > Lepidoptera > Drepanidae > Polyploca > Polyploca ridens. The sequence goes on along the minus strand of OX596269.1, from coordinate 5,546,894 downwards.
CCCATGCTGTACTCCATTGGGAAAACCACGGCAGGGAGCTCATTCCACAATCTGAGCGTCCGCCGAAGGAAGCTCCTTTGAGACCGCACAGTTCGAAACAATTTTGGTTCCAATATGTGGGGATGGACTTGCTGTCGATGGCGAGAGTTGCGATGGTAGAATGTAGCCGTGGGCATCATCTTAAACAATTCTTCAGAACACTGTCCGTTATACAAGCGGTAGAATACACATAAGGAGGCAAAGTCTCTCCTCAGACTGAGGGGCTCTAGACCGCTTGTGAGCTCAGGATCGTTAACAATTCTAGCAGCACGTCGCTGAACCGAGTCTAAAGGCCCAAGCTGGTATCCAGGTGCCCCCGCCCACAGATGACAGCAGTACTCCATATGAGGCCGGACTTGCGACTTATAAAGTTGCAGTCTTTGGCCCGACGTGAAGTACTGCTTCGCTTTGTTGAGCACTCCAAGCTTTTTGGATGCCAGCTTAACCTTGTCTTCTAAGTGACTACGGAACAAAACATCGCTAGAAATGTCGACGCCAAGGATCCCAATGCTTTTACTGATGTTCAAGGACGTGTTCTGGAATTGTGGAGCTACAGCAAATGGGGTTTTCTTAGCGGTGAACGCGCAGGCTTGTGTCTTAGACATACTTATACAATTACGTTACCTTATTTTTTAAGAAACATTATCTAAACTAATATTATAAAGAGGAATGATTTGATTGTTTGTTTGTTTGTTTGTTTGTTTGCATTGAATAGGCTCCGAAGCTACTGAACCGATTTGAAAAATTCTTTCACTGTTGGGAAGCTACACAATCCCTGGGTGATATAGGCTATATTATATTTTCAAAAAAATTAGGGATCCTTACTAAAACTCCAATAATGTAACCCAAGGTGTAAAACAATTACCTAAAATATTCATTTCGTCGCGTGCGCTGCGAAAACTATTGATGATAGAATAAAATAATGTACTATGACTTTGTAGAACACATCATTATTTACAAGAAGTGTCGCGACAGTATATGTCTAACTATTATAGTAATGCCACAATAAGTGTTCTTTTATTTTAAAAATTTAATTGAAATACCGCCGCTAGAAAAAGCTATTTATTTGTATCTTGGTATTAATCCTTATCAAAATAAATTACTTCATATTCAAGACTGCTTCAATACCTTTGTATAACTTTTTGAATTATTCAATTCGGACATTCCATTCGAAAGATATCACGAGTTTAAAAATGTAAGTATTAGAACAGTGTTTGTAAAAAAACTCCTCCGAGACGGCTTGACCGATTTTTGAGATTTTGTGTGTATATTCAGTAGGTCTGAGAATAGGATGGCAGGACAGGACAGGGCAGGGCAGGGCAGGGCAGAGCAGGGCAGGGCAGGGCAGGGCAGGGCAGGGCAGGGCAGGGTAGGGCAGGGCAGGGCAGGATAGGGCAGGGCAGGGCAGGACAGGCCAGGGCAGGGTAGGGTACGGCGCGAAAATCTATCGACATTTCATTACGACATTGCAACCGTGCGAAGCCGGGGCGGGTCGCTAGTATTCTATATTCCTAATAATTAGTAAATCATACTAGTATTCTTAACTGAACATGAAAGTACCTAACGAAGCATTCTTCAACATAAACTTTTAACTCGAACAAAGCGTTTCCTATCTATTACATAATCCTCAAAGCATTAACCCATTGTGAAACTCAAGAACAGTAAAATTGCATTCCTTTTCCCAACTTAACTGGGAAATGTGTTCTTTCACGAGCCATTTGGCGATAGTCGGACTATCCGCGGTAATTTGTCAAAATGGACAGCTGGGTACCCGAGACAAATACTTTTTACTATTTCCTCTAGTAATTTTTTTGTCGTCTTCCCGGTTTTTTGAACATACGATATGGATTTATTTGGAGTTTTGTCAAGTCCGCTTTGGAGATAAATCAGCATTCGCATAGCTTAGCAGGAGTTAATGCTGCGGTTAATTTTTGAATCTGTGACGGTTAACTTGAGGTTCAATTTGTTTGTCAGAGTATGAGAAAAGAGTATATCATTATTATAGAGGAAATATAAGACATTCAAAACAGTGATTAGTTTTGCGTCTACCGCAACAGAAGTTATAATGAAGAATATAAAATATCTTTATTTACAACAAATATGTACAAAATACAATCTATAAATAGAAAATTTCCTCAAGCCTGCCGCTGCTTCCGATTCACGGCAAGGTTCCCAAAAGGCTGGCAGCGTTTCCTCTTTGGATAGCCAAGCTGACGTGTTGGCGGAATCCCCGCCCGCTGGTCTCCGGAGAATTATAAAGAATATTAATATAATATAACATTATATTGATGAAGAATTATATCAAATACACAAAATATATCAAATCAACCCAAAACCCATTATAATCATCTCTAAAAGGAGCATGACTCCTCACAAATAAACTATCCGACATCCCAAAGATTCTTTTAGGAGAAATATGTAATATTACTACTGAACAGGGACCAGAACAGATAGACACACGACATTGACAAATGCCAATACGTTTGTCGTCACTCGTCAATAAGCCAACGCGACCCTCTGTGTCGGTATTCTCAGTAATGACGTCGATTTTTATGCTGGTGCTAACAAGGATTTTATATTATAAAAATGCGGGTTTTATTCATTCGATAGGTGGAAACAAATTCTTTTGAGAGCAACTTTGCTTCAGCATGAGATAGCTGAGCCAGTAATCCACTGTTCATTTCCGTCGAGAAGATGATCAACCACAGTAATTAGCAGCTAGCATTAGCAAATGAATGATGATATATGTAAGAAGGAACTGGAAGGATACCAGCCTGTTTAGAACGAAAGGGATTTGGGCTATGTCTTCTTTGTCAGGTGAGAGTTAAAGCAAGTTTAGTAAAACCAGTCACTCGGTCACTTTCTAACGTCTTATAACAAAAAGAGACGAGGCTATTTTAAAACCTGGGTTTGCTTTATACCATGTCTTGTAATAAGGGGGCTATATAGAGGGCTTGTTGATCTTTGGGCTTGTTTTAGCATGTTTGTTGTTTTCTATTGATCCACCAAAATTTAAGTATGGAATTTGTAGTATACATTTATTATTGAGTCAAATACAGTGACTTTCCCGTAAATGTGAAACGATGCGTGTAGTCCCAAGCCCCTCGGGTGCTCTCAATATTATCATTGTTTCTGTGCCCACCGACGCTCCGACATTTTCACAAGTACGCATCTGTAAAAATATTTGCCATATTTTGTACATGCCTTATTTTCTTTTGGAGATTATCTCATATTCTGTAGTGGCTCAAGTTTATTACTTATATTATATGGCAGAGCATTGTCAAGAGAAAATCGTTATCAAAAAGATTTTGAGAATATCGGGAATAAGGTTCAACTGTTATTGTTATTATTTATAGGAACTGGAGTAAAGTTATGCGTACATTTTGCCTTGAATTTTATCGTAGAGAGAGCTTTAAACTAGAATCATTTCCGTCAGTTGAAACTCTAAGCTTTGATATAACAACCATGTGATTTGTTGAGACTAAAAATGCTTGAGGCTCAAACACAGATATCACTTATCCATGAGATAAACATAAATAGAACTCATCGTTTCTTTATTAGGATTGCTAGTATCATGTATCCTCACATATTTTTAATTGTGATTAAAATAGCATTTCCATTCTTACCTAAGAATGTGATGAAGTAAAATCGGATAAGCGAACAAAGCAAGTAGGTACTGATATACAGTAAAAGTCAAGGCTTTTAGGTATGACAAAAAAATATAAGTTTCCGAATTATGAATAGCCTTACATAGCCCGAGTAAGGGAATCTAATCTAAATTATCAAATGGAGTCCATCTAATATCAATTCAACGTTGAATCAAAGTGCCGTAATGACGCTTCCCAAAGGAGGTATGCCACAAAATGAATGCCCGCAAATTACCCGACTGCGGAGACCTATCGACAGCAATTAATTGGAGAGAAACTTCGACTGCTAGTCGGCTTTGGGTATACAAGTGAATGAGAGCATCCATTTTTGTGGTTTTTAAATCGCGAAAACGAAAACTGTGGGGATTAACTTTGTTATGAGGAATAAATTGGCATTGTGGATGTTGGTCATTTTGGTTTTGTTATTCTTATTGCTTGGACGTAAAGTTTGTCTTTATTATCTACGTTGTGGCCAATGGACCTATTTTGTTTTTTTTTTTTAATTTTGGTATTCTTTATTTTTTATATGAATTTTTCACTTTCTGTCAGTAAATCGTTGACTTCACTCATGAACAAAAGAAAACGTGGAATGCATTTAATTATACTAGACGCCGGGAGAATTTCCACCGATACGTTGTCCACATCCCGTGTACCCGAACACAACGCTTCGCTTCATCGTTTCTTATACGAACAGCAAAGGAGTGGAACTCTCTTCCGGGGTCTGTGTTTCCCGACACTTATAACCTAGATGTATTCAAGGCCCGAGTGAATAAGCTTTTTCTGGGTAAGCGTGCTACATCCTCGGCCTCGTCATAACTCCTCATGGGGTCAGTCGAAGGTCAAACGCAAGCAAAAAAAAAATAGTCGAATGACAAATTGTCAAAATATTCTTACTTTCAAGTCTTTTTTGAAAATACATTTATTTAGTTACGTTGAAACCGTCTCCTCTCTCTCTCCTTTCCTGATATCTCTAAGTACCTAAGTTCTTCCATATCTTAGTCATCAGTATTCGTTTTAATATGAATGAGGAACAGTCCATTATCAAAACATTCTAATTATTCGTGTATTAGTATAGAAAACCACTCAATTTGCAGTCGAAACTTAGGTGTATTAGGATAAGGCGCGTCGTGAATCTTCGTTCGCACAGAAAAGAAAGTATGGCCCCGAAGATTAACGAAAGAATGCTTAAACCTTACAATCAACCTTAGATCACTACTATGAGGTTCATAATACACTGCAGCTGTTAGTTTCGTCTCACTCGCAAGTCACGCCCCTCCACACGGCGCGCGCTAATATGGCAGCAGCTGCCGACCAATAGCGTTTCCCGCGCTTTGAAAATGTATCTTCTGCGCAGGTACATCGGTAAGCCATATCAGTTGAGTACTACTGTACTTATCTTTAAATACTTAAAAGTATGTTTTCAGTAAATAAACAAACTTAATTCTGTTTACTTGGAAAATATTTTCCCAAGTTAATTTTAAATGTACACTAATACAATTTCGTTAAAATAAAACCTCCGTCCGCCATTCTGTCCCAGCCCAACACTAGAACGTACAAAGTCCCTGAAAGTCCGGACACTTGTCATGAGTTATCTTTTTCTTTCTAACCGGAGAGGAATCTTAGTTCTCCAGTATGTGACATCGACTTGTACCCCGAAACTGAAATGAGAAACGACATTAATATTTCATAATACAGGTCATGGTGAAATTACTCGACTAAAAAAATATATAAATATAATGAGAAAAAGAATGATAAATCTGACCATCAACTTGAAAGCCATAGTCTTTATATAAAATAGACCGCTTGCCTGCTTGTCATTCTTATACATAACCATCATCATATCAGCCTATGGATGTCTACTGCTGAACATAGGCCTCCCCCTTTGACTTCCACTTCGAACGCTTGCATCCAACGGCGCCCAGCGACTCTGACCAGGTCGTCAGTCCACCTGGTGGGAGGTCGTCCCTCTCGGTGCTTTCCAGTACGCGGTCGCCACTCGAGAACCTTTCTTCCCCAGCGGTTATCGGCTCTTCGAGCGATGTGGCCTGCCCATTGCCACTTCAGCTTACTAACTCTACGAGCTATGTCCGTCGTTTTCGTTCTCCTACGAATGTCCTCATTACGGACCCTGTCACGTAGAGAAATTCCGAGCATAGCTCGTTCCATAGCTCGCTGAGTGACTCTAAGCTTATTTATGCGGCCAGCAGTAAAAGACCACGTCTCTGTCCCGTATGTCATCACTGGTAACACGCACTGATTGAAGACCTTTGTCTTCAGACTCTGAGGTATTCGGGACGTGAAGATATGCCGTAGCTTCCCGAACGCTGCCCAGCCGATGCGCCTTTACATTTGCGAAAATTTAGTTCTCAATCATAATATATTAGTTTCATGTTTTTCAGATGAAAATACACATTCAAAATCTCGTACCAAAATGGAATAGAGGCAAAAAAAAAAACCTTATGCATAAATCTCGACCGTCATAGAAATACCCCTATAAACCTATAAAATAACAAATAAACAACCCACCGTGTACAATTTGATAAACCTTATATCCAAACAATAGAACTCAAAATTCATTGTCTCAAGTGTACCAACAAATTTTGCCAATGTAAGATATAAATATTGGAGTACAAACTTATGTTTACAGTTGCGATAGTCTTTACAGCATGGGCATATGGGTGATTTTAGAATGTTATATATTTTGAGTTATGGAACGCATAAAGGGCTATAGGCTGCCTGTAGGCTTTGTTTCGCACGTTTTTGATGACAGTAATGGGGCTCGATAGATGGACGATTGAGTGGTTATATCTAGCCGCTGTGTAGATATTAATTTTAAACGTAAAGTTTGTAAGAAAATATATTATAATAGGCCTTATATATATCAGTGCAACTACAACAATTGTTGGTTACAAGAATAATTTGATTGTTTTAATGATTTCATAAGCTATTGTTTGATTACTTCAGGACAATCATGTTCATCAATCACATCAAACAAAATAGAATGTATTTTAAATAACTCAATCCTTAACCTAAAAACTTGTAAATAAGTGCAGGTGCGTAACTGCGTTTTAAAACTTTATTAGCTTTTTGATCCAACCTCATACAGTTCTTATTTTTTTATGCTTAGTTATTGAAAACTATTGCAATTATTCCTTTAGTAATCCTGAATAAACCATTTTTCAAACATATATACATCCAAAAAAGATCTTATGAATATACATTTAAAAAAGATCTTATGAATGTCGAATGGTCCGACGTTATCAACGTCAATGACACAAACAGAGCTAATGAAGTTTTTACAGAAATCTTAACAGGAATCATTAGCAAACATACTAAAGAAGTTAAAATCAGTAGATCTAGTTATAATATAAAGCCCTGGATAACTCCAGGTCTCATGAAATGTATGCGCAACCGTGACCGTTTGCATTTACATACCAGGAATGACCCGGAGAATAAAATCCTTAAAATAACATACACTCGCTATCAAAATTTCTTTATAGATTTATTACGAAAGTTAAAAACTGAATACCAAGACAGAGAACTTAAAGCAAACAAAAATAACCCAAAAAAACTTTGGCGATCAATTAAGAGTATTTGTAACTTATCCCATTATAACAAAGAACCAACCGAATTATTATCATTGGAAGGTTATCTAAACAAGCAAGATTCCATTGATTCAATTAATAAACACTTTTCTACTCTGGGTCAACGACTGGCAGATCAAATACTTACCAAAATTAACCTGAGCGAAGCAGACCTTGCAAAAGCAGCTCGCGTTACTAGCTCTCCACGAGATTCTATTTTCTTATGTCCAACAGATTGCAGAGAGGTTGAGCAATTAATAATGCAATTACAAAACGGTAAAGCACCAGGTACTGATGGTTTCGGCAACTCTCTCGTTAAGTGCATTAAAAATTGTATTATACTTCCGCTCACGCACATATTTAATTTGAGTTTATTGCACGGAGTTTTTCCGAAAGATTGGAAAACTGCTTCGGTTTCACCAGTCTACAAAAGTGGATCTAAAAATTCTGTTGACAATTATAGACCAATATCGCTTTTAGGAACCTTCTCTAAGCTGCTGGAAAAATTAGTAAATACACGGCTTGTAAAATTTTTAGACTCTCATAGCTTAATATCTTCGCACCAGTTTGGATTCCGTAAGGGTAAAAATACAGAAGATGCAGTTACGCTACTCACAACTGCAGTGTCATCTCATCTTGATAATGGAAGATCTTGCGTTGGCATCTTTTTAGACCTGGCGAAGGCTTTCGACACTGTCTCCGTTCCTATACTTCTAAAAAAACTAGAGGGAATGGGAATCCGCGGAACCGCCTTAGACTGGTTTAGAAGTTATTTAACAGAGCGGAGGCAGTGTGTTAGAATTGGTCAGACTATAAGTCGCTCTCAGTCAATTAGATTTGGTGTACCACAAGGGAGTATCCTCGGGCCTACGTTATTCCTACTATATATCAATGACATTCATGATGTTCTCATTGAAAATGCTGATATTTTGTGTTACGCTGATGATACAGTAATTATTTTTCATGGACCAACTTGGCCAATAGTTTGCTCCTCTGCTGAGCTAGGCATGGTGCTTATCACTCAATGGTTACAGCGTAACCTACTTACACTAAATACTACAAAAACGAAGTATTTATGCTTCCATAAGACATCTGCTTCAGCTCCGGACGTAGATATCAAGATTAGAATTCATCACGTACTGTGCGATGATAATCCATGTAATTGCGAATCATTAACTCGCACAAATGTTATTAAATATTTGGGAGTGAATGTTGACGAGAATCTGTCATTTAAAATTCATATCGAGGCTCTGTCAGCTCGTATAAGAAAATTGATTAATGTTATGCGGAATCTGCGGTATGCTGCAAGTATTGACACCCTCACATCCGTCTACCATGCACTTTGTCAATCTCTAATAGTTTATTGCATACCATGCTGGGGCAGTGCCGCCAAAACATTCATTTTGCAAGCTGAGAGAGCACAGCGTTCAGTACTTAAGGTTATGCTTCAAAAGTCATATCGGTACCCTACTACAAATCTATATAAAGACGCCGGAGTGCTTAGTGTGCGTCAACTTTTCATTCTTAGAACTTCACTTTCGATGCACAGAGCAGTACTTACTTCTTCTAAATACGAGTTAGAGAGGAATCGCAGAGTTTACAGACTAAACATCCCTTCAGTAAATACTAAGTTTGCTCAACGGTTCGGTGATTTTGTGAGGATCTACGTCTATAATAAAGTAGTTCATTTTTGCGACGTAAGAAACAAAACCGTGTTTGAAACAAAAAATATTATGTTCAAATGGCTTTCTTCTTTAACATACGAAAAAACCGAAGAATTATTGAACAATTAAATATTATTTATGCTATACTGTTAAAATTCATGGCTTTTTCTAATTCACTTTTATTTGCATTTTATTCTGTAGTAGCTATTAATTAGACATTTATGTATATTCCTTTAAAAGTATCCTATATATTATATAATAAGTACTTGTCTATGTCCACTACCCGAGGTCAATAAATAATGTTAATCCGTTTTAAAATTCAGGTTTCCTCGATACAGGCTTGCCTAGTGAGGAACCCTTGATGATATCCATCTCAGGAATTGTATCTGCTTAATACAATATTATGTTACGGTATGAGTTCTTTTTGTAAAATTGTTTGTTAAGATTTTTTATACTTTATGTGTATCATTTGTACCTACTGTGTTGTATTTTGCAGCAATAAAAATATTTCATTTCATTTCATTTCATATTTCATTTCCAGATATATTATAAATGCGAAATAAATTCTGTTTCCTTGCTTGTTACATTGTCACGCCTAAATGCAGCTGAGCAGATAGGTATCCTATATAGGCAGATAGGTAGGTATGGTATGGAGACAGCAAGTATCTACTAATATAATAATAAACTATTTTTTCAATCTTGGCATGACACGGCTTGTTTATTTTGCCAATGTCAAGTTATAGTTTGTTCTAGTGACAATAAATCACGTAGTCCGCACTGTCAGTTACCGTCCATAAAAGTCACGTTTTAATAAAATGGTGGTCATTGTACTAAAGCTTTTCACGGACTTTTTGAGACAACTTGAAAAGTCACGATACACATGATTCATTTCATTTCACTTCACTGGTGCACATGGATTGATCTTTATTGGATAAAATACCACCGATAATATGCAATAAAACTCAGAATAGTCGAATTTATGAAAATAAAACGAAAACGCAACGTTTTTCTGCAAGTTTCTGCCAAAAAGTCTAAATGCAACTTTTTTAAATGACAGATTTTGTGTTTCTTAAACAAAAGCTTTTTATAAAAATGTTCCCTTATTCTATACAACCTGTATTGTCACTTGTTGATTGTTGAGTCTGTATTGCAATTCAATTATTATAAAAACAAACTAAAGAATTAAGTACACTATAAATCGATACTAAAAGGAAAGTTGGTTGAAGTCAACGCTGGGAACTTTCGAAGTGCCTACTTAGAGGATCTAAGTTATAAGATTTGTGAGAACTAAAAGAGTGTAAAGAATTGGCGTTAATAAACGCTTACTAATGCGTTTGCATTAACTATAAATTTGTATGTGAGAAATTAGTACCATGAGTATTCCGCTAGAGGCGCTGTGCCTATAGAGAAGTGTCGTAAACGCAAACGCATTAGTAAGTGTTTACTAACGTCAATTCTTTACACTCGGGGTACCGATTATTATTTTAGACCAAATGAAATACAATATTTTTGAAGATTTTTTCCTTTTTTTACATAAAATAAAGAGTTTTAGAAGCATTTTATTAAAGGAAATCAGTTCAATTAAATATCACCAGTTTTTTGAGAATATTTTTTCTTTAATTCTGTGTTAAAATTAATCAAATTTATTTTTTGAAGCTGAAAAAACATTATACCATAGAGAGTCCCAAACGATTTAAAATATTGACGAGCCAGATCACGATTAAAAAAAAATCCTCAACAACATAAATTATAAATAAACAACTGAATTGTTCTTAAAATATTAACTTCACTTTTCTCTTCTCCACTTTAGCGATAACTCGCTAGAAGCTGTCATCTTGTGCCACACTTCAGCAAGTAGGTCAAGTTGGCTGAAAAGGTTTAAGCGTAGATTTAGCCTTCCCAGTCTCTAGGAAATGGAACTTGAGTGTTCGAAGAAGGAATATTTCAGCTTTTAGTGCTTGTACAAAAGGTTCAAAATTGGTAAAACGTCAAAAAGGATTGATGGAGTGCCTTTATCGAATCCAATGGCTTATTGTTTGTTTTTTTTTTGTTATTATTATAAATTATAGTTAGGTATTTAGACCAAGTGAGTTATTTTTTTATAGTGCTAATTAAGTGTTGCCATGTCATTTATCATATTTCTTTCTTTTATACAATTGGTGATAGAAAATACACCATTGATTTTTGGCCTTGTTTTCTGTGACTAAATCTATGCTAAATAAAATGGAATAATGTCCATCATTAAAAATGTATTCTTGGGAGAAAGCAACGTATCCAGAAATACCAATAAAAATGCAAAAAAAACAAAATAAATTGACAGCTTCACGCTGTAAAGTTCAATTGCTAGGGTTGTCACCTTAAGATTTTTTAATAATTTATTAATTCAACAAAACTTCTTTGTTTCGATCGATTTTACTTGGCGTTGAAAGTATGAAAATCTATGAGATCATACTGTATAACATTTGAACCAAACTTGTTTACCCACATAGCTCGTAAAACCATTAAAGTGTCTCAAACAAAGAGTTCTATAGTCATTTTCAATAGATTATTTGTTAACATTAACAAACTATGGAAATTTCTGACTCTAGATTTATCAGACAAGATTTCTGCAGTTTGATTGCTGCAGTATATTATATCTTAATCACAATAGACAACCCTACATCTATCTCGATTCAAAGCAGGAAAAGTTTTTACTCCACTGTACAGGGTTTCCAACTAGCTAATTATCCGACAAGACCACTACGACAGAACTAAAAGCTAAGAGTATTTTTAATGAAAACTCTATTGATCATAAAGCTCAATGTCTTTATATACGCTATTAAACTTTGAATTCAGTATTTAATACTAAGTTCTAATACTAAATACTTTTATAGAGTTTATTTGCAGGTTTATGTAGGTTTTTTTTTTTTTTTTTTTTTATACCACTTAGGTGGCAAACAAGCATACGGCCTGCCTGATGGTAAGCAGTTACCGTAGCCTATGGACGTTTGCAACACCAGGGGTATCACTCGCGCGTTGCCGACCCTGAAGAAACCTCTTCACACCCTTTTTGAAGAACCCCATGCTGTACTCCATTGGGAAAACCACGGCAGGGAGCTCATTCCACAGTCCGAGCGTCCGCGGAAGAAAACTCCTTTTAGCCCGCACAGTTCGAAACAATTCTGGTTTCAATGTGTGTGGATGGACTCCCTGTCGATGGCGAGAGTTGCGATGGTGAAAGGTAGCCGTGGGCATCATGTCGAATAATTCCTTAGAACATTCTCCGTTGTACAAGCGGTAGAACACACATAACGAGGCAAAGTCTCTCCTCAGACTGAGTGGCTCTAAACCGCTTGTGACCTCGGGATCGTCAACAATTCTGATGGCACGTCGCTGAACCAAGTCTAAAGGCCCAAGCTGGTACTCAGGAGCTCCCGCCCATAGATGACAGCAGTACTCCATATGAGGCCGGACCTGCGACTTATAAAGTTGCAGCCTTTGCCCCGATGTGAAGTACTGCCTCGCTCTGTTGAGCACTCCAAGCTTTTTGGATGCCAGCTTAACCTTTTCCTCCAAATGACTTCGGAACATAACGTCGCTGGAGATGTCGACGCCAAGGATCCCGATGCTTTGACTGATGTTCAAGGAAGTGTTCTGGAATTTTGGAGCCACAGACCATGGTGTTTTCTTAGCGGTGAACGCGCAGGCTTGAGTCTTGGTGGGGTTGAAATGGACTAGGTTTAGTCGACCCCAATCGGAGACACTAGTTAGTGTACTCTCGATTTCAGACACCAGCCGTTCGCGGCTTTCCTCCACCTCAGAACGAGGGATATTTGCACGGCCCGTGTATTGAGCGTCCCCTGTACTGTCGTCCGCATAGCAATGAATGCCGTCAATAGACAGCATATCATTGATATGCAAAAGGAACAGTGTTGGGGACAGCACAGAACCTTGCGGGACGCCGGCATTTATGTCCATGCTATCGGAGCAGCTACCATCGACGACGGCTCTTATGCATCTGCTGGACAAAAATCTGGCGACCCATTTGCATAATCCCTCGGGAAGCCCGTATGCTGGTAACTTCGTGAGAAGACCCCTGTGCCAGACCCGATCGAACGCCTTCGCCACATCTAGGCTCACTGCCAAAGCCTCACCTTGACTCTCGATGGCGAGTGACCAACGGTGCGTGAGATACACAAGGAGGTCACCAGCTGAGCGACTATGGCGGAAGCCATATTGTCGGTCGCTCAACAACTCGTGATCCTCCGGGTATCTCAAAAGCTGCGTGTTGATCACACGCTCCATGACTTTGGAGAGAAGGGAGGTGATAGCGATAGGCCTGTAATTCGTCGGGTCTGATCTGTCGCCCTTTTTGGGCACTGGGTGCACGTGGGCAGTCTTCCACGAAGACGGTACTTCCTGTTTGGTGTAGGAAAGTGCGAAAAGACGCGTTAATACTGGACACAATTCAGGAGCACACTGCTTCAGCACCACTGCCGGTATGCCGTCTGGCCCACTCGACTTATGGATGTCCAGAGAAAGTAATTCCCGTCGGACCTCACGTTGGGTTATGCTTATCTCCGGCATGGAGCTGGCACACTGCGGGATGGTAGGCGGTGTGGCGCCCCCATCATCCAAAGTCGAGTTCGAGGCAAAGAGAGAGCCTAAAACATCAGCTTTCTTCTTAGCACTATGGGCCAAGTTTCCGTCCGGCTTACGTAGTGGTGGCAAGGTCGACTGGCAAAAGTTTCCCTCAGCAGCTTTGGTAAGAGACCAAAAAGCACGACTTCCAGAGGGAAGGCTAGTCAGCCTCTCACCAAACCTGCCGACGAAATCGAACTTAGCCCTGGCAATCATTCGCTTACTGGATCTCGAGGCAGCGTTAAATTTGCGTTTCGCATCTGAGACTAATGTTTTTAAACTTATGAAAGGAATATGTTCATTCAATATAGTCGATTGCATGTTTTGGAGTTGACATCCCTAATTTGTCTCATCACTAGAGGAAGATCTGTCACTCTGGCAGTAATTGAAAAAATATAGTCCCACACACTTATCTGGCCCGGTGAGAGAGGCGCTGTTATCGTATTTGGTGGAGTACGACCAAGAATCTTATATATTATATGGATACTGCGACTTGAACTGTCAACTGAGGATGAAAAATTTTACCTCTAAAACTTAAAAAAAGACAAATACTATGCATCTTTATCTCACTCTATCTTCAATCCAGTTGCTATATCACGACTTAAATTTCCCATAAGGGTAATAAATAAGAGAACATCTTTTAGAAATATTTTATTTTCCTTGTTTTACTACATTACGATTTAAGTAAATAAACTGATTAGTGTAAAAGAATGGTTAGTTTGTAAAAAAGTTGTTTAATTTATTAAACAACTTTTTTTTATCATATAATAAGTCTATCAAAACAATTAAAACTCCTTAAACTGATCCCAAAATGTAATGTCAATACTTTGGCAATACTGGTTCTGAAAATGGCAGATCTTTCAAATATTTTTATTACACTTCGATTTATTGTTGGAGATTTTCTGAATATCGATTGTGAAATTGTGTCTTCTGAAGTATGTATTGCGTGGTCAGACATTGCAAAAGTGTTTGGAATCCAAATACAACTATTAAATGGCATGGGTGAGTGTGCTATTACGATATTAAACATAATACAAACAAGTTGAAAAAATTTCGCATTCTAGGGAGAATTTGGGCTCGAATCATAGTTCCAATCATATTTTATAACTATGCAAACATTCTCATAACCTGTCCTCTTGGCTCATTACTGATTTATTAAGATAGAGTAACTTTCTTAAACATTTTATTTTTAGCTCTTAATATGTAAACAAAAGGACTGAAGTGACCATATTATTTTGATTTTCGTCTTTTTTGATGTGGTATTTTTAGGGTTCCGTACCAAAAAGGTAAAAAGAAACCCTTATAGTGCCCTCCGGGCTAAGCTTTACATTAAGTGACGACGAGTATAGGCGCAATTTTTTTTCTGGTGATGTAACTTACTATTATAAACTTACTTACCAAACGATTTCGTTAGGAAATGAAAATTATTTTTTTTTGATATTTTCGTTTCTTGTCCAAGCTTTAAACTATGTTTTACTCATTCCTTCTTTGACGCTGAATCGAATAAAATACGTATAAAATGGCCCGGCCCTAGAGTGTTTTTATGAAGTAGGAGGTGCGGAGGGAGAGCAGTCTCCGCCAGCTGTAACAAACCGCAGACACTGTGCACGGGTACAGGTATGGTCAGCGGTTTGTTACGCAATGGCGAAGAAACTGCTTTTCCCGCAGCGCCCCGGAGCCGTTGATATCCGAAAGTCGCTAAAATATGCCAATACTATTAGGAATTGTCACTTAATGTAAAGCTTTACCCCACTCTGTCCGTCTGTCTATCTGTCTGTCCGTCTGTCACCGCGGGATATTAGTTAAGCTTAGTAGTGAGGTCCGGTTTTTATAACAGTTATGGCCCAAACCAAGAAATATACATCTATCTATGGGAGGTTGGAATCCTTGTAAGCGAGTCAGACTCAGACACGCACTTATCCAATTCAATTTTGGGTGTGTATGTACCTACTTAAGTAATATTTATTTAATTTATTTTCAGATTTCCCAAAGATCCAAAAAGAAGGCGACTAAATAATATACGCCTTAAACAAAAAATTTACGAGTCTGCAAAGATATGCAGCCTGCATTTTAAAGAAGAACATTATAATAATATAATAGGATAATGTATTATCATGTGTACCTAATTGGACTCTCTTCTTATTGGAAATTATTTCTCTAAATTAATTTTCAGAATCAGATCAGATATTAATCTGACGCCCGCCGGAAGGCACTTTCTTCATACATTTTGTTCTAGACCCCGCATACTATCCGAAAATTCTGACGTGTCTGACGTTCAAAAATGTATGAGCAAGCGGGAGTCCGAAATTTTCTGACAGAAAATTTCTTATAGTATGCGGCCGGTCTAAGAGTCAGTCAGTCGTCCTACGTACTCGACACGCATAATGTACCTCATTGTTTTCCATGTAATATCAAATGTGAAATTGCGAAATATATTAATATAGTGTTCAAACTGGAGTTTAAGTTCTCTTATACACGTGAATATCAAAAGAGTCAAGAAAGCCATCCAATGACTCGTCCCGTGACCCGCTTGAAGTCTTAATGCTAATAGAAATCTAGTGAAGTTCATTGCAGTTTTAGTAGTAGCTGACTCCAATTCCCATTCGTTCCCGAGGGATTTATGGTTTTCCCGGGATTAAATTATCCCATGTGTTAATAAAGGACATATTCTAACTCTGTGTGCAAAATTACATCCAAATCCGTTCAGCCGTTGCAGCATGGGCGTGATTGTGGTGTGACAAACATCCAAACTTTCGTGCATTAGGGTCCGCAAACTGCAAATGAGCTGAATACACCTGGGCTAGGCTGTATACGTATATAATTTAATGAAACTACAGACATTTATTGAGCTGCCCTGCCAGAAGTCCGAGTGGGACCAACTCAAATAGGAAAGTATTCCTAGTAGGTATTCTATAAAAATACCTAACACAAGGAAAAATGAGACATTCTTCACACACAGCTATTTGACTGATCCCAAACTAAGCAGAGCTTGTGCTATGGAGACCAGATATGAGATAACTGATATACAACATAATATACATGTACATGTTGCACACAAATGCATGTCCTGGGTGGGACCTGCGGCGTAATAGTTGGAATTTTAACTAACGACACAAACTGGACTGGCCCGTCAATATAATATGTATATGTCCCAAGTTTGTCCCGAATTAGCAAGCAGTGTTGTCGCTGTAAAGAGAGAGAAAGAAATACATACGTGACGTCATTGAAGGTGAAATTTTTCATCCTCAATTGACAGTTCGAAATGCAGTATCCATCTAATATATAAGATTCTTGAGTACGACCAATGGCGAAAACAGGCAGATTGACAGTTCAAACTGGCGTCGTTAGTTGCTCTTTTGGCCACCGGGCCAGATAAGTTTGTTGCGCTATAACGTCTTGTAACTTCAATCAACCCTGTTGCCAAAGATTTTCATAGGGCATCGTGCCTCTACCCAGTTGGATAGTCAGCCTTACTAAAGCATGACATTTAATATCACTCCGCTTGAGGGGCTCCTGAGCAAATCGCACTCAGTTCGTACTGCGCACGGCTGTCATCGCGTCGTACTCGCTGTACTGATTAAATAAAAAATACCAACTAGCATATTAAAATACTGTCACAACACTTATAAAAACCAAGGAAAAACTAAAAAACTAACCTTCCATGTGTAAGTATTGCGATTTAGTCACTTTTAATTACCTAAACTTATTACTTTTAAATACTGTCAATTATGGAATTATTTCGTGTTCCCATAGAGGGGACTATCCTTCTGGACGTTTTAAATTCTTTGCCTGTTGCATATGTCGGTCTCAGAAATTGATTTGTATCGATTGTAAAGCTGTTAATTTTGCTTTGTAAGAGTATTTGTATCCAGTGGAAGGTGGATACAATAAAATCATCTGTGGATATAATAATTATTTGCCACAGGGTATCGGTCGGGCATCCCTTTTAAAATTGTGCGTGTATCAAGTGATCACAAAATCTGTTGGACCATTCCATTAGGATATTTCCGCTATGCTATGAACCAGCCCGCAGGTCCTCATCTAGCAGCACTCGCTCTCCTGGACTGGAGTTGAGTGCAGGACACACGTCTCCAGGCGACGGAGCTGCAATATTTGCTGGAGGTATCTATTCAGTTTTTAGATACTTATTAGACCACCCAGTTTTAAACCCACAACCTGGTAACTTGCGTGGCTACCTCCAGGTACCTAGTTCAGGTATCGTGACGAAACTCATAGTCCTATTTAGAAGATCTTGGCTTGTGTCCATACTGGTTGCCTGCAAAGTGAATATGCTTCTGTTATGCAAGCGTGTTCTATCAAGCTTCATCATCATCCTTTATGAGACAATCAGCCAAATGCAAGAGAATTATTAACGCATGCGCAAATGTTTGTAGGCAACGGTGACCGTTTACCATCAGGTGGAACCGAGTTGAAGAGAGCTGGGAGGTAGCCAAAGTAAATCCTCAAAGCAAACCCGTCGTATTTATACTCGTTGGTCTTGTCTGGAGAAGAGAGTAGGGTCTGATGATGGAGTCGAAAGGAGGACCCTACCAGGAACTTCGAAGCGAGGTAGAAATTAGCGTTTATTCTCTCAAAGAGCAGCTCAACTGGAGAACCTCCACCTTATGGAATACCGTAACCAAATAACTTTATGTTGATTTCCTGTGCGTGAATAAGGTCCCCAGTGCTCATTGGGGAGGGGAAAGAGTCGGTAACATGTGAATGATGCTTATATAGTATGTTGCAAGCGTCCATATAGCTACGGTAACCGCTTACCATCAAGCGGTCCGTCAGCTTGTTTACCGACTTTGTCGTATAAAAATAAAACAAACTGTCAATATTAGGGTGCTTCAAAAATACAAATAAGTAATGTAGTATAACGAATAAAAAAGTATGTGAATGTATTGAGAACTAAATAAGCAAATTTTAAAGATGCCAGTTTGCAGCGGACCGCAGGCAGCAGCAGCAGGCGACACTGTCGCCGCGTCACTTCTTCTTTTTCTTTCGTTTCTGTGTATTACGATGGGACGTGTCGTTAGCTATGAAAGGTATTTCATATAATAGTAATATGTACATAGAAACAAGCGGCGCGGCGAAAATGGCGCGGCGACAATGGCGCGGCGACAATGGCGCGGCGACAATGGCGCGGCGACAATGGCGCGGCGACAATGGCGCGGCGATAGTGTCGCCTGCTGCTGCCTGCGATCCACTTGGAATCGGCACCTTTACGCTAAAAAGTATACAAAATAAAATAAACGTAAATAATACGTATATTTTGACACATTTGATCCTATACCAATCGCAGTCTCCAATAAACGAACAAGAACTTAAGTCAAGCAGATAAAACCACTGGGAATTGAAGCGGGCAATAAATTTACACATCGAAACTTCCTGAATAAAATACCTACCGAGTAAATTAGATTTTACTTTACCCCAGTTGTTTTTACTAGAGAAATAAATATAAAACGTATTGTTAGTTACGTTTGTTTGTAAATATTACAAGAATAATGAGATAAAGTAACATGAGTGGCGTTGTTATTCTTTGCTTATTTTATTTAATAACATCATCGCAAAGGTTAAAAGATTTTTATATAATAATATTGTTAAGCTTCTAAGTGAGCAAGTAAAATTGTATATTCTTCGTTCGTAATACAATAAAATCATAAATGAATGTTTCTGAATTTTTGTTAGAGTACGGCCACCGAAAGACTGCGTTTCTGACACCTGTTAATATTGGCCAAATCACGGAATCGGCTGATCTGATCAGGATGGGACTTTGATTAAAATATGCCTAAGAAAATACTGAATCACCTGTGAAAGTCCAATCGCAATAGGATTAGTAATTTCCGAGATTAACCCAATATTAGGAACAGATGTCAGAAACCTATTTTGTCGGCCGCAGCATTGTACTTAATCACATCAACCCCGATCAGATTTAAATGAAACATAGCATTTAGGTAATAAATGCCATGGATTAACATAAACAATAAAAAAGCGGGCAAATCCTTGGGGCAGTATTTTATAAAAAATGCTGTCAATTGAAATTATGCCGTTTTGGGTCAGAAGAAAGGGATAAATGGCGAAAATATACAACCTAGTTTGATAAAATGATACAAGAGAAACCGCTGGTTTAGTTTAGTTCAAGTTTTATATCGAATAAAAGCGGAAAAGGAATACATTTTCATTTGAAAAGATAAAAGAGCCAAGTTTGCGAGTAACCAAAAACTTAGTTAACAGGCTAATCTTAAGGAAAACAAATGCTTTTATTTCAGAATAAAACGATTTGGGACATAGAAATGTTAGCAAAATGTTTAGAACTCCTCCAGTTTTCTATATCTTTTTTTTCTAATTATAGATGTCTGAGACAGTTTTAAGGGTGTGTCCAGCAAGGTGTGTGCGCGGCGTTCGCTATGTATGGTCGCACCATAAGAGTAACAAGAGATATACATAATATGAATACTAAGAACATACGATGGTGAAAACTAACACATGAAATTGTGCCCTGATCACGGCGAACCGTTTATCTGATGGCATACAATTATATGTTTAGTAATTTCGATCCACTTTTGTATCAAATTTTTAAGAGAGCCTAGGCTCAAAACAGCTCGACGTATCTCCACCTTACGGAATACTGCAGCCAAATAACTCTATGTTGAGCTCATTAGGGAGGGGTGATTATTCGGTAACGCGTCAGTGATGCCCAGTATGTTGCAAGCGTCCATAAGATTGCTGTAACCGCTTACCATCAGGCGGGCCGTAAGCTTGTTTACCGATTTCGTCTGACTTTAAAAGAACGGCGATACTGTGCAACCCTTTGTGTGTACATTTGACTCGCTCAACACCTTTTTTATTCGGTCAATCTATACCACTTCTGAACTCATTAAAATTTCTATGTGTTAGGCTTTTATTTGGGCTATATTGTTCGGGACAATAGGCCATCGTTCAATAGGACCCCCCTTGATTAGAAATAATGGTATGTTATATGAAAATGAGAAGGTATGCTTACTTACTAAGGAATTTAGATGAAAAGAAGAATATTAATTCGATATTGATAAAAGAATAACCGTAATATCTATAGGATTATTGGTTTGAATATTAGATATTTTTTTCTCTATTTTAAATCTACGAGTATGTACAAATGGAGACATCGTGAGGAAGATACTTATAAGAAAATTAACGCAACATACAGCCCTCTACTATGGACTTCTTTCCTGCATTTTACAAGAAGGCTTTATAAATATATAAAAAAACCGTCCAAGTACGAGTCGGACTCGTACTTGGAGGATTCCGTACAATAAAAATAATAATGTAACCTTACTCTTTACTGTAAGATGAATAGGCGCAAAATTTCAAAGTACTAAAATTTACCTTAATTTTCAACTTTTTTATTTTTCGGAATTTTCCCTTTACTTGTACTGTAAGACCTTCGTTTTTGGCAAATTTCGTGATTCTACGTCAACGGGAACTACCAGGTTTTCGACCCAAAACCTGAAGGGTACTTCCGGTTGACCTAGAATTTTCAATTTTGGTTAAAAGTAAGGTCTTACAGCAAAAGTAAAGGGAAAATTCCGAAAAATAAAAAAGGTCGAAAATTAAGGTAAATTTGGTACTTACAAGTTTTCGCGAAATTCTAAATTTGCCCATATCTTTTTATTGTGTTGACTCAGGACCTTGATTTGTATACACCTAATAGGGACTATAGACCTCAGTATCTGGTATACATTTCAACTTTACTAGGTCCACCCGTTCCTGAGAAAATCGGTGGTGGCACACGGACAAACAGACGGATAAGAGAGTGATCTTATAAGGATTCCTTTTTTACCTTTTGAGGTACGGAACCCTAAAGAAGGTGAAAATAAATCGTGTTGAAAAACATTACCATTATTTTAGCTTCGTGGTAGACGAATAAAAAGCTACAGAATAAAAAAATAACTTATCAAATTACCAAAGGTGTAAAATAATTAACAACAAAATATAAAAAGCGACTTATCATTTTAGATCACATTAAAGCGTTAACAGCTTATCAAGTTTCGAAAGGTGTTACCGATTAATAATCGAATGATCTGATTTATAATAAGTGTTGGGAATATCGAATGACCAATCGATTATCGATTTAAGTAAAAATCTTGGTTGAGCATTAATTTTGATATTTATCTTGCGACCGTATCTTGGCCACCTACCGACTGCCTCGTTGAATTAATGACTCGATATTAAAATTCAATTGATCTTATCGATTAAAATAATATAAAAAAACATTATTTCGTTGTTATTTTTACCTTAATACGTAAGCGATTAAAAAGTTTTATCAATCGACCACAATGTGAAGTTCCATCAGTTTAGATACAAAAAACAAACTGTCATTTTCAATAGAAAACAGTCGTTGAAGAAATAACTCAATCGAGTATTTGATTTAGCGTTCAATTATTGGTGAGACTGAGAGCGCGGTCGACCTCTTTTTTAGAAAGTACAAAACCCCGAACGTTTATTAGCGTAGATAATAGTAAAATAACTTAGGCAAAGTCACAGATAAATGCAAGTAATCTTAATGAAACTCGACAAAGAATTCCGAGCCAATAAAATGCCTCTTTCGATAAATTTCTCAATTAACAGTCTAACTTTATTTAAATGTATTTCACACTTACATTCCTTTTAAACCTTTTATTTAGCAATGTTGTGAACTTGTGATAGTAAAGTTGCAAATTTATCTTTGTACCTCGGGTATTTTTAACTTAAAGACCGGTTGCACGCACGTACTTAGTCTTAATAGTGATTTGCAAATGGATTGAGATAATTAAGGCGCCGATCCCACACAGAGAGTTCTGGAGTTCCGCGTTCAAAGTTCTGAGTTCCGCGTTCACAACTTTACATACATACAGCGATCGACCAGTATAGAGTTCTTAGGCGCCGATCCCACAGAGTTCTAGA
This sequence comes from Polyploca ridens, assembly GCA_951394255.1. Lineage (NCBI taxonomy): Eukaryota > Metazoa > Arthropoda > Insecta > Lepidoptera > Drepanidae > Polyploca > Polyploca ridens. The sequence continues at coordinate 5,524,415 of OX596269.1, read as the reverse complement.
GTTCTGCATTCCGCGTCGACATCAGCTATGCGGCGTCTTTAAAAGTAAAAAAAGTGTATGACGTGTGATTAGTAGCGAATATTGCAGAACTCTAGAACTCTAGACTGCTTCCTGTGTGCTTTAGTGAACGCGGAACTCGGAACTCTAGAACTCTTTTCTGTGGGATCGGCGCCTTATGGTAAATGGGCAAATTTGTATGGAGCTTGTCCTAATGGCAGCCAGCAATTTTTTTTTCTATTAGACACTAATATATTAACAAAACAATACTCAATCAATTATTACAATATGTACATTAGATATTTAATACATAATTAACCTATATTATCCTAGAAAAAGAGGAAGGAGGACGGACCGATATTTTGAGATTACATCGTTTTAAAATTAATTGATTAAATAAATAAATAAAAATGCAAATATGAAAGCTTATTACTAACTACCATCTGATATTTGGAACTTCTACTCTCTACCTCTACAACAAAGGTATTTGTTCCCGAAAACGTATCAAGATGAGTGCAGAATGATTTCTTCAAAACGTATCAAGATGAGTGCAGAATGAGTTCTTCAAAATGAGTGCAGAATATCATATATTTTCACGAATGGCACCACCAGCTGCACGTTAAGATTAAAAACGAGTAAATGAGCTATAAATCGGTTTCCACATTAACCGATAAATCGCAAAGCGTTTGTTTGCTGAAATCGTTCGGAAAATCTATCTGGTGATAAAACTGAGTGCGGTCGAACCCTCGGGCTCCCATGGTGGACGCCCATACTACTGTACTGTTGGGAAAACGAATGAGAAGTCAGTGAGTTGACTCATTATTTGGTGTGACGTGGTGTATATCACATCACTCCATAGCTCCAGCGGCTCTACCTTTATAAGGTGCAGGTTAGGCCATTTGCTTCGGTGAAAATAAATAAATAAATATCCTGGAACATTCCTCACACACGGTCATCTGATCCCAAACTAAGCAGAGCTTGTACTATGGAAACCAGATAACTGATATAATACATATACTACTTTTTGTTTGTAAATACATACTTAATATACATAATTACACCCAGACTCAGAACATACAGACATGTTCATGCACACAAATGCATGTCCTGTGTGGGAATCGAACCCACGACCTACGGCGCGTAAGGTGAATCTTAACCAACTGCGCCAACTGGCCCGTCTAAAGGTGAAAAGGTGGGCTACACTGACGGAAAAGATAAACCAAAACTTTTTGACCTGGTGCCATTGTGACTTCACTATCATCACCGATCCTCATAAGTACCTCTGATGTCCACGATATGATTACAGTAGTACCCAACTGATATGGCTTACCGATATACCTGCGCAGAAGATACATTTTCAAAGCGCGGGAAATGCTATTGTTCGACAGCTGCCGCCATGTTAGCGCGCGCCGTGCGGAGGGTCGTGACTAGCGAGTGAGACGGAACTAACAGCTGCACTGTATTACGAACCTTATAGTAGTGATTTAAGGTTGATTGTAAATTTTAAGCATTCTTTCGTTAATGTTCGGGCCATATTTTCTTTTCTGTGCGAACGAAGATTCACGACGCGCCTTATTAGTTGGGTAATACTGTAATGTGTTCTTTATTGTCAGTTAACTATGAAATTGCTATAAGGATTAAGAATTAACCCCTTCTTGCACAAAATCAAACAGCACATGAGATTCTTCGAAAAAACGCGAAAAGAGCTCTTGAAGGAAGGCAACACATTGAGCGGCGGCAACCACATCTGACATAAGAGATTGTTAAATATCACGTGATATTTCGATTTGAAATGTCAATCCCATATAAAGGTTGATCGTGTACTAACGATGACGATTTTTCATAACCATCTTGTCTAGGCACCCTGGTTACACACCTTAAAGAAATAGGTACAATAGGATCTCTCAGAAATAACAACCGAAAACTTCCATAACTTATTTATTTTTCGTCACTCAACTATTAATTATAAATACAGCTTGTAATATGCCCCAAGATCAATACTCGGTGTCCTATGACCGTTCGGCGCCAACTCCCATCAAAAAGTGTCCGATCTCCGCCGCAGTGTTCCTAGTCCAAAAAGCCCCTTTTATCTCCCAATTTTGTTAAAATATATATTTCTGCAGTCGGTATGGCCAGTGCAATAATCTTAAACCATCATAATTTTATTAATATTATCAAAACCTTACAGTACGTGTTTGGATACAACATATGACATGGTCATGAGATTATGGACCAAAGCAAGCAAAATCCGATTAAGCAACTGAAACATATAAGTTTAACAGAGGTTTAACAATGGTAAGACCTCTGGTCAGTCAAGATGACTCCGCGATTGGTAACGCGGACCCTTTGATCGGTAAACGGGGCCCATATATCGTGAGTGGAGCTTAGTTTGTTTAAATGGAAATACACTGCGAGGCAAAAATAATGAATCACTTAAAAAATCTTGATATCTGCCAAAACTGTAGAGAGAGATATTGGCGTATACAACTATTTACGGTAATGCGTGTTTTAACCTCGAAGGAGGTTTCACTTGTACAAGTTTAAAAAAAATAAAAACTAAAATGCAAAGCTTGATTTTTTTTATTGTTTTTATCATCTCAACAGAGATTATAAACAACTGGCAAATGCCTTGCATGCTTTGCAATAACTTTTTTTCTGTGAGAAATCTTCTGAAGCCTATGTAAAACAACTCATCAAAATAACATCGCATGAATAGTAGTAATTCGTAGCATTCGTTTTAAACAGATAAACATTGATTTTTAAAGTGGCCCGTTATTTTTGCGTCCGAGTGTATTGCGGCCGCACGATGGATGGATGGCCGATAAGTGATTCTGATATATCTTGTTTCTGGCTTCCTATTTTGATGGGAAAATTGGTTTTGATGTTCCATATTGAATTTGGAATGATAAAATTAAAGAAAACGTCTAGGTTTTCCTATTGACTGTAAAGATATTTTTGAACCGAGGCTCGATTCTCAGGGAAAGGTGATGTTTCTTTTGTTGTCACGTTGGACTTAAATATAATTTTCGGTGAAGATACGGGTTTCAGTGATGAGCCTCTGCCTCTCTTTGCGGAGAATATAATATAAATATATTTTAAATAACCTATTTTTTAACAATCAAATAATTGGTTAATCATCACTATCATCAGTACATAAGACAAAATGAAGTCACTTTCCGCGTCTGTCTGTCTGTCTGTTTATCCGCTAACTCCTTCTAAACCACGCAACGGATTTTGATGCGGTTTTCACTATGAGTTAGATCATTTTCTCAGGAAGGTTTATATATATAATACATCTATGTTATATATACCGAACATATAAAAAGTCAATGTTTCGTAAACCCATAGAATTGTTTGCGCTTTCTTTGCTTACCCGACGAAATCGTAGCCCGGGAAACGTCCCTGATAAGTCAGTACATAATATACTAAAAATATAACATACATTAATAACAGACTAATTAATAAGAGACAAAGTTTAAAAAAAACACTGAGTAGTCACACCGAAACACAAGAACTCCTAAACTACATTATTTCATAACACACATAAAATTACCCGGACATGTGTTTCGAAGTAGCACCATAATCTAGTTTCTGTTGAAAATTTTCTACAAGAAACAACAATAAAAGTAAAATGACGCACAGCACAGAGGCGAGAGATTTTCCGAGATAACTCTCTATTCGAGAATTGTTCAAATCATAACGGGTAGATACAGTGACAGTGACAAACGGGCTGCCTCGAGAGAGAGAGATAGAGCTTGGTGCAAGTTAAGAGATGTTATTGACCTAGTTTGGTCCTATTGTTTTTAACAGCCCAGAACCAGTAGGCAAGATGTTTGTAGACAATCATCATCGTTAGTCGTTTACTAACGATGATGATTGTCTACAAATCAACCTTTGTATGTGACAGACATAAGTGATTGTTAAAAAAGGTTGATCGTTTACTAACGATGACGATTGTCGATAACCATCTTGTCTACTGGCTCTGGGCACAACTTTGTATTTAGTGTTATTGAGAAACATGGATTTTGATGTGATTTTCATAGTTACTTAGGGGTTTAGGTTTTTGTCTCATTGTGCTGCGAAATGACAAAAAAAAAAAGTCAAGAAACAAAAACAAACACGCACGGAATCATGGGCATGAGCTAATTCCTTAGTATTTACCATATACAATTCATTATTTCTTAAATCTCTGACTTCTGTTTTGTAAAATAGATGTTCCTTGAACACTGTCATAAAAAGTATCTCCAACTTTTTCAGAAAACATAATATATAACAGAATAGATCATAACAAATTAGAACAGAGTATTATTTTGTTGTCTTTGTAAATTAAACTATAGAATAAGAAATTTGTCAAAATAAAAAGGAATAGTAGAAAAAGGTTACTAGAGTAAGAGAAAAAAGCACTACTCTTATTACTTGCACGGTTACAGCAACACCTATCTGTAGTTGAACATCTTGTTTCAAAGAAAACTCTGAAGCATACGTAATTTTCTACAGTACTTATGAGTGAAATGATAACGCATAGAGCTTGGTAACAAAATGAATTCAAATATAATATATTTTCCACAAGAATTGTGAAAAATAATTTATTTTTTATTTTTTTAGTTGCGCCTGCGGTTTCACCCGCGTTCCCGAGGGATATATTGATTTCTCGGGATAAAAAGTATCTTTATGTTAATCCCGAACATATTCTACCTGTGTGTTCTATCCGTTGAGTTATTGAAGCGTGATTGTGGTACAAACATCCAAACTCACTCAGTTTGTGTGTTTGTGAATTTGGATGCAACTTCAAAAGCAAACATCCAAAAATAATATTAGTGAGATAATTACACAGATTACAGAATAAAAGGCAGACGGAGCGCGCGAAACACCAAAGTGAAGCCAAAAAAGCAAATACAAATTCAAAATCAGATAGATACCTGGTATTCGTTTTTTTATTTTTTATATTTTTTGTTTAACAAACTTTATTTAACAAAAAACACTTCTTTCTTATTAAAATGTGGTAAATAAACTGTTTCTAATGTTTCTGCCATATTTCGAAATGTCACAGAAGCGAGAATCGGGTCCCTGTTTCTCACTAAAAGTCTAATGGGACATATATGTCAAAGATACTAGAGTCGGGGCCTGATGTCTAATGTGACATCATGTCGAAAACGCGACCGCGGCCTACTCTTTCTCCTACTCCTCGAAATCGGTAACCCTAAAATGTCACAAGCTAAAACTAATATATCCATTGTCGTGAATAGCAAAGAGAATGCGACTCAGTTGACAAGTTAGGGTTGGTCCCTCGTGTATAGTGGATCTAACCCTTTATGTTTCCGAGATATATCACACATGGGAACAGAATGAACTTGCGTAACCTGCAATGCTTTTAGTTTTCTATCGATTTGTTGAACAAAGGAGTTACAGTATTACCCAACTAATAAGGCGCGTCGTGAATCTTCGTTCGCACAGAAAAGAAAGTATGGCCCCGAACATTAACGAAATAATGCTTAAAATTTACAATCAACTTTAGATCACTACTATAAGGTTCATAATACAGTGCAGCTGTTAGTTCCGTCTCACTCGCAAGTCACGTCCATCCGCACGGCGCGCGCTAAAATGGCGGCAGCTGCCGACCAATAGCATTTCCCGCGCTTTTAAAATGTATCTTCTGCGCAGATACATCGGTAAGCCATATCAGTTGGGTACTCCTGTACTGACTTATTTCATATTCTTCTGTAGTAAAAGACACAAATAATTCTACAAGATTCCTTCTTGATTCAGAATTAGTAGCATTTCTTAGCCTAGCTTCATTTGTAAACCGAGGACTACAAATTCATTTGTGTCCTGATTTGATTTCTAGGTGCTAAAATACCAAGTGAAATTTGTTGTCTGTTACCCATTACCCGGGATCGTGAGCCCTAGGGAATTTAACAAGACTCACATCTGATCACGTTGAACTAAAATAACCTTCGCTTTGAAGCTGAACGAATCTTCAACGATGATGAAGTCTTGCTATCCAAGAAGGTTGCATCTACTAGAAATCACATTACAAATAGTTTTAATGCTTATTAGAGTGTGTGCTTGTTTAAAATTTGGTCCATGATACAATTTTAATAATTGACCAAATTGAAGTATCATGTTTTGTCTTCAGATATTTTTGTATAGCTTTGACATCATGGTAGCATAGTAAATTCATATCAAAAATATCTGTTACAAATAAATCAACATTCATGAGTAGATTTGGAGGGTTCAAAAAGGTCCAAATCAACTGCTCAAGGATGACATATAAGAAATATCGGTGAGCAAAATGTATTGCCACCTTTAGATATTCTACCAAATTTTCTGCAAAAAATGTATATTCATTCATTTAGTATTCAAATGAAGTATATTAAAAGAGGACTGTTAGAGCCCGTAAAGGCGGGTACTGATGGTACTGACCAGCGTTATGGGGTATAATGTAACGTGTTAGGTACACTGTGAGCGTAAGTGCACTCAGTACGGGGAAACAAGGCGCTCGCAACGAGTAGTTGACTTATACAGGGTGTATTTCGCATGGTAACACAAACTTCGCGAAAAGCCTACACCTAATGCCACAAATCAAATTGTGAAAGTCATTCACCTCGCTAATGATCGGTTATATAAATTGTCATTTTCGAGCGCGCAATGTATTGTGAACACCGCGATTTAAACGCGCGATAACGTTGTGCCTACGTAGTATGTCGCTGACTGCAGGCGAAAATCGCCATAAGACACCGTTTCTAGTTTTATTTACATTGCTACTTTTAGTGAAAGTAATGAATTAATAACTTATTTATTTTAAATCTCTTTGGGTTAGGTAAGAATAACGATTATGAACAGTCAAAAGTAAAAAAAACTCAAAAAAAAAAAATTTTGGGAAACCGACGAAAAATTCCAACATCTGGGGGGGTCCAGAATCATGTCCTGGACCCATGGTATCCGTTTGTGCGGCGATGTCCCTTACACGCTGTATATTAGTAATTTTAACACACGGCGTAACATACCATGCTCACTGCGAAAGGTACATTACGCCCAGGGGGGCTAAAAAGGAAGCTAAAGCAATATTGCTAACGCAATTCATTTTTTCGAATTCTCGGCAGATCCTACGTAATTTCAATATTTTTTGGTATACTAGTCACTCATTATATACAATTCAATTCAATAAAAGATTCGGAATGGTTGAATTGCATAAGATCTGCCGTAAATTCGAAAAAATGAATTGCGTTAGCAATATTGCTTTAGCTTCCTTTTTAGGGGGGCTGTAACACCGATCAGTAGGTACACCAACGTTTAAAGGTGGGTACTGACCAAGTGGAATTAAGATCAATGCCAACTTCGTGGGTCCAATGTTGGCAGGCAATGCTTCACGAATTTCGCTTAAAAATAATGTAATTACTTTTAAACTTCAAATCTCGTAAACCATATTGAATTCATTCGAGTTAAGACACCAGGGACGAACCATATCGCATTTTACGTGAAATACTGAAGCGACTAGAAACTACGTGACCTGGTTAACGTATACTTTGGCCAGAGGATAAGCATTGCCATTCGACGTGGCAATGCCGACATTCTGGGCACGGTAGCTACTGGCAACGATTTAAATCACTTGTAATATGTGTTTCTTTCCTAACTTTACTAACAGTTGTAACTCGTGGTTTCATACGCTTTTTGAGAACTTTTGAGGAGACTTGCAGATATTCAACGCAGCGTATTTTGCTTTAATCAGTTTCTGGTAGATTTGAACCCAGGACTTTTGACGTCACTACCACAAATCTATCATCGCTTTATAATTTTTAACCCCAGACGTTGAAACAGGTTTTCAGAAACTTTCATAAACTCTCGTTCGAAAAGCAGATGGAACCATAATATTTTTCGCCTAAATGCAATTTTCGCTTCACCCGCCTGCACTGCATTGTGAGTGGACGATAAATTTAATCTCGATGAATAATAACGATAATGCACTATTATGCTTTAATTATTGCTCGTAACGGTTTTTCCAATAACTGGATAAACGGAAACTATCGAATTGGATAATTTCTGGATCCTTCCTTTGTTTGATAATGTATGAATGTAACGGTTATCTGTTTTGGCTGATTTTTATTGTCGGCATTTCATTTTAATTATCATTTTTCAGTATCTTTTAAGGTCATTCGAACGTTGAGGTATTTTTAACCGACTTCGAAAAAAGGAGGAGGTTCTCAATTCGGTTGTACCTATATATTATTTTTTTATGTTTTTTACCTCATATCTTCGTCATTTATTAAAGGATTTGGAAAATAACCAACTTCAAAAAAAGGAGGAGGTTCTCAATTCGGTTGTATATTTTTTTTATGTTTGTTTCCTCATATCTCCGTCATTTATTAACGGATTTAGAAAATTCCTTTTTTATTTGAAAGGGTACACTTTCCGTTTGGTCCCATTGTCATCAGATCAGGATTTGATTACTTCTTAGTTTACTTTGAAGTCGGTTTAAGTTTTTTGTAAAACAGTCCAATTATTTTCCAGTAAGTTTGAACCTATTTTGATAATACTGAATTAACTAAAGATCTTGTCTCCAAAATATATGTTAAATTACAACTATCAAAGTAACTAATGAAATATATCTTCTAAATGCATCTTCAAATATTAGCAAATGGATGACTAAACGTCAAAGCCTTTAAGCATAGGCATAGAGAAATTAAATTACATTTGGAGGTAGGACTTTATGAGTGAAGGTCTATGTATGTCAGAGCGAGGCAAAGACGTGTACGATATGAGGTAAAGAATTTATAAGGATAAACGATACAGTGTAAAAATAAATAACTGACGATTAGTATGTTTCCTCAATAAAAAATCATATTGTTTATGAAATGATTGTGCTGTCAGATGAAAAAAGATTAACAGCCATATAAAGTGATCGAAGAAATATATTTTTTAGATTGTGTTTGACGACATTCGAAGACTTTTCGGCACTTTAAAACATTTGAAGTGCCTGATCATAGCATTTTTTTAATGGGAAATATCACCATAGTAAGTGATGATGTGGCCGAAGGTGGTAAGCCACAGAGCTATCATCGCCTTACCAGGAGGTGCTTGGCGACAGATTTTTAATTTGAAGCTTGGTAGCAAAAAAGTACCTTAGGCACAGAGCTATGGTTTCTTCACGATGTTTTCATTCACAGATAGCTCAACCTTAAAATTGTAAAATTTGAGGTCATGACTTTCATACTGAGATATGATGCCATTCGACATTTTAAAGGAAACAATACATATGAAACACAAGAGTTAATTAATCAAAGTTACGTGAATGGATTCGACGTAAACTATGATGAAGAATTGAAGATGCTGCTCCATCATAAAAATATTCCGGTGCCATATATAAGGTCTTTCTAAAGTTATGACGGATATTTTTAGGGATGAATGTAAAGGTCATTAGTAATCAAAAAAACAATATTAGAAAAATAATCCGTCTGATGGTTCAAGAGAAAAAAAAAATACAAAATTGAACTTTATGTAGATACCATGTATTAATTTATAAATAATGTAGTATTTTCAATGTACGAATTATATTTCCAATATTGTTTTTTGATTATTAATGACCTTTACATTCATCCCTAAAAATATCCGCCATAATTTTAGAAAGACTTTATATATATGTCGGAGTCAGCGACAGCCAAGCGATACAAACACCACGATTAGGGTTCAGTAGTATCGAGATTCGGTGGGCGCAGTGCAGGCAATAAAACAACGTTATACCATCGCTTCGTAAAAGTCCCGTATGAGGAGAAGAAGCGACGCAACAAACTCCTCACGGGCCCAATGTGTTTATTACGTTATTGTTACGACATAATATTACAATTAAATAATCACTTCACTTCACACATGTACAGTCTTAAATAATTACAGGCTACAGAACCGGGTGTAACAATGATTGCACTGAGATGTGTACAGCTCGAGCGCTTGTGATAAACTAACTATCCCAAAAGCAATACGCATCCCCTTATGAACTCTGTTATTCACGTGATAGTCAAATCAATGTTCTTAATATTACGCATACCCCCATTAAGTCTGTTATTTACGTTAAAGTCAAATCAGTGTTGCTACTACTACTACTATTTTACCCAACCCTTGTACCAAGATAATATCGTAATCCAACTGAGTCCGACCAACGATTTAACTCTCCGATATATACATAATGCTTTCTGTGTCATATAAGTTCAGAGTATATAAATACTATATAAGTATCGTTAGGGTATAATTGAAGGCAACAATTATGTTGAAATAGCTATAGGAAAAAAAATTAATACAATAGGTAATTTTTATGTGACTTTCAAAGCAAAAATCTAGCTAATCTGACTTCAAAGCAAGACCTGAATAGGAGATAAAAATGAGGAACCAGGGTAGGTACAGAAGCCTCCACATTCGAATGATATTACTTAGAGTAGCTATTGAATATTCTGCTAAGATTGGACTTTTTTAAACAATGAATAAGTTATGTTTGATCACAACATCAACGTGGAATATGATGACTGATAAATCAAAGAAGGTAATGCACGAAGTTTAAAAGCTAATTGCTAACCTATGCATACGCGTGATCATATGTTATAACTGAAGCCTTAAAACGCTCAAAAATTACGTAACTAAAACCCAATTCTAAGAACCAGAAACAATCTTCTTTGACTGTCTAAGAAATTTCGCACGAAAACGCAATGCCAACAATAAATCAGTTTAGTAGACGTCGGCGTTCACAATGTGACACGGGACCCGCCATTTTGAGTCGTGATTCCGCGCCAATTCGGCTCATTAACGTATAAAGTGACTTTGTATTGTGAGGGATTTACGATTTGTTGACTTTGCACTATTTGCTTTTGTAATTATAAAGGGTTGGATTAATTGTCTCATCATTTTGCTGACGAGAGGTTAAAATAAGGTCTTGATGTTGTTGATTATTAAGAACTAAGTGGGTTTATTTATAAATAGCTGTATTTTTTTTTGACTTAGCAAGCGATAATGTTTTATAAATGCCTCATACTGACAGGGAACTGACAGGGTGTTTCGGGAACAAAGTTGGAGGAAAAACATAATGCACCTTTAAGACGGGAGTCGGGCTGCGATAATTCCATACAAATGTAATCCCCTGTTTTCTTCCTGAATAATGCCTCTAGAGTCATAATTTTTTTTTCATATAATCAAGTTCTGCTTTGGACACGTCCCTCTTACTTCCTTTTTTTCAGCAACTAATTATTAAAGAAATTATGGTCCTCCAAAAATTACAATAAATGCCCTATTTTTCCGCCGTGATTAAAAGGACTACCAGATAAAAGATTTTAACATAAAAGAAAGTAATAGGGACCTAGATAACCCCATACTTAAAATTTTTAAAATTAAATCGGCTCAGTTTTCGAGGAGGAAAATGGGGAAAACGAAACGTCGATTTCGTAAATTGTTTTGTGAATAAATCGGTCTGAGCTGCAGATGTCCCTATTGCATATAGCGTATAGCATAGCGGCATAGCGCGACAGCTATAGTTTCTTCAAATACCTATTTTTCAAATTCCTCGCAGCTAGGAATACTAATAAGCCCAATTTTTGTTGAGAGTGAGATTTTAGAACCATGACATATTATACCGCATTCCAGATCAGCATTCCCAGTATCAGCAAAACAATTGGACCCCATAGGTACGCGCAACAGTTGTTACGCCACAACTGTAAAAAAAATGCGAGCGATCTAGAGTTCTGCGGGCAGAGTTGTACGTGCGTTCTCCTTGAAAGTCGCGGTCGCTGTGTGCAGGTGCAATGATCAAAATTGCCGCATAGATTGCAATGAACGCGGAACGCAGAACTGTCACCGTAGAACTCTAGACCGCTCGCTGTGGGATCGGCACCTATAGGTTCTTTACTTTGTTGGGTTTTTAGTAGGTAACATCCTGAATAGTGTTATGATAAAAGCCTATATTGAGCTTCCAAATTTACCACACAACTAAGGTACAAACAGAGTCTAGCGTTTAAATTTCCTGTTAATATTTACTTGTGTCAATAAAATACCCTCAATTTGTATACGCAAACATATTATCAAAAGTCTAATATACCTAGAGATTGGATCACAATTACAAAAAAATCGTTACGTCTCACAAACATGGTCGTCGGATCTTTTGATGTTATCCCGACGTATATCCTAAGGCCTCCACTCTTACAAATAAGCGGGGAGACGACGGTTTGGTCGAAGCAATGAAATTATAGCGGGATTCCATTTAAATAATGTAGTTTCTGATAATAATAAAAAATGACACTGAGAAACTGTCCCAAAATTTAATTCAAACAAACAAACATAAACAGCCGACGCTACGAGTAGACGTTATGACCTTTTGTATGAAACAGCTATATTTTTTGCGATTTCAATGTTTGTCCCATAGTGAAAGTACTCATATACCTGAGTACTTTACGTGGTTTAATTTATTGTCGTATTATGGAATCGAACCTGTAGGTATATATATGCGGATAAAATTAGCCTATGAGCCTCTACATACCATAGGGCTAGGCTAACTGCGTGTCAAATTTTATCGCGATCGGTTCAGACGTTTCGTCGTGGAATGGTAAAAAAAAATCTGTAGGACTAATATTATCAAATAGACCTATTAAATTATTTATCAATTGATGTTCACGCGTTGATGGCGTTTTCCTCACAGCAATCGGAATAAATAGGTAAGTTTTGCATATACTACTACATTATACTATAAAGTCGGCAAAACTCTTGATGGTAAGCGGTTACCGTAGCCGTACCGTTAAGTACCCACCCACCCCCTCCTAATGAGCTCTGGCGACTCATGCGCAGGAACACAGTTGAGTTGCTCTTTTAAGGGGAAAAATGCTATAGTCTACCTCCCTTAGAATAATCCCGCTGTAAGTTTTTAATTTGAGCCGCAGCGTAATGAAGTGGAAGCAGCTATTATGGAAATTGGAAATGGGTCTCGTCTCTCAGCGACTGCGACAAATTTTGATGTTTGTCGTATTTTCCAATTCTCATCGCGCGGAACTGTTTCCCATAACTGCGATTGTTGATTTAAGGGGATTTAAAAGGTCTCGATCATGTCTCGATCGTTCAGACTCGGTCTATTGAGTCGAGGGCCTCAAGCTGGTACTTAGCTGATCCATCCCAAAGATGGCAGCAGTACTCCATGCATGACCGTGTATCCATGCATGAGGTAGGGGAGAGTCGGGTAGCCCCGGCCGGCGGGTAGCCTCGGCCACCTTCGGTTCTCGGCAATCACGGGCACATAGATAAATAGTGCACACCTTAAAATGTTCGCATCGCCGCGTAATTGAATATTCGCCGCAGTAGTGACGCAATCACCGAGCGGACAACAAGTGACAGTTGATTGTTTTTTTCATCAAGATTTTTTCGCTCGCCGTTTACTTTTCAGATGCAGTTTATGGCCATTGAATGTAAGTACTTCATCATCATTTATGAACTATTCGGTGCAGTTATTTGTTATAGTTAAAAGGGTAGAATATTTCATGTCGCTAGAATTGTTGGTTTTTTTTATTTATATAAAACTTTAGATCGAGACGGTCGGGTACGACCGGACACAATTTTGTCGGGTACCCTCGGACACTTTTTGAGTGCAGAGAAAATCTTTATTCTAATAATTCTATAGCGTTTTTTTTATTATATAGGTTCTTTATGCTTAGTAGAGTAATAAAGTATATTTATTTGTTTGCAGATCATCTGAAAACTGTCAAAATTTAAGGAAAGAGTGACTCAACGAGGGAATTGGAATAGAGATATAATGAAAAAGGCTATACAGAGTGTTATAGAAAAGAAGTTATCGCTCAGAGAAGCAGTTGACAGGTATGAAGTGCCTAGAAGTACTCTTCAGGATCGGATAAAAGCTCTTAATAGTTGACAAGAGGTTAAGTTCACGTTCACGATATACTAAAAAAGCGAGATTCTCACATCTTCTCCATTTAAAAATGCTTTGGTGGAGAAAAACTAGATTGCAACTAAAAAAGCTAAAGCAATAGAGAATAAAAAGAAAGGTGCAACTGCCACATAGAAGAAAATAAAAACAAAACAGAACATTTAAGATTTTTCAAGAGATCAGGGAACAGAATGCATCATTTGCGGTGAAACATTCGAAGAAGACTGGATACAATATCATAAGTGTAAAGACTGGGCGCATGAAGCATGCGTAGATATTGATCCTTCACAGATTTACTATTAATGTGGTGTCTGCAAAGCTAAAGAACGACTTGGCCATCGCTAATATGTATGTCCGGGGCTAACCGCCAAAAAAAAAATTGCCGAAAATTAAAGACTGTTTGCTAAACTTGATTTAAGCTTATTTAAAGTAATTATGTAATTGTTACTTATCTTAAATTACTTTATATGTGTTTTATTTAATGTTTATATAATAAATAAACATATTGTTTTGTCCATTTTTAAATATATATGAGTTTTGTTTAAGTTTCCGTGGCTACCCGCCACTCCCCTAGTGTTTACCGCAGCTTATTTAGAGAGTCACTTCTTTTCCACGCTACAGCATTAAGCTAAGTCTTGTCTTTTTGGGCTACAAAGCCAATTTATGACATTTCACTTCTTTTCTCTTTTACCACATTATAACTGTTACTCATTTTAGTGACATTTAAAAAATATATTACATGAAATAAATGAATAAAACCTTTTTAAATAAAATAAAATAATCCGCCATCAGCACTCACCAATTTGTCCGCCTAATGATGGAGCAAACAAAAAAAAAACGTCCACTACAATAAAAACACGATTAATTTTAAAAATAATATAATCTTATATTCTTAGACGTATAAAAAAATCAAGACGGGGTGTCAACTGAAAATTTCCTACGTATGCTAAAATAAGTACTGGCCCAAGCAGGTATATACTGAGCCTTATTGTCACTGTCAACGTCTCAATGTGGAATGACAACCGATCGGCTTCCTATGGTGTATATGTATTTACAAGGACGCCGGCTTCCTTTTGGTGCTTCACTCGTTTATTGAGCGACACTACATCCTGATTTATTTTATACGTCCATCTTATATTTATGAAAGATATTTATTTAATATTCTTTTTAATTATATTACGATATTACCCAACTTATATGGCGCGTCGTGAATCTTCGTTCGCACAGAAAAGAAAGTATGGCCCGAAGATTAATGAAAGAATGCTTAAAACTTACAATCAACCTTAGATCACTACTATAAGGTTCATAATACACTGCAGCTGTTAGTTCTCACTCGCAAGTCACGCCCCTCCGCACGGCGCGTGCTAACATGGCGGCAGCTGCCGACCAATAGCGTTTCCCGCGCTTTGAAAATGTATCTTCTGCGCAGGTACATCGGTAAGCCATTAATAGTACTACTGTACACTAAAATGAATATAAAATAAAATAAATTAATACTTACAAATAGAAAAGTTTTCCCAGTGCAATCGCCGTAACACTATTTATAAACAGAATTTGATAAAATATAACAAAAGAAGCTTTTATGAATCTTGAGGTGAAATTTATAGCTTGAAATCCTAGCTTATTCAACATTGAACAAATGCTTCAGACACCCGAACCAAGTGTTAACTGGACGCTGTTCCGAAGTAATCCGGGTACATCCCGGTCATATAGCAGACCTCCGGATGAAGTCATTCTACAGGTGGCGACTTGAGAGAATACGAAACTTGAATAATAAATTAACTTTACTTTTTGGAACATAGATTTTCTTTTTAAGAATAAAGTAGTGGTTCGTACCCATCGGCGCTCGGGTGAAATTACTGACTTTACCGGTGGATATTTTTTTTTCCAACGTCCTGACAACAACGAACTCGACCAAAAATTTTTAGCCAAATCGGTTGAGCCGTTCTCAAGTAATGCTACACATACATACAGTATTACCCAACTTATATGGCACGGTTCGCACAGAAAAGAAAGTATGGCCCCGAACTAGGGTTTCGTTCCCGGTTCCCGGAAATCGGGAACCTGCACAGGCGGGAGTTCGAGTCTAGAGCATTACCGCTTACGCCACGGTACGCTCGAACGGAATATAGGTACATAAAGTACGGGCTGAACTTTGTAAGCGTTTTTCTCAGCTCCTACTAGGCATTGGACGGAAATATTTTACAGTGGTAGTACCCACATGGTATACTACCACTACACGAAATTTCATTCAAATCCGTTTCCCCAAGGTCGTGCCGTCCCCTTATTAATAATAATATATTTTTCATCCATTGATTTATCAAACACGATATATCTCTACAAAATATTACTTAAATCGACAGACCCGTGGTAGTGGTTGGTTAAGATTCCACTTATCATGACACAGGTCGTGAGTTGTCGCAGTCGAGCTGCTCTTTGAGCGAATAAACACTATGTTCTACCAAATAAAAAAACAAAAAAAAAAACAGTAATATTAACTAAAATAATCAGTCCTAACTTACATACTTAGTAAATAGACTTAGAAATCAGAAAATCTTACACTAACCCATTTACTTACGGAGCAGTACAGACCAACATCGTAAAGATAAAAAAAATTCTAATAAAATGAACCCCCATACGCTGTAAGCTCATAAAGCGTCTGATAAAGTAGGATTAGTGAATCGTCCCCAGGAGCCATATTTCCCCTTGAAATCACTTAAATTAGGACTCCTAACACTATTTCACGCCTTATCGCAAAGGCTTCACGAAAAGTCCACCTATTTACTGTTCCCTTTTTTGAAAAAATATTAAATATTACTGTGTCATCGTAAATTCACTCCTCTCTACTACCATATAAGACACAATTTCAATTGTAATGAAAATATGTCAAAGAATAAGTTTTCCTTGTAGTCTGGTAACACGTAGAAGAAAATTGATTTATATGTATCGCTATGAATCATTCCACTTCCTCTCAATTACATAACTTCCCTTTGTGATGTCAATGTCTGGTAACTTTTAAGATATGGGAACTTGGGAGATCAATTACTCTTTTGGGGGTAATGCGTTTGGCAAAGCTTTTTGTGGATACAAAAGGCTTTTTAGGTTATTTAGGTTATTGTGGGGGAAATACAACTGGGATCTTGGAGTTATTTTATGTTTTTAATAGGCTAGGGATATGTCCGTGTAAAAAACAACAAAAAGAAAACATTTTGACAGTCCATAACTCACCGCACGCCGTTTAATGCGATGAGAGGAGGTATCAGAACAATCATTTTTGTTTGAAATCTTTTCCGTCAATTCTCCACCAACGATAATGCGTCTGTTTGGCTGAGTCAAGGATACACTAAATAATCATTTGACAGCATCGAGGAAATATCCCTTATTGACAGTGAATACAAAACAAAGTTACGTGAATCGGGCCACTCGCGGACTAATCGCTGAATACCGTCCCAATTTAAAAAAATGGGCCGAACATAATCACTGTATGTGCTTGACGGAAAAAATTTCAACATGAGAATAGTACCTACAAGAAGGCCAGTCTAGTTTTAAATTACCATTGACTGGATTCGACATAAAACATATAATTGTCGAGACTCGCGAGGTCTACAGCTCACAGGGCCACTAGTATATTTATAGATAGAGATCTGCCGATTCCCAACAATTTGTTATGAATCATACTCCGTGTGGTTTCAATTTAAATGGAAATGTTTCCGCATAAAAATCACCCATCATTGGGAGGCTGAAACTTTTTTTTTTAATTGCTTGATTGTGCCTACTTTTTAAATGGAATCAAATATTGTCAGTTGATGTACAATGACTGAATATTTTAAATAGATTTCTTATACCAGAGAACTGATTATATGAGTTTAATGTTAAAATACGTTTAGTTACAGAATTCCTTACAATGATATTACTTATAGTTCTTTTAGAATATTTTTCATATTAAATTTGCACTCACAAATAACAAAACATAAACCTTAAAGGGATTCTAAAGGTGATGCTTAGAAAAATAAACTGGATTATAGTATATCCTCACGCCTTTTATTCACGAGGCATTGCATATATAATTTCTAAGAAAGTAAGTCTTAATTGACGGTCAAATAGACTAACGAACGATAACTACATACTAAAATGGTTGTTTATTTTTTAATCATCAGTAAAACATCTAAAAAATACTACGGGGCAACCATTGAAAGCTCGAAATAAAACCATTTTGACGTAGCTACGGAATGCTAAAAACATAAGGGCCATAAATCGTATCCGGCGGCAAAACCAAAAACAGTTTTTCATTAAAACCGCGACAGTCAGGGCAACTTAATCGCTATACACGATTTTATAAAAGAATTCCCTTTTCAGGGGAACGAAACGTCTCGGGCGAAGGGGAAGATAAAAGAAATTTATTGGTAAGATTAAACCGATTGTTTGGAACCGTGTCAATCTGGACCAAAGGGGATTTTCCAAGTCGAAATATTATATTTTACTTTTGTTTTATTGGCTCTGGATCCTTGAATTAGATTTTGAAATGTTTGACATTAATCGTTGAAGTAACCGAAAGAAAATTTTATGGTGTGTTTTTTATCCATCTCGGGCTTTTCCAGATTAGTCCAGATTGTGATTTGTTTGCGGATTAATGGAAGAAATTTATGTGGCGTGACTACTGTATGTAAAATAAAAAAGTAATTTAAACAATAATCGTCTTCAAAATATACTAAAAAGTATGAAATAACTCTAATCTAACACTGATTTGAAGTCAGCGAAAGAGCACGACGTATTCCAATGAAAATATTATTATTATAAACTAACAGTATTCAGTAGTTTTCAAGATATGGACAAATATGTGTGACAGCCTGGCTTATTTATACGAGCTACGGGTGTGGTGTCAAAGGAAAACATATCAAAACCTTGGTCAAATTCTAGTGAGTTTAAGAAAAACTAAAAATACTTAATTCAGTGGTTTTCAAGATATGGACAAATATGTGTGACGGCCTGGCTTATGAGCTACGGGTGTGGTAACTTATACAGGATTATTGGTAAAACACTATCTCAGACCTAGTTGACCAACTCAGTTGTATACAAATAAACTATATAAATATTAACAATAAATGCAGAATAAAAACTTTTAATATAGTCACAGAATAATTAGAATTTACAATACATAAAACTTCAACCCTTAATACAATTTATTTCATTTGTTTGTCTGTATATTATTTCAAACTAAAATCTATTTTGTTTCGTTGATTGTGGCCAAACTTTTATAAGTTTGTTAAGTCACTGCTTTGATCCGCTCGCAACTATTTCATATAATTTTGAATCAGCTCTTTGAGTATTATAACTATTATTTGATTTGATATTACACACAGATGTAGTTATAGATTTTAATGATTGAATTGCTAGAGGAAACTGTTATACAATATTTTCGTCTATTCTGTTTAGAATAGACTTCATATTAACTCTATCAGTCTAGACTTTGATACGTGTAGGTCACATAAAGTGCATCCATGCATAATTTTAACTTAATTGACCATTAATAAGTAGTGACAGACTTTGAATCTATAGGGATGGCGAAATTTTTTAAGGTATATTTTTAAAGTGAAAACTTCTTTAGCGGCGTTGTGTACTTTTTGGGATGGGTAAAAAATGTCAAACTCGCGTCAGATGCCACGTGACCGTGATCGAAAATTCGTAAGACGGAGGGAGAGTAGTTGCAAATTATACTGTATTTATACTGGGGATATGTTCAAATTCTTATAATATTCTCCAGCTAGCCGGAAGGTAGGTACCATTTTTGTTCCCATTTTAAGTTAATAAAAAAATCTTATTCAAAAGTACTATATATACATGTATCTAGAACTAGCTTTCCCTTGTATATAAAAACACTATGTGAAAAATTTCTAGTTTCTGCACGCAAAATGCAAAATGCACAATGTTAATATTCAAGTTTTCACTTCTGCCGGCACTCCCGGAGTGCAACCCGTTGTTTTTTTTTGTGTAGCGATCGATACAAATAAATGAAATTTGACCACAAAACGTAAAAAAAGGATTATGTGGTAGGCAGTTTAGCACACAAAAAACTGGCTGAAAATGTTCAGAATAATATCATGCTACTAGAGTTTTTTATATCAACACCGTAACATATTTTTTCCAAAAATACGGAAGTATAAATGGTTTTCGCGCTGAATTTCGTTCGTGTATTGGTTCAGTGGTAGGTAGGTATACCACATAGAGAAGGGCATTTTTGCTGACTCACCACTCCACGTGTGCTGAATGCAGATCGGTGAAGGATGTATGTTCAAAATGGAAGACTTCGTAAAGAATAAAATGTTTTAGGTATATTTTAACAGCAGTAGATAAAGAAGTGAAGGTGGACCGACGACCAGGTCAGAATCGCTGGGCGCCGCTGGATGCAAGCGGGCCAGAACCGTTCGAAGTAGAAATCAATGGGGGAGGCCTATGTTCAGCAGTGGACATCCATGGGCTGATATGATGAGATAAAGAAGTTTACAGTATAATCAGACTCCCATAATTCAGCATGTAATAGTACATGTGTCCAAAGTTGGTTATTAACACTCCAGGTGGTATTAAGCGATGAGGGAGCCGAGAGTGTAATAAGCAATGCACACGCGTGTCATACGACGTTTTTCAACATACTTGCGAGGAAAAAACAGACTTGTATTTTGCAAATGACTACGGTAACCACTTACTATCAGGCGAACCGTATGCTTGATTACCAACTTCGTAGTGAAAAATGTGAAAATCTTAAAAATAGTTTTCCTTCAGTACCAGAATATGAACAACATACACCGGTAGCGTAGTTTGATAACATTTCCGTTCGCCAAATTACAGGTCACGTGGTTAGAATGGCAGTCAAACCGAGCCAGGGGACCGTGCTAGTGCTCCACAATTCATGAGTGTTGCTTAGGATACTTTTGAAATGGAAAAAAAGTGTTTTCTGAAATGAAAATAGATCTGCGACAGTAAAATATTAAGAAAAATGTTATTTAATAGCATTTTTTAACAGGCACGTGAATAAAGTGTGACATTAAATTGCTATTTTGGAATTCATATTATATTTTAGTATTTTAGTATTAATAATAGTATATTATAATACGGTAAATAAATGCACACACGCATTTGATACGACGTTTTTCAACACACTTGCGAGGCAACTTTTTTTATAATTATATAAATACATCCCATGTTGTAACGGCAGCTAAGATTGCTAAAATGTAGCTAAAGCTGGCAACATTATTATGATCGTGTTTTTACTTTTTATCATTATTATTTTTTATTGTACTGTGTAATTTTCTTTGCATGTAAAATTTTTTATTTAATGTTTTTTATGCTTCGAATGGCGTGCAGAAATAAAATATTTTTCATTTTCATTTGATATCCATATGTATCTCACACAGAAGTCAACGATTCGATACATTAAAAATAATCATCCATTTTTTAAAACATCAACATGAAAGTTATAAAATTAGGTTAACGAAAAAGAATGACGGGCAAAAACTTACAAAAAGAGAAATGTTGTAACATTTAGTTCACACCGTTTTTATAACTGCCCTACTTTAAGTAAATTGACTGAAAAATAACAATAGAGCATACAGCTTTGAGGCCATCTCCTTTTTCAAGCAGACAACGCCCGAGCATTCTTTTCAGCAGTGAATAAACGTTTGTCTAAAAAGATGTTTCAGGATTTTATCGTTATTTAATGTTTTTTATTGTGTAAAGTAAATTGTTGTTAAATTGAAGATGACTGTCATAAATCTGCCTAAAATATTCGCCTAAAATGGTCATACACCTTTCGATTATGAGATAGGGCTAACAAATTATTTTATTTCATGAAATATGGTTACATTTCATAAAATTGGACTGCAAATTAATTATAACTAGCTTTTTCATGAAGGATGAGAGTTAATAGAATATATTATTGTTCTATCTGTTCAATATTATTTTTCTATCTGTGAGTCAAATTTCATCTAAATCCTTTCAGCTGATTTCTTTTTTGTTTTTATTACGTAAAGGCCTGTGTTTGTCCACAATCTCACCAAGATAAGTGATGATGTGGCCGAAGGTGGTAAGCACACAAAGCCGAGAAGTAACTGGGTCTCAAGTGCAGCTGTCGGAACACACCGATAGGTGCTTGATGACAGATTTTCATCTTGAGGGAGGTAGCCAGCCAGATGGGTACTACAAAGTACCCTACCACCGTGCTATGGTTTCGTCACGATGTTTTCCTTCACCGAAAGCTCAAGCTCATTGTAGGATTCGAACCCGGGACCCTCGTCTCGGTATCCGACGTCACTACCACTGAGCTATCATCGCCTTAAATTTTATAATTATAATAATTATAATTTCTATTAGTAAGGTAGCCATAGAAGCATACGGCCCGCTTGATGGTAAGCGGTTACCGTAGCCTATGGATGCTATGACGCCAAGGGTATTATCACACGTGCGTTGCCGACCCTGCAAACATTCCTTCACACCCTTTTTGAAGAATCCCATGCTGTACTCTCCCTTTGGAGAACCACGTTAGGCAGCTCATTCCACAGCCTGTTTCCTATCTATCTACGATCATGTTCCTATCTACGATAGGAAGCTCCTTTTAAACCGCACAGTAGGAGACCATTTCCGTTCTAATGTGTGAGGATGGACTCCTCGTCGATGGCGAGAGTTTATTAAGCGTGATCTAGTTTCAAACATCTACATTTTCACAATTATATAAAATGAGAATGTGATAGTGGAATTAATTATACCCACCTAATATCATCATCATCATCATCAGCCTATAAATAAATAAATAAATATCCTGGGACATTCCTCACACATGGTAAACTGATCCCAAACTAAGCAGAGCTTGTACTATGGAAAATATAATGTCCCACTGCTGAGCACAGGCCTCCTTTCACAAATGAGGGTGAAAGGGAATGGGCAATACTCCACCACGCGTGCCCACTGCGGATTGGTTGAGGTAGGCTAGTGGACCTACTGTTGGAATTTTTCAAGCCGCCTAGGAGGCATCCAACTAGCTTAACGACTATCAGAATTAAGTGATAACCGGGACCAACGGCTTTAGGTGCCTTCCGAAGCATGGAAACGCTCGATTTGAAATATCACTAGGCGGTCACCCATCCAGGTACCGACCACGACAGTGGTAGCTTAACTTTGCCGATCGATTTAGAACGGCTAATCATGCTACACCAGCGCTTATATATATAACCTATTATAGTGAGATAAAATCATTTCTAAAAATAATTAATTTACTACTGAGTAACTAACTCACTTGTAAAAATAATTAAAACCGCTTTGTTCAATTTAGAATGATTTTATCGATAATTAGGATCTGATGGAAAGGTTTATGGAATCCTTAATAGGTAATTATTATATAGGTTGCAGGCACAGATATACATATAAATAGATGCCGCGAGTATACGTACTTCGCGTGTCAAAATCTGTGCAAAAATGGGGCCGAATGTGCTTCTTTTGAAATTGTTTCGCGCGGTCAGGGAACTCGCATAAGGCTGCATGAGATGAGATGTGTAGCGAGGGATATGTTTAGCTGAAAAATAGGATAGCTTCATTTTCACGTTAAAAATCTAATGCCAGCCTAACTAAATCAATCTTGTGACATTATGGTAGGTACATAAAAAGTTACACGCTTGGTTTTCATACGGACGGAGGGACTTGCGGTATCTATTTAGATTTATATCTGTGGTTGCAGGGCTATAATTATTGTCAAAGCCAGTGCCAATTTCACTAATAATGAAATTATAATTTTGCTGAAATTGACCCGTAATGTGAAATAGAGAGGATTGACTAAAGTCTATGCAATAATAATTTCTTATTGTTATTAATTAAATTAGTACTATTGGCCATATATTATGTATTACGTCAAAATTGTACGTGAAATTTTTAATAATAGATTTAAGTATGGAGTAAGTATTAAGATTTAAGTAAGTATTTATGGAGTACAGTTTTACAGTGTAGGAGTTTTATTTTCTTTTCCCATCAAATCAATATCCAGTATAAATGTCCACCATTAAATATGAACAAAAATAATTATAATGTTCGTTATAATCATTTATTGGATTATTATTAATTCTGCCGATATTCTAGTTATTGAAAAGTGATATAGTCACGGATGTTCCAGTTAGATATACATTGAAAAAACCGCAATCCTACGTGACAGACATACCGCGCCTTTTAATATTAAATCCCGATATTAATATGCTATTTTATTCTATAAAATAATATATTAATATACCGAAGAATTTATTGGGTAAAATAAATAAAATTAGGAAAATTTAATCGTTAGTAAATGAAGAATGTTCACTAATTTTGAATTTTAGCTCATCGCATTTTCTGTAGAAAATAAAAAATATATGTGAAAGAATTATTTCGATACGGCAATTACTTTCCGAGATATAGAATTTTTAAATGAGCGCGCGACGCCGGATTCGACCGCCCGGTACTTGATGCGTGTGACGTCATGTTTCAACGCTCGCTCAGTCCGTCGCGCTCTTTTTCTCTTGAAAAATCTTATTCCTTGGGTTTATAAATTTGAAACTTACCACTATTACTTATTTAATCAAATAATACAGCTTCTCATTATTAGATTTTTAAAACTACCCCTAAAAGGGGGTTTAGGAGGTGTTAAAGTTTGTATGGAATAAACCTACCGCGCGGTCCGATTAACTTAAAACACGGTTTTAATACATCGTATAAACATAAAAAAACACGTGTTTTTGGGTTTCGCGAAAATCGACCCCTAGTAGGGCAAAAAGGGGTAATAATGTTTTAAGGGGAGGATTTTACTACGTCTGTATTAACTCAAAAATTGGAATACATTAGTTCCTTTTGTAGCCTAAGAAAGGATTTTAGAAATTCCATCCCTCCATCCAGTGGGTAAAGAAGAGGACGCAGGTAAAACGGCGGGGCGGAGTGTTAGTTTAAAGATAAAATCAAGGCTTATTGTTTTGAAGATCGTCAGTATAGTGAGAGTCTGCTATCTACACATTATTCATTTATAGTGTGCATTATTTTGGTACCCCCGCAGTTTCACCTGCGCGTACCTACAGTTTGAATTTTTTGCGCGGAACCCCGTTATCATTTTTCTAAAATAAAATTAGCCTGAGTTCCTTCTTATAACATACGCTATCTACCTGTGATAGTCTCCTTAAAATCGGTCCAGCCGTTCCGTAGGTTAGGACACAGATTACTAAATATTTACTACGTAAGTAAGGAGGCCGGAACAAACTGTGTCAAATGTTTAATCCGCATGCGAAGACGGTTACTATAAAAATAAATAAATAAATATCCTGGGACATTCCTCACACACGGTCATCTGATCCCAAACTAAGCAGAGCTTGTACTATAGAAACCAGATAACTGATATAATACATATACTACTTTTTATTTGTAAATACATACTTAATATACATAATTACACCCAGACTCAGGACATACAGACATGTTCATGCACACAAATACATGTCCTGTGTGGGAATCGAACCCACGACCTGCGGCGCGTAAGGTGAACCTTAACCAACTGCGCCAACTGGCACGTATAACAAGAGTATAAATAGGTACAGATAAAACATTACTACTTATTTGTTATCTATAACGTAAACTTAAACCGTCTTATTAATAAATAAGGTGTAAGTCAAGTATAGTTAAACCTAGGATTAAAATATATCCGTCACTTTCTAATGTCATATAAACAAAAAGGGCTGGAGCATGGCTGGAGCTATCTTAATACCTGGGTGTTACAAGACTGACTTACACCTTATTTTTTAATAAGGGGGAAAAGGTTTGGTAAGTACCTACTTAAAATTAATTCTTTTAGGTAAATAATGCAAAAAAAAAAACAAATTCAAATACACACACAGGAAGCATGTGCATTCTTACTTACTCCTCGCTTTTCAGCGGCAACGGAATCACTATTCGTCGATAAATTAATGGGCAACTATAAAGCTATCTATTTTAATCCTTCATGATTTAATAAAGGTTTTTTTTGTATTGTAATGACCTTGATTAAGAATACACACACTATGAACGTAACAGTAGAATAATTCACGGATGAAACAAAACACTTTCCCCTAATATTATAGCGCAAGGACCGCTGGCGACTAACGCAAGTGAGCGGAGCGTTACAAGATGACGTCACACTGGGGTCACGTGACTGCTAGTGGGCCTCGATATTTAGGGAAATTTCAAATGTCTGTAAAATCATAACTACTTGGTTTTTTTTAATGAAACAAAAACTAGTGTATTTGTATACATAATGGCTCTACTGTTACAAACTTTCAAGCGATTTTGCATACCTAGTAACATTCCTCATTATCGAATGGAATTAAAGTTTCATGCAAAATGTTTATCTGAAATTTTTTGTGGAAGTGTTGATGTTTGAGCAGTCTTACCAAGGTCACTGATGGTTTGGCCAAAGGTGCTTTGAAGACAAAGCCTAGAAGGGCTAGTCCCTAAACTATAGAAAGGTAGACGTTAGTTTTAAAAATGAAGGTTTTTTATACTCGACCAAAGAACTGGTAAGAAATTATAATCACGGGCCTTAGCCAAATGATCACGTAGGGTATGTGCCTCATTATAGGAACAATGAACAAAATCGTTGGATGGTTGGTGGTGTTTGACCACAATCTTACAGTGGTAAGTGATGATTTGGTCGAAGGTAGTAAGCACACAGAGCCTAGAAGAAACTGGCTCTAAAGTGCAGCTTGAGGGTAGCCAGCCAGGTGGGTACTACAAAGTACCGTGCTATGGTTTCTTCACGAAGCTTTTCTTCACCGAAAGCTCAAGCTCATTGTAGGATTCGAATGCTTTACCTTTGTCTCAGCATCCGACGTCACTGAGATACTTTTTGTATAAAACCAGCTTTGCACCCGAAGTTATTCTCGCGATCCCCTATTTAACCCTTTTTAAGATATCCTCTGATGACATACGAGACAGAGACGTGGTCTTTTGCTGCTGGCCGCATGAGCTTAGAGTCACTCAGCGAGCTATGGAACGAGCTATGCTCGGAATTTCTGTATGTGACAGGGTCTGCAATGTGGACATTCGTAGGAGAACGAAAACGATGGACATAGCTTGTAGAATTAGCAATGGGCGGGCCACATCGCCCGAAGAGCCGATAACCGCTGGGGAAGAAAGGTTCTCGAGTGGCGACCACGTACTGGAAAGCGCCGAGCGGGACGCCCTCCAACCAGGTGGCCCGTCGACGGTCAGAGTCGCTGGACACCGCTGGATGCAAGCGGCTCAAAACCGTTCGGAGTGGAAGTCAATGGGGGAGGCCTATGTTCAGCAGTGGACATCCATAGGCTTGTAGCGACATCTATCAGCCAACTATCAGTAACACTAAGATAGTTCACACACTGAAAGATAGATGGCGTGGCGCCACATTACCCTACATCCTGCATCGCGCTTAAGAAGTTTTCTCGGTGATCTATATACAACTGTCCAATATGTACGGTTGGATCGCGGTCGCCAGGCACGATGACCCAGCCTGGCGGAAGATCTTCCCTCTCTTTCTCTGTCTCTCTTTATGTAGTGGTTTAAGCTCTGCGTTGATCTCTCAATCAATCAGTCGGGCACGAGATCTAACAGACACAGTTTTATCACTATCTAAAGATGTGTACAGTTGATTATTGTCATACACGACTTAGTTCGAATTATCACTCGATCTACAAATTTCTTCACACGACGATGAGCAGTTAGATTCGTATCTAACTTTGCTTGACCACCGTGGTAACTAATTCATTACAAATATGTTTGTTGAAAGAGGAAGCTACCAGTTTTTATAACCAGATTTATACATCATTGCAAGTTTTACGGGCCAGTTGGTTAAGATTCCACCTATCGCGCCACATGTCGTGGGTTCGATTCCCACACAGGACATACATTTGTGTGCATGACCTGTATGTCCTGAGTCTGGGTGCAATTATGTATATTAAGTACCTATGTATTTACAACCATAAAATAGTATATGTAGTATATAAGATCTGGTTTCCATAGTGCTCTGCTTGGGTTGGGATCAGATGACAGTGTGTGAGGAATGTCCCATATTTTATTTATTATTATAAGTAGAGAGTTTTAAAAAAGCGACAACCAAAAATTCGCTCATTTCTTGTGGACTAATTTCACAAACTGAGACATTGTTAATTTGGTAGATAAAATGAGTATAATAAGTACAGTAGTCGTTTGTCTGCAGTATATTATATACTTACCCCCTTCATAATGAAGTTATCAAACGTTGATTAGCTAAAATTCCAGCCTTTATCTGACAGGTGAAATTGGTGATCGAAAGAGTGGGACGGGGCACACTATTACACTGATTTAGTTAAAAAGCGATTATGAATAAGGGGGTTATTATATAATATATACTAGAGACAAATACCACAGAAATAATTAAAAAAAATCTACCACGATTAGCATGATGTTAAGATTTTAGGAACAACATAATATTGTGTAAGTTTTTTTTTGTGTACCACTTTTTGTATGTTTTTGTATTCCAAATTCCATTCCAAGGTTCCATCTGCTTTATATAAGGTTCAAATATCTTTTCATGGTTCAAAATATTCTTTAATTTATCCCATATCCATTCAGCTATTATGATGTGATTACCGAACAAACATAGAAACAAACATGCATTCAAACTTTCGAATGTAAGATTTATACAAACAGACATTCATACCAAGCTTGTATTAGACTTTTTTACTAATAGAGATTCATTTCTCGAAATGATATCTTATCAAAATAATTTATAACAATCTTTAACAGATTACTCTTATTTTATATGACATTATCGTATGATATGTCAATCATAGCCTGACTATAAGATAGTTTAACTGATAAAAGGAAGTGACTTGTCATTTTAATTATGGCAATTAGCAATTAATACCTTGTTAAGGCACGGATGAAAAAAAAAACATATTACTTCAATTAAAAAAATAAAAAGATAACGAAATATAAATTCAACCATCTTTCTTCGTTTTGTGGAGTACATAAACCTTTATTTAGTACGTGAATTAAAAAAATCAGAGTTTTTGAGAGAGGTAGAGCAAAGCGTTAATTCTATCAAAGAGCAGCTCGACTGGGGAAGTACCTCCTCCTTACAGAATACCACAGCCAAATATTTTTTGTGTAAAGTTGTGTTCCTGCGCGTGAGTAAGGTCGCCAGAGCTCATAGGGGAGGGGGGAAAGGTCGGTAACGTGTGGGCGATGCTTCGTGTGTTGCAAGCATTCATATAGCTACGGTAACCGCTTACCATCAGGCAGGCCGTATGCTTGTTTACCGACTTAGTAGTATAAAAAAAAGTTACAAGTTTCAACCCTAATCAAACATTTGCCAAAACCTTGGCCCCGATTCGTCACATATCAAAACCAATATCACATCAAACACAGCGCAGTCATTAGTTAGTTAAAGCAAACCATGAAACAAAGTACGCCATCATAAATCGTCTGTATCAACCCCTGTTTATTTCTATGCAAATTCATCCTTTATCTACAGCGAACAATGATCACTGTACGTGCGAATTGAATTCAGTCTTAATGTGTTATGGATAGAGTTAAATTTGTAATGAATGGGTTGATGGTTGAGCAATGTTTGTGCAGATGGATTATAGGGTTATGCTGCGATTTTTGATGTGCTCTTTTATTTTAATAATTTTAACTTTTATGAACTTTAAATTACAACGTAATAAGGTAACGTTTTCGAAATCAGGAGTGGTTGATAAAAACAAAATCAGGGTTATTTATTTAAATACAGCATCTTACTTTTAAGTAAAATTTAATAAAAAATAATTAATTTAAAACAGTATTTTTATTTTATGGTATTATAAAAGACTTAAAGTTTCCGAAAAAACTTCCCGTTTACAGCATTTAAGGCATAACTCATATCTATTTATAAACCATAAATATATTTTTTTATAAACCAACCCTTGTTCTTTGGCATCCTATGCCTGTAACTTTTACAAAAAATGTTTTGAATTATACGTACAAATATTTAGATAAACCTTAATTTTAATAAAAACATCTTAATAGATTAAGCAAAGCGCCATGAACCTAAATTAATATTTAAAAAAACAGCAAGGCATTAAAATGGAGTAAATATAAAAAACAGCTTAAAATTTAAATAACGTTACGGCCCTTAAGTGATCAAATGAAATTCTCTTAAGAATTCCCTGTACATCAAACCGAAAAGAGGTCCGGTTTTTTAATTAAAATGCTTCCTGAATTTTCCTGATTGACGTTTTAATTTCAATATGGCGTCAGTAAAAAGGCATTAATCTTGGAATTAGAAAATATTTATTTTTGTGATGTTTTCTGTTGCTAAGTAAAGCAATAAAGAAAAGAGTCGGCAACCATGAGTGGAAAACGGTGGCATTTGAAAATGTTCCTGACACGTTTCTCTCGAAAGAACTACATAGAAGAAAAAGAAATGGCCAAATGAGTTATACAAAAGCTTTGGTCAGGAAACATAGCATAGTGATAGGTACATACCCCCTTGTTAACTACTGAGATTTTCTATAGTGGCCACCTCTACCAAGCTCTCGGTCATAAAAGACGGCACACTATATCAGGCAACCCCTTACGAGGCGTCTGGGACCATCTGCGGTAGGTCACACCGCCAGAGTACTCGCCCCTGGTACTCAAGAGAAAATGTGAGTCGCACCGTGATCACTCACTACCATTTGTCCAGAATGGTACCGGAGCTGTAAAGCCGCTCACAACACGCACCCCAGCACGCCGGCACTAGCACGAGCACTAACGCAGAACGCGCAGCGCAAGCACCGGCACCAGCGCACCTTGTTGGTGCTAGCGGATTCAATCCCCGCTATGGACGCCATGCATGCATGGAGCGTGCATGACAGATCCCGGAGCTGTCATGCACGCTCACCGCTCAAATACGAATTCACGCATCTACCCAATGCCTGCAGCTGGGTTGCCGGAAAACTAATCCAACGGGTAGTCCTCTACTTTCTATCCAGGAAAGTGCCGGAGATGCAGCTCGCTCACAGGAGCTCACTTGCTTGAGGGTTACTCACGAACCCCGCGTCTGACCACCAGGTGGCCTTTTGCCTTAGGCCGGTAACTTCAGACAATAGTGATAGGTACAGTAGTACCCAATTAATATGGCTTACCGATGTACCTGCGCAAAAGATACATTTTGAAAGCGTGGAAACGCTATTGGTCGGCAGCTGCTGTCATGTTTACGCGCGCCGTGTGGAGGGGCATGACTTGCGAGTGAGACGGAACTAACAGCTACAGTGTATTATGAACCTTATAGTAGTGATCTAAGGTTGATTGTAAGTTTTAAGCATTCTTTCGTTAATCTTCGGGGCCATAATTTATTTTCTGTGCGAACGAAGATTCACGACGCGCCATATAAGTTGGGTACTACTGTACCATGTTATAACTGTACAACATATCAGCATAACATCTTTAGAGCTACATTGGTTTGGAAAATAAACTTATAAACCTGCAAAATACCGATTTTTGTAAAAGTGCCAAAGTTCAAATTCCAACGTCCCCAAATGTTATGACCACGGTTCACATGTAAGGTAAATGCAAAAAAGCAAAATTAAAAAGTTAAAGGGTTGAAGGTCCATAAGACCCGGTAAATTAAGGGGTATTTGTAACGTTGACGGACGAACCCGGCAGTGACGTTTGTGTGGGGAGAATTAATTCATGGGATGTATTTGACCGAAGGGACGACTAATAAGTTACGCCTTTGCTAAAATGTTTTGTTCATTGTAAATTTTTTATACGACCATGTCGGCAAAAATGCATATGGCCCACCTGGTGGTAAGCGGTTACCGTAGCCCTATGCACGCTTGCAACACCCGGGGCATCATTCACGGGCTACCAACCCATCCCCCCTCCACAATGAGCTCTGGCAACCTTACTCACATGCACGAACACAACATTGTGTTGTGTTCTGTGCTTCGGAAGGCACGTAAAGCCGTTGGTCCCGGTTATCACTTAATCTTAGTCGTTAAGGTTGTTGGAGGCCTCCTAGGCGGCTTGATAACTTCAACAATAGGTTGACCACTAGCCTACCTCCACCGATCTGCAGTGGGCACGCGTGATGGAGTACCTGCCCATTTCCTTTCACTCTAACTTGTGAAAGAAGGCCTGTTCTCAGCAGTGGGACATTATAGTCTGATGATGATGATGATTCTGTAAGATGGAGGTATTTCCTCAGTCAAGCTGCTCTTTGAGAAAAAAATATGCTCTACCTTTCTTGAAATTATTCTTATATAGGTACTGACTTTAGATAATAATACAGTTAGATACAGATAATAGAGTTTAGAGATTTGACGTTAAATATAATATAAATAGATTTCTAATATAATGTAGGACCAAAACTTCACCATTCTAAAACCAGCATAAAAGGCCTAGAAGGAACTGACTCTTGAATGCTATGCATAAAAAAATTTACTACAGTATTACCCAACTAATATGACTTACCGATGTACCTGCACAGAAGATATATTTTCAAAGCGCCATATTAGTGTGCGCCGTGCGGAGGGCGTGACTTGCGAGTGAGACGGAACTAACAGCTGCAGTGTATTATGAACTTTATAGTAGTAGTTTTAGGTTGATTGTAAGTTTTAAGCATTATTTCGTTAATCTTCGGGGCCATACTTTCTTTTCTGTGCGAACGAAGATTCACGACGCGCCATATCAGTTGGGTACTACTGTACCACCGTGCAGGATTCATGTTTTCATTACGTGAACCAGTATAGAATTGAGAAGTATCATGGAAATACTCTAATCTAAAGAGCGGCCGTAATGTGGACTTCTTCATGATTCGATTGGGATCGTGAAATAAAATTGGTAGAATTGATTAGATCGATACCGGGGTATCCAGTTCATTTTGGTATATCTACGATTCACGAACGACGTACAGTACGCTTGTGAAAAGGCATTCGTAATGGATACATTAAAGATTGGAATGTTTAGTGTATTTACCTCTCGGTTTTTTCTCCACCCGACATCTTTAGACATGAGTTACTCCCGTATTATATTACAAAGCCAAGACAGTAACTGCCACTCAATTGTTGCCCGGTTTCAATAAACAAAAACGAATCGTTTTGCTTACCAATGGTAGGATTTTTTATTGCCAAACTGGACATATAGATCCTTTAATAAGCTAATTTTACCAGTGATAGCTACTTCCATATGGGAGGGTCTGCTATGCAAAGCTTTGAGGTCTTTGCTTCATTATTAGTAAAGATATAAGAGTCTTAATTTTAATAAATCTTAACCGATACCGGTCCGTAAATTATTGAAACCGGGCCTGTGTCTGTCTAAACACCGGTAGGAGCTTGACGAACATCAAGGAAAAATTCAATTCAATTACTGCATCTAAATGATAAGGCGCCGATCCCACAGAGAGAGTTCTAGAGTTTCGAGTTCCCAGTTCTGCATTCCGTGTTGACTATTCTGCACACAGCAAGCACTAGAGTTCTAGAGTTCTGCAATATTTGCTACTGATCGGACATCATACACTTTTTTTACTTTCAAAGGCGCCACATAGCTTACAGTCGGAACGCAGAACTCTAGAACTCTTCTCTGTGGGATCGGCGCCTTAGTGTGTCCTTGACTAAGCCAATCAGAGTGCATTGTCAGTAGTGGGGAATTGGTGAAATAGTTTTCTCACAAGATGAACGACCATCGCGCTTCTTTGGTTTGCGGAATAACTATATAGTATCAAACTAGTATGATAAAATAATGAGTAGAAAGTAGAATAATCAGTAGCGATGCATGGTAAGTCTTATTTTTGCACAGCCATTATTTTATTAATTAATGTCAACTATTTAAACTGCTGCAAGCATTTAGCAATTTAATTTATCTTCTATAAAACTTTTTACTAACACAATAATGTCCCTCATATGAACGCAGGGTGTTAATCGTATTACACGGTACTTTTCTCCACTTTATGGCAAAGAACATAAATCAGCTGGTTTTCCGTTCATCTCATTGTGCTAAAAACCTCATTTTCTCTCGCCATAATTAAGTAACAAAAGCTAAGTAATTATGCAAGGAACGAAACAATCTAGTAGGCGAAGACAGGGATATAGATAGATTAGAAATGGCACTATTTATCGATGTATTGAGCGGAGTTTGGCTGTTACTATGAACGTAATTTACTTATGTTTCTTTAACTATTAAATTTGGCTCCTTAAGTGAAAAGAAAATAATACATATTACACATGTGATCGAAAGAAGATAAAGTCATTCAAAAGATTGTCAGTTATTTTTGAACAATTCTTTCTCCCCCCCCCCCCTCCCCCCACTCCCCAATGAGCTCCAACAACCT
Source organism: Polyploca ridens (assembly GCA_951394255.1). Taxonomy (NCBI): domain Eukaryota; kingdom Metazoa; phylum Arthropoda; class Insecta; order Lepidoptera; family Drepanidae; genus Polyploca; species Polyploca ridens. Next base: position 5,490,180 of record OX596269.1, on the reverse strand, counting down.
TACTCATTGACACAACATTGCAAAATAATAAGCTAAGGTTTATGAGTTGTACTTTTTAGATGTAATAAAGATTGAATATGTTTTGATCCTCATAAGAATAATGACATGTTTTGTAAGAACATTCTCTTGATGTAGGTATTTTACTTTTGGCCACGGGTTTGTCCAAAATTTGCTTTCGTTCCACAAATTTATTATCTCTACTGGATTTGGATCAGCCATTTTATTCTGTTCCTTTACTTTTGATAGTAAGAGTGGTAGAGCATAGCATTTTTTTCAACTCTACTGGGGTACCTCCACTTTACAGAATTATATTGGAAATATGGCTTACCACGTATTTGGCTTACCTACGTGGTAAGCCAAATACGTGGTAAGCCATATTTCCAAAGCCAAAAATCCGGTAGGGATAATGTGGACAATACATACATTCTTACAAAACATGACATTTTTCTTACGAGGATCAAAACCTATTCAATCTTTATTACATCTAAAAAATACAACTCATAAACCGTAGCATATCCAGCATCTCTTTAGCTCCAAAACCCGCTATTTTGCTAGTGACATCGTCGGGTGCGGGTTAATTCCATTAAAAGATTAACAAACCGCAGGAGAGCTGGTGAGATCGGCCCTGAATGTACATTCAAATGAGAGCTAGCGGAGCGATTTTACTTATTATATTAATTGCTGGTATTTTGGTGCTCCTGTCTTACTATAGAGCCGGCATTTTACCTGTTTTTTGACTCGATGGTGACAGATATAGTGGTGCTGATTCTGTTGTTTATAACTAAACTAATTTAGTCTCACTATGGTGCCGATTCTGTTGTAAATCGCACTAAACTAATTTTAGTTACATCTCATCTCTTTCTTACGAACATGATTGAAAAAGGATAGAACATATTTTAAGTTGTCAATTTAATCTTTGCCGTCTTATTTTGCGTGTATTTAAGCGTAACCGCGATAGATGGCGACTAAATTTACATTGAAAACAAGCATTGGACTAATTTGACAGGACTAAATTTCTTACATCCTTTTCTTATGTTCTTTGTTAGAAAGAGACATAGTGACATTAAAATTAGTTAAGTTGTGAACAACAGAATCAGGGCCAATGTCTCTTTCTAACAATGAACATAAGAAAAGAATGTAAGACATTTAGTCCTTTCAAATTAGTCCAATGCTTGTTTTCAATATAAAAGTCGCCATCCATCGCGGTTACATGTAAATACCCGCAAATTAAGACGACAAAGACAAATTTGACAGCTTTTAATTATGTTCTATACTTTTTCAAAATTGTTTGTAAGAAAGAGATGTGATGTGACTAAAATTAGTTCAGTGCGATACATAGAATCGGCACCAGTGCTTTTGTTTTCTAGTTTGCTTAGTTAACGAAAGAGACAGAGCATAGTGAAACCGCAGATGCATCGTAGAGGTTCTGAAAGAATCATGGCGAGCTCCATACATTGATTTGTACAAAAAAAAACATTTTAGAGGGTTTTGAATCACTTCCAATGTTGAGATTACATTACCAGCAACATGTTAATATACATGAAATATTTTATTAACCCCGCAAAACATAACAACATAACGGTTTTGGTCGCGAATAGTCTCGATTCGCCGGCATACCATAGAAATTCGCATTTTGATCCCGGGTTTCTAAAAATATTTTAAATGGCTCAAGTTGTTCCTTAGACACCAAGGATCAAATATAACGTCATTCCGACGTCTCTAAAAATCTTTATTTTTTTGTACAAATCTCGCCATGATCTTATAGCTATAGACTCCGGCAAACTTCTCGTCACAATGTGGGCGTACAACATAAATGTACTCGTAGATTATTTTAATGTATTGTCACGCGCCCTCCCCCACTCCTTTCCCCGCACCCCACCACGAAACAGACCTAAAAATGGGCTTATGTGCAGTTTTGTGCCAAGAAGTTTGCCGGTTACTTTACTTTTGATTCTGACTGTACTTTGGTAATACTTTGTCTGGTACCTACCTATTTCAGATTAATCGAGTATTATCTTATAAATACTAGCTTTTCCGCCGCATTCCCGGGATAATGAAATTAATTAAATTTCCTAATAGTGAAAGAATTATCAGAATTGACTTGTTATATTAATAATGCTTCCACTACACACATATCACTTGCAGTGAGGTACAAACTTAACATAATCGGGATTATAATTATTATAAAACTGTGCGGTAATGTAAAGTAAAAAGCACTAGTGCGTAATAAGCTGCATTATGAAACTAAAAACGGTCCAATAAGTCACTTTACTAGTAAGTGTGTTGAAAACATTATTATAGTCTGAAGATTCTTATTTAAGTACCTATGTAGATAATACTAAAAAAGTACTACAAGTAATTCAGAAAAGATAGATTTACATTTGTTATTTCAAAACTGTTATATGAAACTCAATATTAGCTCATTTGTAAGTAGTTGAAAGGTAAATGCGTAGGAGGTCGTGGGTTCGAACCATATTATTCCTAGACAGCCTTAAAATACAATATATAGGTAACATTATTTAAACTAATAAAAATAATTCATAAAATTGTTTATACTGTCTGTAGTAAATTTGTGTAGGTGTTTTACTGTTACTTGATATTACATCTTCTAGGGAATTTCAGCAAACGATAAAAACGTTCCATTTTTAAAACTTGCTACAGATAAAAAAGAATATAAACCAAAATTAAATTGCCAGCTGGTTTTCACCATCCTTATTGAGGAACGACGAAAAAAAAGCCCAATATTAACACATCTCAGAGAATGGATGTTCGAATCAATAGATAAGCGATCGCCGACCATTTGTCGTCGCTAATAATACCGCCCCACTCTGAGACGTTGATAGATGGCCCGCCAAATGCTGGTCAGATGTCAGTAAGTCTATTTCTGAGAGTTATGTTTATCTTGGATGGATTTTTTGGTTTTTTAGAATATGCTAGTTCTTATTTAGACTAAGTAAGGAAGACTGAAATTCTAGAGTGTATTTTTCTGTTAGTTTCTTGTAAATCATCCTGTTTTTGAAATACTTGGGACTTTATTTTCTGGATTAACAAATCGTAAATGCTCTTGAGAAGTGCAAAACATTTTTTACAAAACTACTGCATTTATCGAGGCAAGAGATTTAATAAAACAAATGCTACTCGTTTTTAGGGTTCCGTAGGCAATTGGCAAAAAACGGAACCCTTATGGATTCGTCATGTCTGTCTGTCTGTCTGTCTGTCTGTCCGTCCGTATATCACAGCCACTTTTTTCCGAATCTATAAGAACTATACTGTTGAAACTTGGTAAGTAGATGTATTGTGAACCGCATTAAGATTTTCACACAAAAATAGAAAAAAAAATTGGGGGTTCCCCATACAACTGAAACTCAAAATTTTTGTTTTCATCAAACCCATACTTGTGGGGTATCTATGGATAGGTCTTCAAAAATGATATTGAGGTTCCTCATATCATTTTTTTCTAAACTGAATAGTTTGCGCGAGAGACACTTCCAAAGTGGTAAAATGTGTGTAACTTATAAAATAAGAGAATGATAAAACTGAAAAAAATATATGATGTACATTACCATGCAAACTTCCAACGAAAATTGGTTTGAACGAGATATACTAAGTAGTTTTTTTTAATACGTCATAAATCGTAAACCACAATTTACCTTTCATTCAATATTTTTGGCGTTTTTTTTTCATAGCAGAGTTAGTTAATATTACACGAAACCACAGAGGAAACCGGCCAAGTGCGAGTCCGACTCGCACTTGGCCGGTTTTTGTACAATATTTTCCACGCAAAGACACATCATTGGACCAATAACGACTCATATTATCGTATTCCAAATTCAAATTTAAATTCAAAAAGTATTTATTCACTTTAGGCCCTGATAAGGCACTTATTCAATGCATTTATTAAGGATTTTATATCAATCATCATCATACGATGAATTATTTCGACAAGAACATAACCTGTAGTTATAAGATATTTTAAAATCCTTTAATATAACTTTTCAGCAATTTGAAAGGACACCTTACACTTTTGATAATTTAAATGCCTCATCCATATTTTTCACATCTCCACGTCGCTTTCCTTCGAGGAAAATCAGATCATTATTATGTTTCCAGATAATCCTATTACTTTCTGCGTAGGTATCGTGAATCCACCATTTTCCTACATATGTGTATACCCGCTTTATATTAGGTATCACGCATGACCCAGGCTGTGTTCAATATCAAATATCATTATTATTATTGGAAAGTTGATAATAATTTTCTATCTTTAGTTTTTGTATCTCTTCTTTATTTCATTGGAATAACAGCAAAGAGAAAAGATGTAAGTTTATACCGTACATAGCATAGTTAGAGATATATAGGGTGACTGGTAATTAGTAAACCATACTTAGACACACAAGATTGTACTCATGATAACAAACAACTTTCCCAAATAAACAAATAGGGATAAATAAGTAAATTAAAATAATATCAATACAATACACATAATTTACGGAACATTATTCGAAAGAGAAGACGTTTATTACAGAAAAACCAGACATCTATTAGATTATTGGTTCCAGTTCTCAAAAAATAGTAATTTATTCTTCTTTATTCTTCTTTATTCTAACTTCCCAATATAAATAGAAATGTGGGTGAAGTGGTACACAAAGCCGAGAAAGAAATTGACATTCAAGTACAGTAATACCCAACTAATAATGGCTTACCGATGTACCAGCGCAGAAGATACATTTTCAAAACGCGGGAAACCGCTATTGGTCTGCAGCTGCCGCCATGTTAGCGCGAGCCGTGCGGAGGGTCGTGACTTGCGAGTGAGACGGAACTAACAGCTGCACTGTATTATGAACCTTATATGAAGTAGTGATCTAAGGTTGATTGTAAGTTTTAAGCATTCTTTCGTTAATCTTCGGGGCCATACTTTCTTTTCTGTGCGAACGAAGATTCTCGACGCGCCATATTAGTTGGGTACTACTTGTATAACTGGCGAAACAGATTTTAAATTTGAGTGGGATAAGCAAGAGGCGCTCGTGTTGTAGCTTGATTAGCCGTTCTTAATCGATGCAATCACCGGTGAGGACAGTAACGGGTGACCGTCTAGTGGTATTTCAACTCAAGCGTTTAAGACTATAGTCCCGGCTGGTGGAGTATCTGCCCATTCCCTTTCACCCTTATTTGTGAAACCCCTTCGTCAGGTAACGCTGGCCCGTGCTTCATCATCATCATATCAGCCTATGGCTATATATAATGTCCACTGCTGAACAAAGGCCTCCCCCATTGATTTCCACTTCGAATGGTTTTGGGCCACTTGCATCCAGCGGCGCCCAGCGTCTCTGTGCAGATCATTGGTCCACCTGGTGGGAGGTCGTTCCGCTCGGCGCTTTCCAGTATATGGTCGCCACTCTAGAACCTTTCTTCCCAATCGGTAATCGGCTCTTTGAGCATGTGGCCTGCCCATTGCCAATTATGCTTACTAAATACGAGCTATGTCCGTCGTTTTCGTTTTTCTACGAATGTCCTCATTTCGGACCCTTTCACGTAGAGACATTCCGAGCATAGCTCGTTGTATAGCTCGCTCTCTCTGAGCTTATTTATGCGGCCAGCAGTGAAAGACCACGTCGTGCTTAGCACAGGGACATTATGGGTTGATGATGATGATGAACCAACTATATTAACCTCGTTGGTATGTCAAATACAAACCAGTAAAAACCCTTTTAATAAATCCACTCTCTTAAATAAATTGTAAATAAAATATAAACTGGGAAACATATTTCAAAATACAATAAAATCTGAATGTTGGTTTTGTGAAAAATGTACAGCCATTTAGCGGCTGTATTATTTATGTTGAAGCAAATGGGTCTAGTGCTACAATGTGACCGCCATGGTACTTCAATTTAATCGACATTTTATGTTATTGTATTTGGAAAACAAACAGCGTAATTAACTTAGTACTAATACAGTTTGTTACTAAGAGCAACCTGGTTTTTGCATACAATGGTAGAAAGAATTAAGAGACATAACGGGTTCTCTCATTTAAAATTAGAAGCAGCCTGACTGGAGAAGCACCTCCAGCCAAATAACATTACTTATGTGATTTTGTATCCCTGTGTAAGGTTGCCTGAGAACCCCCCCAAATAGGGCACAAACCTTGACTCAGGGCGTTACCAGAGGAGTAATTAATATTTTTTTGGACATTACAGTATTAATTATCATCTGCCTGCCCTGTTCCGAATCATTTGGGGTCGGCGCAATATGTACGCTTCTTCCATTCGTCTCTTCTATCAGTCATACCAGCATCCACTCCTTTCTTACCCATATCATCTTTCACACAATCCATCCAGTTCTTTTTCGTTCTTCCTCTTCCCGTATATCCATCCACTTTCATATTCATAACTCTTTTTGACGTGGCTTTCATTTCTCCTCATAACATGTCCATACCACGCTAAACGGTTCACATACAATACGGTTAATCATAGAAAAAAGATCGGGGGACTAAAAAGTCTATAAATTCTTGAAACAACAATAAGAATGGCCTGGGTAAGAAATAATACCTAATTCTAATTATTCCGTCAGGTAGATTATCAAAAAAAATCGAATTTTTGATTTCAAAGTTCGGGAGTGGGGCCTCGTAATGTCACTTGTTTGTGAAAGTGTACCATGGCGTGACGTCACGCGGAACTTCAACACCATTATCTTCGTAATTTTGTGTTTTATAGACAAAAGAAACAATATAAAAGAATACAAAGATAAAGCGCGTGAAAGTTCAGGAGAGGGCCTCGAGACGTCACTTATTTGTGAAAAGTGTACCATACTGAAAAAAATGGACTACAAGTGACTACAAAACATTATTTAACAGTAACACAAAATTTGACGACCAATAACCTAAACAGAGTGACTTGCGAACTAAACTTACCAGTAACAAAACTAGTTGTTTGTTCGTTACTAAATTATTTGATTAAATGTAACTAAAGTTAGTTTCCCGACAATTAAAGTAAGTTTCCTGACAGCAAAACGTCAATTTACATAAAAAAAAATCAGTGTATGGCGTGACGTCATTTGGAACTTCAACATTCGTCATTTTGTGTTTTATTGAAAATAGAAATAATACGACACGTGTCTAATATTTTTTGATAATGTTAATGGCGTACTAAATAGCTATTATCTTAACAATAGCTAACGCTATCTTTAACTATTACTCTTACGTCATAAGCAGTTGAAACAACCTTTCCTAACAGTTCCTTTTACATATTCATCAACATTTCTCCCTAAGTTGTCACTTCGTTCGCAACAAATGGTGCGTTAATAATTTTATTATGTCAATATTTTTTTACGTCCCATCAGGCATCCCCTTATATCCCTATCCCCAATTTGGGGACGAAATGATCCCTGAGAGTATCGACCCCTACATAAATAAGCGTGGGCACTCTAATTGATTGTCAAATTGTTATATGACTATTGAAAACGATATACTTGGAAGATAGTTTTCTATCTTGTCTATGAAAAGAGATTGATACTTCTACAACTTTAGCAACAAGACATTCAAAAGAGCGCAAATGCATTTGTGATATCTACTATAGCGTGAAATTAGCTTTTTATTTACAACAAATATACAAAATACAATTTATATCGAAAATTTTCTCAAAGCTGCTTCATCATGGGCAATGTTTCCATGAAGCTGGCAGCGTTTCCTTTTTGTATATGGCGTATGCATCGGTGGAACAATCACCGTTAGTATTCCAAAATCTTGATTAGTTTTGAAGATAAGGTGTGAGACAATCGGTGTTTCCCATGGCACCGCAAAAGCAGATAAGATAGTTCGGTCCAATAGATGCGCATTTTTTTGAATTTACAAAATAGCTTAATTTTAAACAGCCCAAGGATGACCACTGAAAAACATAGATACCTCATAAACTTATCATTTCATCTGTTGCATTTAGCAGCTCCCGAAGATCTTGGCTAATGACCTGATCATCAAATGTGATGCAAACACTTGAGTTGAGAAGCTTGATGTTGAAAGGTATGCTACGATGTATTTTATATTTATTTCGGAATATTAGATAGAATACTATCAACAATCTTAGGTTTTACACAATATTGGAGAAAGGTCAAAGTAATGAAAGCTTTAGTATCAAATACGAGAAAAAACAAAAGGTTTGAAAGATTTTGTGTCGGTAAGAAGCTTGAAATTGTTATTAGAAATATAAAAGATATTTTTATGGAATCGCAGCCCCATATTAAAAATTCTATTCGGAAAAGTATGTAACTTTAATATTATGGGTCTTTACCTTATCGGTTCTATATAATCAGTTTATTTTTCCAGTCTACAATCAGATACTTAATGTTTTACTTAAATTGAAATACCCATAGCACAATTTTTGCGAATTTATATTTATTTCAGGCATATAAAAAATAAAGCTCCAAAAACGATTTGTTTAATTGCTTTATTAAAACCAAAAATATTAATAAATTTGTTGGCTTCTACAACTACAAAGGGTCGGTTTCACTCTACAATAGTTTCCGTAGACATAAATTTTATATATGGAATTGATGGAAACTTACTGTTTCTTTTTATTGTGTTTATAATGTAACATAATAATACTATAATAAAGCTTAAGAGTTTTTTGTTTCAAATTCAATTCAATTCAACATAATTTATTCAAATAGACCTTCGCAGGCACTTATGAAAAGTCTGACTCTAATACTCTAATACCGGTTCGGATGGTTGCATTTGCTGAGAAGAGCCGGCAATCAACTCAGAAATTACTCTTTTCAAAACAAGCTTGGATTCATTACATAATATTTACATTCTAATCCCACTGATAACAATTGCGTGCCCCCCAGTATATTTAATAAGTAGGTAAATAAATAAATGGCAAACTTAAGCAGACCAGCCCCCACAAGCAGCACCTGTTCACAAGTATGACGCGTGTGGCAGCCATCGCCCTCCTCGCCATATTGGAGGGAAATGAGCGCCCCGTCACACGACGCCGCCGCAAGTAAAGGCCATGACTTATTTAAGTCTGCCTTAGAAATAAAAAACAAATAACTAAAGGGAAACTACTAAACACACAATTTGCTATCACTGTGACTATTGACAAGTTTAGACTAATAGACTAAATATTACTTATATAGAATAGAATATAACAATTAGACAGAAAATATATCGATGCATTTTTTTTGTTTTTTTAAACGGGCTAATCGACTGGTAGACTCTGATTTGAATAATTTTTTCACTAATAGCTCAGAGTATATAAGTACTACGTACACTAATAGGAAGCTACATTATCCCCGAGTATTATAGTCTACTTTTTATTCCCGGAACGCGGGTGAAACCGCGGGGGATAGCTAGTTTATAAATATACTGAAACTTATACAAAATAGAAAAGTCGAGATACAGATGTTTTATCGTTTTACATTAGGTGCACGTGCACAAATTTTTACTAGCATGTTGTTTACCTACCAATTTTGGCGTAGGTACAGGTAATTTTTTTTTTACTAAAAATATGTTAATTCAATCCAATTCATAATGATATAGGCAAAATTATTAGTAAAAATACTGACTAAAATAATATAATAATATTTCAATTTAATTATGGCGACCAAAAAAACAACATACATTAAATAATTTATAAAATATACAGTAATAGAGTATTGATGAATTGGACAATTATTTTTTAATTTTAGAAACTGTTGGAATTTTTATTTATGGTTTTGATAATATAGCAAGGAAGTTTCAAGGTCTTATAGATATAGTATTTTTTTATATAGTGATCACACAGATATATACATAAGGTGTAGGAAAGTTAATATTACTGTATTAAAGTACGCTGGTGACATGGTACCCTTAGGTAAAAACACATTGTCCAAAATTCGATCCCGCAATATAGCCTCCCCATTCAACAAAAAGCATTTTATTCAACAAAAAGCAGTCACAAATACCTCGAGAAGTTTCTGATATAATTTAAAATATATTTAATGGATATTCAAAACCTATATAAAGATTCATTCTGTATTGTGATAGCTATATAACCGCTTCCAGTTCCACTTTAATTCCGCATGTTGTTTAATAATTCCCTCTGTAGCGAACTGGCGAACGTTTGCATGGTGTTTCCCTAATTGAGGGCCTGTGTGCGAGTAAGACCGACGCTTGTGTGAGGGAGAGGTCAGGGATGGACCCACTAAATTTATATTAGGGAGGCTTCCCGCATTCCGAGGTAAAATTCGGATGATTGTGATTATTTTGATGTACAAAAATAAAAAATAAAAACGAAATTCCTTTATTAAATTACAAGTTTGTAAGTTACATGGGTTGGAACTGTTAACTTTAATATTAATGTAATTTAATTCATACTTATACAAGCTTAAATTCCAACTAAGTACAGTCAACAACATAAGTAGCTGAACAAATCCAAATTTACATAATATATTATACTTACCCTGTAAAGCTGTTATTCTCTTAAACTTTAGCTAACCTGAATCTTCCTGGAGCTTCCTTCCGCGGACGCTCAGATTGTGGAATGAGCTCCCTGCCGTGGTTTTCCCAATGGAGTACAGCATGGGGTTCTTCAAAAAGGGTCTGAAGAGATTTCTGCAGGGTCGGCAACGCGTGAGTGACACCCCTGGTGTTGCAAGCGTCCATAGGCTGCGGTAGCCGCTTACCATCAGGCGGGCCGTATGCTTGTTTGCTACCTAAGTAGTATAAAAAAAAAAAAAAAAAAATCTAAGTGTCATAATTTTATCTCTATTTATTTAATTATATTCCCTTATGAATATCACTTGTTTACTTTATTTTCTCATATTATGGATAGTTTTAAGTGTACAAAGGTTTTATAAAGGGATATTATTAATTGAACCTCTGTTTAAAAATTACTCCTCTTATTTACTTATTGCATACTAGCTGTCTCGCGCGGTTTCACCTGCGTTCCCGTGATAAAAAGTAGCCAGTGTCACCAGGGATAGTGTAGCTTCCCAACAGTGAAAGAATTTTTCAAATCGGTTCAGTAGTTTCGGAGCCTATTCAATGCAAACAAACAAACAAACAATCAAATCATTCCTCTGTATAATATTAGTTTAGATCAGAAAAATGACTTTTCTACAATTAAACTACATATTCATCAAAAAATATTCTATCACCCAGACCCGACTCGGGCATTCCATATACAGTTGGTTAGGTTAGGTTAGAACTGTGACAATAACGCTAGATGATCAGATGATGATGATTTATTCAGTTCAAACAGTTTTGCATAAACCATAAAACTGATACTCAGCTTGATTTATATAGTGTGCGTATTTAGTGTGCAATTCAGTATTTTTGGTTCTATTTTTGAATTAGTTTGGTTCGAATAGAGGGAATTAATAGTTAGGGCATTAAATACATGCCTTTTATAAATTTCAATCTGTTTACCTATTCATGTTGCTGACTGTACTGTGCTTTAGTAGCAATTTAACAATGCAATGATGTACAAGCTGTGGTTCTAGACTGTATAAGTCTAGTATACACGTTACAGCAACGAGGCAATTAACGAAATTAGCTTAAATAATAAAATTTAAGCGAAGAAACGGTCCGAAAGAATTTACGCTTGTATAATTATAATAAAGTGGGTCTCATTTTAATTCTGTTATTAATTACATTATCAAGTACATTAACGAAACGAGTATTATAATTGCTCCTGAATATTACAAGTTATAATTTTCTAGTTTTATATCCAATTAGTCATAAAATGCTATTTAAATGATTAAAATAATGGTCATCTAAATCATGATCAGATTGTTTGATTCCTCCACTTCAAACGGTTTGGGGCCCAGCGAGCGCCTTTTTGGAGCACTGTTTTGTAAAAGATAAATAAAATGTATGCCAAATTGCCAACCCTTTTGAAAGTTTTATACAGTACATAATGTATTAGGTATTAGGCAGAATTTATCGATACCAATCTTTGAAAAGTTAGGGTTAGCATGATGTAAATACTTTTTAACAAAATTTCAAGCTTGTAACTTTACTAGATTAGATTAATTAGGTATGAGTCTGAATATATGTTTGTTTTTAAATAGGGTTGTAACGCCCTTTTTTTCATTATGGTTTATAAACTTTAACATATGACACGAAAAGTTCAACGATCTTTACGTCCGGACTAAATTCACACTTTATCTTGTTTTAACATAAATTAGGGTTCCTTTCGAAGTATTTAAAACGTTTCATATCTCCTAATTAGCTTACTATTGCCAGCTTGAGTAATGAGAAATGTATGACACGATATTCTAATATAATCAAAATATTTATTAAATTACATTTATCAACACACGTTTGTCTGCTGTTGATCTGCTTAAGTTTGCCATTTATTTATTTACTTATTAAATATAGATACAGTCTACTTTGTAGTTTTGCCGCCGCGCCGGGACACGCAATTGTTGTTAGTGCGATTAGAATGTTATTATGTAATGAATCTAAGCTTATTTTGAAAAGAGTAATTGCTGAGTTTATTGCCGGCTCTTCTCAGCAAATGCAACCTTCCGAACCGGTATTAGAGTATTAGAGTTAGACTTTTCATAAGTGCCTGCGAAGGTCTATTTGAATAAATGATTTTAAATTGAATATCAACACCTACCTACTGCAAGAATATTATAATTTAATATTCTTGCAGTAGTTACGTGTGTTGATACTTATATTATAAGAGGAGTATAAGATACAATTTGTAAGTTCTTAAGGTGGTTGGTTTTCGCGAGGGACGCGGATTCTATAATAATAATTGTTTTCTTTGTTTTTTAACCGCCAAAGTATTAAACAGCTATGTCTGGCTGAAGGCTGTAAAGAGTTTACAAAAGCTTGAATTATAAACATAGTGGAAATAATGCTTTTAGCATTTTAGGGAATCTCAAAGTGAAGTCCTGCTTTAAACAAAACAATATACATCATTATCTTTAGATCTGTTCTGAAAATTTAATTTAAGAGTGCGTACCAAGCCAGAAAAATATCGCAATGTCAGATGAAACAAACTTATGTCTAATCTTCGCGTGGAGATGAGATGGAGATAGCGTGTTTCGCGGCACAAAAATGAACGGAGCGCTTCTTATCTAAATAACTCGTAAAGTATAGAATATTTTAAAAAATCGTTAGTAGCAGCCCTAGGTCATATGTTAGTGATATTATTTATCGAATTTTTGTCTTAATTAGATACACCATGAACGAATAAAACCGAAAATTCATTATTATTAGAGGTAGCTTTGTCATTTTTTTCTATCGAGGAAATTTCATTCCATTATGTTTTTGCTCAGGTAGAACCCTCGCGTATATAATGAAAATACCCATATAAAAATATTTTTTCATTTAAATACTATTTACTTGGGTAAATTTCAATTCTAAGATTGTTATTTTGCTTTATACGCAGCCTTAATAGAAAATTTGACACTATTGTAAAACTTTTGGTGTTGTCTAGAAAGTATGTTATATTGCAAGATCAAATCTCAGATAACGAGGACTGGTAATAAAGGTAAACAGAAGAATGAAGCGATGATAGCTCAGTGGTAGTGACGTCGGATACCGAGACGAAGGTCCCGGGTTCGAATCCTACAATGAGCTTGAGCTTTCGGTGAAGGAAAAAATCGTGAGGAAACCATAGCACGGTGATAGGGTACTTTGTAGTACCCGCCTGGCTGGCTACCACCCTCAAGTTGAAAATCTGTCGCCAAGCACCTTTTGGTGTGTTCCGATAGCTGCACTTGAGAGCCAGTTCCTTCTAGGCTTTGTATGCTTACCACCTTCGGCCGCATCATCACTTACCATGGTGAGATTGCGGTCAAATACACGCCTATAAACAGTAAAAAAAAAAGAATATCTTTACGCTTTTATTGTATAGTAGCAGCGCCTCGTGGATTTACCGGCTTTAAAGGACGATGACCATTTCTGCCCTCACCCTCATAAGCATATCCATATTTCGAAGTATTTAACATTCATTGAAACTAGATTTTTGAAAAAATATTTCAGGATAATTTAGTGGAAGAAATTCACAGCTATCTGGAAACACTGATTGTTTTCACTTTTGTCACGAACTTTATTGTCAATTATCGCGTCATCTATCACTTATGTCAACAGATCCATGTTTTTAAATGATTAAATATAAAAATTGCTGCTTTAAATAAAAAACGAAGAACAAATTCAAAATGCTGGTATTATATACTTTATAATGCACCATACATGGCTTTTGGTCACGGCAGTTTTTGAACTAGGCATGCCTCCATATTAAAACGGTCATCCTCCTTTAGACCATGGGTTATACATGTGATAATGAAGCTATACTATTTTCAATAAACGGGCTTATAAAAGCAAAAGATTGGCGCGTTTAAACAAACCAAACTCTTCAGCATTATAATATCATATAGATTTTATAAGTACCCTACGGAACCATAAAACGTTTAATCATTGTGACATCCTCGATTTCTTTTAACGTTTCACAGAGCACTATTGTCACTCGCGCGCTAAGCGGAGCGTGTACAAAAATGTTGAGAAAAAATTAACAAAAAAAACCAAAGACAATCTAAAGGGAAGTGACAGGTAACGCTTTGGTCATGTTTAATACTGCGTTAAGTTCTATGACTATTATGGTTTTGAAATGTTAAATGGACCTGGTTTAAAGGGAGCGGATTTTAATATTCCCAGTTTTAGGCTCAATTTACATTGCTGCAGAATGGAGTGGAAGCGAATTTTTGCATTAAAATTATACATTTGAATAACATACAAACTAAATACGTGCCAAAAAAGAGGTCGCGCGTCTTCCTGGGAATCCTCGCGCATTCTCGAGAAGTTTCTTTTTTTTTTTACTGTTTATAGGATTGTGTTTGACCACAATCTCACCATGGTAAGTGATGATGCGGCCGAAGGTGATAAGCACACAAAGCCTAGAAGGAACTGGATCTCAAGTGCAGCTATCGGAACACACCGATAGGTGCTAAGTCCTCGCTTTTTGGCTCGTATTTAGTTTGTATGTTAATTGACATAAAGTTAATTATGCTATGTACAATTTAATTCGCTTCCATTCCATTCCGCTGCAATGTAATTGAGTCTTAGGTACTGTAAGTGACGTCTTAATGACAATAATGGAGGCTGTTCTGACTATTTTTAAATATGCGTCTGAAACTTTGTCTTGATGCTGAAATTATTATTATAATGATAATAAACGGCTATTTCATCGTCTGATATTAACAGAAATAATATAACATTTCATTTGTCAGAGACCAAGACACAAAAAAATGTTTATATCGTTTAAAACCACAAAAAAAAATATTGCAATTTTTTCCACAAAAAATACTTGTGGCTCGCTTTTGTGTTATGTAAAAAAACACAAAAAATCTAAGCAAATCGTACTTTACATTCGCAATAAATGGCTTTTGAATTGTTGTCCAATATTTTTTGTAAAGTATCATAAATTCCACAAGAAACAAAGCGTGCCATTGAAAAGAGATAGCATCATTTGATTCAGTAAGATAGAAACAGACAAGAAATACATTTTAGTGGAAGCTCACGACCGCTGCACTGCATTAAGTGTAACTAATTTGAAATTGTTTATTTTCGACGACAATTGACTGTGCGTTGACCTTTACGGTTAACATTATAGTTGAACTTGGGTGTTAATAATGTGGAAATGATTGGAATAAAAGCTTATACAATGGTTCAGGAGATCCTGCAAAAAGTATTCGCTTGCTGCGGAAGACATATACCTAAAGATAACAAACTAATTGCTCAAAATGCTGAAAGCTGTTTAAAAGTATTTTCGAACACTGTTTAAAATTCAAAAGATTTTATATGAGACTAGCTGTCCCCTGCGGTTTTACCCGTTTTCCCGGGATATAAAGTACCATAGGCTATCTACATGCCAAATGTGTAACAAACAAACAAACTTAATTTCGCATTTATAATATTAGTTAGGATTATAATAGTGCTTATGCAGCTAAAGTCTAGCTGAAGTTAGATCAGCGAAAAAGTCATTGTAAAGTTACAATTCGTGCTTTTGGAGAGTCTACGTCCATTCTTAATAAAAATATGACTTAAGTAGATTAACGTGGTGATAATGATCTCAATTAATTTCTTAATTAGTCTCTTGGTAATTCCTTTTAGAAGGGCTTTGCAGATTTTTTACTGCATCAAGTTTAGAGACCGTGTCTATCTAGAATTTGAAAAATGAAATTTAAAAAAATGTACAGAACCTGTGTATTTAATAACAGCGAAGCGAATACTTGACACGTTCTTTCGAAACAAAAAATAAATACAAAACAAATAAAAACTTCAATTCGAACCGGTATAACTAACTGTGAGTCACCGAAGATTCCTGATTCAAATAATTCATATGACTCATAGCCTTTCAAGATTTCCTACATAATAACTCAAGCTGTATAAACGTTATATTAAAAACAATTATAACACACACTGAGTGAATATTTTGTAAACACGAAACAATTTTAATGTATCACGATTAAAAGATCATTGTGCACTGCTAGATACGCTATACTTTTATTGAAGTAGATGTTTTTAATAGAGTATTTTTACATTATGTCAATAGGCTGACAAGTAGACGGTCCATCTAATTAAGTTGCCTATGGACTATCCATAAAAATAACTAAAATTTAAGTGTGTTTAATGTATTTTTTTTATAAATCTTAATATATAAAATGATAAACTGATTGTTGATATATCAGCCCACAGCCCAAACCGCTGGACCTAGAGATTTGAAATTTTGCACAAAGATACCTTATACAGTGGAGGCATCCACTAAGGAAGGATTTTTGGAAATTCCACCCCTAAGAGGGTAAAATAGGGGATGACAGTTTGTATGCAAGTCCGTCAGTTTTGAAGTTAGGATCTTCAAATTTTGTGTTTAGGCTGACAATTGAAAATTAATGTGTAGTTATCTCAGCGTTTGTGATAATTCCTCCACCGAAGGGAGGAAAAGGGGGATGAAGTTGGGTATGCAAGTCCTCCAATTTCAAAATAAACTTCACTAAATGTATTATTATACGATGTAGGCATCCACTAAGGAAGGATTTTTGGAAATTCCACCCCTAACAGGGTAAAATAAGGGATGAAAGTTTGTATGCAAGTCCGTCAGTTTTGAAGTTAGGATCTTCAAATTTTGTGTTTAGGCTGACGATTGAAAATTAATATATAGTTATCTCAGCGTTTGTAATAATGACACCACCGAAGGGAGGAAAAGGGGGATGAAGTTGTGTATGCAAGTCCTTCAATTTCAAAGTAAACTTCACTAAATTTAATATTATACAGTGTAGGTATTCAGTAAGGAAGGATTTTTGGAAATTCCACTCCTAGGGGGGTAAAATAGGGGATGAAAGTTTGTATGAAAGTTCGTCAGTTTTGAAGTTAGGATCTTCAAATTTTGTATTTAGGCTAACGATTGAAAATTAATTTATACATGTTTCAGCTTTTTTGACAATTCCACCCCCGACAGGGTGAAAAGGTATGGGATGTATGTAAGTCATTCAGTTTCAAAGTAAACGTCACTTAATATATTATTACACAGTGTAGGCAACCACTAAGGATTTTTGGATATTCCATCCTTAAGGGGGTAAAATAGGGGATGTAAGTTTATATGAAAGTCCATCAGTTTCGAAGTTAGGACCTTCAAATTTTGTGTTTAGGTTGACAATTGAAAAATAATTTATATGTGCCTCAACGTTTTTGATAATTCCGACCCCAAAAGGGTAAAAAGGGGGATGAATTTGTGTATGGAAGTACACTAAATTTATTATTTAAGCTTATGGTTATAAACTAACGCAACGAATATCGGTGTTGTTGGAATTTGAACCCTTAAGGAATGAAAAGGGGGATTAAATTTAGTATATGAAGTTCTTTATTTTCGGAGTGAAAATTTCAAAATTTATTATTTCGGCTTATGGTATTGGCGTATTGAAATGACTCGCATAAACAACATCAGGAAAAAGAGAGGAATCGGTATTAAACCAAAGATCCTGTTAATACGAGCATTGGTATTCCTCATTTTCATGTATGGAGTGGAAGCGTGGACTATACTGGCCCGAGAAAGAAAAAGGATTGATGCATTCGAGATGTGGTGCTGGAGACGGATGTTGGAAATACCTTGGACCACTAAACGCAACAATGCATCAATCCTATCGCAGCTCAAAATTAAAACACGATTGTCCACCATATGCCACCAACGTATTTTTTCGTCTTTCGGCCACATGGTGCGCAAAGGCGATGAAAGTTTGGAAATCTGATCATAGTCATCAATCACACGGAGGGAAAACGACTACGTGGTCGTTCACCAACAAGATGGTCCGATCAAGTAAAAGACTCATCGTCCTCCAAGTTTTACAGAAACCAGAAGACAGAAACCAGTGGAGGCAGATCATTCGCTCTAGAAGCAAACCTGATGTTGACCACGATCCTCAGACATGAGGGAAAGAGAGATAAGGCCTCCAAAATTGTGCTGTAGAACTAGACTACAAGTAACAGCTCTCCGCCGCAATGTTATTGAGGCCAAAATATTTACTGGTTCTGCCAGAGGAGAAACAGTCTTCTTGCCGCGTATACCATTGATCCCAAATTACCTTCCGTTTGAATTTAAAAGATAACAGTTCCTAATTAAGGTTTGTAGTCACAGGGAAAACTCTGAAATTTGCTAGAGTTGATTTGCGGCAGGACTATTTCAGTTTTATGTGGCATCCTCGCATATGAGCTCTTAATCTACCTGAACTTTTGTCAATATCACACGTAGTGGCGGAAAATAGCCATGAACAAAGCTCTATATTGTTATAATGATTAATATCTAGAAAAAAGAAATAATCTACGCGGACGAAGTCGCGGGCTATAAAGCTAGTGCTTAATAAAAGTTACGGTACTGTAACATTTTTTTTTTATTTGTGTTCTTCTATTTGTTTCTTCCGGCTAATCTCCGAAACGGTTGCACCGATTTTGATGGGACTCTCACTGCTAGATAGCTGATATTGAAGAGTAACTTAGAAAAAGAATTAGGGTTCCACGCAAAAAAAACCGTACGCCAGTAACGTAAACAACGGGGATGAGTTACTTTTGTAATAATGTATTGCTGATCTTTACGAAGTATAGAAAGCAATTGCTGCAACTCACCATGAGGTTTTTGGCCACAGAATTTCTGCTTGAGAGTGGTAGCCACTCAGAGGGTATTACACAGTACCCTATTGTTATGCAGAAATAAATAATCGTCCATCTGAGTTTGGTACTTTTTCTTGAGATTTTATTGTGAGTTTCAACAATGTAAATATTTTCATATCATTGATAGCACCGCTTGGAGTGTGACAAATCTCTATCAACTCAAATTCCGACATCAATTAGTCACCTAAACGTATTTTTGATATTTTTACTTTGTTCATTTGGTAATGTTGGAATTTTTATGGATATTTCAAAACACCTACGTTAGAAATGTATGGAATTTAAAGCATCTTTGTTGCACAATGATACGTGATAAATAAATAAATATACCTAATAGGTACTTCTGTGTCAATAAAAACCAAGATATTAGATATCAAAAAACAAGATATTAATAAAATTGAAATTGAAAAAAAAAACGATAAATTGTTGTTTGCATCAACCTTATAACTTTAAATCGCTCATTTCTTTGCTTTTCAATTTTAAAATAAAAAAAATCTTAAATCTTCTCATCACTGCACTTTAAATTTTGTATCGTTTTCCCCATCACTACCCAATGCTTCTAATTGTTGAGAGGACGACAGGTGGAATAAGGTAGAAGTAGTCCCAAGAGACAATCGGACGTCCGCTGACCCGATTGGACAGAGAACTTGGCCCAGATAGCAGGAAATATGTGAATTAATCATGCCCCTTTTCCATGCATTGTATGCTTTGTATTACTGAGTTCTATTGCCTAGCCACCTTTATACGTAACTGTTAGGCACCGATCCCACAGAGAGAGTTCTAGAGTTCCGAGTTCCGAGTTCTGCATTCCGTGTTAGAGTTCTGCAATATTTGCTACTGATCGTACATCATACACATTTTTTACTTTCAAAGGCCCCACATAGCTTACAGTCTACGCGGAATGCAGAACTCGGAACGCGGAACTCTAGAACTCTTTTCTGTGGGATCGGCGCCTAACAGTTACGTATAAAGGTGGCTAGGCAACACGGGTTTAATCACGTGGTAGAACTCAGTAATACAAAGCATACAATACATGGAAAAGGGGCATGATTAATTCACAGATTTTCTGCTATCTGGGCCAAGTTCTCTGTCCAATCGGGTCTTGTTAATAATAACAATGTCTTTTGTTTTAAAAGTTATCATATATTTAATTATATTCGAAAATATATTTTATTTCAAGGTATGCTCTGTCTTAATCGGAAAACGGTAGCAACGGCGTAATTGAGTATAAAACATTCAAACTTTTCACATTTACAATTTTAGTATTATCCGAAGGGAACAAAAACTGTTATGTTTGCTTCACAGGAAGTATCACCTTCATGCTTAAGCATACAAAACTCTTAGGTACATAAAAATATACATAACTACCAAATCACCTTCCATTTAGTCACAAAAAGTAACTTTCCCCAATGATAACAAATAATTCCACCGCCATGGCTTCTCCCCACATTACGTAAACACATAAACTTCTTTATCTATATTGAAAGCACAATAATGTCTTATAACAAATTGTCAAGTCTCATACAAGTTTTGGAGCACATTTTCTGACAAACCCCAATTTTGTCGCTGAGTGCAAAGTTTCTTTCAAAGTGTTTGTGCAAATAATATTACCACAACTTTTTTAAGCAATCGTAGGCTGTTTTCACACAATACGGCAAGGATATATAAAAATATATGTAAAAGTAAGCAAGCTAGTTGTAATGTCCGCGAAGGGTGTAAAATATATAGTAGAGACTCTATGGGTGCCGTTTATTAGTTGATTCCGTGACTATGACATACTGCTCCTTTGTCATTGCCGTTACTATGCCGTGATCGTGTCATTACCGTCCCGTTACCGTGCAATTCAAAAACAGCCTTATTATTTTTGTTTTTAGCAACTAATTTCGCTGACAAACTTGATGTATCAAAAATAAATTGGATGATCACTGACTGATGTGATTACGAGTCTGGAAAATAAAAAAAAATAAAGGCAGAATGCAATATTAAGGGTTCAATATCTTATAAAAATAAAACCCTTTTATTTTAAGAATTAAATTAACTTATTTTCATGTCTTTGCGGCTTCAAGGAATGTGTTTATAAAACTTATGAAATTTTTAACAAAAACTTATTTCCTATATACGAAAATGTCTGTCAAAACAATAATCGCATAAACACAATAAATAATAACCCGAACGACTGTATGTTACTGTATGTTATTGAAACAAACGTAAATATTAAAAGTACAAATCTTTTTTTTTATTTCATCGCTTTAATTTTTTTTATATTCTTTATTCAGCCTAACTGGATGTCTGCAAGTAAACCAAAGAGGCGAAACCAATCTATGATAACAAAGTTCAACAAACGTACATCCCATGAGCGATCAACAGGTAGCTCTAATTTAATTATACAATAATAAACGAGAAGGTACTGTGTTTATCTCAAACCTCTCTGTCTGTTGGATGCCGCCCCGTTATTAGGTGTATAGGTACATTGCCTATTGATTTTGTATATATTTAGCCTCTTACTTTGGCTTTGCTTGCAAAATATTTGTTTATTCACAAATAAGTAAAATTTAAGTGTCTGTAATGACATAATAACAGCTTTTTACTAAATATATGAAAGTATATACGGTACTTTTTCCAAAAAATCTTTTTTTTACTGTTTGTTCCAGCTAATCTCTGAAACAGCTGGACCGATTTTGACGGGACTTTCACTGGCAGATAGCTGATGTTATTAGGAGTAACATAGGCTGCATTTATTTAGGAAAAAACATTGGGTACAGCAAAAAAAACATAAGCGGGTGAAACCGCAGGGGTCAGCTAGTAAATAAGTACAGCATGGGGCTTTGTATGAAGAGTGTGAAGGGATTTTTGTAGGGTCCGCAATGCGCGACTGATACCCCTGGTGTTTCAAGCGTCTACAGGCTATGGTAACCGCTTGCCATCAGGAAAAAATATATAAATGATATCATGTAAACAGTAAGAAAGAAGTGACTGCTGATATGGTAGATAGAAGAAGTGTACATATTGCGTCAAACCCAAAGAATTGGGAACAGGACAGGCAGATGATGAACATACAAAAATGATGACGTTTCTACTCAAGGAAATAATACATATCCTGGGTCATTCTTCACACACGGCCTTCTAGTCACAAACTAAGCAGAGTTTGTAGGCACTTTGTGGACCAGATAACTTACTTACTATCCGGAACAAGACATGTCTTTGGATGACAATTGGCACGATGATTGATTATACTAAAATACTTTTTATCTCAAAAAATAAAGAAGAAAAAAGCTAATACAAAATGAAAACAAACAGACACGAACATTTTATCTTAGTAGTATAAATAAGCGGTGTGCACTCTACATATTGATTATTTACTATCACTGGGTTAATGACCCGCGGAGGAAATGAGATGATCGTGTTAGAGGCTCTTTACACTGGCGGCTATCATCGGCCGATGATGTACGTATTGTACACAATTTATTTTGTGCATAATTTTAGCAAATTTAGAAAAAATCCCGTCTGTCATTTGTATAATTTTATCACCTTTTAAATACTAGTTTTCTAATAGCGTTTTCACACACGATCCCCTCCTTTAAATTCCCTTCGATAGTGGATGCCTAAGTTATTTATGGAACCTGTGTCAGTTTCATCTCTGCGGCTTAAGCTGTAAGGGCACCTGTCAAATCACCTCCATTATTTATAGTGGTAACGTAGGCATAGACAGAGGTCTCGATAGTATAGTAGGCACCTGTTATAAATAATGTTAATTATAAATATTAATGTTAATTTTATTTTTTAGCATTTTTATGTATCTGTTTTCTATAGGATATATTTTGGAGAGTGTACACAGGAATTGTTTTACCTTATTCCACCATCCCCCTTTTTATACCGAACCAAAAGACACCCGGGAAAATTGTCACCTGTTGATTTACCAAAAGCATACATATATAGCGTTTTGCATCCTCATTTATAATGCGGACAGCAAGGGAGTGGAATTTGCTTCCGGCGTCTGTGTTTCCTGACTCTTACAATCTAGGGACTTTCAAGGCCAGAGTGAATAGGTTTCTTCTGGGTAAGGGTCTTCCATCTTAGGCTTCGTCATCGTCTCTTATGGGCGGGTCAGTGACCAAACGCAAACACATTGAATTAAAATTGAGAGTCGAGTTCTTATAATAATAGTTGCGTTTCTATCGCTCAGTGTAAACACTCCGTAATAGCGGCGTGACGAATAAAGAATGTGTTACAATAATGACCGGTTTTATGTTTACTTCATTTAAAATGAATCACTCTGATTATATTTTAATTTAATTAATTTCACATCACCCGAATACAGTATAGATAAACGTCGACCGCACTTCGAGGTTACGTTGACATTTATTTTTTAAGAGACATTTCTTTGGGCGCGATGCAAATATAATATCAAGGTCGATTATGAGTTAGACGGCTTGTACAATGTTGTGTGTAATATAGCTACTAGCTAACTGAGTAAATTTTATAGTCTCACTATACTTTGGCTCGTGGTGAAAAAAATTACAATGACATCAATTTTATTGTTATCATAGGACGTGCGAGTTACGCGGTGTTTTTTTGTTTAGAATTTTCTTAAATACATTTAAGCTTAGGTAGTGATTTATTGCTAAAAGTTATTAAGCACATAAAAGTTACAGAATGTCACATAAGTTAACGAAATGTCAGCTTAACTGCAATGTGACAGAATATTAGCTTCAGGGTCCAACCTATACACACCTAATAACATCGTAAATTAAACTATGTTTCGGTATCTAACAGATTGATCGTTGCTTTAAAACGATCATATCGCAATATCGTAAAATCATCGAGCTGGAAAATAAATCGATTTCTTCTTATAGTGCGCACAATTTTACGTAAATATTTCTTGTTGTTTATACAGTCATCGTCAAAAGTCACATAGTATACACGTAATAAATTATCGGTACTAATTATTATTATTATTATTAGCTACTTTTGACGATGTCCATGACCAGTCGCATCATAGTGTTGTCGAACTCAACATACATTTTACAGCGTAAAGAAATTACCTTAGATAGAGTAAAATTTTGTTAGATTCCAATAGTATTTTATTGGTTAGTGGAACTAATTTTATTATTCGTGTATAATGTTTTAATGATAGGAGTTGCTACTGTGTAAGAGGAGATACCGTACAACGATACAATTTCCATGGGTATCACAGGCAACTTAATTATTTGTTTCGTTATCAAATAAATGTTAATAAAATTTATATAACAATAAGTATTTATTTTATTTTTATACCATAAGTAGTAATAAGTTACGAAAATCATTTATAATATAAGCTTTTTTTGGTGACTGTACTTTTTGTTGACTGCACTTGCATTCTCTTCCTATATTCTAATGTATAGCCTAAGAGCCCGTGAACTTTTTTAATAATATTCTGAAGGTAATACCAAAAAATCACACTTTATTATTTGATGAATTTAGATCGGTATTTTACACACCTTTAGTACCGTTTACCTGCCAAAGCCACGGTAACCCAAACTTCATAATAGTACATCGTTCTTACTTGTGTTGGAAGCATGCGCTAAAAAACTTCCAGCTTTTATAAAATAACGAAGGTCTGGGGTTCACGGGCTCAATCTTACTCTATACCAAATATCAAGTCAATCCGACCACTGGAAGTGGATGAAATTCGACTTGCAAGATTTGAACCGAACATACATACATCATACATTGCAAGTTAATAAAAGGCTTGTAAAATAGCATACGGTCTGTCTAGTAAGCGGTTACAGTAAACAATGGATGGTTGCAATACCAGGGTTATCACTCGCTGTGCCAGCCCTACAAAAAACCCTTTACAATCAGAAGGGGTTTGCATTGTAACTAATTAATTTTGTTCAAAAACATATTGTATTTTAATTCAATGTAGATATAATTTGCAATTGCATATTTTTCAGAAAATAGCACTGAATGTAAACAGATCAAAATTAGAAGTCACGGTTTCCCATAACAACATAAATAAGTACGGGTATACGTACTTATACTGTATAACACAAACTTGATTATCTACTGCGTTTTATGAAAACACATACAGAGTGTTCATTAAAACATAATGGCTATCAAAACTTATTTATTTACTATGTAGTTTTCGTATGTTTTTTTTTGTTTTTTGTTTTATCTCATGGGAGTATAATAATATCTTGCGACATTCCTCACACACGGTCATCTCATCCCAAACTAAGCAGAGCTTGTACTATGGAAACCAGACAACTGATGTACTACATAATTATACTACTTTTTGTTTGTAAATACATACTTAGTATACATAATTACACCCAGACTCAGGACATACATACATGTCCTGTGTAGGAATCGAACCCACAATCTGCGGCGCGATAGGGCCAACTGGACCGTCGAAACATTTCGTATAAATTTAAAGATATTTATTGTACCTACCTCTTGACGCAAGTCACAAATTTACTTCGATACGACATAAATTGCAAACGACATAAGGCGCCTGCACAAACTCTAAGCTATAAGTCAAAGGCATGACGTTGAACGATCGGACGGCTGACAGTGTGCTCAATTTAATATAAACCGTATGGAGCTGATATTGCTTCGACGTTTTAAATGCCAAAACACGACTGTCAATCGACGGATAAAATTTCGACTTTATTTGTTTTTTATTTTTAATATTTTGTCACCACAATATTTGATTTATACATATTTAGGCAAACTATATACCTACTGTGGGAGATTGGTGCCTAAACTAGGCAAAATACCTGTATTTCAGGTCACCAGGTCTCCACTTACTAGGATATTTACAATACAGTAATATGTTGCTCATTTAAAAGAGTTGCAGTAGTAAAATTACGGAAATTAATACATACATTACAGGCAGAAAACATGGGTTAATATTGTTAGTAGAGATACTTTGGTTGCGACTTCTACGTCGACTTTAGCATTATGGTACCTACTTTCGATGGGACTACTAGACAATGACGTTGAATACCGTGGCGAAGGCTGAGAGTTCGAAAACTATAATAAGCTTAAGATTTCAGTGAAGGAAAACATCGTGAAGAAACAGTAGTACGGTATTAGGGTATTTTTTTATACTCGTAATATGTCCATAGACTGCAATAAGTAATTACGGCAGCCTATGGACGCTGCCAAGACCAGTGTATTACTCGCGTGGTGCCAACCCTGCAAAATCTTTATACTCTTTTTGAAGTACGTATGGAGTAGTCGCTTAGGTAAACTACGGCGGGAGCTCATTCCAAAGCCTGAAGTTTTTTTAGTTCTGGCTAACACTCCATTAATATACATACTACATTTATTGTATTACCACAGTTTTACCATAAGATGGTAATACTGTGGTATTACAGTAGTCTCTGTATTAGGCAGATAGCAAAAGAAATTAACAAAATTCTAACTATGGCAAAGGAATACTCTACAAGAAATATGTTTTGTGAAATAGTCAGAGTAAAACAGAATCATGCTGTATTTGAGACAAGTAGATTCATTAGGTGTCGAGCGAACACCTGCTCCCATCGTCCAATGGGAATCCATGGCTAACACACATAAACAGAATAGTGTCTGTCAGCTTGCTACCTCTAACTATTAAACCAGATTTATTGATAAAATTTTGTTCACATAAAATATTAGTTCTCAGATTTTAATGTGATGCTTAGAGTATTTAAAATTAGTGTAATAAATATTCAATGATCATAAATTGTGAGAAATTAGCAAAGTTTTTTTAAAGATCGATTACTAGACTTTGAATAATCTTCATGTAAAATTATAGTAAAAACATAGACATTAAAAAAATTGGATGGTGCATCGCCTTATACAAAGTGAAGCATAATACTTCCTACGTATGTGTGAGTTAAATCAGTGCTGGCACAATTAATAGCATTACCAGACGATCAAACAGGTGCGGCTGAACCGCCGAACAGAGGAGGACAGCGCTATACGTTAAAAAGAGAAGCCTAGTTGTACTCCATGCTCTTTTTGACGCATATCGCACCGTTCGCCGCTTATCGCCCTCTTGTCGATGGTCCGCCTTTACACTGTCGATATCTCAATTAGT
Organism: Polyploca ridens; assembly: GCA_951394255.1. Taxonomy (NCBI): domain Eukaryota; kingdom Metazoa; phylum Arthropoda; class Insecta; order Lepidoptera; family Drepanidae; genus Polyploca; species Polyploca ridens. The sequence continues at coordinate 5,462,971 of OX596269.1, read as the reverse complement.
GAAATGATAACCGATTGGCATACGGTGTATTTGGGTGGCTTACATTTCGGATTAAGACGGGGACTAAGCTCAATTTCACAAAAATGGGTTTCTTTGAGACGCGAGTATGACGCAACCCAATGAAAATACCTCACACAAAAAATAATGTGGACAGACAAGGGCCTGAAGAAAAATGTTAACCGAATAGAATATTGAAAAGTGCTTTGTATTCCCCACAAAAAAATCGTAAACTAGTGCATAAAAATAAACTTTGGCGTCGTAATTCTCTGTATTTTCAGCGACAACAACTAATTTTTTTTTGAGAATATGTTAGATACTGCATTATATTGAAATGTTAACCGGATAATTATTAAATTTAATGAGTATTTTCTGTATAATCTAAAGAAAACGCAAAAATAAATATCCAAGCGGCAACTAGTCATATTGTCAACACAAATATGATTTACAATTTTCAACCCTATTCCACGCTGTCTAAATGTAGCAATAGCTTACGCGGTTGTTCTTTAGTCGTCGGGCAACGCTCGACCTGCATGGTTGGTACCGGACGCTTTGTGTCGATTTTTTTTATAAGCATTTGAGTATTGCTCTATACAGATAGCAATAGAACACATATTCGTATGCCCTGAGTGCAAGCGTCCTTGGTCGAACGTCTTGGCGATAGCCGCATAACCATAGTATACATACAACAAAAACAAACATGAAGATAAATCAACTAATCCCAAGAATCTTATATCTATGGATATTTCATTACCTTATTATATCTGAAGACGAAAAATTTCACCTTTATTACGTCACACATACATTCTTTTTCAGTGACAACCATTGAATTATTACGCTATTCAATGGTGACAACGTTGTTAGCTATTTCAGGACAAACTTGGGACATATACATTTTATTATGTAGTTAGTTGACTTTCTACCACCTACTACTTTTAATTATATAGTCAACACAAATATGATTTACAATCTTCAACCCGTATTTTTTCGATTTGGAGTGGACAAACCCAAAAGTTAAAATTAGAAGTCATTGAAAGGGATGACAATTTCTGGAATCATAAAATGAAACATGAGTTGGTTCGATTTTATATGAACTGCCTTCTCCCAGACATACACGTGGCATGCCTATACACGATGGTATTGTATCAGTAATGCAAAGCAGTTTACTATTCGGGCAGATACAGAATAAAATTCAGTCAAGATTTCTAGATTTTTCTGAATTTAATACATCAGTAGCACGGAATCTTTGCCAAGCGCTTATCTCCTAAAAGCAGTGTTTCTCATTAATGTTTTTAGGCTCGTTGATGCGCTTGTAGTGTACCTAACTTGATTAGCCGTTCTTAATCGATCGACAAAGATAAGCAATTGCTGATGTGGACGGTATCCGGATGGGTGACCGTCTAGTGGTATTTCAACTCGAGCATTTTCCGTGCTTTAGGAGGCACGTTCTCGTAGAATCGAGGTTCTTTTTTATACATGCGGTCTACCTTCCGTTCCGTCTTTGCACGCTCCATATTCACGGTCGCCAGATCTCGTAGAATCGAGGTTCTTTTTTATGCGTGCGGTCTACCTATGGTCTCATCTGAAGACTTTAAAGAAAACTCATAGGTAGAGGGTTGAAGGAAATTTACTAATTAATTACTATTACAAAAAATTATGTACAAAATGACGTGGAAAAATCGATAGAGTGACAAAACAAAAAGCTTTGTCAAATAAAGTTTAAATTATTATTTTTCTGTAGGGTATGAAACCTCTACACACGTAAAGCCGTTGTTCTCGGCTATCACTAAATTGTGTAAGTCGTTATGCTAGTTGGAGATCTCTTAGGCGGCTTGGAAACTCCAACGAAGTTGAACACTAGCCTATCTCCACCAATTTGCAGTGGCCATGCATGGTGGAATATCTGTCCATTCTTTTCAGTAGTATTCCTGTTACCTTTATTCTTATTTCACTCAGCAGTGATTATGTGCTGATGATGATGATGTTTGTTATGATTACTTCTGAATAGAGATTTAATGGTACTCTACGAAATGTCAATACGCTATACACGTTGATATCTCTAATATGTATGTATGTACTATCAATCTTCCCCATACCGTCATATTATGTAAAAAAAAACATCACAGAAAATTACCAAGAACTTATTAAAATATTATATTTCCTTGCCATTTAACGTTAAATGTATCTGTTTACACCAAAATCCTAAGGTTAAATTACACCCGAAGGTGAGGATTATTTTTACCAATGATTGTCCGAAACGTGTCTTCAGACGTCGAGCACAAACCGCTGGCTGAAAGCGGCCGTGATTCTGTAAAGCTTGCTAAGATAGTACAATACAAGTTCTCATAGAATTACGTAAACGCGATAGTTACGTCAATTCTTTGCAAACTTTACACTCGGGGTACTGATGCCTACGTATGTGTGTATCGGCGAAGATTTGGCTGCGTTCAGTAAAAAATATATAACGGTTGTATCAATGTCCCCCTATTCCCTCAAATGGGAAATTAAATTTAAAGTCGCGGCAACTCACATACATAAAATATGGCAGCTTTAAAACTTGATTATATCATGGATTATTAGTAATCCTATCTCTTCGGTAGGTATGTAAAAAGGAGAATGACCATTTTCTAAGGGGAATTCCACTTCGAAAATGTTTGTGTCACAATGATTTATTTTTTATTTTGTAGAAAAAATACTATATTTTCATAATCAGTAAACAGTTTTAATTTTCTGACCCGGGTTTAAGAGCTTTTTTCTTTTTTCTGATGCAGAATTTAAGATTATAAAATGCAAAAAATGGCTATTTACATAGTTTGTTTTAGTAATTCAATGGTTTAGAATTAGTAAGTCGGTAATCTTAAGGTTTTTTAATGGAGGCCACTAAAAAATACAATTTGTGTTTATTGTGATGTTTTGCAAAAGATTAAACGTAGGTATGCTAGACTTTTTGGCGGGATCTTGCAAAGTCACATAGCGTCTTCGTTTTATTTCCATAAATTCCTGTAATTTCAGGTTAATGCATATTATCAGTGGTGTTTTATCCAATAAAGATCAATCTATGTGCACACAAGTTCAGTGAAATTAATTATGTATATTGTGACTTTTCAAGTTATCTCAAAAGGTCCGTGAGAAGTTTTAGTACAATGACAACTATTTTACTAAAATATATCTGTTACGGACGGTGACTGATAGTGCGGACTATATGAAAATGATTTATTTAGTGACCAGAACTAAAATATAACTTGACACTGGCAAAAATAAGTCCTCATAAAAAAGATTTGGTAGCCAAACTTACCTATTCAAAATATAACTCGACACTGGCAAAAATAAGTCCTCGTAAAAAAGATTTGGTTGCCAAACTTACCTATTTATAATATAACTCGACACTGGCAAAAATGAGTCCTCATAAAAAAGATTCGGTTGCCAAACTTACCTATTTATAATATAACATGACAGTAGCAAAAATAAGTACTCATAAAATGGATTTGGTTGCCAAACTTAAAATTAAGAAGATTTTATTTTTCGTAAAATAAATTAATACTTTTAAGAAATTATTTTATGTTACTTGTTACTTTTTATAACTATACTATTATCGTAATAGGTTCTTACATTACATTCTGTTTGGAAAATAATCATTGTCATCAAACACAATTATAAATAAAATGTGTATTTGGCATTTCTGCTACCTTTAACCGACGAATATTATCTAATATCACTCTCGTAATTTCGTTTCATCATTACTAGCGTTATTCATCAGAAAAAGCTATATAGACCGTATTTAACTACGACAAACCTAATTTAACACCTGGCAACATTCGATATTAATAAAACTGTGATTCGAATGGCGTACGGTTTCAGATATCTGTGGTGCGGAAGGCGTACCTACAGGTGTAAAGGAGTTCAAGCGAATATATTAATAATGCTGTTTTTAATCCTCGGGATAGAAAAATATTAATATTTTGTGAATGAACATAATAAAATAAGACTTGATTTTTGAATCATATTTAATTGAGACACGCGATGACACAATAGTGGGCCCAAATATGGTCAATCTCCTTTGGTTTATATACCTTTTTATCTATAAAATAATTTTTTACACGTTTTGTAACAAAACGTCATTTTCAATCATATTTAACCGGGAGCACATTTCAGCGGAGGGTGCAATACGAATTGTGAGCAGTTTGCTCAGTAGTGGTGAACAGTTTAAGTTACATATATTAGGTCATTACATATGAAATTGGCGTTTTGTACGGGAGGAATATAAAGTCAATTTTTATTTTGTAAAATATATTTAATAAATCAAAGTATGCACCGTTGTTATCTATGCACTTTTGCCATCCCATAGGTAGTTTATTGATCCCTTTACTAAAAAACCATGGGGGCGAGAATTAATAAACTCTTTGAAGGCGGTTTGGACTGCCGCATCGGAGTTGAATTTTTTTCCTTGTAAAAAGTTTTCCAAATTCCGGAAAAAATGGTAATCTGTTGGAGCAAGGTCCGGGGAGTACGGTGGATGTCACAAACATTCCAATTGTAGCTCATCTAACTTAGCGGTTGTTTGTTGTGCAGTGTGTGGTCTTGGGTTGTCGTGAAGCAGCAGTGGCCTAGAGCGATTGACCAATCTCGGTTGTTTAGCAGCTAGTTCTTTCTTCATGGTTTGCAGTTGCTGACAATAGATATCTGCCGTAATCGTTTGGCCAGATTTTAGAAACCTGTAGTGAACGACAACGGCGCTAGTCCACCAAACACTCAAAAGTAACTTTTTCTGAGTCAATTTTCGTTTAAGGCAGGATTTGGCTGGGTCTCCAAGGTTCAGCCATTGCGACGAGCGCTTCCGATTATCGTACAGTATCCACTTTTCATCACAAGTAATGATTCGATTTAAAATCCCTTCATTATTGAGTCGGTTGAGCAAAGTAACACAGCAGTTGACGCGTGTTTGCAAGTTCGATTCACTCAATTCATGAGGTACCCATCGTTCAAGTTTTTTTACTTTCCCGATTTGCTTCATGTGGATTAATACAGTTTTATCACTTACCCCGAAGCCTGCAGCTATCTCTGAAGTGCTTTATAATGGATCCGCTTCCACAATAGCCTTTAATTCTTCATTTTCCACATTGGTCTTCGGCCGTCCACGGGGTTGGTTCTGAAGGTCGGCTTTTCCGGAACGAAAACGTTGAAACCAAAAACGTACAGGGAATTAATATGGCTTACCGATGTACCTGCGCAGAAAATACATTTTCAAAGTGCGGGAAACGCTATTGGCCGACAGCTGCCGTCATGTTAGCGCGCGCCGTGCGGAGGGCCGTGACTTGCGAGTGAGATAGAACTAACAGCTGCAGTGTATTATGAACCTTATAGTAGTGATCTAAGGTTGATTGTAAGTTTGAAGCATTCTTTCGTTAATCTTCGGGGCCATACTTTCTTTTTTGTGCGAACGAAGATTCACGACGCGCCATATAAGTTGAGTAATACTGTACCGTGCTTTCTTTTGCGACACCAGCGCCGTACACATAATTAATCTTTCGAGCTGTTTCTGCAGCACTGGTGCCACGGCAGAACTCGTACTCGTAAATATACCGATATTTCATGTTTTCCATTGTGCGGTAATAAGCGACGCCAAAGAAAAAAATAATGAGGAAAATTTATAAATTTGAATTTGGAATTCTTAACCAAAGAGGAGATATTTGAGATCAAAGTGGTCAGTACGACAAAACGCTAATTTCATATGTAAGGACCTAAATAATTTATACTGTTATGAAAATAAATAGATAGATTATTATATGTCTAATATCAATGATATTTTTTTTTGAAAATTGTTCATCGTCTCATATTATGTATCAACATGTCAATACATTAAGAAATCCGTATCTATTCTGATTTCCTTACATATACTATGCAATTTTCCAAAAGTACACACACATCAGTCATTCCACATTCTAGGTTGTGTGAGTGCATTCGTCGTTTGAAATCGTGAGCTGTCCGCGCCTTAAGCGACGCTCAGTCCAAATTTTTTTGCGTTAAGAGCACTCAATTCGCCATACTTTTCATACAAAACCTTTGTACTTATTATGGCGTTGTGAAACATTTTTCGTTAGATGTTTTGAACAAATTAGTATCTTGTGCACTATATCTAGCCGTGTATCTAAGCGAAATTAATAAAAAGTGCGAAACAAATTGAGTAAAAGCCTCCGAAAAACAGTGTTTTTGCTCAAATTTTACCTGAACTTTGGCCATATCTAATGCACCTATAATTTTTTATGTAAAGAAACCATTTAGTTACCAGGCTTGCAAATGTTTTGCAAGCCATGATTTTTATGATATGTGAAATCATGAATGACGACCTAGCGAAGCGGCCGCGAGTGATCGGCGGAATTCGATTGATTCGCCTTGGTTGCAGTAAAAAAAAGGAGTAATACATTTTTGTGTCATTTATCCTATTTCCTCATAGATTTTGCCCTTACAACTTCATAGGTCAACTTACCCCAGGTTTTTTCTATTCTACAAAAACTGGCCTGTACTATATATCATAATAAATAATGTGCTTTTTGCCACTTTTTTGCAAAGCTTAATAGTAACTCTATTAACTGAACCCGTTTTTAAATTAATATACTCTTAAGAAATAGAAATATAAGCCTTGAAGCTGAAACTTGGTCAACCAACCCCGGTCTCCCCTACCTACTTACATCTGATATTGCACCAAAATAAACGAAAAGAACATCATAAAATATTATCAAAAGTAAACACCGTCACAAAAATATAGTACTCAATTTACAAAGAGAATTGAATACAGTCAAAGCCAAGCTTAAACAAGGCAGCGTATAAAGAAACTGGGAGATTTGCCTGTGAAACAATAATGCACAAAGCTAAAGGGGAGTGCAGGATATACATAGAGCTCTGATGGTACACTGAGCTGAGGTAGTTGTGGAGATGGCATGTTTTATGCGAAGAATCGTCTACAAGTCTAGAATCATCAAATTTTCTTTGGTGGTAATTTACCGCCTTCAAATTTAACAAGAATTATGATTAAGTCATCGACGTCCTTATAATAGGAGGCTCATGTTTCTGCATTGGATTATAGAAACCCTTTAGTTAATTTTAGTTTAGTTAAGTCTGTGTTTTACTCGCAAGTGTGTTGAAAAACGTCGTATGACACGCGTGTGCATTGATCATTACACTCTCGGCGTCCTTATCTATTATAGAAACCCTTTAGTTAATTTTAGTTAAGTTAGTTAAAAAATGTAGTCTGATTTTTTCCTCGCAAGTGTGTTGAAAAACGTCGTATTACATGCGTGTGCATTGATCATTACACTCTCGGCTTCCTTATCGCTTTCGCCTGCGGCTCACGCACTTAATACCGCCTCGTCTGTAATGACAAACTTTGCGTACATGTATCATAATGTACTATTACATTCGAGTCACACTAAAAATATTTTCATGTTTTTTTTAATGCCAGCTCCGTTCTAGTTATTTCGAGGGTTATAGCATCTCGGATCGTTTGAGACATTCTCAAAGTAAGGCAATCCTTAAGATGTGAACGAATCCATTGTGACTCGTGTGCATGTAATACTGTTTAATGGAACTCATATAGGCAATGCTAGTTCCACCGTTTTTGATATACTGTAGGTTCTTCTTACGATAAGTAAAACATCAAAATAAATGAATGAATCAATCAAATTGAAATTATTGATACTTTGTCGTTACTTTCGACTTAATAATATACATTCCTTTATTTGAAAATGTGATAAGTATATACAGGATGTTGTTTTGGTCAGCGACAAGCGACCCAGGAGCGGTAGTACAAAAAATACATTTTCCAAAAATGGACTTAGTTCCATTAAATACTGTAAATGCGTTGAGGAATACCTTATTCAATTTGTAATAAAATTACCGCAAAGTATAGTCATTAATTCAAATTTTCAAATTCAAATTCAAAATCATTTATTCAAATAGACCTTCGCAGGCACTTATGAAAAGTCTGACTCTAATACTCTAATACCGGTTCGGAAGGTTGCATTTGCTGAGAAGAGCCGGCAATAAACTCAGCAATTACTCTTTTCAAAACAAGCTTAGATTCATTACATAATATTTACATTCTAATCGCACTGACAACAATTGCGTGCCCCGGCGAGGCGGCAAAACTACAAAGTAGTCTGAATCTATATTTAATAAGTAAATAAATCAATGGCAAACTTAAGCAGACCAGCCCCCACAAGCAGCACCTGTTCACAAGTATGACGCGTGTGGCAGCCATCGCCCTCCTCGCCATATTGGAGGGAAGTGAGCGACCCGTCACACGACGCCGCCGCAAGCAGAGACCTTAAAGTGAGCATGACTTACTTAAGTCTGCCTTAGAAATAAAAAATTACTAAAGGGAAAATACTAAACACTCAATAATAGCCACGTGCACTGACTAGAGCTAGGCACAAGCCGCCATCACCCCACCCCTTTACCCCCTCGCACACCCGTTGAGTATTACGTCTATATTTTGGCTTATTACATGATTTTCAAAATAATATTATTTTAATTTTTATTATTATAAAAAAATAAAATATTTTTGTATATTTTTTTTAGCACCAGTATCAGTTGTATTATCGACCCTGAGTCGCTCGTCGCTGACCAAAACAACACCCTGTATACTGTGCATAGGTACCTATCCAGTTATATTTAAGGTTCCGGAATCAAAAGGTAAAAAGGAACCCTTATGGTGCCACTCAGTCAGTCTGTCCGTTTGTCACGACAGTATATTTAAAAAAATCAAAATCAAAAAGTTATTTATTCAATTTAGGCCGTGGTTATGCTCTTATGAACGTTAAGTTGTACATACAGTTGAATTTACCACCTGTTCGGAATACACTTAAACTGAGAAGACTCCCGCAAGAAACTCAGCAAGGCTTTTTTTTTTGTGGAAGATCTTTTCATATTACAGCTCAAACCGCTTCGCGTTGCGTGAGTTGAGTTTTTGATGCTAGAATAATGTAATCTGTCTCCTGTCGTCTGGTAACAGGGTTACCATAAATACCATAAATTGGAATAGGGATTCCAAACTAAACTATAAGTGTGGTAAGATGGCTTTGATTTACTTAGAATAATCTGTACTTAAGCAGTTCTATGAAGTCCCCAGTATATTATTTTTATTCTTATAAAATGTCTGTCTATCTTCGTATTTTGATAATATTTGATGTATATTCGCAGACGCGAGCAAGGATGTTAGATAAATCATGCCGACCGGTATTTATATTGGCTTTACGAGGTAGTATTTTTCCTAAAGTCAACTTTAGGTAGGAAAAGGAGAAATAAATGAAATATCTAGGTACCCTGACACTAGGTCTTATATATAAGCGAACATCTCAATAAATCTCAAAAAAGGTAACCAAACACAAAGCCAAATAATATTTATTCTGAATACATGAAATTCCAATGATAACGGATATGGGTTTTTCTTTAGATAAATCATGAACCTGTAGTGTTGCCGATGCATCGATAATTTAAATATCGATGTTAATCGAAAAGTATTTTTGGGCACGTTTTCATAAATATACGTTTTTATATTGCTCCACTATTGAAACTGCTCCACTAGCGAAGTGGGAAACTGCTCCACTAGCGAAAAGCGATCCATGTCGACAGTTTTTATTAACCTATAAGGTTGTAAGAGCGACAGTAAATAATAGCGTGGAAACAATAAACAAACGTTCCGCATTTTACTCGTACAATCACGAAGTTCACCTACACGCGTTGTACCCGTTCCTAGCACAACAGCGCGAACTGGTAATAACGAACACCTCATTGGTGTGCAAGCATTATTATGCTAAATGCTTATTATTTAACACTCTTTTCTGCGCGTGTTGATTACTAAGGACATGAATTGCTTAGAAATAGCTTCATAAAATGAAAGTAATGTAATTCAGAAGTGTAATATTCATGTTCTATCAGTTTTAGCTGAAGCTTTATTTGATTTATGATTTAGTTCACTAACAATAATTGAAAAACACTGAATTGTTAATTTATTATTAAATGCAGCGGTGTATTTATTGTATATTATATTCGTTAGTGTAGACATTTAGATGTTCTGAGAAATGGTGGAGCGCAAACAAAATTGATAACATACAAATATCTTTACACCAATAGGTACGTATAATTTGAAATTGATTTTATGACTATTTCCGTAGATATCAGACTCACGGATTTAGTTAAAGGAGGATCGTCTCATTTCAGATTTTTTCAACTGATGTTTTTAGCATTTTGATTTATTTAATCACTCGCCTTTGGGTCGTTATTTTGTGATTTGTGCATGAGGCTAATAGCAATAGATTAGTCTGTGTATTTATTATAATTTTAAAGGCAGTTAAAACTATTTGTTGGGAAACCATTGTTTAGTTCTATAACATTTTCGAAATCTATTGCCATAGGTACACCAAGTTACCATTCAAAGGCCCTTGAAAAAATTAAATGGCGACCATACATCTAATCTATTAATCTGTGCGTTTAGCTAATGCAAAATAAATTACCTAAAATATTTAAAACAAAGCCATGCGTTTTTGGAACAGTCTGCACATAAAAGACGTAAAATATTCACGTAGATACCAAGTCTAGACTGTCTCCTACTTGCTTATGAGCTTGTAACCCGCACTAGTATGTACATTAACAATTTGGTATTCCTACTTACAACGATATCTTCAGTGGGCACATGGCTCAAGTTATAAGTGATATCCTAATATTTTAAGTATTAATGTGATTTTGTGAAACGCTCATAGTGTAGCATGTTTAGCCGTTCATCGATCGGCAAATTTAAGGTACCAGTGGTGGCTGGAACCTGGATGGGTGACCGCCTAGTGGTATTTCAACTCGAGCGTTTTTCGTGCTTTGGAAGTCATGTGAAGTCATTGGTCCTGGTTATAACTTAATAGTGTTAGCCGTTAAGCTAGTTGTAGGCATCCTAGGCGACTTGAAAACTCCAATAGTAGGCACAGTAGGTTGACCACTAGCCTACCTTCACCAATCCACAGTGGGCATGCATGGTGGAGTATCTGCCCATTCCCTTTCACCCTCATTTGTGAAAGGAGGCCTGTGCTCAGCAGGAGGACATTATAGGCTGATAATGATGATGAATGTGATTTATAGAAAAACGGGGATTAGAATTACTTTCTCAGGGACTTAAAACCTCATTCCCATTTTCAGCAACCAATGCCTATCTATGGCAAATTGAATTTCCTAAGCATTGGGCAAATCTTAAGGGGTGGAAATAATGGACATTATATATCGCCTCCGTAGAGACATAACGGTTTACTCTACATTTTACCGCCTTTATGCTCCGATGGGAGTGCTCCGGTGAGACTCCAACTTTTTGATCTGGTGCCATCGTCCCCTTCTTTTACCGCACCGATTCAGTCAGGCGTTCTTATTCCCACATCAGCAAGTGCTTCAAAAGCTTTTGGTTTAAACATGAATTTAGGCTAAAACATTGAATTGGCTTTGGTAAACATTATGTTGACATTATGTCCATATTCTTCTACTCTTAAATCATTACGGAAATTTGCGTTGATGTTTAAAACGTATGCTGTTTACAAAGTTCAGATTAGGATGCAATTACAAGTGGAAGCACTAGACTCTGTAGTGTGAGAAAACGAATAAATCATTCTGGATGTTAGTAGTCACCCCAGGACAAAAGCTAATCTATATTATTCTACTCGCTGCCAATGTCTCAAGACTTGCTCCACTCTCCATCTAGTAACAGAACTATTGCAAGTCAACCGGTTAACTGCCCACATGGGCTTAGCTATCCGGGGCACTCCGGGGCGAGGAATTTGAATTTTACCACGCGCCATGAGGATGTGAAGAAAATGTACAGTGTGGATTATTGCAGGGATGTGAACATTGTTTTCGTCTCATTATGTAAGGGTTAATCGGTCTATTAAAGTTGGGTAGTTTGCTTATCTTTAATTAATCCATGGAAGCTAAGTTATGCTGTACTTTAAACTATGATCCGTTGCTGATTACTGATCGAATTTATCGAGAAATAGAGTATATCGATAAACTACGCACTATGAATTGAACTATGAACTATCATGAGAGAGAGAACTATTTGAAAATGAACTGAATAAATGATTACCCTAATTTTATAAAGAGAGAGAGCGGATTTTCTATGTTTGTTTATAAGGTAATCTCCGGATCTACTGAACGGATTCCGAAAATTCATCAATTAATAGGAAGCTACATTATGCCCGAGTGCTATAGGCTACTTTTTATCTCTATAAAACAATACATCCCTCGGGAACGCGTGTGAAACCGCTGGACGGTAGCTAGTTGGTTATAGTAATCTTCAAAAATGTTAAGAAACAATAACAGTACGCCAATAGATATGCTTGTTTTAATTTCTAAAAATGTTTTTCTTTAACAATTATAAAACTTGAAAGACTGTCTATAATCAGAACGGATACACATATTTAGATGGTCGATACATAGATCAAACACACATGATTGCAAAGCTAGAATTACGAGGTGAGATAAGACCTATTAAGAACTTATGTTTTCACACAAAATAAAACTTTAGTAAAATATATATAAAGATTACTATATTGTACACATGTGTCAATATTTTTTGAGCTGAAATTTAAGAAAGTTTCGGTTTTACAAAATATTCTTGGAGAAATATTTAAAACGATCATGTTTTACCGTCATGTCTGAGTCATGTTGGCTTAACAAATTTTGCATCAAGAAAAATATGAGATGCAAGAATGTCGCACCACAATATTGTTATAATAATCTTTCTGGGAGATTTTGTCTTGCTTCGAGAATATTCTGTGAAAACACAGGGATTCTGCAGAGGAAATTAGCTTGTAAATAAGTTTACATACGATGCTTGTGTGAGACTATCTGTAGTCTAGACGTGAAATTATGTTATTTTATTTTTTGAGTCAAATGATCAAACCGTTGAAATATTTACTGATATTTTTTAGTATATCACTGCAGATTGGTAGGCTAGTGGACAACCTACTGTTAGAATTTTTCAAGACGCCGAGAAGGCATCCAACAAAATGAACGTCTATCACAATTAAGTGATAATCGGGACCAACGGCTTTACGTGCCTTCCAAAGCACGTGAGCTCGATTTGAAATACCACTAGGCGGTCACCCATCCAGGTACCGATAACGACGATGGTAGTTTAACTTTGCCGATCGATTAGGAACGGATAATCATGCTACACCACGAGCGCTCCCCACACAGTACCTTTTGTAGGGCAAAAATACCTTCACAGAAATGGTCAAAATATTCATTGCTATTGGGTTATATCGATAATTGTAGGTGAATAATAGTTTTTTTTTTAATCTAGAACATCGTTCATAATAAATACTCCCGCTTCCATCGCAGAGTTACTTTCATATGTTCAAAAACAAAAACTTTGCATTCAAGACAAGAAAAGAAATTCACCCCAACGTTTTGTGGGTGTAGATAATAATATTGTTGAATAATAGTCTGTTTCCCCCTAAAAAAACCTCGTAAACAACCATATAAAAGATAAAAAACCAAGGGTGGGAAAAGTTTCTTCGCTGTTATTAAGAATTTAGTACGCATTGCGGTCAAATCGCAGTTTCGGTCTATTCCCAAGAGAAATCATCGAACGCCCGGGGCAGAACAGAAAAAGATGTGCAAAGTAGTGTTGGGTACCATAACTATCACTATCGATAGTTTTTTGAGTTGTAAAACTATGGTGCTGATATGCCTTTATAAGGATAAAAACAAACTTTCGTAAAATCTAAGGAGTCTTTACGAAAAAAATACTTAAAATTTTTTTGTATATCAGATCCCCAGCTCTTAGTTATTTTTTATTTGTTACACTGCGGAATATTGAAATTATAGGTAAATTATGTTCATTATTATGATTACTATTATAAGAACCAATCTTGTAAAAAAATACTATGATTCCTATATCGATTAATTTCATCGACAACCAACAACTCTAGTGAAAAAGATTTCTGTTATATGTGGGAATGTTAATAATTGATTATGTTGCGACAACCTGGGGTGTTATGCGGATGTATTTTAAGTGTGTTTTTATTAACCGACCTACGAAACGAACGAATGCTATCGACGACCATAGCAAACTTGCTACTTTTTGTATCGAAAACGCACGAATATCATATATCGAAGCTCATAGCATAATAGGTACTTGAACAGGAAATCCAGATTTATGCAATACATCATGCAATGAAAGAATTTGCCGTCCACATTGATGCAATGCAACACGCAAGGTAGTCTGGACGTGGTGCAAGCACGAAGCGCGCCTCGGTCGCGCACGCTACGAGCACGCACGGTGTGCGCGGAGCGATCCATCAATTGTCGTTTTTTAAGACAAAAACAAAGGGTTGCGTCTCAACTGATGACGCAGCGAACGCTTGAATCATGTAGAAAGTTAAATTAACTATCAAAAATGCGATCTCATCGCGAAATTGCGGCGCAAAAGTAGCAGGACTGTATATTTTGATCGCATATAATTTATCTCAAAGGACCCTTTCCTCTTGCTATATCATTGAAATATTTCCAATTTCTCGCTTCCATATTTGAACTAGAAATATTTCGCACTGGCCACATCAAAAGTACGTCCAATTTTTGGAACGCCCTTTAATTCGAAATTTGGAACGTGAACACCGTTAATCCAGCTCTTTCTTTTGCTTTTTTAATTAGCACAGTCACTACCGATGCAAAAGGGAAATGCACCAATTGGGTCAGAGCAATTAACGTTGCTTGGTTTTATTTTGTGCCAGTGCCAAAATTTGACAAAAAAAAACTTGAATGGACGCCAACGGTCTCCTGTGTTAGATTAACTGATGTTAAAAGTTGGCAACCCCTGGCGTAAAGCCAGTTAGTTTAGCCTGACTGATTTATATAGTTGTCGATGAGTTGCCAGTGCAATACTTAATTTCAGGATGCGGAAAAGGAGAGATGCAGACAATTATCACATATAACTTTAATATTGGACCGTATTGGCTTTCAGTTCTAATCTTTTGATTATAATATGAACAATCTAAAATCTATTGAAATAAATGTCCTGGAACATTCCTCACACACGGCAATCTGATCGCAAACTAAGCAGATTATTGTATATGTTTTTTTCAAAGTTGGTAAATACGCATACAGCTCACCTGAGGGTAAGCGGTATAAAAATGGAATCAACTCTTTGTTCTCTCTCTCTGTCTGTCTAGCTCTTCAAATTAAATAAATGGCTTTGACTTTGACTCAAAAACATTGCAATTATACTATACATTTTGGTATGGTAGATGTTGAACTTTTGAACCATATATCATGTCAGCATTTACTAACTGTAACTGCATTTTTGTTGGAATGTCTTAGTTATTTGGCTCACACCTCAAGATGAAGTTACAATAAAAAAATATAGTAATATATGTTTACAAAAACACCATTAGAACCGACACACCGCTTCTGTAATTACTTTAGTTATTACCTATTTGATGCGGTCGCCATGTGGTTGTTTTTAGTTCTCTATGTATGGGTTCAGGAGATGGAAAGTTCGGAGCGATTTTAAATTGAGTTCGATTTTGAGAACACTAATATTTCGTACAAAACAATGAATAAAACTTTTAAATTTATTCGCTCAAAGAGCAGCTCGACTGGGGAAGTACCTCCACCTTACAGAATACCGCAGCCAAATAACTTTATGTTGTGTAAAGTTGTGTTCCTGCGCGTGAGTAAGGTCGCCAGAGCTTATAGGGGAGGGGGGAAAGGTCGGTAACGCGTGAGCGATGTTTCGTGTGTTGCAAGCGTCCATATAGCTACGGTAACCGCTTACCATCAGGCGGACCGTATGCTTGTTTACCGACTTAGTCGTATAAAAAAAAAAAAAAAATACGATATAAATAATAACAACTACCGGAGATATAGTGATGGCAATCATCACCCTGGTGAATCCCTCAGGCATATCATCTCCGGTTGTTCGCGTCTCGCAAATAGCGAATTCTCGCACAAACACTACCAAGTAGCCAGGATAATCCACCAGCAACTTGCTCCTACATAATGGCTTGTGGCGTCTGAGGTGCCGTACTATAGGTAGGTAGACCTGAACCAGTTCTCGAGAATGGCCATATCACATTTTACTGGGACCGGTCTATCATCACTGACAGGACTATTAATGCCAATAGACCTGACATTGTCGACGTCGCTGTCCCCCATGATGAGAACCTCGTGAAAACAGAAAAAGATAAAGAAAGTATCTTGATGTAGTTCACGAGGTTGTGGACATGTGGGATATCGATGTGGTAACCATTGTTCCGATAGTCGTTTCCGCCCATGGCTTTATAGCCAAGAGCCTCGACAAACACCTCAAGAGGCTCGCGTTAGGCAGCTGGATCAAGGGCCAGATTCAGAAGGCAGTGCTCCTGGAGACTGCTCGTATTATGAGGAAGTTCGTCAGCATGGAGCCTTAACCAACGGTAGCTAGCACCCTGTTTTTGATACCGGTTGGATGCTGTTTTTTATACTTTTTACTATTATGTATTGTTACTTTTTTATAAACATATTTGTATTTAAAAACTAGCTGTCCCCCGCGGCTTTACTCGCATTTCGGGATTAAAAGTATTCTACCATACTCGGGGATAGTGTAGCTTTCTATTAATGAAAGAATTTTTCGAATCCGACTGGTATAGTTTCAGAGATTAGTCAGTTTAAACAAACAACAAAACTTTTCCGCTTTATTATATTAGTGTTATAGCGGCAATAGAAATACACATTATGTGAAAATTCAACTTTCTACCTATTACGGTTCATTAGATACAGCCCAATGACAGACAGACATACGGATGGATAGCGGAGGCTTAGTAATAGAGGGTACCATTTACAAACTTTGGGAATGAAACCCTTAAAAATATTTATTTATTGAAATATTTTGCCTACTACTATCGAAATTCGACCGCTACATCTATAAGTTTTTTGTTTGCTTGTTTAAATGGGCTCTGGAACTACGAGTTGGATTCGATTTTTTTACTAATAGGAAGCTACATTTTTTTTCCCAGGAACGCGGGGTAAAATGCGGGGAACGGCTACTGTAATAATAATGACGTATCCAGCACTATCGTCCTCCCACACCGAGTAACATCTCAATAAAGTTATTACATCGAATGTATCCACAATTGAATTAAGATGGTGTCATTAGGCCTGTGGTCGACGACACACAATGAAAACATCACATTGAGTTTACAAAAACAGTGAAGTGTTGATCTTGAATGTAATGAAACTGATAGGATATATGATTTTATTTGCCAATTTAGGTCATTTGACGGGCATGTTAATATACTAGAGCATGTAACACTATGCTGTTTATTAGAATAGTAAGGTTTTTAATAAGAGCCATGGTTTTCCCATGGGAGTACAGCATGGGGTTCTTAAAAAAGGGTGTAAAGAGATTTATGCAGGGTCGGCAACGCGCGAGTGATAGGTGTAGCAAACGTCAATAGGCCCAACGCGTGATTGATACCCCTGATATAGCAATAGGCTGCGGTGACCGCTTACCATCAGGCGGGCCGAAAACCTGTTTGGTACCATAGTAGTATAAACAAGGAAGTCGCTTTTTAACTGACTTCAAAAAAGGAGGAGGTTCTCAATTCGGTTATGCTTTTTTTTGTTTGTTACCTCATAACTCCGTCATTTATAAACCGATTTGGAAAATTGTTTCGTTTTTGTTGGAAGGGTACAAACCATTGTTATCAGGTCAGGATTTGATTACTTCTTAGTGTTCTTAGTGTACTTTGGAGTCGGTTTAAGTCTTTTGTAAAACATTTTTCAATTATTGTAAAACAGTTTTTCTTTAGATAAAATTGTTATTTGTGTTGTAAATTTTGCATTTAATTGAGTGCTGCTCGACAGTTTTACAAAGCAAGGATATATTAAAAATTGCCCATATTTTTATGGCCGGTTTTGGTATTATTTACTAACCGTCTGAGAACCTCCAAATACCCATTCAAAAACAGAACTTCATTGCCTTGTCTTTCAAAAGTGATCTTCGTTTGATCTCAGTTTTTCAAGCACGTCAAAACAACCACAGTAAAAGCGAAATAATAAACTATTCGAAGTGAACCAGCGAGCGGAAAATAAACCATTATCCCGTGGACTAGCGGCGTTTGGGCGCTTTGAACAAAATCAATTACCTAACACGGGGCTGGCCGTAGTTGTGCGAGCGTCCGTTAAAGATGTATCGAATGTCTTTCGTTTAAGTTTTAAGCGATGCTTTTTAGTTTCATTTTGGTATTGAATTGCGTTTTTCATTGTTTGTTGAGTGGTTGTTTGTTAGATCGTCTTTGAGATACCACACAATAAAAAATAAATATCAAAAATGAGGAGAGGTAAAGAGAATCTACCAGAAATCATAAATTACCTACTTCTACAATGTATAAGCTCAACATACCTACTTCAATTTATAAGACTAGCTGTTCGTGGGCGGCGTCGCCCAGGTGAAATTCTGGTTACATTATTGGAGTTTTCCTAAAGATTCCTATTTTTCTTGAGTTTGCTATTTAGCCTATGTTACTCAGTGATAATTTAGCTTTCTACTGGTGAAAGAATTTTTAAAATTGGGCCAGTAGTTGTTGAGTTTATTCATTACAAGCAAAAATACAGAAATCCAAATCTACTCTCTTTATTATTAGTGTAGATGTAGATATAATTTCTCGTGCTAGAAATATTTAATGCTAAAATATAGGCAAATGATCGACTATTATCTTTCTAGTCCGGTCAAGTTTAACCGAAACATGCATAAAGTCCAAAAAAGCTGAAAATTTACATGATCGTTAGGGATACCATAATAATAATAATTTTAAGGCGATGATAGCTCAGTGGTAGTGACGTCGGATACCGAGATGAAGGTCCCGGGTTCGAATCCTACAATGAGGTTGAGCTTTCGGTGAAGGAAAACATCGTGAGGAAACCATAGCACGGTGGTAGGGTACTTTGTAGTACCCACCTGGCTGGCTACCACCCTCAAGTTGAAAATCTGTCGCCAAGCACCTTTCGGTGTGTTCCGATAGCTGCACTTGAGAGCCAGTTCCTTCTAGGCTTTGTGTGCTTACCACCTTCGGTCGCATCATCACTTACCATGGTGAGATTGCGGTCAAACACAGGCCTATAAACAGTAAAAAAAAAAAAAAAAGTGAAAAGTACCCATAGATCACATGTGTGCAAAAAAATGCAACGTCAAAGTTCGCAGCAATGGGTTTTTGATTTTTTAGCGAAACCGTTAGTTTAATGATAAAAATTGCTGAGACAAAATTGTAGATCATGCAATTATCTACAAAAATTGCCCTTACACTTTTTTCTAAGATTCATCATTTCTGAGAAAAAGCGATTCTAAAATGTACTGAAGTTATAATTTCCATAATATTATGCACACGTTTCATAGTTACGTACATACTGTATGTATTGAGTAAAATATAAAAAAAAACCCACCTACACACACCTACACACACAATAAATGTATATGTAGGCAGTAAGGAAAAATATCATCGTCCTCGGACAAATCAACTGGCGTAGGGGTCTCAACGTGGTCTCAACAGATCGCAGCAGGACGCTGCTCTACCGAGCACAACACCCCGCCAGGAACGGAAGTCGTCGTCAGACTATTCCGAGCCCGACATCGAACTGAGGTAAATTCGGACCTTCGGAGCCGTGATGCACGTGTTAAGCCGACCGCACCGATCTCCGTGGTCCAAATGGGCTTCAACCTCGCACCTTTTTTTTTTTTTTTTTTTTTTTTATTAGCGTGGGGAAATCCTCATATGATACCCGACCGCCCTGGGGGGGAGCGGCCAGGTTATGCCGGACTTTTACCGGCTAAAACCCCACGGTGGTCGCCACCTGCGCTATAAAGAGGGGGGCGGGCTCTCGTGTTGAACGCGTACCTGCTCACCCCTCCAAACGCGGCGCTTTGATAGCTCGTCCCAGGGGAAGTCTGACACTTCCCCCCAGCGCCCTCGCTGTGCTATCGCACGATGAGTCGTGACCACATCGACTCATCGTCCTCCTTGGGGTCGCTTCTGGGCACACAGAGCCCCCGATCTGATTGCCCGCGACCCCAAAGGCCCCGTTTAGTCGCCTTTTACGACAGGCAGGGGAACACCGTAGCTGTTATTCTAAGCCCGAGCTACAGGGCAGGAGGGCCGCGACGAGGCGCGTCCGCGCCCCGGCGGCTTCGCCTCCGGGTGGGATCGGCTCTCTCCCGATCCCTCTCAGCCGCCTCCTTCTGGACCATTACGGTCTCACAGAAGGAGGCTACGGCCCTCCACTCAACCTCGCACCTAGTAAAGTCACATTGTTTAGAGTCCGACTCTCAAGGCTCCATAGTGAGCATACACTTAGGAACGATGGGGAATTTTCACAAGTTTATTATAATGATATCCCTAACGTTCTCGTTCGTTCAGCTTCTTTGAATTGAAAGTCTATTTTGACTGGATTATACTTTGTTTTCATTTTGTTGATATAAATATTTGAAGCGCTCGTGGTGCATGCAGCATGATTAGCCGTTCTTAATCGATCGGCAAAGTAAAGCCACCACCGTCGTGGTCGGTACCTGGATGGGTGACCGCCTAATGGTATTTCAAATCAAGCGTTTCTGTGCTTCAGAAGGCACGTAAAACCGTTGGTCCCGTTTATCACTTAATCGTGATAGTCGTTAAGCTAGTTGGATGCCTCCTAGGCGGCTTGGAAAATTCCAACAGTAGGTTGACCACTAGCCTACCTCCACCGATCCGCAGTGGGTACGCGTGGTGGAGTATTGCCCATTCCCTTTCACCCTGATTTGTGAAAGGAGGCCTGTGCTCAGCAGTAGGACATTATAGGCTGATGATGAAGAACATGAAATATTTTCTGGGCAAAGAAAAAAATAAACAATTTAAACTTTCTCAACGTATTTTCGTTTTACTTAAAATCACCAATGTAGGTATTGCTTTTCTCCAACTAGACGAAACCACACAATATAAATGTATATCGATTATCGAAACCCATCAATATATTCGAATACGCGATTCGATAACCTTTGGACCGTTACCACGACCAATTTAAGTTGATCTGTCTAACCCTAAACTATTTGGCCCACGTCATTGACGTGACAAGCAAGTGTCACTGTTCGGGAGATCAGGTATGTTTGGTGGTGTCAGAGCAAAAACAGTTCATTTAGCACCTGAATACCTGGGAGCGCTTTTTACTCTGTACCCAGTTTTGCGTGGCCGTTAGTGTAATTGTTTTTTTTTTGCGACGACTAAATTGAATACCCAGTTTGTGGCCTTTTTTGTATTGAAATAAAGTTGTGTTTCTAAGGGTTTTTCCAGTGAATACCAACAAGTTTATAAATAACATCTGGACGCGTAGATACGTTGCTACAAATTCGTAGACAACAGCTGAACGCCACCTTTCATGCCAACGCGGACGCAAACTGATCGCTGCGGTTTGATCAGGGCTTAACGCGTTTGCGTTTACGACAATTCTCTATAGGAATTGGCACAGCGCCTCTTGCGGAATACTTATGATACTAATTTCTCCCATACAAATTAATAGTTAACTCAAACGCGATAGTATGCGTTTATTAACGGGGTACAGGTGACCTTACTCACACACACAACATTAAGTTATTTGGCTGCGGTATTCTGTAAGGTGGAAGTACTTACCCACTGGAGTTGCTCTTTGAGCCAATAAACGCTACGCTCTACCCTTAACCAGTTAAAGATCCCACTGAGAGAGTTCTAGAGTTCCGAGTTCCGAGTTTTGCATTCCGTGTTGACTATTGTGCACACAGCATACAGTCTACAGTTCTGCAATATTCGCTACTGATCGCACATCATACACTTTTTTTTACTTTCAAAGGTCCCACATAGCTTACAGTCAACGCGGAATGCAGAACTCGAAACGCAGAACTCTAGAACTGTTCTCTGTGGGATCGGCGCCTAAAATGTATACAAGATTTAGTTAAACTATCGAAACCGAGTTTATGGTAAGCCCTTGCGGTAGTTTGCTAAAACACGAACCAAAACCTAGTATTCCATAATCACAATTATTCAGAACCGAGAATCGAATGGAAACCCATTTACTTTGCGAGAAGACAATCCATAAATTTGTGCCGCGCGGTCCCTTTTTGAATAAATAAAGGGATAAGGCCCTTTGCGATTGTGAAACCAACTGAAGCCTGGATAAAGGTGGCTGTATCCTGGTTTAGATGAATAATATTTATAACTATAAGATTTATGTTGTAGGACTTATTTTGGGTAAAATAATAACTGGTGTACGTTACCTAATACATGGAATTTGTCTCATCTAGCGTTCCGCCACTCTTTTACGACTTTAGGGGTCGAATTTTGAAAAAATCTTCCTACCAAGGGCGGATCCAGGGGGGGGGGGTCATGGGGGTCATGACCCCCCCCCCCCTGCACCTCGGCCGTCTAGGTCAACCTGAATTAAAAATCTAAATCACTCGCACGCATCCACACCCTTGATTGTGTTGTTAATAGGTTCTGTGGTCACATGAGTTATGAAAATGTGATTGGCATGGTTTCAAGTATGATTTTTCGCGCTTCGCGGCCCCTCTTTTCCGTAGGCCGTACCTAATCACTAGAACTAATGGACCGATTTTGAAAATTCTTACAAATGTACTTACTCAATTTTCGTGTGAATCTGCGGGTAGCAGCTATAGTATTGTGTATTTTGAAACCCATCCAAGTTGGATATAAGCGTGTGACCCCCCCTGACCTGAAGGCTGGATCCGCCCTTGCTTCCTACATTATATAAAAAGCCTGAACATTTGACTTTGTAGACCCTGCAGTCTGTGGTGGTGATATGTTAGTTAGTCAGTCTCTTTTAATAATCCTACTAGCTGTCTCCCGCGGTTTCACCCGAGTTCCCGGGATAAAAGCCTATATCGTTCTCCATACCATAGGCTATCAGCATGCCAAATTTCATGATGATCCGTTCGGTAATTGAGGCGTGAAGGCATAACAAACAAACTCACTTTTGCATTTATAATATTAGTTAGGATTAGGATAGGTAATGCTAGTTCTTCACCCCGAAAATGATTTCAAACATACAAACAAATTATAAACCAGCTGCTCCCTGCCGTTTCACCCGCGTTCTCGGAATAATAAGTAGCCTATGTCGTTCTCCAGACCATAGGCTATCTGCATGCCAAATTTCATCATGATTGGTTGAGAAGTTGGGGGCGTAACAAACAAACAAACTCACCTTCGAATTATAATATTAGTTAGGATGTGATAGTTTGGAAGATTGTGACTCAATCATGCATCAAGGATTGAATGGATTTGCATGAAACTATGCACACGGATTGAAAATATTCAAAGAATACCATGTAGAATACGTGGTATTCCTTTTAACCCGGAATAAAATTAATCCCTCGGGAACGTATCCTATCCTAACTAACATTATAAACAGAAAAGTGTGTTTGTTTGTTTGTTAGCTAGTAGTTTTTGCTATAATATAGTTTGTTTGTGTGTCACCTCTTGTCTCCTCAACGGCACGACCAAACATGATGAATAGTACATAATATAGACAAAATAATTAAGTTAACGACGATCGAGTTATTTTTGTATAACTAAGCTTTTTTATGTACATTGCATTATTAATAATGTACAATAATTATTTTCAATTTATATAAGATTGTGCTTTACTATAGGATTACTATACAAGTATTCAACTAGTGAGTGAAACTACTAGACACAGACTTATAAAAAAAAACTAGAAATTGTATTTATTCAACCTGTATTGTAATGTAGTTGTGGTAACTTGAAGTAGATTTATAATTGAAAATAGATGTGGCATTTTTGATCCTAAACTATCTGAAGTTGCATGTTTTTTCATACCTACTACTAAAGTAGCAAACAAGCATACGGCCCGCTAGGATGCTTAAAACTTACAATCAACCTTAGATTACTACTATAAGGTTCATAATACACTGCAGCTGTTAGTTCAGTCTCACTCGCAAGTCACGCCCCTCCGCACGGCGCGCGCTAACATGGCGGTAGCTGCCGACCAATAGCGTTTCCCGCGCTTTGAAAATGTATCTTCTGTGCAGGCACATCGGTAAGCCATATCAAATCAAATCAAATCAAATCAAATAGTCATTTATTCAGTTTAGGCCCTAGTAAGGCACTTATAAACGTTATATTGGTACAAACAGTTGAATTTACCACCGGTTCGGAATACACTTAAACTAAGAAGACTCCGGCAAGAAACTCTGGCATATTAATCGGGTACTACTGTACTAACTTGAGCTTGAGCTTTCGGTGAAGGAAAACATCGTGAGGAAACCATAACACGGTGGTAGGGTACTTTGTAGTGCCCGCCTGGCTGGCTACCACCCTCAAGTTGAAAATCTGTCGCCAAGCACCTTTCAGTGTGTTCCGACAGCTGCACTTGAGAGCCAGTTCCTGCTAGGCTTTGTGTGCTTACTACCTTCGGCCGCATCATCACTTACCATGGTGAATTGCGGTCAAACACAGGCCTATAAAAAGTAAAAAAAAAAAAAAAAATATTACTCGATTCTATACATTTTGTCCGTCAGAAAATAAGTAATGTCTGGCAGCCCTGGGATCTCGGTCTATACATTATTAGGTATATAGGATTATAATTACATAAAAATTACTTACATATAACATTATATTTTTAGTCATAACATTTTTAGCTAAGCTACTAACGAATTCCTCATATGAAAATAATTTCCGATAAACGTGAAAAAAATGTTTAGCTCACATTTGTCAAGATGTTGCCACAAGCAAATAAACCATGTAAACATTTTCATATGTCCATGTACAACGGACCTTTCTACCTAAAATATTTATGTGTTGCCTGAATGAAAAACGGGCGAGGCACAAGCTGGCCGCGTGTTCAGCCTATATATATGTATTAACTCGGGTTTTAATGAATTAATTATTACATTGTTACTATATAACTTGGCACTTTAATTAACGTTGCTTTTTCATACATATTTTTCCTTTACGTTAACATTTTGTTAAAATGGTTTATTGCTTGATTAATTACTCATTTTTTTGTAAAGGAAGAGTTTCACTGTTATCGCTCTAGCATGCTTATTTTATAGCTATTTCAATGTGATCTTTAATCTATTGTAAAAAAGAGTAAATTTTCAATGTACTCTTAAAATAAACGTTGTATTAAAACCTTTGAAATAAACAGAATACACGTAACGAAACCGTTGAAAAACCTCTTCCAGACTTCGCAAGAATTTATCGAATAATTGACCTTAGGCGCCGATCCCACAGAGAGAGTTCTAGAGTTCTGCGTTTAGAGTTCTGTGTTCAGAGTTCTGCGTTTCGCGTTCACTGTATTCAATGCGGAGCCTTTAAAAGTAAAAAATGTGTTTGACGTGTGATCGTTCGCGAATATTGCAGTAATCGAAAACTCTAGATCGCTTGCTGTGTGTACCTCTACAATAGTGAATGCGGAACGCAGAACTCTGAACGCAGAACTCTAAAACTCTATGGGATCGGCGCCTAAATATCACACGCCTTACGACACGACAAGACAAGATTCAAACGCAATATTTTTTCTGCCCGATTCTCGCATCTTCGATTTGCCGAACAACATGGCGGTTGTTTTAAATATTCTATACATTTTGACAGAAGTCCGCCATGTTTTTCGCTACTTTTATACGACATTGATGTCAAAAGCGCGAGAATTGGTGGCCAGAACTGAGAACTGCATAAAAGAACACATGTGTCTAACCATCTATAAAATACGCACAATATTTAATCAACGCGAACTGAACAAAGGCAAACTATACGCGTTAGGAAGAATACAAAAGATATGTTTCACCATGTGTTTACGGAACATGACAGATCGCGTGATAACTGTGATGTGTTAATATCAGTACCACTTTTCCCTTCAAAACAATCCCGAAAAAGGGATTTTTCCGTTATTCTTATACTGTTTGTTCGGTAGAATAATGTTATTGGAAGTTCCTTTTGTAGAAGGCCTTTTGTTGTATTCTTGTGTTATTTGAGATGAAACGAAAAGATGCTAACATTATTTGGTCATGAATTTGAATTAGGAATTTTTATGTTTTTTTTTAATATCGCCATTTTTTCCATCATAAATGTACCCTTATTGCTAAATAATAAAGCTTATTTTTCCGTATACTGAGAGTAAAATATTTGTCGTGCATAAACCACTAGCTCTCTACAGGAAATCAAATTGATTATCGAATTGAAATCGTAGAGTCGGAATCTCTTGAACATTTCCTATTATGAAACTAAACCGGAGAGTCTTGAGTGCCACTAAGTGATTCACTAAGTTAGCCACTTCAACTTGCCTCGTTATCGATGGTTTTCTTCTCTGTATGGATTTCAAAAGTGACCTATAAGTTAATTGAGATTGCAACTTAACAACTTAAAAACCCTTGTTTAACTTCGGATTCCATATCTTTCAAATACTCTGAAAATTGTATTGTTTTGCCTTTTATGTTTTTTCTCTTTTTCTATAATCTAAGTATTATGTAATATACTGGTGCCGATTCTATTGTAAATCGAACTAAACCAATTTTAGTCACATCACATCTCTTTCATACAAAAAATATTGAAAATGGATATAACATATTTAAAGCTGTGAAATTAGTATTTGCCGTCTTCATTTGCTGGTATTTAGATGGCGACTAAATTATATTGAAAACAAGCAATGGACTAATTTGACAGGACAAAATTTCTTACATCCTTTTCTTTTGTTCTTTGTTAGAAAGAGACATTTTTATTTGTAAACAACAGAATCAGCACCAATATCATATTAAAAGTATATTATAATAATAAACATGTAAAATAAACAATTAATTTTAGTGAATAATATTTTTTGTATTTCAAATAATATATTAGGTACTACACAGTGAATAAAATACACCCCAAATAAAATAAATACATAGAACGGCCTTTTAAAAATTGACAGTAACTCACTTGAGCGTTCGACTGAGTAGTTTCTTATCCAAATGGTTTTTCCATTCGATTACCGACATCTAGAACTCACGCGTCCTATAAGGTCATCCAATAAAACCGGGAAAATTGAATTTATATGCCGTTAAACCATAATGCTCCCACTGAGGTCCATTAGCATATTAAAATCAACCTTACGCCGTAGGTTCTTAGGCTTTTGCATTTGGAGTTGAGATGTGGAGTAGCTGGATGTGGCAAAAAAAAAACGTTTTTACACGACCGGCCAAAAAAGGAGTGTAATGTTTTTAGGGCTCATGTATATATGTGAGTTTCTTTATTCCACCATCACTTTAAAATTCCTGAACAGATTTGGATGTATGGGGTATCGTTAGAATCCTTACACCATCCCGAGTGACACTGGTGCTGATTCTGTTGTTTACAAATAAACTAATTTTAGTCTCACTATGTCTCTTCTATAGAACATAAGAAAAGGATGTAAGTAATTTAGTCCTGTCAAATTAGTCCAATACTTGTTTTAATATAAATTTAGTCGCCATCTATCGCGGCTACATCTAAATACCTGCAAATGAAGACGGCAAAGACTAATTTGACAGCTTAAAATATGTCCTATCCTTTTTCAATAATGTTCGTAAGAAAGAGATGTGATGTGACTAAAATTTGTGCGATTTACAAACAGAATCGGCACCATTGGTTTTTATTTTGACTTGTTTTACGGTTGGCCATAATCTCACCAAGCTTAGCTACGACTACTGAACTTTGGGAAATACCATAAATGCTATAAATTTCCAAAAAGGTCCATACCAAGTAATCATACGTCTAAGGAAAAAACATGCTTTTATACGTTTCACCAGAAACTAACTCAATTATAATATTTTCTTAAAAGTCTCAAAGTCACGGGAATTCCTGGGACTTTGATTGTAGGGAATTCCCAAACCCTAGTTTTACCCCACTGGAACTTCAACCTGAACATTTTTTTATTCAAAGCCATAATATACCACTTTGTACGCTCAAGTACCGAATTTTTAGACATAAACACGAAAATATGTAAGAAAAAGTTCCTATAGGTTTTTCTTACCCTCACGCGGTTTTACGTCCTATATCCATAAAGTGACAGCAAAATACTATTTCCCGCCAGTTTTATGATCCCATCGGCTTCCCTTCCGGTTGTCCTTCCCCCAACATAACTTAATGTTTTTATTTGTTGAACATTATATTGGAAGGTTGATAGTTAAATAAATGTCGTTACGATATTACATTACACGTAAGGGTTAATTCACACCGAGACGCGACGTGACCTCACACGCCGCGCAGTTTTTAAGATAGCGGTAAACTATCGAAGTTTATTGTCTATATAAAAAAAAAAACAATAAGAGAAATAAAAAACCCGACTGCGTAAAACAAAAATTAACAGAAAAGAGAAAAACAAACTCTTTAATCTATAGAATTTTGAATATAACTTGAATTTTATTAGGTAATATGGGAGAATTCGAATACTCCTCGGCGCGGCGCGGCTGGCGTCGCGCTGCGTCTCGAGGTCCAGCGCGGCGCAACACGAATCAATTATTGACTCTGAACTGTCTTTGAGTTTCTTGTTTTACATATTAATTGAAAGAATATTTAATTATTTGGGGGCTGAAGGTCTTAAAAGGTTTTAACAAAATCCAAAGCATTTTGGACCAAGAAATCTCCAACCCGCCAAAGTAAACTTGAGACTTTGGATAACCGTAAGGCAGAATGAAAAACTATCAAGATTCACGTTAATTAAAATAGAAAAATATATGAAATTGGCACACTATTGGGCGTGTTCCGCTCAAAGTCAAAGCCATAATTATAAATAAATGTTAGTTTATGGCATAAGATGGCATAAAGATACCATCGATTCAGAATTCAGTCTTAAACTGAAAACAACCGGCAAGTAACATGGATGGATACGTAGAACGTACTATCCACCCCTGTACTATTTCAAAAGATACAACAAGTTCACGCAATTTATATAAAAACTAGCCCCCTCGCGGATTCGCCCGTGTTCCCGGGATAAAAAGTAGCCTATGTACTTTTCCATACCCTAGACTATCTGCATGCCAAATTTCATGATGATCCGTTGATTAGTTGAGGCATGAAGGCGTAACCAACAAACAAACCTCACATTTATGACATTAGTTAGGATATATATTATAGTAAGGATAATATCCTGGGTCATTCTTCACACGCGGGCATCTGATCCCAAACTAATATTATACCATGGAAACCACTTACAACATACATTGTACCTACCTAAAATAAGATTTTTTCCAGATTTAAAATAAATAATTACAGAAGAATTATGTTACGCCAAAAAATGTAATCAAGCCTATATTTCCATTTGTTTATGATGCATTTATTTACTCTATTTATTGAACATAGGTATTGTATTATTATAGTATTGAATTTTTTACCTTTTCCAGTATGGTTATAACATCAATCATGTCAGATTGAATACGTCGCTGAACGACGCATGTTGATTTCGTGAGAACAGCGGTGGAAAATGTGTAGTCAATATATAGTCAAGTAAAATAAATATATAGTACAGTAATAATAGTTACTTACAGTTTTGCCGCCGCGCTGGGGCACGCAATCGTTGTCAGTGCGATTAGAATGTAAATATTATGTAATGAATCTAAGCTTGTTTTGAAAAGGGTAATTGCTGAGTTTATTTCTGGCTCTTCTCAGCAAATGCAACCTTCCGAACCGGTATTAGAGTATTAGATTAAACTTTATGAGATATATCAAAATGATGTAGGTACCTACTACGGAATTGTGTATCTTAGAAATATCTAGAAGTTCTACCTATATGTCTATATCGTATTGATAACCTAAATTTTTATACGAATGAGATTTTTTTACGGATTACTTTCGAAGTTATTTTGACCATATAATATTAATCATTATCTAATTAAATAAGTTATTTAAGACGGACATTTAGTGTAGATAAAATTTGCTCTTTACAGTAAATCATTATCATTTATATTTTAAAAGATATCACAGATTTAAAATTAGCAAGAAACTGTACCGCGATACCGTGACCGGGCGTGGGCTGGGCGCGCAAATCGCTCCACTGACACTTATGACATTGCACCCGTGTGAAGCCGGGGCAGGTCACGGCAACACACGCGCACACACACACAAAATAAGTCTTTCAAAGATTGCAGACGATGTAACGTGCGAATGGTAATACTTACCGCTAAAACAATCTAAACTAAGAGATAAGTCATTCAAAGTCGCACTTCGCAAAATTAGCATAAAATGCAGAATGAGATCAAATATTTTCGTTTCAAAGACAAACTGCAAAGATCTTTAACGAGTTGAAGTTTTTGAAAAGAAAATCCCTAATCTCGCAAGTCAATTGGCTTTGCTTTGTCAATTACAGTTGCTTACCTAACTAAAGAGCTTTATTAGATGCAATGTCGTTGATACTTTTTATTGCTTTTTATCAATTTGAATAAATAAGCTAAAGGCTATGATAGATCAATGGTAGAGACGTTCAAAATTCAAATTCAAATTCAAAAAGCATTTATTAAATTTAGGCCCTGATAAGGCACTTATAAACGTTAACAAATAGCTCTATGGCGTTGAAGAAGTATTCCCATTTGCGCATCACATTGTATATTCACATTGCACATTATATTGTATATTCTTTCCAAAAAATCTATAGGTACTTATTATTACTTATGAAAAAATGGTACCAGGTTTTGTTTTTAAACAACTTTTTTTGAGAGAGCTCCTTCGAGCTTATGCTATCCTGGTACCATTTTTTCATAAGTACCTAATCTAATAATATATATAAAATGCTTTTGTGGGTACGTAAATACGCAGTTTTCTCAATCACCACCAACCCCAATCAACTTCCCGTTGGGGTGGTAAATACCCCTTGGTCTCCAGGTGGTAGTAAGGGAGTTTGGTCGCGGTGGGTGGAAGAGGGTGGCTGTGGGTGGCGAAAATGTTAAAACATATATTGCTGTCCTTTTCTAACGCATGAGGACTTCTGAAAAGATCTCAAAATTTCTGGAATGGAAAGTTCCAAAATGTGTAAAACGGTTATAATCGATCTGGAGTGTTCTAGAAAGTTCAACAAATATCTGGAATGATTTAGAAAATTCTAGAGTGAATGCAAACTATTATAATCGATATAGCATGTTTTGAGAAAGTTCTACAAATTTCTGGCTTCATCTAGAAAGTTCCAAAATGTCCAAAACTGTTATTATCGAGTTATAATATTCGAAAACGTTCTAGAAATTTTCCGAATGATCTGGAAAGTTCCAAAATGAGTGCAATTGATTATGATCGATTTAGAATGTTCGAGAAATTTCTTGAATGATCTAGAAAGTTCCAAAATGAGTAAAACGGTTATAATTGATCTGGCTTCATCTAGAAAGTTCCAAAATGTCCCAAAACTGTTATTATCGAGTTAGAATGTTCGAGAACGTTCTAGAAATTTTCCGAATGATCTGGGATGTTCCAAAATGAGTGCAATTTATTATGATCGAGAAAGTTCTAGAAATTTTCCGAATGATCTGGAAAGTTCCAAAATGAGTGCAATTTATTATGATCGATTTAGAATGTTCGAGAAAGTTTTATAAATTTCTAGAATGATCTGGAAAATTCCAAAATTAGTGCAATTTATTATGATCGATTTAGAATGATCGAGAAAGTTCCAATAATTTTCCGAATGATCTGGAAAGTTCCAAAACGAGTGAAATGTATTATGATCGATTTAGAATGTTCGAGAAAGTTCTAGAAAATTCTTAAATGAGTGCAAACGCATGAAGACTTCTGAAAAGATCTCAAAATTTCTGGAATGGTCTAGAAAGTTCCAAAATGTGTAAAACGGTTATAATCGATCTGAAATTTTCTAGAAAGTTCAACAAATATCTGGAATGATCTAGAAAATTCTAGAGTGAATGCAAACTATTATAATCGATATAGAATGTTTGAGAAAGTTCTATAAATTTTCTGGCTTCATCTAGAAAGTTCTAAAATGTCCAAAACTGTTACTATCGAGTTAGGATGTTCGAGAACGTTCTAGAAACTTCCCGAATGATCTGGAAAGGTCCAAAATTAGTGCAATTTATTATGATCGATTTAGAATGATCGAGAATGATTTAGACATTTTCCGAATGATCTGGAAAGTTCCAAAATGAGTGCAATTGATTATGATCGATTTAGAATATTCGAAAAATTTCTTGAA
Source organism: Polyploca ridens (assembly GCA_951394255.1). Lineage (NCBI taxonomy): Eukaryota > Metazoa > Arthropoda > Insecta > Lepidoptera > Drepanidae > Polyploca > Polyploca ridens. The sequence goes on along the minus strand of OX596269.1, from coordinate 5,430,796 downwards.
TGATCTAGAACGTTCCAAAATGAGTAAAACGGTTATAATTGATCTAGCTTCATCTAGAAAGTTCCAAAATGTCCAAAACTGTTATTATCGAGTTATGTTCAAGAACGTTCTAGAAATTTTCCGAATGATCTGGAAAGTTACAAAATTAGTGCAATTGATTATGATCGATTTAGAATGTTCGAGAAATTTCCTGAATGATCTAGAAAGTTCCAAAATGAGTAAAACGGTTATAATTTATCTGGAGTGTTCTAGAAAGTTCAACAAATATCTGGAATGATCTAGAAAATTCTAGAATGAATGCAAACTATTATAATCGATATAGAAAGTTTGAGAAAGTTCTACAAATTTCTGGCTTCATCTAGAAAGTTCCAAAATGTCCCAAAACTGTTATTATCGAGTTAGAATGTTCGAGAACGTTCTAGAAATTTTCCGAATTATCTGGGAAGTTCATAAATGAGTGCAATTTATTATGATCGAGAATTTTTGGATTGGTCTGGAATGTTCCAAAATGTGAACGAGTGTTATTATTGATCTATAAAAACCAATTCGAAGTGATGTTCATCTAAATATTCTAGAATGATCTGGTACTGGAAATTTCGGTATATAAATCGAAATTCAGTGACTTTTCGTCAGTTCAATTATGATTGCAGTCGAGTAAAAAAAAGAACAAGCTATTTGAATGTTCTGGAAAGTCTCTCAATATCGAAAATAGAAATCTATAATATGTTAAAAAATGTATCCTTATATATTTTTTATACAATTAAACATGCGATGTATTTTAACCCGGGCAACGCCGGGTTTCGCTGCTAGTAATAAGTATACATTTTTTGGTCATGTTTCATAATTAGTCAGTACCTAGGTAAAGGTGCCGATAATGTTGTAAATCGCACTAAACTAATTTTAGTCACATCTCATCTCTTTCTTACAAACAGGATTAAAAAGGATAGAACATATTTTAAGTTGTCAAATTAATCTTTGCCGTCTATTTTGCGTGTATTTAGGCGTAACCGCGATAGATGGCGACTAAAATTATATTGAAAACAAGCATTGGACTAATTTGACAGGACTAAATTTCTTACATCCTTTTCTTATGTTCTTTGTTAGAAAGAGACATAGTGACATTAAAATTAGTTTAGTTGTGAACAACAGAATCAGAGCCAATGTCAACCACAGTAAGTATATTTTGTTCAGCAATTGACAACCAAACTAACATATTGATCAGTGCTCAAAGCGGAATAGTTTCGATGCTCTAAAAATGGGTGCTCTAACGATAATTCTTTTTACTTTTTATAATATAACTGTTAATTTTTATCGATACGTTTTATTAAACACTACAACACTAGAAGCTACAAAACCGTCGGTGCTCAAAAGGGAATGATTTCGAATTTAATTTGTGTTCCTATTTGAGCACCGATTCAAAATATGCATCGGTGCTGAAAAGGGAATAGGATCGGTGCTCAAAAATCGGTGCTCAAAAAATCGGTGCGCAAATGGGAAGACTTCACGTTGAATAGCATTTCGAAGGTCGTGAGTTCTACCCGCTTGGCTGGTTCATCATCATCATCAGCCTATAATGTCCCACTTCTGAGCACAGGCCTCCTTTCACAAATGAAGGTGAAAGGGAATGGGCAATACTCCACCACGCGTGCCCCACTGCGGATCGGTGGAGGTAGGCTAGTGGTCAACCTACTGTTGGAATTTTTCAAGCCGCCTAGTAGGCATCCAACTAGCTTAACGACTATCACAATTAAGTGATAACCGGGACCAACGGCTTTACGTGCCTTCAGAAGCACGGAAACGCTCGATTTGAAATACCACTAGGCGGTCACTCATCCAGGTACCGACCACGACAGGCGTAGCTTAACTTTGCCGATCGATTAAGAACGGCTAATCATGCTACACCACGAGCGCTTGGCTGGTAACTCAAGTAGAAATGTTGTGGCCTAAGCACACCAGTATGTTTATAGAAAATCCTGCCAAGTGCGAGTCTGACTCGCCCACCGAGGTTTTACGCCACATATTACGCTAATATAAGTCAATGAGTAATATATAAGTCAATGTAGAAAAGGTTCTAAAGATGAAAACCTTTTTTCCAAACTCAAACTACTGTCGCCACTTCCTCTGGAACTGGAGCGCTACGAGGAATCCAAATTTAAAAAAGAGTGGCGTAATTTGAAATTCGAATTCGTTTAGTACACACGAACTTTTAAATCAGCGAGCAATGCTAAGAAGTATCATCATTGTATTATGTTTGGTGATATGGGAACATTCTTATTTTAAAATAATTTTGTTTTTTTTTATTCATTATGCTGTTTCCACCGTTTATCTATTATGGTCTTAGAAGTTTTGTAAGCTGGATAAAGATGGTAAGTGTAATCAACTGTTTAGTTATTGTTACGTAGGTATGTGGTGATATTCATAAAATTGATGACTCTTCAAAGCGTATTACTCTTTTTTCTTTCCTGCTCCTTGGGATCAGTATCCTAAACAACAAAGACAAAATACTTCAGTAATCCAGTACAGTGTTTTGCTGACTATCCATTCTAGACGTCTGTCATTCTTAACTTGACTGTTGTTGTACTACGGTTAGCATGTTTTAATGAAGTGCATTTAACAGATGGCATCCCCTTGAAGTAACGAATTTAAATTACTTCGCCCCACTCCTTCATTAAGATATTTTTTGTCTCTCTGAGTGGACGTAGTTTGGGTCGGACAAAAGGGGCGAAATATATTGCTTCATATTTTTTGAAAATATAAAATAGTTTCAGCAATTCTTTCGAACTATACGGGATAAAAGGAGTTTGCTTCCGTGGTAATTAAGAAAATCTAACTGTTGTTTAGTGTTTCAGGTGTCTAAGGGAACTTCAGCCCTCATTGTTCCAAGGAATAATTGTTTAGTGAAGCTTAGGTGAAAATAATGTCTTTTAATTTAAGTTTAACAAAAGTTGCCAGGAGCTTTAGGTCTTTGTTTAAGCCGTGTTAGGTTGAGAGCTTTATATCCTTATAAACAAAATCGAGGTTTTGTTTTAAACTGTAAAAAATATAAGGAGATTACTATGTATATCCTGTAATTGAAGAAGCACTAGGTGTATAAACTGTGATTATTGCTATTTGAATGTGAAGTGTATTCTTTGTTGGATATCCAAATTATATAAATATAAATATTATGCGGGGACTGGTCTGCATAAGTTTTCTATTTATTTATTAAATATCGATTCAGCCCTAATTTGTAGTTTTGCCGCTGGGGCACTCAGTTATTGGCCATTAGAATTTTAAATTATTATGTAATAAATCTAACCTTGTTTTTAAAAAGTATTATTGCCGGCTCTCCTCAGCAAATGCAACCTTCCTAACCGGCAATAGGGTATTAGTCAGACTATTCATAAATGCCTTCAATTGATCTATTCAATTGAAGGCATTGGAATTTTATAAAATATTAGCAGGAATTTTATATTCCTGATAATATTTTATAAAATTGTGGAATTTCTATTATGTGAATGAATTTAGATGAAACATACATAGATGGGATATATTCATATGCATATCTTCATTAATTACTCTCTTTGGTCCCACTGGGATTTGCGTTGCTTCTGCATTTATATTTGTTAATTCAAAGTATAATCTTCTTTACGCCATTTTCATTTCAAACTGTTTCAACAATAATAATATGATGACTACAAAAAACTTTTCGAATTTGTAACATAGCAAACGCCCCGTAGTTTCATTTGTATTCTAGAGGGAATTAATGCTCTTCTAGCATGTCAGTAAGCTATGTTTTGATCGAAAGTATGGCCTATATGATGTGCAAATTCGTCCAAACTTACACAGAAAAAAATAAACTACAAGTGACTACAAAATTTTATATCACACACAGTAACACAAAATTTGACGACCAATAACCAAAACAGAGTAACTTGCGAACTAAACTTACCAGTAACAAAACTAGTTTTTGTCCGTTACTAAAATATTTAAAGTTAAGTGTAACTAAAGTTAGTTTCCCGACAACTAAAGTTAGTTTCCCGAGAACAAAACGTCAACTTACATAACTAGTTTTGTAGATTATTTTTTTCAGTGTACTTAGCCAACGTAATTGAATAACAGACATTACTAATAGATTTTTGTTATTATGCTTTTGTTTTAGTATATTAATATTCATACAATGATATCAAATAAAGAAAAGGAAACGAATCAATCAAGTTTTCAACAACAAACTTCTAACACTTGAGAAGAGCTCATATTCAAACCTTTCTTCAAGGTTACAAGGCTTTCGAAGGCTTAACGGCCTGAAATTTCCATCGCACCAACGCGAAACTTTAAGCACATTTCAAACAAAGGCATTCTCACGGAAGGCATCCTATTCGACGTAGATAATATCAATAAAAACTGGTGAAAGCCCGTAAAATTTAAATGGAGTTTTAAAACAGTAGTAAAATACTTTGCCCGGCCCGTTTTCGAATTCGTTTAGTGTTTTGCAAAAGGCTGGAACCGTTTTGAATATTATTTTAATTGTTGTTTTATTTTTCGTATTTTTGCCGTCTCTAAATGCATCGTTTACGGTCGTAAAAGACCTAGGGCATAAAAATACCTGTACTCGACTGAGTATTTTTATTCATTCTAATTATTAGGTATATTAATATATGTGAAGCAATAACTTTCGCTCCTTTTTTAGCCTACTGCGCGCACGTAGGAGTGTTAGATTTGCCATAATTGGTTTAAAGTTTTTTCTTTATTGACTTTATTGATTTAACTAGTTGAAGTAGTATTAGGATTATATGTAGAGCTACGATTAAGATCAACAATTTTGTAAAGTATTCTAGCTTTATCCAAAAACGGTAATACCAGAACACTATAACATCCTCCAGTTTGAATCAGTGTAGGACCAAGAGTAACTATCAAAGCCTCGCCCGAACACACTCCATCAATATGTGGTAAACGTCAACCAACCGACCCCATAACAAACAGTTTGGAGACGGCTCCTTTCCCATTAAGAAACTAAACTTATTGGAGGGTTATGTCCCGAACGAAGTCTAAGTGCAGTGACAATATCCTATCTATTCAACAGTTATTATCGAACCACGGAGTGTTTACAGGATGAGGCTGAATCGTTTTGTACCAGATGCCTTTTTCAGTACCTAGACCTTCTATCAAAGTACCTACTCCTTCCATTCATTGACACGGCAAAATCGAGATTGGTACGCCATCAGGTGTTGCTTGTTTAGCTAGAAGAACCGCAGTATCTCTTCTTTAATGTATATCAGCATGAGGCGGGTATTAAAATTTTTTCAAGTTTTTATTGTTTTTTACCTTCGTAGAATATTTCTGTGATTAGCGACCGTAACAGTTCATTAGGCATATTGTGGAATTAATAGTTTTTGTTTAATATGAACTATTTTTGTACATTCAGTAAAATAGTCAGTTTTACGGGTTTTAGAGGAACGTGCAAATATGGCTCATATTATATAAAAAACATTCATAACACAATGTACCAAATGAACTCCTACGGTCGCGAATCTCTGAATTTTTTTGCCATATTGTTCTACGAAGGTAAAAAAAACAAAGAAAACTTGAAAAAAATCAAATTTCCCGCCTCATGCTGATACAACCACCTTAAATATAATTTTCATAAAATAGTACCTATAATAAGCTCAATGACAACCAAATTCTTTTTCGGACCTTTTTATCCAGTATCAAGTTACCTCAAAAATTATAGACTAATTTCGACTCATGGGTGACCTCTAGTAAAAATAACTCCACAACCCAGTCTTATTATCATAATAGTTGCGCCCCGCGGTTTCACTCGCGTACCTGAGGGATATATTGCTTTCCCGGGATAAAAAGTACCCTTATGTTTTAATCCAGAACATATACTATCAGAGCGTGCCAAATTTCATCCAAATCCATTGAGATGTTGAAGCGTGATTGAGGTACAAACATCCAAACTCACAAACATCCAAACTTATAATATCAGTGAGATCATAGAGATCGATGAGTGAGATTCATACTTAATAATATTTTAAGTACAGGTACCACGAATAGTAATTTGACAGAAAACCAAATATTCAGCCACGCTCTCGGCCGAAGTGCCGAATAAAGTGTGCATTTCGTGCTTGACAGGTTACGACCTGTCTCATTGCGCTGGTTGCTGAGGTGATGGCAAATGCAAAGCAGTAATGGAATCGTGCCAGAATTAAATTTTTTTGCTAAAATAACAGACTTGGCCACCTGGTATTATTCCAAAAGATAACTGGCTGTTTGTTCAGAGCATTTGCTAATCAAACAATTCAAAATGAGGGTAGTCACAAATGTAGTTGCAACATTTAATTCATTTCATAATAATTGATAATTGTACTATATTTAAAACAATTTTAACGGGATTTCTTTGATGCAAAGGTCTTTAATAAAGTTCTCACAGAAGCTTCTCACTCTCTCAATAATATTTGGCGCAAACTGTAGGGTGCAATACCAAAATTTCATTCAAACCAAAACGCCTTATGGGGTTGGTTGTCAAAAATATCACGTAGTAGCTTTATGAGCTTTCACATTTGCACATAAAAAGAAGTTTACGGTTTGGTCGGGTACAGGAGAGATAAAAGCGGAAACAAAACCGCAATTCCGCATGCTTGATGTTTTTTTTTTGTTATCGCAATATTTTAGATGCGAGGCGTTAGAACTGGAAATAAAATACAGCGATGTTTTCACTTTATTAGTGTTAGTCCTTAGAACAAATAATTAGCTGAATCGTTAAGTATAGTAGAGCAAGAAGGTCGTGAAAGTGTAAGTAATATCTTGGTACATTCTATACATGACTATCTGATCCTAAACTAAGCAGAACTCAGCACAAACAATTGAAGAGCCAAGAAAAAAATGCTCTCGACTGGCGACCACGTATGCACACCATACGGGTCAGTCTCTCTCCAGAAGGACTGAAGACCTGGACCCAAGTCTGTTATTACACACTGAAAAAAATAAACTACAAGTGACTACAAAATTTTATTTAACAGTAACACAAAATTTGACGACCATTACAGAGTGACTTGCGAACTAAACTTACCAGTAACAAAACTAGTTTTCGTACGTTACTAAAATTAAATGTAACTAAAGTTAGTTTCCCGACAACTAAAGTTAGTTTCCCGACAACTAAAGTGAGTTTCCCGACAACAAAACGTCAACTTACATAACTAGTTTTGTAGATAATTTTTTCCAGTGCCATTGTATACCTATAGAACTATCAGTGATATAAAATTTGACAACGCACATTGGCAATGGAGTTTTTTTTTTATATTGCAAGGCAATGGATTTCTAATGAGATCATATCAGAATATCATTTTAGTTGATTTGACTGCCTGTTTAAAGTTTGGAATCACTGAACGCAATCGGGAAGTGGCAAATAATGGTATATGTTACCATACCAAACACTAGTGATGGAAAAAATCAAATCGATTCAAGGACACCGGTGCAATGTGAGCGCGATAGTGGCACTAAATCTGTCAAGCGAAGTAGGTGCTCTTGCGTTATCTAGGTAAATATACTATATCTGAATATTTGGCATAGTTAAAGTTTATATGTCGGAGTGCAGAAAGAATAAAAAAAGTCATACATAAATATCTCTAGGAAATAGTACAAACAAAAAATCTTGTCCAAAAAAACAAAACTTAACCATTCCAAGAAAAACTAAACACATTTACAAGAAAAACCTCTAAAAGTCCCCGAAAAGGTTTTAGGTCGTATCCCATATAAATTCATGGCCCTAAGGTATTCTAAGTAAAAGTTAGATCTAAGCTTACAATCTCGAAATCTTAACATTATGCAAACACAGGGTGTGGATATCTGAAGAAACTGTCAAAGGCAGTTTAGGAAACAATAGAGGAAAGTGGGAACCTTCTAAATGGGGTGATTGGTAGGTTAAAAAGGTCGTATGTAGGCCTCATTTGAAGTAACAGTCGTTTCTGAAGACCGTCTGAAACCTTATATGGCTAGATGCACAGGTCGAAAATGTGTTCAGCCTTTTTTTGAAAATGGAATGGAATTAATGGCTTGGAATGGGTCTATCTTATTCTCGTGGACTGGGCCTTGAATTGTTATAACACTTTTTGTTGCGGTTTTTGTATAATATTTAGCTATTTAACCGATTTCAAAAATGAGAAGGTTCTATGTTCGACTGTATGTTTTTTTTTTGGTATGTTCACTGATTACTCCGAAACGGCTTATGCAATTTAGATCGTTTAAACTGTAATATATCAAGGTAGATACCAAGATGATTCCATATATATTTTACCGTGATCTGACCATAGAAATTGTTTTTTTTTTTTTTTATACCACTAAGTGGCAAACAAGCATACGACCCGCCTGATGTTAAGCAGTTACCGTAGCCTATGGAAGCTTGCAACACCAGGCTTGTATCACTTGCGCGTTGCCGACCCTGCAGAAATCTCGTCACACCCTTTTTGAAGAACCCCATGCTGTACTCCATTGGGAAAACCACGGCGGGGAGCTAATTCCGGAGCGTGTGAGTGAATTCCTCAACGGAAAACAGCAGAAACATTGAAGCATTTTATTCAATACTGTCGAAATTTTACGAGTGATATGCACATCCTCGGTTGGTGACAAATCTTGAAAAGTTTTGAAAACGCATATTGAAACTCAACATTGAAAAATAAAACCGCGTTCAAAGTACACTAAAACGTATGAAATAACACATATCAGAGTGATGTCAGGTGTATATGTCATTTAAGAGTTTTTTTTTGTTATTACATATTTTGTTCTTAGATAAAAAAAACGTCCACGCTATAAGGGTAAGTAACTAGTCATAAAATAAGTTCGCTTCAAACTTAAAATATCTATAGCTACTTACGTAAAAAGCTTTATTCGACTTTCCACTACATTTTGTACTGTACACTCGCATCTAAGTCCGTCAGCTGTTCCACGTCAAATTATTTGTTACCACACACAGACGTCTGTCATATTTTTGTATTTATCATTGGCCGATGGTTGGCTGCACAAAAATAGGCACTTGAAATGCTTGAAATATTACATTAGAGTAATTATATTGATAAAGTGTTTTATTTGGCATGGATATTTCAAGTTGATCTTCTTTTCTTTTTTTCAGAAGGCTGACAGGTAAGCGACCCCCTTCTTGGTAAGTTTCTACCGCTGCATATTGCACATTAGCAGTACAGTAGTACCCAACTAATATGGCGCGTCGTGAATCTTCGTTCGCACAGAAAAGAAAGTATTGCCCCGAAGATTAACGAAAGAATGCTTAAAACTTACAATCACCCTTAGATCACTTCTATAAGGTTCATAATACACTGCAGCTGTTAGTTCCGTCTCACTCGCAAGATACGCCCCTCCGCACGGCGCGCGCTAACATGGCGGAAGCTGCCGACCAATAGCATTTCCTGCGCTTTGAGAATGTATCTTCTGCGCAGGAACATCGGTAAGCCATATCAGTTGGGTACTACTGTACTAGGGCGCTTCGAATCGCTCGTCCGCTCGATTAGCCGTGCTTGATCCGCTGAGGATGGTACCTGGATGGATGACGGCCTAGTGGTATTTTCAACTCGAGCGTTTTCCGTGCTTCGGAAGGCACGTAAAGCCGTTGGTCCCGGCTATCACTTAGTTGTGATAGTCATTAAGCTAGTTGGAGGCCTGCTAGGCGGCTTGAAAATCGCAACAGTAGGTTGACCACTAGCCTTCCTCCACCGATCCGCAGTGAGCACGCGTGGTGGAGTATCTGAATATTCGCTTTCACCCTCATTTGTAAAAGGAGGCCTGTGTTCTGCAATGGGACGTTACAGGCTGATGATGTGATGCTATATACTGGAGGATTGGCAATGTATTGCCAAACTTCACAAGCCTGAAGGCAACCGTCAAAATACATCTGTAGGTGCTTGGCAATAGATTTTCATCTTGGCTACTACCCGCCAGCCAGTCGACTTCTATGAAGTATCCAATCAGCGCGCTATAGTTCGAACCCATACCTTCGTCGTGACATTTGACGTCTCTGACCTTGAGCTATACTTTAGAATGAGCCTTTAGGAGTATTATATTTTTAAGAGAAGTAGAATATAGCGTCTTTTCGCTCGAAAGCAGCTCGACTGGGGAAGCACCTTACAGAATACCGCAGCCAAATAACAATGTTCTATTCCTGCGCGTGAGTAAGGTCGCCAGAGCTCATCGGGGAGCGGGAAGGATCGGTAACGCGTGAATGCCCCGGGTGTTGTAGCGAATTTGTGATGGAACACTCGTAGCAAGGGCTATGGTAACCGCTTACCATCAGGCGGGCCGTATGCTTGTTTGCCGACTAAGTCGTATACAAAAAAATATTAAATCTTGTCTTCATAGGCCTTTCCTAAATGCTTTATTAACGGATACATAGCTTAGTAAATTTTTTTAAGAACTTAATTGTCGTACCAGTATTCTCCTAAAATGAACCTAATTGCCACAAAACTCTATGTTACGTAACAGAACTAGTAATTAGGCGAAGGTCCCAACCGGACTGAGTAATCAATACATATCGAGTTACAGTCACTGGTCTTTTAGTGGAGGCAATTAGCTATTAAAAAACGATCGATTGATTAATGACCTTGGTCTAGCGAAGAGGCTCTCAAACTTGGGCGTGTTACCTTTTTAGGGTTCCGTAGCCAAATGGCAAAAAACGGAACCCTAATGGATTCGTCATGTCTGTCTGTCCGTCCGTATGTCACAGCCACATTTTTCCGAAACTATAAGAACTATACTGTTGAAACTTGGTAAGTAGATGTATTCTGTGAACTGCAATAAGATTTTCACACAAAAATAAAAAAAAAAAAAACAAAAAAAATTGGGGGTTCCCCATACTTAGAACTGAAACTCAAAAATTTTTTTTTCATCAAAACCATACGTGTGGGATATCTGTGGATAGGTCTTCAAAAATGATATGAGATTTCTAATATTTTTTTTCTAAACTGAATAGTTTGCGCGAAAGACACTTCCAAAGTGGTAAAATGTATGATAAAACTAAAAAAAAATTATGATGCCACCATGCAAACTTTCACCGAAAATTGGTTTGAACGAGATCTAGTGAGTATGTTTTTTTTAATATGTCATAAATCGTAAACCGCAATTTACCTTGCATTTAATATTTTTGGCGTTTTTTTTTTCATAGCAATGTTGAGTTAGTTAATATTACACGGAACCCTCCGTGTGCGAGTCGGACCCGCACTTAGTCGGTTTTTTTATAAATGTTGTGTTTGACCCTTATTGTTCAGTAATTTTATACGGTCCTTACATTTACTCAGTCCATAGTTGAGGTAGCTGCGCGGTAAAGCAGTGGTGATGGATGACATAACATCACCATGATACTGGTCCCCGATTGATGCGTATTTTATTGAAATCAAAGTCGTATTCATTAGGCGAACGGCAATGTTTTTCGTTGTCAAACTAAGCTAAAATATATTTAAAGTCTGACAACTAAATTAAATTAGTTGGCGAAACTATACCAAGATACTGTTTATGTCAAAAAAATGTTTAAAATAAAAATTACTAAACGACCCATGCTGCACCGACACAGTCGCCTGAGCCAGGTTATAGTATAGGCGCTTACCAACATGTTTTTTTTTTAAATATTTTTTTTACTTTTTTTTTTGGCCTGTGTTTGACCGCAATCTCACCATGATAAGTGATGATACGGCCGAAGGTGGTACGCACGCAAAGCCTGGAAGGAACTGGCTCTCAAGTGCAGCTGTCGGAACACACCGAAAGGTGCTTGGCGACAGATTTTCAACATGAGGGTGGTAGCCAGCCAGGCGGGTACTACAAAGTACCCTACCACCGTGCTATGGTTTCCTCACGATGTTTTCCTTCACCGAAAGCTCAAGCTCATTGTAGGATTCGAACCCGGGACCTTCGTCTCGGTATCCGACGTCACTACCACTGTGCTATCATCGCCTTGTGGGCCGTATGCTCGTTTCTACCTTCGAGTAGTAACATCTCATAAATGTTCGATAGAAATATATTAATGTTCAAGTGTCAAGGGACAGTAGTGTCTCAGTAGAACATCTAATGTAAATATTTTCTTTGCTCTGCAATTGTTTTCCTCCCGTAAGAAAATACCAATAAACCAATATTGTGCGAGTCAATACTGCCGTCTTTGTACTGCTACCCCTTGTAAAAGTGTGGCTAGGCAATGTGCAGCTTCAAGTTGTGTATCATTTAAAATCTTGCCTTGCCTAACAGCAGTGGGCATTTTTAGGGAGAACAATGAAACACTATTTGTATATTATGACGATTCTTGTGAAATATAAAATTTTTCTATTGCAATTTTTTTTCTACATAGACTTATTGTATTTTTTTACACCACTAAGGTGGCAAACAATCATACGGCCCGCTTGATGGTAAGCAGTTACCGTAACCTATGGACGCTTGCAATACCAGGGGTATCACTCGCGCATTGCCGACTCTGAAGAAATCTCTTCACACTCTTTTTGAAGAACCCCATGCTGTACTCCATTGGGAAAACCAAGGCGGGGAGCTCATTCCACAATCTTAGCATCCGCGGAAGAAAACTCCTTTGAGCTCGCACAGTTCGAAACAATTATGGTTTCAATGTGTGAGACTCCCCGTCGATGGCGAGAGTTGCGATGGTGGAAGGTAGCCGTGGGCATCAAGTCGAACAATTCTTTAGAACACTCTCCGTTGTACAAACGGTAGAACATACATAAGAAGGCAAAGTCTCTCCTCAGACTGAGGGGCTCTAAGCCGCTTGTGAGCTCGGGATAGTCAACAATTCTGATGATAGTATTTAATTTTTTAACTTCTTAATGATTATCATCGACAAGCTTTAACATCAATCATTTCTACCATCTCTTTTAAATGATATTTGCAATAATAATCTTACAAACAAAAACTAACGTTATATTAATAAAATATTTAAATTAATTTGTTCTTGTCATATTTTCAACAATAAATATATTTCCATCAAAACATACAGCGTTTTATCCAGCAATAAAAATGTTAATAGCTCATATTTCAATTTTCTCCACATTTGCTCCGCTGCTTTTAAAGCCCCACATAACAGGGGCTGTAAATATTTTACGCGCATATCCATATATAAAAGGCGATTTCCTTATAATATCCGTAACTCATAAAAATCTAGATGAGTTTAACAAATAATCTAAGTTATAGCGTTATAAAGGTGGCTTTCTGACCACCATGGTTTTAAGCGTGATTGCATTTTATCACTTAAAGGGTTTAATTACTTCATTATTGGGAGCTTGTGTTATTGTGAATTATGTACAAACATTGAAGGGAACACAAGGGTACAAAACCAGGTGTTCCATGACACCATTGCACCAATCTGTACTTGTACCCACTAACGTATAAAGAATGTTCAACGGCCAAGTCACACAACATTAACTATAATAATAAAGAAATCGCAGTAAGGAACCTTAGACTTGGCACGACTTTGTCTAGATTTCATTACTTTTTAGAGAAAAACAAGCAGCTCCATCGAGACTTGGCTAGTTTTTTACAGAATGTTTTTGATGGGATTATTATTTAAGATGAAGTGAAACGAAACGCATCGTGCTATTTGTATCTATCATAATGGCAACATTTATTCCTTACACTCGAACTTAGTTCGATTAGTGTCGACAATACAGGAATCGAAAAATAGACTTCGCCTCTCGAAATTTTACGGTCGAACTAGCACTCGTAATGCAAGTTCGATTCGAAGGCTAGTTCGAGGGAAGTGAGAATTGGGTCCTGTAGGGCGATTAGCTAACTCTGACTTCAATTAAATTTCTATTAAAGTGTAATTGAAATCAAAAACATGGCGGACTTGCGACCACCTATCTCCGTTTTGACAGCTGTGACGTCAACATAAACGCCTTTGCAATTTCATTTTTTTTTTGTATGGGATTTCTATCGATAGACTTAATTTTGCGATCATCTAACTCTATTTCTATCTTAGAGACAGCTTGTGATTTCATAAATTTCTATTGTTCATTGAAGCAAGTCTTAGGTAATTTCATCAAGCAATAAAGGTATTTCTCTATTGTTAGTTTGATTGTTCAATAATAAACAGTGATATATAAAGTTAAATTGATAAGTCTATATTACTGGGCTATCAATAGTCCAATTACTACGAATAAAACAATTAATAACTATCTTATTTTAGTTTAAAATGTCACGAGCATTTCTACTGGGTTATGCGGAGGAGCAAAGTCGCAAAAACAAACTAAAAATAGTGAAATAGACACAATGTCGCTGCTTAACAATGAGTTCATGGCTCAGCAAAGATGCCTTTAAGGAATTGTGCCGGAGTCATTCCCAAGCTCCCAGCCGGCAGACGATCCACCGCCATGAGCTCAAAGTAAGTTCAAGTCATAAATGTCTGCACATACCTATGGCCTTTATTATCATTTAGGTAGGTACAATAAGCGTATATTTCTTTGTATTTTGGATCCATTAGTAAATGATTTCTTATTCACTTAGGTTCTTGCGGTGTTGGCTTTTTAAAGTCATGGGTCATACCAACGTGGGGTAGGTGCTTCTTACCTCTACAATATGCCCCAACTTCACTGTCGAATTGCCTCAATGATGTCACCAAAGCGTTCAATTCCCGGAAGTACTTAATAAGTAAGTACATAAAACCATGACAGACAGAAAGAAATGTAATGTCAGAGTACCTAAGTACTATAAACTACCAACCTGTCAATATCATTATGTATATTAGATACTCCAATTACCCATGGACTTGTATATGTATGTGTATATACATTAATTTTACTTTGTAAACTATTTAGAAAAATAGCCAATATAGTTGTCCAAAAAATATATAAACATGTAAACTTGCCTATTTTCTTGCCAGATTTTGTTAGATGAAGGCCGTTATTTTATTTTACTTACTTAGTGGCAGATATATAAATGAAAACATTATTATTTTCAGGACATCAAAGCTCTCACCAGCACTTTGCACAACCTCAGCAGAGCTTCTCCTTCTCCTCAACAGTCAAGATCTCAAAGATAATGTGAGTTATTAAGCAATTGTTCGTAGACTAATGTAAACTACACTTTAAGTAAATGTGGCTTCTAATGTTTTTATGACATTGTATTAAAATACATATTTTACTTTCAGTACAACAACATGAGGGCTGCCTCGCTGGGCCTACTGAAAGAAGCTATGGTGGAGTTAATAAGAGAAATTGAAAACATAGATAATATACCTATATTATCTATAATCTTAATTTTTTAATTAAAAACAAGTCTGATTGATTTAATCTGATGTATAAATACCGAGACGGTGAATAAATTCCTCTTTACAATAAATGTCTAGTAAAATGTATTGTTTAGGTGCTTGGTGTTTATATAATACATATTTAATCCTATATGTTTTTTTAACTATATTGTTCACGACTACACCCTTTAACATGCCTCTATCGTCCCTCGACCCGCACATAACACATTATGCTATGTATGCCTGCCCACTCCAATGTAAATAAAGATCTTATAATTATATTATATACCTAATTTACATAAGCTAAGTTTAGAATAAGAAATTTTATATTGTTTACTTTAAGGTTTTAGGCTATTGTTTATGTACTAGGATGATTTATTATTTTATAATTATTGATAGTTTTACATTGTTTTTTGTATTAGATATAAGCATTTTTAAATAAAGAATTTTGATAGGGCTCTCGCACGGTATTGCCACCTTTCAACATTGATCCGTTGCCATAGCAACCGATTGTATATTGCTAATAATAATAATATTGCACTGTAATCATTTACAAATCTGACATAGGCATGCGCAAAGATTAAAATTACAATATAAACAGCGCAGTCAGGCCCATACGGCACTCATTTCTCTACGCACTCTCCTTACATGAACAAGTCAGAAAGAGGCAATACTGCAGTACAAGTTTCAAGATTATTTCACCGCACAAATCGAGTTTCATTTCAAGCTGCTCGTACCCGTCCAGACCTCTACTCCTGGTAGGGTTCGTCAACAGCGTTTGGTCCATCGACGTCGGATAGAAAAAAGAAAAATCAAGAATCAGTGCAAGAAGCTTCGGTATTCTTCCGCTTCGGTTCGTCGGGCTTGTTAGCAACGAACATTGGAAGATCGGGGCAGATTGTGCAAGCTGTGGGTTCTCAAGGGCATTGGGATTGGCGCGGTTCGAGGGGCAGGCAACGGCCGCGAACGTTGGGTTCGAGGGGCAAGCCACAGCCACGAACGCAAATCGGTGCCCAGCGGCGAGACTACACGGCGGGTATCATCGAGACTACTGCAGCGTGTGGACGACACGGCGTGTACATCGAGACCACTGCAGCGTGTGAACAACACGGCGGGTATCGTCGTGACCACTGCAGCGAGTGAACAACACAGCCGGTCGAGACTTCGGGTTCACCGAGGAAGAGTGGCGGACACAGTCAAACGTCTTTGTTTCTTACGCGGTGCGCCGCGGCTCACGTCTACCACCTAACGGTGACAAACGGTAGAGTGAGTTAACGCCTGTTGGCGGGAGTAGTGGACCGGACGACACTACCAGTGGTGCCTTTGTCAAGGCGCACTGTACAGTCTGATCGCGCCAGTACGGTGTGGGTGAAGTAGACGGCCTCTTGAGGGCACGGCTGAGGGTGTGGACGATCCCCCCATACCTGAGCACGCTACTTTCACTCATATCCCTCTGCCGGGCGGTTCCCACCTTTCCAATCCTGCACGTTTCCATTCCTGGGAGAGCGTGTTCCGAAGAACCACTCAAACAGGCTGATAGGGTTGTAGGGACGTTAGGGAGGTAGGAAAACAGGGAAGACGGCAAGGAAGATCTCCCCCAGGCGAAGATGAGCACCAGGAGTCAAGCAAGAAGAAACAAGACGCAGTCCAGGGAGGAAGAGGAGTCAGCTCCGGAGAGCAGCATGAGGAGTTCTCAGAAGGAGACTCCTAGCACGGTGCAGAGTGGAAGCACCGAGAACACAGACAGCACGGGTACGGGTACCGAAAGTACAGAGAGATCCGAGCAGTCACGGAAGGACAGAACGTCCAAAACCAAGGAGGTACGCGTGTCAAGGGAAGGTACGGTGGTAAATCGGACCGGGCCACGAAGAGCATCAAATTCGGTGATTTCATCAAGTTCAGCGCAAAGGAGAGCCGCATTAGAAGCACGATTGGAACTCGAGCGAAGCCAGAAAGAGAAGGCAGATGCGGCTGTTGCAATGGCGAAGACCAAGCTGGAATTGATCGAACTTCAGGACGAGGAAGACTCATCGGATGCGAGTGACGTGGACAACGGCGATTACGTATCGGATTGGGTGGAGAAGTCACGACAGAAATCCATTCAACGACAGCGCGAGGGAAACCTCAAGAAAAATGGGATGCCGGCAAAAGGGGACGTGTCAACCCTTGCATCCGCGATCGTGAGCGCGATCAAGAGCGTGAAGGAAAGCAAGCCTGCTCCTGCACCGAAGTACATAAACGAGTTGCATCATTTCGACGGCAACCCGAGAGAGTGGATAGCTTTCAAGGCTATCTATAGAGATACCGAAAAATATTTCTCTGACATCGAGAATGTAGCCAGACTGCGAAGGGCTATCAAAGATCAAGCAAGAGAGTCCGTCAAGTCGCTTCTGTATACCAACACGCATCCTAAGGAAATATTGGAAGCATTGGAAAGAAGATTTGGTCGGCCCACACATCTCATAAAGAGTGAGATAGCAGCTATCAACAAGCTGCCGCCCATGTCCAACGACATAAAGGGCATAGGCATATTTGCCAGCGCAGTGGCAAATAGTGTCAACGTCATCAAGCAAATGAATCGCAAGGATTATCTATACTCAAGCGATTTGTCAGAAAAAATAATTGACAAAATGAACATGAACGTGAAATTCAGATGGTACGAGTACAGATCAAGCAAAGAAGACGAACCCATACTGATTTCACTATCAGAATTCCTCAACAACATTGCGGATCAATTCGAAGCATACGACGTGTCAACTACGGAGTTCGTCAAGAAAAAGAGAGAACCATTCCGCAGTCGACCACTACGCAGTCAGAAGGTCAATACCACCAACTTTGCACAGTCTGACAGCGAGAGCGACACTGAAACTGAAAACAACTACGATAGCGACTCTGAGTTCGAGAGAGAGAGAGCTATTACGTTGAACGAGACACCGGTGAAAGAGAGAGAAGATATTGTCCTCGCAACCACCGGAGGAAAACAACAACCAATCACATGTCTCGTCTGTAAAAAAGAACATGGACTAGTGAAATGTCCTCAATTTCTCAAGGAAACCGTGAAAAATCGATGGGAAATGGTTAAGAAACTAAAGGTGTGTTTCAAGTGCCTGAAATCGAACCACAGACACTCAACATGCAAAGCCAACCCGTGTGGAGAAAATAATTGCACGAGGCAACATCATGCATTACTTCATGAAAAACCTGAAAAAGAAGAACTGAAAATCGCGTCTGTAAACCACCTAAACTCAACAAAGGCATACCTAAAGATCGTTCCTGTGGAGTTATGCGGACCTACCGGTACTAAAACCGTGGCAGCCCTCCTCGACGAAGGATCCACCGTAACATTGTTATTGAACGAGGTTGCCGACGAGATAGGAGCCGACGGACCCACAGAAGTTTTAACAATAGAGGGCATTAGTGGACAGCAAATGAAGACGAACAACTCGCGCCAACTCAAGCTACGTATAAAGGGCCTGTTCGCTAGAAACTACGAAAACTTGAGAGCCTACACTATCAACGAACTCAACCTCACATCGCAATCAGTGCGACAAGACGATATCGCTGGATGTGTCCACCTTTACGACATCCAAGATCAGATCCAATACGAAAGGATGAAACCAGCTATTTTGATTGGCCAAGACAACTGGCACTTGATTGTCACAAGGGAGTTAAAATCGGGAAACAGCAATCAGCCGGTAGCATCATTAACTAGCCTCGGCTGGATACTACATGGATGCAGGTCGGAAGCACCAAAGCCAGTTTCGTTCGTGGGTCACCTACAAAAGAAAAACGAGGACATCGAATGCTTAATCAAGTCACATTTCGACCTTGACTCTTTGGGTATAACACCCAAGAAGCCAGCAAGCGACCCGGAACAACGAGCGCTCGCAATACTTGATAAGACAACGAAACGTCTCTCCGATGGAAGATTCGAATGCGGGTTATTATGGCGAACCGATAATGAAACGATGCCAAACAACCGCGCCAACGCTATGCAACGATTGATAGGTATTGAGAAGAAAATTGCAAAAAATGAAGATTTCAGGAAAAAATACACTGAACAAATTCAAAACCTATTAGCAAGTGGATATGCGGAACCAGCAACGAGTCAACCGACATCATCTCGAACATGGTATTTACCCCATTTCGCCGTCGTACACCCACAGAAGGGCAAAATGCGCTTAGTATTTGACGCAGCGGCGCGCACAAACGGAAAGAGCCTTAACGACGCATTATTGTCTGGCCCAGACCTACTTCAATCACTATTCGGCGTTTTAATACGTTTTCGAGGCGGACCGATCGCCGTCGCAGCCGATATCAAAGAAATGTTCTTGCGAGTAGGCATGCGCGAAGAAGACAGAGATAGCTTGCGTTTTCTATGGAGAGAAAACGAGACAGACTCCGAACCCCGCGAATACCGAATGAAGTCATTAATTTTCGGTGCAACGTCGTCTCCATGCTCAGCTATCTATGTAAAGGACAGAAATGCCCAGGAATTCAGTCAAGAACAACCGGACGCTGTATATGCTATCCAAAGATGTCACTATATGGATGACTACCTACAAAGTTTTCAAACTGTCACCGAAGCCAAAAACACGGCACAACAAGTCGATCGTATCCACCGGGCCGGCGGATTCGTGCTGCGAGGATGGGCATCGAACGACACACAAGCAATTGAAAGCTTCGAGAAGAACTCTCAAACCGATCAGGTCCCATTAGGGCAAGATCAGACTGAGAAAACATTAGGCATGTTGTGGAATGTCAAAAAGGATGCAATGCAATACACACTTAACTTGCGAAACACACCTCAGGAGGTGAAAGAAGGAGTCAGACCACCGTCAAAAAGGGAAGTCACCAGTGCGGTGATGTCAGTGTTCGACCCCTTAGGACTAGCCACGCCCGTCCTTATACAAGGAAAAAAGCTTATACAACAACTCTGGCGAGCTGGGACCGACTGGGATGAAAGCATACCCGACACACTCATGGAAGACTGGATGAGGTGGCTCGACAGCCTGGAACATCTGCAACACCTAGACATACCCAGGTGCACTAGCTCGTGCGAAGAGGGAGAACTGCACACGTTCGTGGACGCGAGCGAGAGCTCCTACGCAACAGCTACATACTGGAAAACCACAGAAAACAACAAAACCAGCGTGAGATTATTAGCAGCAAAAGCTAAAGTAACACCACTGAAACCCACGTCAATACCTAGATTGGAGTTGCAAGCAGCGCTCCTAGGTTGCAGACTGGCGGCCAATATTCAAAAAGAAATCCAAACAAAAGTCACAAAGAGATATTTTTGGTCAGACTCGCGCACCGTTTTAGCATGGATAAAAGCCGATCCGCGTACATTCAAACCATTTGTCGCGCACAGGTTGGCAGAAATCGAGGACTCAACCAAACCAACAGAATGGCGGTGGATACCCACCGACGAAAACGTCGCCGACGACGCCACCAGATCAACCCCGAGAAACTTTACCATTCATCATCGTTGGTTCAACGGCCCCGAATTTCTACAATACAACTCTAATCAGTGGCCGGAAGATAAGAGCGACCGCTCCATACCTACCACAGGCGAAGAAAAGTCTAAAATCGTAGCCACCATACGACGGACCGAAATACCTATTCCCGACGTATCGAGGTTTTCTTCGTGGAAACGCCTACAACGAGCTACGGCACGATTATTACACAGCGTTGACATATTCAAAGCCAAGGTCAAGAAAAAACCGGAACCCGTCGCCGCCATAAAGAAAACCGTCAAAGACAAATCATGGAGAAAATACGAACGAAAACGTAAACAAACTCCTATCGAACGTGCGCCGACGATTACCACCCGTACCGTACCTTTACCCGTAGAGTACCTACAGTATGCCGAGACACTGCTCGTCAAAGCCATACAACAAGAAAGTTGGGCGAGCGAATTAAAATCGCTACGAAATAACCAAGTACCTAACGAAAAAGATTCGCGCCTAAAAAGGCTAACATTGACGCTCAGAAACGACATAATAAGAATCGAAACTCGTATATCATCAGCTGACTGTGTGAGTGACACATACAAGGAACCCATAGTACTAGACGGCAAGCACCCGATTACAAAGTTGCTTATACAACAATATCACTGCGACTACAATCACGCCAATCATAATACAGTTATGAATGAAATACGCCAAAAGTACTACATTACTTCGCTACGAAACACGCTGAAGTCTATAACGCGAGAATGCGATTGGTGCAGAACGCACAAGTACCTACCTATACCGGCCCCCATGGGCGACTTACCACCAGAACGCCTACAACAACATCAACCGCCCTTCACATGCACCGGAGTTGACTATTTTGGCCCTCTTATCATATCAGTAGGCCGCAAACAAGAAAAAAGATGGGTCGCACTCTATACATGCCTAACTACACGCGCAGTGCACTTAGAGATAGTGCCGTCTCTGTCTGCCGACAGTATGATCTTATCACTCCGCCGAATGATAGCACGGCGAGGAGCGCCATCTATAATGTACAGTGATAACGGAACCAACTTTGTAGGCGCTAACAAGGACATGCAAATGGAACTGAAAAAACTGACTGATAAGGCTCAACAGAAAGGCATCAAATGGAAGTTCATACCTGCTGGGGCACCTAACATGGGTGGAGCCTGGGAGCGCTTAGTACGCTCTGTCAAGGTCGCGCTATCTGCCACCTTAAAATCTCGTCAGCCACGTGAAGAAGTCCTGCATACAATATTGTTGGAAGCTGAACACTTAATAAACTCACGTCCACTTACCGACGTCTCATTAGACCCTCAAGACAAAGAAAGTTTGACTCCAAATCACTTCTTAATCGGAAGATCGAGTGGCAACGTGATAATGGGTACATTCGACGACAAAAATCTAATAGGTACAGCCAACTGGAAAACTGTACAAAGATTGACTGATTTGTTTTGGAATCGATGGCTCACCGAATACCTACCTACTATAACACCTAGGTATAGTGCCAACTCCAAGGGATTCACCAACCCAGAAGTCGGAGACATCGTGTTCATCATCGATTCATCATTACCTCGAGGAGTATGGCCGAGAGGGCAGATTACCCATACTTACCCAGGCCCCGATGGCAAAGTTCGAGTAGTAGACGTTAGAACCACAGCTGGAGAGCTACGACGACCCACATCCCGCATAGTGAAGATAGCATGACGTCGTGAAACTCTGTATATGGTGCTCAGAAACTCATCTTCGCACGAGGGGGAGACTGTTCACGACTACACCCTTTAACATGCCTCTATCGTCCCTCGACCCGCACATAACACATTATGCTATGTATGCCTGCCCACTCCAATGTAAATAAAGATCTTATAATTATATTATATACCTACTTTACATAAGCTAAGTTTAGAATAAGAAATTTTATATTGTTTACTTTAAGGTTTTAGGCTATTGTTTATGTACTAGGATGATTTATTGTTTATTATTTTATAATTATTGATAGTTTTACATTGTTTTTTGTATTAGATATAAGCATTTTTAAATAAAGAATTTTGATAGGGCTCTCGCACGGTATTGCCACCTTTCAACATTGATCCGTTGCCATAGCAACCGATTGTATATTGCTAATAATAATAATATTGCACTGTAATCATTTACAAATCTGACATAGGCATGCGCAAAGATTAAAATTACAATATAAACAGCGCAGTCAGGCCCATACGGCACTCATTTCTCTACGCACTCTCCTTACATGAACAAGTCAGAAAGAGGCAATACTGCAGTACAAGTTTCAAGATTATTTCACCGCACAAATCGAGTTTCATTTCAAGCTGCTCGTACCCGTCCAGACCTCTACTCCTGGTAGGGTTCGTCAACATATATGTACCACCCTCTTTGATCTCAGTGCTATTTTAAGTATTCATAGGTACTGTAGTATAAAACTATGGTTTAGTACTTATAGAAATTTGTGAATATTGAAAATAAAATGATACTTTTTATTTAAGTGTTTTTATTATTCTCATTAGTGTGTACAAGGTTTCTTTGGGTTTAGCTTACATTTACGGTTTGTTAATAATCCAGTATTATTAAAATTGAAACAACTTAAATGTAACATGTTCTAGATCTAAGCCTAGAATATAATAAATCTTTATAATGAAAGTCAAATTTAATTCACAGTTTTATTTTGCTTACGTTGGGTTTACACAATATTTTATTTTATGGTCTGGCCATTGGTTATTTCATTATTGCTTATACTAACTTACAAACTAACATTTCATTTTGTGAATGTACAACAATTTTAGGTGATTACTGCATTCATAAAAATAGAATTAGGACTATATTTATAGATATAGTATATTAAATACTGACACATTTTTTTATTATAACAGTAAGTAGATAGCTTATGCTTATGACAGTAAAATAAAGAAAAACTAAAACAATACTTAATTAAAAATATGTATAAAATAATAATGTTTTTCATAATGTTTAGATAAGTATATCCCTATTGCTATCTGGAATTGCCTCAATCCTAGTTGCCCTGTGATAACTTGGTGCTCTTATTCACTGGCATCATCTTTTGATAACAGGCATTACCAACGTGCTTTATATAATGCAATGCATTGCTCCAGGGTTTCATCAGTGAGCATCCGTTAAAAACTCTTCTGGAGATTCAGGATTAGCGCTTCGGAAAGGTGTCATCATCCAAAGCCTTTGAGCATAATCAGTCTCCTGCAAAAAGAAGGATTTCGATTAATAATTATACTGGGCATATTAATATGATGATATGCAGGGCATGTATGAATGTAGTTGAAGCAAAAGAGGTTTGTAAGTCAGAACGGAATGACACTCTATTCTCACTGCCTAGCCCATGATAGTATCATTGTGACATTATGTACCTATGTAAATTTAATGATCATGCTTACTATAAACAGAAGGAATATATGAATACACTCTGAATTATTTTGTGTATTTATTTATTTTTGAATTAATATTAGGTACCTATTTAGCTAAAATACATACCAAGAAGCCAACAGCACTCTATTCTGTATCCTTTCTTAAAAAGATTTCTAATAGAGCATTGGTGACTTCATGGAGGCACTTGCTACAAGTCGGTGCGATATATTGCACAAAAAGATTCAATAATTGGTACATTTACGTAAAGAGTCACTTACTTTTAGTTCAATACGAATGGCAATTTTCGTCTGAGACAGGCATGTGAGGGCATAGTTCTTCTAATCTGTTGGAATCCTGCCTTTGTAAAAACAAAATGCGCAATATAATCCTCCTGTGGAAACTGGAATCGATCACTCCTGTCGCGCAAGCGGCGTCTCTTTATTCGTAAGACACTCATGCTCCTTTGTTCTTCCGCAATCCCCATCAAAAACGCACGGGATATGTATTATTGTTGTTTTTATGAAAACAATAAGGTTAATTCGGCCGGCAAAAAGATAAACAAACAATGACAGACGATTTCAATCACAGATTATACACATAAATGTCTGTCTAAAACTACGTACCAATCTGTATTAAACGGTTTATTAGAAAATGTAGTGCGTTTTTAGACGTATCATAATTCAATAGTACTTTTTAAATTGGTCGAATAGCTAGGTCTTGCACCAACTTCACATTGGAATATATCGATAGGTTAGGTAATGAAATCCTTGTGAAATAAGTTACGTGGTCGCGATTTATCGATAGAGGTAAATTTCAGTTCGCTTGTGTGGTTCTTAAGAACCTGATTTCTAAAAAATTGCGTAATCGCCCTACTGGTCTCACAGTTAACGGTCTTGAGATGCTTGAAAAAATTTCGCTAGTGTCACTCAATAAATTTTCCAATAGCTCAGACGTGTTGAGACCTTACAGTGAACGTGGAACGCAGAACTCTGACCGCTGAACTCTTGACCACTTACTGTGGGATTGGCGCCTTAATCTTTACGATCAAATAATTTCAATATGTTTTCCATATTATTAAATACTAGTTGCGTCCCGCGGTTTCACCCGCGCACCCGAGGGATATCTAAACCTACCCTTACCGTAAAGTTTTCTTAAATTTTCTAATTTCCTACGCATCTTTCTTAATTTTTTTTTTCGTAATAACCTACTCCATAGTATTAGAAATCATAAAAAAAATATGGATGAAATTTTAAGTCGATCTCAAGTCATGGCGTGACCAAGGGAAATAGGGATTTATTTTTATATAACAGGTGGAGATTTCGAGATGGCATATTTTCGAAAACTATGTTGGGTTAGTCATGCTGAATAACTTTTAATACGGGACCAACACTGAATTCTCAAAAAAAAAAAATTACTTTTCATACATTATGATCGAGCAAGGTTGACATTTACTATGAAGAGTAAAAATTTTTTTTTGAGAATTCACCATTGGTCCCGTAGTAAAAGTTGTTCAGCATGACTAACCCAACATAGGTTTCGAAAATATGCCATCTCGAAGTCTCCACCCAGTATAGATATTGATAATGATGAAAATTGCGAGGGAAGGTTTAATATTTGCAGGTAGATATTTAAATTTTCATATTCAGTTGAAGAGGCTACAGGTATTTCAATAAAAATATCTAGTTACATAGGCCAAAGTTTCGTTTTATTTAGAAAAGTAATTTGTACAATTTTACTAAATTACAAGTCACTTCATAACATTTCAATTACGCATGTCTAAGATTCTCACTCAGAAAAACCACTTTTTCAAATTAGTTAAAGTAGTATGCAAAGTCAAAAGCTTTACCATTAAAAGTAATACATATTATTTTCATATCCAACATTTCACTCGCTTTAATAATTAGTAGCGATTATTTACAAAAAACACTATATTCTATGTATCACAGAAAAAATAATTATATTACTAGGCATAATAGTTTACAAGAAGTTTACAAAATCATTTTATTTTACAAATTATCGATTTTTTATTGGTAAAAATATCGGTAAATTGTAAAATGATTTTTTACTATAAAACACTGTTTTACCTAGTGAAATGATACTTTTTGTGATCACTGAAGATATTTAAATGAACTTTTAATTGCATGACAGTCATTTTAAGCGTATTAAACTATGCAGTGTCAGTTACCACAAAAAATACCGGTATTTTAACATTAAAGACGGATGATATGATACTAAGCGATTGTAAGAGCTAATTGTATGATATTTATATTCATTATTGCGAATTACTTCCAGGCTAATTCTGTATTTATTAATAAAATGGCGGTGAAATATTTATTGTTTAAAAAGTTATTTAGAATCGTTATAGTATTTTAAACTTTATACTGATATTACATAAAACTTTTAATGACATGGTAATCGATACTTTCATGTCGATACAATCGATTTTATTTCAGAATGACATTGACAAGTAGCCGATTGTCTAAATTACAGTTATTTTATCATTTATCGAGAATGAAATATCGGTTTCGAAAAAAATACCGATAAAGCGATGTCGATTCTGATTACACTTTAATTACATGTTTGAATGCAATTATATTCTTTTTAGGGTTCCGTACCTCAAAAGAAAAAAGGAACCCTTATAGGATCACTCGTGTGTCAGTCTGTCTGTCCATCTGTCACAGCCGATTGGCTTCGAATCTAAAGGACTGATTAAGTTGAAATTAGGTACACATATTGCTCGCACCTTGTCATCAAAATTGATCGAGACCTTCGGAGATCAGCGGGCGGGGAGCTTTTTCGCCAACGCGTCAACTTGGCTATCCAAAGAGGAAACGCTGCCAGCCTTCTGGGAACCTTGCCGTTAATCGGAAGCAGCGGCAGCGAAATTATATATATAGATATATAGATTGTATTTTGTACATATTTGTTGTAAATAAAGATATCATATTTTATTTATTTATAATTTTAAAATAAATATTTTTAAAGTTATTTTAAAATGATAATTGATCATTCCAACAATTATAAACAAAACAACAATTTTTTTTTTTTTTTCAATTTATTATTACTTTTATTTTCCTTCTTACTGTTTTTTGTGTATGTAATATGTAACAGTGTATGTAATTGTGTTGTGTTACCTCAAAATAAAAATACCAAAAACGTAAAAGTAACAAAGAAAGAAAAAACATTTCTTTCTTTGTTACTTTCTCTATTCCCTCCACCTTATCTCCGAAATTAATGGGCCCAAATTTAGAAAAAAAAAAATAGTATATTTTTACTTATTTATTATAGATTACAGGAAAACCCATAAGAAGTTCAACATGGTAAATCTGTAAATAATGTGCGTACAAACTTACATTTGCAGTTGGAATAAGTTGGGTTAAGTTTGTACGGAACCCTCTCCACTCGAATTTAACTCCCACTTTTCTGGTTATTAATTGTTCTTTAGATTTGAACCAGTAATAAGTAGTATCGATTTAAATACCTACCAATAAAAAATACCTTATATTATAACGATTCTGAATTTTCTTTTGTATTCGGTTTTAAGAGGCTCAATATTCAATAAATGATAATATTTTAAACCATTTAGTGGATAGTCAGCCTTAATTTAAAATAAGTGCATGGAGGTAAGTCTAATCAGTCTTAGGTCGAAATTTTAAGAAAAAAAAACATTTCTGTAGATTTATTGAGCATCGTGGTAAGCTGGCTACTATGAAGTATAATTATTTATTTATATAATAATAATATCTATTTCACTTTAAAATAATTATTATGTAAAAATAAAAATCTAAAATTTACATTGCAGAATTTAAAATTTGAATGATATAATACATCAGAATGTATGAAGATATGTATGAGACGTGAATGGCACAACATTTTTGAATCGAAATTAAAGCTTTTAACAATTTAATTACATATTTTTAATTATTTTACACAACAAGGTTCGTAAACGAAAAAAAAACAGAAAAATTACACTAGAACAATAAAATTACAAGGTTAAATATTTTCTCTATAAATATAAACAAACACTATAATATATTTTGTTTACTATAATTTAAAACACTCAATTTATGAAATAAAAAATGATTTTATATATCAGATAATAATTTCCTATTTAAAATTGACTCTAATTTTAAATTATTCATTTCACAATTTTTAATTAACATCGGTATAAAGGCCGTGATAATGAAACATATTGGATATAATAACAATTTCAAATGATTTTGATACATACATTTACATACTATATACAACAATCAAATATTTTAAAACTCTGCAAGATAGGTAGGTATTCATTCACAAATAATTAACAGAGCGCCATGTGACAGACTGACATACAATGTGACAAGTGGAGGTTAAGTAATTAGGTAAGGTAATTGGGGTCCGTTGAGGAACAAACACATTGAATTTAAAATAATTCAAAATTATAGTTTAATAAAACACGCTCAAAAAGCCCTGTACTAAAATTATTAACGATGATGGTACCAAATTATTGTATTGTCATCGGTCCGTGATACGTGTGCTAAGTTTCTGTGACGATTTGAAGTCTATGATAATTACATTTGAAGATTCCATTATATACAGGTGAAGCTAATAAAATTGTGTTAAAAAACAAGCTCTATATTATTTGGGTATCTTTGCAAAGGCACGTATAAAATATAATTGAACCGTTTTCCAAAAAACTTAAACCGACTTCAAGGTACACTAAGAAGTAATCAAATCCTGATCTGATGACAATGGGACCAAACGGGAAGTGTACCCTTTCAAATAAAAAAGAAATCTAAATCGGTTAATAAATGAAGGAGTAATGAGTTAACAAACAAAAAAAAAATACTACCGAATTGAGAACCTTCTCCTTTTTTTGAAGTCGGTTAAAAATAAAAATGGATTCATTTTAAATTTAGCGAATCAAAAATGCTAAATGAATAGCAATTAGGTAATTTGGAATAATTTATGTTAATTATTTGCTAGTGAACACCTATCTTTAATTTGAAGGTTCTTGCAAATATCAGCGAAGTAGGTATTTACAAAGTATTTACTTGCATTCTAAAATATTACTAGTTAACTTTATTCTATGTTATACTTTATAAATTTAAAAACTAAGTAGACCAGTCTCAGGCAGATAATAATTTCGAAATTGACAATAGTATCAAATTGAACGAAGATTCTTAAACACAAAGTTTTTTAACAAATTTAAAAATTCATAAAAATTTGGATAGGTTTGACCTCATCAATCATAAAATCAAAGATTGAAATGGGATGATACTGGTTTGAAGTAAGAAAAAGGAGTTAAGCATTACTAAAAAAATATTTTAGAAATTTACATTACCGACGTAGATAGTTATGATATTTTAACATATGCAGATAATAAATTCGGGTATTATGATAAAGATCGTTTTTACATTTACTTACTGTATACAGTATTTATCAATAAATACTAACCGTAATGCACTAGCAAATAACGTTCCAGGTCAACAAATCTAAAAACATACTGCTCTTGGATCAAGTAAAGGAATATTATAATAAACATCAAGAACAAAAACATTTTTAAATACCCTAAGATTTCAGATTTTAATTTATAGTTAGTAGTCATTTTATCGACTACCATGAACGATATGTACATATTAACAGTGAATATGTTGCGTTTTTAATTTGTAGATGACCAAAAGAGTTAAAATTACTATAATACACGAATAAAAAAAAAACCATCAGAACTATTTAACACTAAAAACTAATTTCACACTTACGTTGAAAATTATTATATATTTACACAGATTGTATTAAAAAGTCAGATTATAGTAAATTTCATCGAAAGTTTTTATTTTATAAATATTAAAACATCTGTTATACGTGTGTGGCTAAAGGTGGTTGATGACCATTACCTGAAAAAAATATTAGAGCATTGTAATAAATCTGAATAAGGATTGCTAGATACAATTATGTCATCTACGTAGTCATTTTTACTCCTTACACCTAAGAAAAACAATCTTACCTTTCTTCGTAACAGTCGCATTACTTATAGTCCTATTTGATGGAGCTAGTATGTAATGTGAACTTGGAGATTGCGGAGTAGCCGATGAAGTTGCTACTCCAATCTGTAAAAAATCTTCTATTTAATCCATCTACCTTTATACTGACAGAACATCTCTATCATTAACGTTAACGTCTTTATTTAAAAGCTTCCAATATAATGAGGGTATTTAGGTTATAGGACCAAATAACTTAGTAATTTCTTCAAGATATTAAGCCCATTAAGATATTAAGTATTGGACATGTCGGTTCAAAATGTGATAAAGAATATTGAGACGCCGTCGCATACATAAATTGAAGTATAATTTCAGGTAAAACAATTATAAATTGCCTAAAAACATCCTTAAGGAATTCCTAGGTAACAGTAAAAACCACATCAAAATCCGTGCTTCTTTAGACAATGAACATAGCAGACAGACAAATACTCGTTGCATCTAATAATATTGTAAGAACTTTGCAGTGTGTCAGTTGGTAAATGGTTTATTATATTAATTTGAATTAATTACCTACGTCTAAAGCAGTATAGGTTATTGATTGAAAGAACACAATAGCATACATAAATATTCGCTGCAATTAAGCTAATGCCTATACTGGAAATAACAAAAACCAAATCCTCGTCTTAATTGATAGCAAGGTCAACGGACATGATAAAAAGTGGGCTAGTTTCAGCGTGGGCGACTAACGATTATGGGCATTCATTATTTATATTATTGTTACAATATAGAATTCCACGTTACTTTGTCATCGTATTACAAAGCTATCACAAGCCAACAAAAAAGGAGGGTGTGCCATCGCCTATTATTAGATTATTGAATTTTTAACGATGATAAACAGAATGATTTTGAAAAATGAAATGCTAAATTAGAACTACACTATTTACTTACGGCAGGTTGTGTACTATCTGTAGACATAGTAGATGTGGTGATAGGACTTGTTGCACATTGTGGTGATGCGAGACTTGTTGGTGATGTTATTGAATGTGATGATGTACCTGGTGGTAAAGCAAATTTATTTAAGCTTATAGTCAAATAAATTCCACATATTCAAATATAGAAATAATAGGGATAATTCCTGAGTAAAAAAATCTAACTAGTCCGTCAATTAGAGTATCTAAATATTGGACACGTATGTTTTGCTTTGCCAAATCATGAAAAAATTACAAAGATAAAGCGCGTCAAAGTTCAGGAGTTGGGACTCGTGAAGTCACTTTAGAGTTAAAAATTGTACCATAACGTGACGTCACACGAAACTCCAACACAAAATATCTTCGTATTTTTTTGTTTAATTGAGAAAAGAAAAAAGTGTTCAATATATTTTGATAATGTTAATGACGGACTAAATAGAATTTTTCAATAATGTAGCCTATTTTAAATAAAACGTGGTATAATCATACTCATCACAAATCATAATTCTAGTTATGGTATAATTCTACTTTACATTAGATGGAGCGACTGTAATTAATATTAATATAGGTAATTACAATTCAGACCTTACCAAAATAAAATACTATAAAATAACTGATAACTCATGCTCACCTGAAGGAAGTATCACAGAACTTCTAACAGAAGAATATGGTGGCGGCGCAGGAGTGGATGCAGGCTTAGCAGTATTTACAGTATTAGCAAACCCTAGTCCACCACCAGCTCTCAGGTGTGGGTTCCCATAGGTTGCTGCATATCTTACATCTACACCGTGGATTATACCACCATTCGGTACTCTATTTACTGTAACAAGAAATAATTGTATAATATAAACAATTTTAAGATTTTAGATTTAGAACAATTTGATTTTTTTTAAAGTTCAATTTTGTTTGGCTGATACTGAATGCAATCAAAAGTGTGAATAATTCAATTAAAAGCAACGTTATGTCCAATTGAAATTACATAAAAATCCTTTAAATCACTCAAGTACAATCCGTTTACTTGAAGAATGGGGCCGTAAATAATGCCATAGCTCTAATTTATTTGATACTAATGTTTGAACAAGAACTATCAAAATAGGATTGACACCACTTTCAGGCCTGTGCTCTATTTAGGTATATTCTGCTGCCTATAAATTAAAAAAATAGTAAAAGATGGTTAACATGGCGGTAAAAATTACAGTCATGATATTGATAATTTAGGTAGGAATGTAAACTTACTATCAGTAGTAGGTAATCCTAAATTATTCAGAGCATTGCTGCTATCTTGACGCTTATTGGAACGCTGCAGCGAATTGTTTTGAGATCCATTCCCAGTGCCAGGGTTGTATTGAACAGTCGATGAAGTATCTACACTTCTGGGCAGACTGCCGTTTACTGACCTGGATTGAAATATATTTATAAATATTTGTGTCAAGTTTATTCCTGGTATTTTGAAAGAAACACCAACCAAGGGAAAATTTGCCGACATTATTATCTTCATACAGATTTCTATTGATGTTTTAACTTTAAACTTAAAATGTTGAATACAGAACTAAGGAAAATTAAGAAATATCGCAGTTTTTCCAAAAGAATCTAGGTTCTAAATAAGCTCATAAATATCAAAACTTATTATATATACATATACAGTATTTGTCAAATTTTAGCACAGCTTTTTTATGATTGCTTCTGAAGCCCGAAATATAGTTATATTTCCAGAAACATCAAAGAAATTCTAATAACATTAAACTTACCTATTAGGAGTAAGTTTGTCACCGCTCTGGGTAGGTGACTGTACCCTCAAAGATCCAGGAGTGTAGTCATGCCCATAATGAACATACGTTTGGTAGCCATTATTGAAGCCGTTGACCTAATAAAGACATACACAGTTATGGTTATGAGAAACTTAATGAGATACGGAATACTGTGCGTGAGGTACATGGTGTGTTTGTAAATGATTTAGGTTAATAAGAAAGTTCGCGTGTGATATAAGTATTCCATTTCCACTAAATAGCTAAACTCAATTTTACGACTGAATTGGTCATAACTTCATAACATTGAGTTCTCTAAATCATCTAAACAAATCACTGATTTAGATGAAAATAAGCATATAATAATATCTATACAAATGTTATCAAGAGTGTGTTTGGATGTAGATCGGGAAGAATCTCCGGATCTTGAATTCAAATTCATTCACTAATAGGAAGCTACATTCTTCTTGAGAGCTACTTTTCAGCCAGGGAACACGGTTATTACCGTAGGATAACAAATAGATACTAATTTAGATGAAACATTAAGTTATTTTTTATATCCAAAAAACATAAGATCCCTGTATTACAATTATAACAGCGGCGAAAAAACTAGTAGATGTAACTGTGTAAATATCAGTTTTATTAGTAATATTTAGATACTATATCTTACCTTATAACAATCAGCATAAGCCGGATCGGTATAATCATTACTATATCGGTATGGCTGGTACGCATTACTCTGGTTTATGGAGGATAGTGGTACGGAGCCGGCCAATGGAATACCACTGCCTAGTTTAGCATTAGAACATAGTGTACTATCTGAACCAGTGTTGGAATAATCCTGGAATTAAAGGAGTTATTGAACTATTCAGTTATTGAATTATTCAGTCATTGAATTTAAGCAGGAGATTAATGGCCTTCTTAAAGGAATTGTATGACAAATCTTTAAAAAATGAAAATATAAAAGCATATGAGTGAAATATCAAGTATTTTTTTTAAATGGTTTATATGCAGAAATCAAATTCACAATAGAAAAATTTTACAGTTGAAAAAGTCTTCATTGAAAATATAAATAATTTCTATTGAATTATTTTCCGATTAAAAAATTGATGTAATTTTTTTATAATTTTTAGCTGCATTTTCTACGTTCTCTTTGTGTTATTAGCCGACTTCAAAAAAGGAGGAGGTTCTCAATTCGGTTGTTTTTTTTAAATGTTTGTTACCTCATAGCTTTATTTATTAACCGATTTAGAAAAATCTTTTTTGTTTGGAAGGGTACACTTCCCGTTTGGTCCCATTGTCATCAGATCAGGATTTGATTACTTCTTAGTGTACTTTGAAGTCGGTTTAAGTGTTTTGTAAAATAGTTCAATTATTTTACTATAATGTTTAACTTTGTTTTTTACGATTACCATACTTACGATTTCACAACTCCCATTAGCCTGTCTCAATTCCAATTTCAAATCACTGATATTTGAATTCCTATCGTTTTCTTTGAATAGTTCTTCAGCAGTCACAGTAACATCTGGCTTCTCTGTCACTTGTGTCTGTTTGTTCTTCCTTTGCTTCCTCTGGCACAGTATGACCAACATGATCAATGCTGCCACCATGATCGTACCAGATGTCACCCCAAACAGGATTAGTAACAGGGGGAATGTTTCTAAAAGGGAATGAGATTATGTTTATTTTGGGAATAGTTTGAAGATTATATTTAGAAACATATGGTTGGATTGTTTTAGTTAAGTGAATTCTTTTAGAGAGGAATACTTGAATATTCATAGGGATCTTATTGAATTTTAAAAAGAAACCAATTTAAGCAACAATATTATAAAGAAACATGTTGATGGATAGCCTTAACTTATGTGAAAGCGTAAAGTTAAAATGGCGATACATTTACGATAATGTGTGGTCGTTTGGAACGTAATAGGGGTTCGACACAGTCTCGAGGATAATAGTCGGGTCCCTAACGTCACTAAGGTGTTAAGAAAATATTTCACCGGTATAAAATAGAATAATGTTTTGTAGACCCCATAAAATCATTGAGATTTTTTGCTATATGTGGTGAGAACAGCCTGTATTTTATGAGTTTTTTTCCTGGTACATTCCTCACACACGGCTAACTGATCCCAAACTAAGCAGAGCTTGTACTATGGAAACCAGATAACTGATACCAAGTAGTAGTAGTAGATACCAAGGGGGGTATGTACGTGTGTATGTCACTGAACTCCTCCTAAAAGGCTGAACCGATTTGAATGAATTCAAATCGATCCAGTCGTTTAGGAGGAATTACAAACGAATATACACACAATATACATATATAAGAGAATACATACGTGCAGAAGAATTTTATATATAAAGATATACATAATTACACCCAGACTCAGGATATACAGACATGTTAATGCACACAAATGCATGTCCTGTGTGGGAATCGAACCCACGACCTGGGTGCGATAGGTGGAATCTTAACCAAAACCAACGGGCACGTCAAATTTGATATACTGTTTGACATATTATTTTATAGAAACTTAATTAAATCGGATTCTATGGCCTAATATCGAGCAAAATTCTGTATTCTCTATACAAAAAAGTTTACAATTATTGTCCAAAATATTTTGTTTGGTTGGATACCGCTTGGTATTTACCATTATTAACTAAAATGTTTTAGCCATTTAATTAGGTATAGACCTTAAACTATCCAATTAAGGTTTAATATCCGTTGTGTCTGAAAGTACACTCGTAAAGTAAAAAAAAAACTCGTAAACTTTCTATCGTAAAATACTTAATAAAAACACAATGAATTTAATGACATTTCCCATTATTTTTCAGGGTCACAATTCAGGTTCTGACCTTTTCTTTTCTTGTACAAATTTTGTAGGTTTTTAATGAGAATAAAAGAGGCTTGCTCGATAAAACTTTTTTTAGGGATCGGTTATATTTTTGCATACTTTTCTCAAAAAATGACTTTTTACTTCCCAAAATCTTCGTCTCCTAATAAATTAATCGAGGGTAAATATAACTTTTTTATACAAATAGTGGTGTACTTCAATTTAATTCCATCAAAATAAAGATAGCTTTTTTGTTGATCAATATCATCATAACGAGAAGCATCCCTTAAAATATGACTACAGATTTTACTATAGAATAATTTCCAAATTTATCAAAATGGTTTACTCACTGTTAGGCCTCAAGAGTATCTCCAGAGTATCGCTTCCATAATCATTGGATACGTTGCATTTGTAGAGCCCAAAGTGCTTCGATTGACTCTCCCTGATGATCAGCGTAGAGTTCACCACACCAGCTGGCTGCAAGTCTTCAAGGAACGCGTAATCCTATACATAGAAAATATTTAGATGAAAATAAGCAAGTAATTACGGAGGTACGAAATTTGAAAATAAACAAGAAGAAATAATTAATTTCAAGCTTTCTCAATACTACTTCATTACATTTTAAAAGCTATCGCAAAACCAGTAGACATTTCTAAAGACCAACATACCAGTTTAATTATATTTCAATACCAACTACTTCTACCTGTGGAAGTGAAAATGCTTATAGAAAAACATACCTGATCGTGTATCGCATCGATTTCCTTTCCCTCAAAGGTCCAAACGATATTATCAATTCTAGGAACAGCGAACGCGGCACATTCAATATTCACGGTATCACCCTGTGATCCGAACTGCGTTTGGTTCGATACTATTTTTGGTGGACCTGGAAAAACAGTCAGCATTATTTTATGCTCTTTTTTGGGATGTTTTATCATCGGTTGTATGAGTAAAATGTAGTATGATCCTTTTCATCTCTATCCCTACTAATTTTATAAGAATGTGTGTTTGTTCCTTTATCTTTCTTTCACGAAGCGTTGGGTCGACATGATTGTTTTGCGTAGAGATTATCGGCCGCAGATTAACATTGGCTAATTTAACGGGACTATTCAGTTACAACGATTTTTTCTTCAAATATCAATTTCGAAGCTTTCCTTGACATTTAATGATTCTACACACAAAATTTTGAAAGTGGACTGTATTTCAGTTAAATAGAGTTTCTTCTTATTGAATCTAGTGTCATTATTTATAAAACAGCTAATCAAGTAAATATTGGTGTTGATATTAACATTTTTGAAAAACACTAAACAGCTGAAGTTTGGATTAAAACCAACGCAAAATATATTCAGAATATCAGATAATGTTCCTAATTAGTTAGGTATTTAGTACATTATCCTGTGAATACTGTATTCATAGCCAAGTTACACATTAAACATATAAATTACATGTTCAGGCGCCTTGTAAAGTTTCAACGCTGTTCAATCAACCTCTTTGTAACCTAGTTTAGCATATAACCTGTAGTAGGTAATTAAAACTTCTGATTTATGCAAAAGTTCGTTATAAATATTAAGACTTTTTAATTTGATTTTGTTGTAATATACAGCTTTTTTTAGATATGTTTAATAAAAACTGGTGGTATTTTTTAGAAGATGTTTTCTTTTATAATTTGAAATATTTGTTCCGTTACTTCACTCTAAAAGTAATCTCACACTCTTAAACAAGTAGATGTTTTCTACATATCTGGGGGCACGGGAGTGCCCCCCGCCAAGACAGCCAAGCGAAGCGCAAGGGCACTACCTACCTTTTCTCGAAGCGCTTCGTCGTTTTTTTGAAGCCTCATAACTTGAGTTTGGATTATACCAGATAAACAAAATTCTCGGGACATGATGTCAATAGTGAACTTATTAAACATATTAAATTTCAATAACATAGCTTTTATACTTTAGATTTTATTGATACCTAAAAAACCCCGATTTCGTCACTGACTCACTGATGATCATCAAAACTCATAGGGTACTTCCAGAAGTCCTAGAAAGCCGAAATTTGGTATGTAAGCTTGTATTAGTACACAATCAACAAAAAAATTATAAAACTTGGAAATTTAAAAAAAAAAAAAAAAAACAGTCGTGACTTACAAAAAGAAGTGAAATCCCACCAAAAACATTTTTATGTAAAATGTTGCCGCCAAGACATACACGCGTCGCTTGTCGCTGACCAAAACAACACCCTGTATAGCTTGCACTGTCAAAAAGTTATCAGATCTCATGTAGAGCCAAGCTTATAACTCTACTTGCCCTTACTCTAAAAGCCCTAACTTCACAAACTCTACACACCGTAGTCAAAATATGTGGCTTGGCCGTTTCACTACTACAAGAACTATTCTATAACAAAAAAGTGACAGTGAATACATTTTTCACCTTACTCCCATGTGACAGTAGCGAAACGGCCAAGCCACATATTTTGACTACGGTGTGTAGAGTTTGTGAAGTTAGGGCTTTTAGAGTAAGGGCAAGTAGAGTTATAAGCTTGGCTCTACATGAGATCTGATAACTTTTTGACAGTGCAAGCTATACAGGGTGTTGTTTTGGTCGGCGACAAGCGACGCGTGTATGTCTTGGCGGCAACATTTTACATAAAAATGTTTTTGGTGGGATTATTTCCTTTCAGCAAGTTATTTTAAAATACGTTATCAGTACTAAGTGGAAATATATATTATAATAAAAAAAGGAAACCCAAAAAAGGAAAGGAAAAATGGTGCCAAAAAATTACCAACTTATCTCCGAAGTTAGCAATGCAGAAAATATAAAATCATATACATAGTTGATAGATATTCATGTAAATATTATAGGAAAAATATAACGACGTTTCTAACAAGTACGGTTTTTAAATCATCAACATTTTTGTTTACAAACAATATGATGAAAACCAAGAAATTTGTACCACGTCCAAAATAGGTCGAAACCCTCGTTGAGCAAGTCAGACTCGCACTTAGCTGGCTTTATCGATACTATACTATAGTAAAGCGGAAGAGTTTTTTTTGTTTGTTTGTTTAAACGGGCTAATCTCTATAATAAAGCGGAAGAGTTTTTTGTTTGTTTGTTTGTTTAAACGGGCTAATCTCTGGAACTACCAGTAGGATTCGAAAAATTCTTTCACTAATAGGAAGCTGCATTATCCCCGAGTATTATAGGCTACTTTATATCCCGGGAACGCGAGTGAAACCGCGCGAAACAGCTAGGTTTAGTTAGCAGCTATTTTTAATATAGATAAGACTTATTTTTAGTAATTAAGCACAGAGTAATAAATAAACTAGCTATTGTCAAGTGCTGGATTGTACGGAAGGGCTAGGTCACCAATTTTTAACCTGAAGTTAGTATCCAGCCAGGGCCAATAATTTAAACACTAATAGACATCGGGAATGTATAAAATATTAGCTTAATGTCATACTAGCATAGTAACTTAGCACGAAAAAACATTTTATTATAAGAAATAGCTACCTCTTTCCTCGAAATATTCAACATTCTATTCAAAGAACGAGTCAAGGACAAAACCAGTTAATATTTAACGAAAACAACCGTAACTTTTACCCTATCGTATACTTGGAAGCGAATATATGAAGTTCTATGGAAAATTGAACAATTAGATTCGATTCTAACAATATTATTATGGGTTCGACTAAAAAGATAGTCAACCATCTATTAGTAAATACTGCGAAGAGAAATAAATTAAGTAAATAAGTATTAGTAGTTGAAATTGCATATACTAGGTCGGCTAATATTTGTAGTATTTTTACAAATACAACTATTTCACGATGATAAGTTATCGATTTAATGATGAAAACTGGCTTTGAAGTATAGCTATAAGAACACACCGGTAAGTGGTTATTGGAAACCAGCTGTACCCCGCGGTTTCACCCGCGTTCCCAGGATCAAAAGCTTATGTCCTTCTCTATACCATAGGCTATCTGCACGCCAAATATCATGATGATCTGTTGAGTAGTTGAGGCGTGAAGGCGTAACAAATAAAAAACTCACATTCGCATTTGTAATATTAGTTAGGATGTTTCAACTCTATGTCTAAAACTGTTTATTGCAATAGTAAGTTTTTTTTTATTCGTTTTATGTATTGCAGTTTATAAGGTTTTAATAAATAGATAAGTACCTAGTATAGGTCGGTTAACTAAATCTGGCACGTTCAATACATTTACACGTTGCGCTTGTGTAGTGTCTGTGAATAAGCGTGCGGCGTCACGTTGCACTGCATATCATGAAAAGTCTGTCTGTCTCTCTCGCACGCCTTCGAGCTTATGAGTATGAAGGAGACAGTTATTGTTTTACTTTTGTTACTACTTATATAGAGTGGTATTTTTTTACACTCGTTCATTAGAATTGACTGACAAATTAGAAGCAATAATATAATAAAACATACTGTGCCATGAAATTGCATATGGTTGAGTACTGTGAACGTGCCAGCCTTCGTTAATCGACCTGTACGATACTGTCGATTTATTTAGTAGGTACCTACTACTCAAGCACCATAAAAGCTAAAGAATATTAACCAAAGCAATAAAACATAGCTACTCTTCTAGCTTTTATTTTAATCAGTTTTTCTGAAACATATTTGCGTGTACACATATGAAAATAGTAAATTGAAGTGGGAAGTAAAGTGGACAACAAAATATAGTTTGTTTTTGATAAAATTCACTGGTACGCTGGTTCCAAAATAGTTTTATTGAGACCAGCCTTGTGTAAATTAAATGAAAGGCTTTTTGCGTTTGTAGCAGCCTTTTTAAACGACCACATATCCAAATAGTTAGTAGTTTATATGTTTCATACGGAGCATTTTCAATGGAGACTCAAGACAGCCTTTAGGAAAGTTTAATAGAAATTTTGATTAAAATTATATAGTGAAACAATATTGCGATAGTCCATAGTAATTTTTTAAATCTTCATAAACACTTTCCAAAAAAATTTCCAAGCTTACTGGCTAAAGATAATCACAAACTTTATTGTACCTAAAGTAATGAGACTAAAATATGACTAACCTTTAATAAAAACTGAAGCTTCAGCTTCAATTTCAGGATATCCTTCGACGATAGCTTTGCACAAATAACGTCCGGTGGTGTGTGTGTCCACCGTTAAAGTTAAATTTGCTGTTCTGCCAACACGCTGCGAAATAAAACCGTCATTTAATAAAACGAAAACTGTACAAACAAAACATAATATCGATGAACATATATCTAATAAACAAAATAACATAAACAATCTAGATACATTCAATACAAACAATAACAAATATATTGAAATCAAAGAAAACAAATCTCACAATAATAACGGATGTGAAAAAAATAACAATGTAAAATTATTTATGATTTCTTTAGAAGACAAAGCAAAAATACATATTAATATTTCCTTACATGACGTTCGGTCAAAGGAAAATGTAACAATAGCTTAAAAGAAAAATCTTGATAACACAGCCCTCCTGATATTTTGTTGGAATAAAGTCAACATGGAGTATTGTTAGTTATAAATGCTATAGTCGATCAATAATTGTATAGGTGTTTCCATTCTTTGATTTGTCACAAAAAGCCTGAACCTATGTTATATAAAACATTGTTTGGGACTATTGTCTGATTCCTGATAATCTGTCTTTTTTTTAATCTGATTTAGGTGAAAAAAAAATCCAAGCAGGTTCTTTAATTTTTTAAAATGTGCATAAGCAAAATTACTGACGGCTTTGTCTGGATTTGGAATGACGCCATTTAAAATTGAGCCAAAATGTAATAAACAAAGTACTTACAATAGTTTGATCCTCCTCATGATGAAGCCATCGTATTTCTGGAGGTGGATATCCATCAACATCACAACTTAGTGTAATAGCTGTACCTACTTCTGCTTCTACGTCTTTTGGATGGTTTCTAAATGTTGGTGCATCTAAAAAATTCATAATACCATTAATTACTAAGAACATTTCATAATTGTTGTCATTCTATTTTGTCTAATTCTAATAACTTACATGTAATTTCTAAAGTCTCCCATTCTTCGCTTTTGCCAACAACATTATAAACGGCACATTTTACTGAAGCATCATGATATTTTCTTGTAATATTGTAAATTTTCTGTAAAAATGTTTATTTTTAGTATTTCTTACTAATAGCATTTAGAGAATCACTCTCGCGAGATCCTAAGATACGAGATTTTAAGGATAATCCTATTTATAATAATAACGCTCCCAAGTTCATCATTGCAATAATGCCAAGAGACAACTTGCGACATCACGTTAAACTTTTTTTGAGATTTACTGGTAATAATACATTTTTGATCTATTTTTCCACTTTTACTTCTTAGACGCATACTGTTACTAGTGAAAATTAAACATAAGATACAAAATACCTGTGACATAGAATAGGTACGAAATTACTATCAACAAACATAACTACATAGTTTTATCAACTTTAGTACAGTAGTACCCAACTAATATGGCTTACCGATGTACCTACGCAGAAGATACATTTTCAAAGCGCGGGAAACGCTATTGCTCGGCAGCTGCCGCCATGTTAGCGCGCACCGTGCGGAGGGGCGTGACTTGCGAGGGAGACGGAACTAACAGCTGCAGTGTATTATGAACCGTATAGTAGTGATCTAAGGTTGATTGTAAGTTTTAAGCATTCTTTCGTTAACCTTTGGGGCCATACTTTCTTTTCTGTGTGAACGAAGATTCACGACGCGCCATATCAGTTGGGTACTACTGTACAATTACTTATTTTATAAACTTGCGTCACTATATCTATAAAACTATTTATAAATCAGTACTTTTTCACAATCCATCGAAAAGATACAAAACATTTCCAAAAAGATATTTTAGTCGAAAGCATCAATATGTCGCGCCACACATCAACATGGTTTCCGATATACCTAAATCTGTGAAATCTATTTATACATTGCTTTTAAAGCCTTTGAGTTATATTGAGTGGCACTACAGTCAAATATTAATATCAATTACCAGCTCCGTTGTATTTCCACCGATGAGTTCATCGTTTATGTACCATTTGTATGTGAGGTTGTTTGGGTTTGCGTCCGCTTTACATGCTGTAGGAGATAATTTATAATTAATTAAAAGAACATTAATACTTCAGCAATTTTCAGAAGCTTATTGTCTTTATTTAAATCATCCATCTTAACCTAGATGAGAAAAGTTATTAACATTGCTTAAAGAAAGTTTTTCTTACCAATAACTACGTCAGTTCCTTCAGGAATCTTCCCGTTGACACCAGATTTTATAAATATCTTAACTTTTGGAGCATACTTCACCTGCAAACAAAAGATCCAGTTAATTTCCGCTACTAATTGGTTTATGGTTACAATTTCCATTCCAATAGAAACTGGAATTATTGTATTTAACAATGACTGTGAATTTTGAATTTCTTTGTGTTTAATATTAATTGAATTTTAAACAAACATTATTCTGGTAACAATATAAATACAATAAACTGTTGTTTTGAATTGAAATTATAATTTAATGTATTTTTTATATTTCCTAATAAATTTCTTTATCAGTCATTGCACTCTCTTATAAATCCGACTAAAATCAGACAGTCAAATTTAATCTCAGACGCCTTTTAGAACGTATTCAAGTACAGAGCTTCTCAATAGCGGAATCACATAATTAACGATAACATTAAAAGCAAACATTGTTTATGTCATTTTAATCTCCATTATAATACAAAAAGAGAGCAAATATCTGCCATAAAAACGAAACAAAATACTTTTAATAGACTCCCTAAACAAGTGAGACTATAAACAAAATTCATTGTGACACCGAAAAAAGAATACACCATAAATAAAGGTGGAAAGGGAAAAAACGTAAAAGCAGTAAACTTCGGGAATAATGTATGAGCCAGTATTCGGTACTGCAATTTTAATAGCTTGCAGTTTTGAATCTATTGATATTACAGCTTTTGTTCTAAAAGCTTTTAAATATTTAGATGCGATAGAAATTGAACATTTTAAACATTTATATATGGATTTGAATTGTAATTCGCGTGTACTTCATGCTAGCGAAGGGGTCTTTTCTGTTAATATTTAGAGAAGTTTATCACCCTTATTGAGTTTATTCATCTGCCTGTATTAAAATTCTGATATAGCATTAATACACAGTAGTTTGCAAATCTATCTCTCTTCATTCAATCATCATAATCAGCCTATAATGTCCCACTGCTGAGCACAGGCCTCCTTTCACAAATGAGAGTGAAAGGGAATAGGCAATACTCCACCACGCGTGCCCACTGCGGATCGGTGGAGGTAGGCTAGTGGTCAACCTTCTGTTGGAATTTTTCAAGCTGCCTAGGAGGCATCCAACTAGCTTAACGACTATCACAATTAAGTGATAACCGGGACCAACGGCTTGACGTGCCTTCCGAAGCACGGAAACGCTCGATTTGAAATACCACGCGAGCGCTTCCTGTAATATCTTCAGTTAAACCATTCCTGCCTTATTCAAAGAAAGAAATGAATATGTCGTACATGACACCATTAAAGTTCAATCCCTAAATTATAGAAAGGGCCTGAAAATTTATATCTACCGCCATAACATTAACAAAAAAATGGTCACAAAGCAGCATTACATTCGAATGGCAAGAGTCTCAATATCAAAGTAATATCGTGGCCCATCTGATCGTAAAAAGTAATTGGGTTGCCAGTAAAAAGGGTTTTTATTTTATAGCCACCGAAAAAATACATGATAAACAAACCGGCCCTTGTCATAACAACCGTTAACTCGGATGCTTAACCTCTCTAGATATGTCTAGTGGGTGTGAAATGTGTAGCAAGTCGAGCGCACTATCTTTACGATTTATTTTTAATGTTTTATATCGCTTAGATTTCTTATTGCATTTTGGAAATTTATTAAACATCTTTTGACAAACCATGAGGAGGCAATTAAAACTTTAGTTATCGCTAAAGGTGTAAAAAAACATAAATTTTTACTCTTTATCGACCAGATAATAAATGATTTTATCGTAAAAAATTTAAGGCTTACTTTTTAATCTCCTGTTAGTTTTTTTATGTAGTTATGTTAAATTGATTTAGATATAAAAGGTTATTGATAAAAATCTTCCTGAGTCTTTTACAATCATAGGTACACAAAAATATTTTTACGGCAAAGTAAATAATTTGTGATATGAATGGATTTGAAAATTTGCAAGATAAAATCATGTAGTCAATGTTGCCAATCAAGAAAATATTGTAAATTTCTCGAGTATAATAAAAATTAATTCACAACCCAGAAAACATAACAGCAGTTAGAC
Source organism: Polyploca ridens (assembly GCA_951394255.1). Taxonomy (NCBI): domain Eukaryota; kingdom Metazoa; phylum Arthropoda; class Insecta; order Lepidoptera; family Drepanidae; genus Polyploca; species Polyploca ridens. The sequence continues at coordinate 5,385,907 of OX596269.1, read as the reverse complement.
ATCGACAAAAAGTTATGTTAAATTAATTGCACCGAATCTGAGATATTATCTTTCCCTTTTCCCTTCAATCAAACGGCAGGAAACAATAACCGAACTCGAAATAATAAAAGGAAAAAACAACATTAATATTTACGGCACATCCAGCCGCTTTCTGTCCGCGACCGGAATAGTAATTTCCCTTTAACAGATTCTTTGGAGGACAATAATTTTTACAACGGTTCGTATACTTGTATATTGATCTCTATTTATTTTTGTTCTGTGTATAAGTATAGTCTATGGTGTAATGTCTATCGCTTTTAAGAGTTTTTATTTTATTTATTTATTTATTAAAATATGAAAACACGTCATCATTTTTAAACTTTTTTCTCATACCTCAGAGTATATAAATACTACGTACAACTCATACGTTATGTCTGACGCTTTTTGGCACAAAAACAATTTAGTCCAAGCCAAGTTCAATCTCAATAAGAGTCGATCCTAAGAATAAGAAAAACAAAATTCAAATTAGAATAATAGATACTCCACTAGTGTATACTCGTATCTTATTATAGCACACTATAGCGGTCTTATAAGAAAGGGCAAACTGTACGAAGACGCTGAAAGTTTACCGAAGGCATGTTGAACGATATCACAAATGGATACAAGTGGAATTCCATCTCAATATTTTATGAGAGACCCTGACTGGGGCCATGTCGATTGCTTTTCTCGGAACTAGGAAATGAAATATATTTGTGGAGTAAGTTTCCATCGTAGATGAAGCTTTAAAATAAAAATATTCTTGACTTGGGAACGTTAATAGAGTTTAAAGGCTTTATTTATTAAACTGTTTAAATTAAAAAAATTAGGGCAAGAATCAAAGCTAGGAATTCTAAGACATGAAGTCAAACAATCAAAATTTATCATTTCTAAACAGAATTCAGAAGAAGAAGGTCTTATTTGTAATTTTATGCTTTTCTAAAATAATCCTAAATAATAATCATACAATTTAACATTTCGAAAAATCAAATAAAACCTAACACATCCACCCCATCAAATCATCAGCTGTGTTAACAAAACCAATATTTATTCGACAGTTCATAAATAACAGGGTACAAAAACACCCTTTATGTTTACTCCTTAAATTCTTAGCTCCACAATAGAAGGGTGAAAAAAAGGGCCTTTTGGATGAAAGAAAACGAGAGTGGAATAAATAAGAAGATCAGGAAACAATAGTGTATTAGGAGCTTGGCTGTTCTTTATAATTAGGTAGACAAAAACGTTCATATAAAATGGCGAATCATTGGTTTTGATGCTTAATTAGTCTGGTACAGTATTACCCAACTGATAACCGGTTACCCGCGCATTGTGAATGTACAAAAAGTATCCTCTGCGCAGGTACATCGGTAAGCCATATCAGTTGGGTACTACTGTAGCACAGTTATACCAATACTGTGCCGTAGTGGGATTTGCAATGTATACGATAATTTTCTTTTATTTCATTGACGTGCGTTTGATAGCTTGTGAGTGTTTCTATAAATTAATTATAAACAATATAGTCAAGCAATGTCTCTGATTTATTTTATCAATTTCATTTAATTGGATAACCACAGATTTTAGATATAATAAACTACAGGATTAGAGAAAAACTAACTCTTGTATTAAAAATAAATTGTGAATATTTTTTGAATTAAGTTTCCTTATTTTTTAAATTAGATGGGCTTGCTTTTGGCCACTGACCCGCCCATAAGGGACGATGACGAAGCCTAAGATGGAACACGCTTACCCAGAAGAAACTTATTCACTCTGACGTTGAAAGTTCCTAGATTGTAGGAGTCATAAAATACAGACGCCGGAAGCAAGTTCCACTCCCTTGCTGTCCGCATTATAATAGTACATTATGATACATGTGTGCAAAGTTGGTTATTAACAACACTCGAAGCGCGTGAGCCGCAGGCGAAAACGATAAGTGAGCCGAGAGTGTAATAATCAATGCACACGCTTGTCATACGTTTTTCAACACACTTGCGAGGAAAAAACAGACTTGTATTTTTTTAAGTAGATTTTTTGATATTAATCAACCACACAATGAGAACGTTAACAAATTTTTTTTTTACAGCGGTGAGCTGTAAACTATTTCACCCTTTTAAATTAAGAATGCTTAGTCTACACACATGTCACTTGCCTACCTATCATAAAACTGTGCGGTAATGTAAAGTGAAAAGCACTAGTGCGTAATAAGTTGCATTAAGATACTAAAAACGGTGCAATAAATGACACTTTACGAGCGAGTGTGTTGAAAATTACACATTACATAGCGTCTAAATTTCATTTCTTATTTTAAAAACCTTAAAAACAAAATGTAAAGGATATAATCCTTTACATTTTGTTACAAGTAGGTACTATGTTATTATTATCTGCTCCCGTTACATAGTTTCCGCGGTAATCACCATAAATCTACCATGTTCTACGCTTCCGGAAGGCTAATAGTAATAAATGGATCCCTTACACCTTCGTGTATACCTGTGTTTAATCCAAAATTTGTTTTTATGTACTTAAGTTTTTAAATCACGTGCTCATATAATTATCTTATTAGTATTTATCTCATCATTTTGTAAACTGAAAATATTTTTCCTAAAAATAAACCTGGTTATGTTTTCTCAGACTCTACGATCAATCGATTTCCACTTTCCACACAGGTCTGTATCTCCTACGTCTGTGTGTAATTATTTATATTAAGTATGTATTTACAAACAAAAGGTAGTAAGTATATGTAGTATATCAGTTATCAGGTTTGCATAGTACAACCTCTGCTTAGTTTGGGATCAGTACGTGGATTACGTAAATTTATTTCAATGAAATTCAGATTGAAATAACCTCTGAATCGGTAGAAATATTACAAAATCGGAAATGATTCCATTTCTAATCAACCACTGTTTGTATTTGCAGTTATCAGAACGTAAAAAAGTTATCCGAAAACTGCTATATTGAACAGATTTCAATTCGAAAATGATTGAATTTTTTTTAAGTAATCGCCCCACAGATAGCCATGTGTGTAGAATGTTCCAGGATTTTTAGTATAATGAAGAATGTTCACTAATTTTGAATTTTAGCTCATCGCATTTTCTGTAGAAAATAAAAAATATATGTGAAAGAATTATTTCAATACGACAATTACTTTCCGAGATATAGAATTTTTAAATGAGCGCGCGACGCCGGATTCGACCGCCCGGTACTTGATGCGTGTGACGTCATGTTTCAACGCTCGCTCAGTCCGTCGCGCTCTTTTTCTCTTGAAAAATCTTATTCCTTGGGTTTATAAATTTGAAACTTAGCACTATTACTTATTTAATCAAATAATACAGCTTCTCATTATTAGATTTTTAAAACTACCCCTAAAAGGGGGTTTAGGAGGTGTTAAAGTTTGTATGGAATAAACCTACCGCGCGGTCCGATTAACTTAAAACACGGTTTTAATACATCGTATAAACATAAAAAAACACGTGTTTTTGGGTTTCGCGAAAATCGACCCCTAGTAGGGCAAAAAGGGGTAATAATGTTTTAAGGGGAGGATTGTACTACGTCTGTATTAACTCAAAAATTGGAATACATTAGTTCCTTTTGTAGCCTAAGAAAGGATTTTAGAAATTCCATCCCTCCATCCAGTGGGTAAAGAAGAGGACGCAGGTAAAACGGCGGGGCGGAGTGTTAGTTTAGAGATAAAATCAAGGCTTATTGTTTTGAAGATCGTCAGTATAGTGAGAGTCTGCTATCTACACATTATTCATTTATAGTGTGCATTATTTTGGCACCCCCGCAGTTTCACCTGCGCGTACCTACAGTTTGAATTTTTTTGCGCGGAACCCCGTTATTATTTCTCTAAAATAAAATTAGCCTAAGTTCCTTCTTATAACATACGCTATCTACCTGTGATAGTCTCCTTAAAATCGGTCCTGCCGTTCCGTAGGTTAGGACACAGATTACTAAATATTTACTACGTAAGTACGGAGGCCGGAACAAACTGTGTCAAATGTTTAATCCGCATGCGAAGACGGTTACTATAAAAATAAATAAATAAATATCCTGGGACATTCCTCACACACGGTCATCTGATCCCAAACTAAGCAGAGCTTGTACTATAGAAACCAGATAACTGATATACCTAATACATATACCTACTACTTTTTATTTGTAAATACATACTTAATATACATAATTGCACCCAGACTCAGGACATACAGACATGTTCATGCACACAAATACATGTCCTGTGTGGGAATCGAACCCACGACCTGCGGCGCGTAAGGTGAACCTTAACCAACTGCGCCAACTGGCACGTATAACAAGAGTATAAATAGGTACAGATAAAACATTACTACTTATTTGTTATCTATAACGTGAACTCAAACCGTCTTATTAATAAATAAGGTGTAAGTCAAGTATAGTTAAACCTAGGATTAAAATATATCCGTCACTTTCTAATGTCATATAAACAAAGAGGGCTGGAGCATGGCTGGAGCTATCTTAATACCCCAGGTATTAAGATAGCTCCAGCCATGCTCCAGATTACAAGACTGACTTACACCTTATTTTTTAATAAGGGGGAATAGGTTTGGTAAGTACCTACTTAAAATTAATTCTTTTAGGTAAATAATGCAAAAAAAAACAAATTCAAATACACACACAGGAAGCATGTGCATTCTTACTTACTCCTGGTTTTTCAGCGGCAACGGAATCACTATATATAAGGCTATCTATTTTAATCCTTCATGATTTAATAAAGGTTTTTTTGTATTGTAATGACCTTGATTAAGAATACACACACTATGAACGTAACAGTAGAATAATTCACGGATGAAACAAAACACTTTCCCCTAATATTATAGCGCAAGGACCGCTGGCGACTAACGCAAGTGAGCGGAGCGTTACAAGATGACGTCACACTGGGGTCACGTGACTGCTAGTGAGCCTCGATATTTAGGGAAATTTCAAATGTCTGTAAAATCATAACTACTTGGTTTTTTTTAATGAAACAAAAACTAGTGTATTTGTATACATAATGGCTCTACTTTTACAAACTTTCAAGCGATTTTGCATACCTAGTAACATTCCTCATTATAACTGCTATTGCAATTCGACTCAGAATTGAATTTCGATTATAGAGAAAGACGTCAGAATGTACGACAAAAGTGAATATTAAAATTGGTGGTATATTCACAGGTGACTCTCACTAGGGAAGCTTTGGTACTATTTTCTTTTCCAGTTGACCTTTGTTAGTTCATTATATAAAACATTGTGGTTTAAAAAAAAACTGTAAAAATCGAATAGAACCACAACTCAAAAGCCAGTTAATCACCTAACCACACCTCCTAACCACAGATAAACTATTCCGACTTAAACCCGCATCTCGTCCATTCTCGCAATTTCGTATTCTAGTTGTGTTCAGAAATATTTGCTCTCCGTTCGCCAGTGGTTGTCGAGCTAAATCGTTGCGTATTTCGCAAATGTCGACACGTATTGGCTGCACTACGTACTCCTTAGAACGTCCGACTTAAGAATGTGCAAAATTCTGTTTTGAATGCTGTTTATTTGGGCAATACTGGGTTTTTGTGTCTCTGTGTTAAGAAGTAGCTTCTTAATATTATTGCTGATGCTATTTTAATAGACTTTCATCTCGAAGAAGCCTAGGTCCTTAGATGAACTTGTATTAATTGTATTAATAACTCTTCTCTTCGTAGACAAGTTGGTTTTGGAAGTTAACAATGGAAAAAATCAAGCAATCTAATTGATTGAGTCCTCCAGCGGGCGGAGAGCTTTTGCCGCCAACGCATCAGCTTGGCTGTCCAAAGAGGAAACGCTGCCAGCCTTCTGGGAACCTTGCTGTTAATCAGAAGCAGCGGCAGACTTGAGGAAATTTTCTATATATAGATGGTATTTTGTACATATTTTTTTGTAAATACAGATTTGTTTATTTATTAAGGTTAAAAAAAACAACAATCTAATAAATTTTAACTCCATCAATTGAATACGGACAGGCTTATGTTGGCCAAAGAAACATACAACCATCATGATCAAGCTTAGAAGTAAACCGACTCTCTAATGTAGCTGCCAAAATACACCGAAGGTACTAAGCGAGATTACCAACATGAAAGTGGGAGTCAACAAGGTTCAGCAAAGTGACCTGCCGCCATGGTTTTTTCTCGACACGTCTTCATCGAAAGAAAAAGTTCATTATAAGATTTGAGATCACGATCTTCATTTCACGGCATTCAATGTCACTATCACTTACCATTCATCGCACTTGCCAAAAAAAAATTATGTTTCATATCTCAAAACGCAATATTTGAATGCAAGTAAATCTACTTACAACAGTCATACATTAGGTAATAATTCATGTTGACTTACCTCAATTTGTATGCTAGCTGCCCTGTATGCTCTGTCGGCTGTATTCTGAGCCTGACACGTGAATGTCTGGTTGTGGTGCTCCTGCTTTGGTGTCATCTTTATAATTGATCTGCATGATGAAAAGAAATGTTAAAATCTTATGTCATTTAACAGATTTTGAATATGATTGTTTTGAAAAAGAAAATACTCAAAATAGTCAGATTGTCCCCCTTGCTGAGTTTCTTGCCTGTTCTCAGTTGAAAGCCGACTTACGAACTGGTGGTAACTTCAGTAGCTTTGACATTCATAAGTGCCCTACTAGGGCCTAAATTGAAATGGCTTTGACTTTGACTTTGATTATGGAATAATATGGTCAGATCCTTATAATGTTAAGACGTACAATAAAACCTTTTTAATGAGGGAAAATTGCTTCTTATTTAGTCATATGCATAAAATATGTCAAATATCTGATATATTATTGTTTTGATCAATGATCATTGTAGTTTTATGAATAAGTGGTTACCCACTTTGTTTATCAAGTATTTCCATCTCTGACATACTTTCTTCTATCCTATTTTACTACGTACCTACGTATAAGTGTATCAAGAGTCTCATCTTATCATTTGGTTATATTTAAAGAAGAATCTTCAAATAAATATATTTCTCATTATTACGATTCAACATGATACTCTTCAGAGTGTGGCAAGCTTCCTTGTGATCTTACTGTTAGCGTGTCTAAAGTACAAACACCATTGTGTCGCTACATGGAAGCTTATCCATCTAACGTCTTGAAATAGACGTAGTTCGCAAGCTTAGGTCATAAGGTGCCCTTTGTATGTTACTTTGTGTGGCATATAGGTTTCAGGTCTTGACAACCTTTGGCTAACCTACGTTTACTTTGCCAATATGCACCTCTCCTTATAATTGAATGGCTCTATCTTATCCCGTTTTTATTTACTCGTTTTGTACAAATTTGCAATCAATTCTTGATGAGATAGAAACTGGTAAATTATTGTTTTAAAATCTACAGGCCCGTGTATTACGTAAAACTGATAATTACATCATACAGTCAGTCATAGTTCATTGATTGATAACTATATGAGTCTATTACAAAATGAGAAACAATATTTTGAATAAGCAAAATCAGTGTCAGCTAATCGATTAATTCGAAAGCAATGAATCAATAATTAATGTCAATGTTATTATCGATTATTATCGACTTTGCATATCGATGCCACCACAACCTGTTCACTTCTGTCTCTAACTTTATTACTATTACTTATTTCAATGGAATTACATACCGACATGGATATGTTTGCAAATTTCTTAAGTTAACATGCATATCAGGTACAAATAAGTTGAGAATGGAAAACACGTACACATACAAAGATTAAGACCAGCGTGGGATGTGCTTTAACAGATCTGAGAAAGCTGTCTCAAATTCAAAGAAATCCTGTTTTTTATCTTCATATTGATAATGGATAAGTATCCTCCTATCCTAATGATAAAAGAAATGCGAAAGTAAGTGTTTTTATTTTGCTAACTTTTGACGCATCAATGGCACAACCAATCACGACGAAATTCTGCATGCGAAGAGATAATAACCAGGAATAACGTGGAATACTTTTTATTCCAGGAAAATATAAAATCCCTCGGGAAAGTGGATGAAAACGTGGGCCGAAAATTAGTAGAAATTAACGTACCTTGCAGTAAACCTTTGGCCATCTGGCAAGGGTTCCACGCTATAAGTGACTCCTTGCGTCAAAACACCAGCATTACTGTCCACCCACGTGATCTAGAAATAAAACAAACACGTTAGCATTCATATGAAGTACTAGATTGATGAATATGTTAAGAATACTAAGGAAAAAAGAGATTTTAGATGTAGGTATCATTGCTATGGATGAAGATAAAGACAATGACGCAAAAGAGTCTTTCGGCAAAGATGTCTGCATAGAGGATAAGACTATGGAAAATATAATGCGAGGTATTCAGCCTATCGGTAAGTCATTTGTTAGACTTAATAATTACAATGTAATATCCAGAATGTGACATTTTATTGTGTAAACAAATGTTGGGTGACCTACTGGATAAATAAATAACACTTCTCTCAAATAAAATGTAATACACAATCAAAATTTTCCACTGCAACAATAATTATATTCTTCTATAATAACACGATTCAAAAATAATAATGAATAATCTCACAGCTGCAATTTGCTCCTCCATTTCAATATCACAAGGGATAATAAATTAATTCATTACAAAGTATGCATAATTAAAACAATTTTAAGTGATCATTTAAATTCGAATTCCGTACGACCAATTCAAAATTCTGAGCTATAAATATCTGCAAGCTTTTAGACTGCATTCTCAAGGGTGCGTTACAATTTCGTCACGACATAATATTCAATTTAACTCCTAATTGTATCTGTTCCCCTGGGCTACACACATTCACTCCAGTATAGCTTTAATGGAATATTCCCATGTTTAATACAAGTACAAACAAATTGACACCGTACAAAATGAATTGGAGTGACGAACGTTGCGGTTAGGTAGATTCTCAGAGGATTTGTTCAGTTTATGTACAAAGAAATGGCATATACAATTTGTTACAACGTACGCTTTAATGAGATGTCTGATATACGGAGTGACATGACGAAACTTGTAATGAATACCTACTTTATTTCGGTGCTATAATAATCAGCATTCATAATACAAATACATCTGAATCACAAATTTGTTTGCGATGAAATTAAAGGAAATGATATGTTTAAAATTAATGCTCCAAATTAATTCGGTGAATCAACGCTAATTATGATTGATGAAAATACTGAGAATAAAATGTATTTTGCCTCTAGGTTACTCACACAGTTTCATGGAATTTAAATCAGTTATTTTTTTTATAACCATTATCTGAATGTTTAAGCTATTTTAATTCAAAATCAAACCAAATAATTGAATTGGAAATGGTTATTGTAATTGGTTGGTGGTCAATATCGGTATGAATACGTCACGTTTACACATTATGAAAATGCTCATTGGTATAATCAATCAATTGAAGATAATCGATCACTTTATATGGGTTATTGAAGAATGATTTATTATGAAATGTATGTATTAAATATTTCGAATAGACTTATTAAATTGTAAATTTCATTATGGATTTCAAAATCTTTAAAAGATTTAACTAAATTTAAAACACAACGATGAGGATGCATAATTTCCAAAATGTTCGACTGTATATCATCTGTATACTGGGTGGAGATTTCGAGATGGCATATTTTCGAAACATATGTTGGGTTAGTCATGCTGAACAACCTTGTTCGATCATAATGTATGAAAAGTAAAAAAAAGTGAGTATTCAGTGTTGGTCTGATAGTAAAAGTTGTTCAGCATGACTAACCCAACATAGGTTTCGAAAATATGCCATATCGAAATCTCCACCCAGTATAGTATTTTTTCTTTAAATCAATATCATATGCATAGTATAAAGAAACACTATGGAGAGACGTTCTTGTCTAAACAATATTGTTAAACAAAAACATAAAACTCCAAAACCCATCAAAACAATATTCAATACTGCTTCTTCGGAAAGTAAATTCCAGTATCTTATATAATAAGCAAAGTTTCCCATCTACTTACTAAACCGCGTTGGCTTAGCATAGTTTAATGAAATTTAGTGCACTATATATACATTGTATTAGAATATCAGCTGAAACCTACTAACTGGATTAATTTAGTTAAGTGACTGCTCAAAGTAGGTTTATACGTTAAGGTAGTGCTAAAACTAAGTTTACTAAGACAAAGACTCAACTAGGGATTTGACGTTACAAGTCCCGATGCTTGTGTTTTAGCGTCAATATTAATTTACATTATATGAACCATAATGGCGTATAGTGGTACAATTGAATAAGGAGACGTTGCCTTAAGATTATCTTCGTTAAGGCTGTCTCTTTGATTACTGCCATGATTACATCAGTGTCTACTTAGTACACGATATGAGTTATATTACAATATCAAAGAACGAAATTTCGCTTAATTATAGTAGCTAATCACTTCACTTAAAACTAGTGGTCCACAAGATGTAATAGTGGTTACCGTATATAATAAAGATCACCTTTTTTTAATTGACAAGAAGGTGGCGGCCCGAGATTGGCCTTAACACCTTTACACAGACAAACAGGCGACCAACCGGGGTTATATTTAGGTAACTACGCCTGGGGGTGCCCTAATTGGAACCTCGGCTCGGCGTAACCGGGGGGAGGAGACGGACTTTTTATTACTAAAACGATTTACGACTAATAGTCGGATTGCTGATGGCAGCTCGGGCCGCTTAAACGGGACGAGACTGACTGAGATACGATCAGCTATTTGCGCTAAATAACTAGATCCTTAGATAAACATATCTAAGGATTCCTGTTCCTGTGATAATTCGATATAACAACTGGTCTAAATTGAAATTAACAGCCAGAAACAGATTATCCGAAAATCGGTCATAGTAGTTATAGTACTAGTAATAGTAGTAGTAGGGTCGGCAACGCGCGAGTGATACCCCTGGTGTTGCAAGCGTCCATAGGCTACAGTAACTGCTTACCATCAGGCAGGCCGTATGCTTGTTTGCCACCTAAGTAGTAAAAAAAAAAAGTAAGTTGTCCGAGATAGCAAATTTTTTTTTAATTTGTTGGCTGCACACGGCTTGTGTATTTTGCCATTTTCCAGTTATATTATAAGTTCTAGTCACAATAAATCACGTTCACATAGTCCTCAGTCAGTCACCGTCCATAAGTCATGTTTTAGTACAATGGTGGTTGTACTAAAACTTTTCACGGACTTCTTGAGACAACTTGAAAAGGCACGATACACATGATTCATTTCATTTCACTTCACTGGTGCACATGGATTAATCTTTATTGGATTAAATACCACCGATAATATGCAATAAAACTCAAAATACACGAATTTATGAAAATAAAAATGAAAACGCTATGTCACTCTGCAAGTTCCCGCCAAGAAGTCCAGCACATTATTTAGATCTCTGATTAGCGTGACATTGAGTTGCTATATTAATAAAAGGCTGACGTATTGCCTTACCAATTAATTTCTATAATATAATCACTCAAGTATCTGATATATGTATTGTAATTGTGAATAATACGATTAGAACTGTTTGTCAATATGTTAAGCAGTGTGACAACCATAATAATGTTAATGGAGAAGCCATTTTATAAATTGGAAAGGTTTGTTATCGAAGCTATATACCTGTACTTCATTAGTCACACTGCAATTTGTGTAAGTGATTGTAAAACAATAATATTGGAAACAATATATTGGAATAAATATACCGATAATTATTTTTGAGCTGATAATGACCTTGATACGCTTTTCTACGCCGTATATTTGAGTACTTCGGCCACATTGCAAGAAAGAGAGGTGACAACCTTGAGAAGTTACTAATTACTGGCAAGGTGGATGGAATGAGACCGAGGGGTCGAAGCCTGATGCGTTGGTCTGATCAAATACGCGCAGCATTGGAGACCAGTGTGTGTGCTGCTATCCACACAGCAGAAGACCGATCCAGATGGCGAGAAGTAGTCCGTGAAAAGATAACCCACAAAGGTCACGTCCCTCAGCAATGAGGTATACGATCATACGATGCAAGGAGGAGGAGGAGGATAATATAACTTAAATAATATCCTAATAATTTTGTGATCGAGATCAGTTTGACGAAGTACGTAAGACATTTTAGGAAGCAAATGACTTAAATGCTAATAAAGACAAAAAGGTGTAAAATAAATACACAAAAAGTGAATCATTCAAAAATTTACTAGGAAAAAGAACATCTGAAGTCATTATGAAAAGGAGCAATGAACTAAGCTGATTGTAAAAACACGTCGTATTTTCATGACCCCAATTTCAAAAAAATTTTATGGATAGATCCCATAATTATTCTGCTTCGAAATAGGCTGTCACTAAGAAATTTTGCACGTGAATAAAAAAATTAGGGAAAAGCGATAACCGAGCCCATTAAGATTCATTTAAAGAGCGACATTGATTAATTAGTATTATCACGAAGTAAAACGAGAACCTTATCTGAAAAAATGAAATTAGAGCATAATAACAAACTTTCATTACTTAAAGCTCAAATGGATTGCTTGGAGGGTTTATTTATTAGGTAAGTATTTCTTAAAAGATGAATCATTAAGTAGCAGTGGGGTTCCTTCATAGATACATATTAGAATATAGCGATTTTTTTCTTGTACATAAACTATACAAGCTTAACTCACAGTGGCTTACAGATGAGACGCGCGTCTTAAAATATATTAGAAGATTATTATTCCAGGAACTGCTATTTAAGTCATTAGGGGTCGGCATAATTCGATTCTGATAAAATAAGCCAATAAAACTAATACCAGCATGAAACTTATTCCTTTAGAACCGCCCTAATATCTCTCTCAAATGTTAATGCTACCAGAAGTAGATTAAAGATGGTTTTATTATTGAAAAGACTTTAAAAAGTTTAAAAGCAAATTAAATTCCTTCACTATAAAACTAAAATACCACATCCGATAAAATGCAATCTAAACCAAGATAGGAATCTCAAGAATTCCCCACAAAATGTCATAAAACTTGAACATAGAGGACAGTTTTTAGACAATTTCCTCTGTTTCAACCTACCTATTACAGTGCTAGACATTTACTGGTGCTGTAATAGGTTGGTCAAATTAAATTGTTACTCATTATTATAGTGTAAAAATATCAGTCTTGTATTTCATGATATCGACAAATATGGCGATGTGACCGAAAGTGGAGTATGGTAAGACTAGAAAAGGAAACTAATATTCTTTAGAGAATTGAGTCTCAATTAAAACTGCTTTCATGCTTGTACTTAGGTGCTTGGCTGTAGATTCAAAACGAGTGTGTGCAGACAGGTAGAAGAATTCCCTAACCACAATGGTTTCATCATAAATAATTTATTTTAGCAAAAGGCAGTTCCGTTAGAATTCTCTGTTAACAAAATACAGAAAAGCTACTCTTATAAAAGTAAAACCTTTAAAGAAGCTTACCTCAGCCGGTGGCTTCCCACCAATGGAGACGCATTCCAATTTGATACTTTTATCTTCAGTGGTAGAGAAGAAATTCCCTTCAAGTATTTTGGGCGGTTCAGGCGGAACGAGGACCGTGAGGCGAGCGTACCGTGACCTGATTGCTGGTTCACCTGTACAAAAACAGTTTAATTTATTTCAGGAAATACATGGGGTACTGTGTTTGGTTGGCTTGTGTGAATTGTTTGAATTCGTATAATCAGGTGACGTTGCAGAATTAAATGATTACACGTGTTTTTAAATAAATGAAACAGCATACATAGAAGATAACGTAAAGGTATTTGGTAACGTAAAGTTGGAATATCGAGAATTTGTAAATGATATATAATAACGGTGATCGTGACGATCATCATTAAGATTCAGATTTTACGAAAGCATTAGATTAATTTAAAAAGCTAGAAAGCTTTGGTGATAATTACGGTGAACTAAATGTTTAAAGTAAAATGAGATTGTTTAAATCAAAAAATTATTGGATAGATTTATTAGAGAGGGCATTTCTCGTTATCTTGATTTGCGAACAAAATATAATTTGGTGAAACAATGAATATTCTTCAGCATGTCAAACCCAAGATAGATTTGAAACTATGGCATCTAAAAATTCTCATATAAAGACAGATCGTATTGTGCAGTAGCAATTCAATATAAAATTGATAGCCCATTATATGCTGAACTACCTCATAGTGAAAATGAGAACGATTTCATTTTAAATCACAGTCCAATGTTCAGTATAGATAATATTTCAGATTGAAAAGGAACGATACATTTTTTACAATGAAAGCAATGGATTTGATGAGCTATTGATTTCAATATAGTGAGTGTATTGAAACATATCTTTTTACTTTCGAAATGAATTTGCCGATCAAAATTATTTATGTTAAACTTTGATACTCGTATTAATTATTTTTAGAAGCTTCTTTTTTTAAATCTAATGTGACATTATGTTTATGAAACCACATAAGTGAAAAATATAGTGATGCAGAAGACTAACAGCATATAAAAACTACTTCATAGTATGCTTATGATAGTTATTTTAGTTAGTTCGAAAATGAAATCCCATACATTATTATAATCGTCAATAATATCATTATTTATTTTATTAGTACAATAAAACATACTAATATTATGATTAAAAAAATCTTATCTTTAATGATCTCAATTCATCATTCTGAAGGTATGACTAGCATTTTTATTTTCTCAAAAATATTAAATCTTAAAAACGCAATAAATAGCAAATTAGACAATTTAATTTATATTAAGAACATCGAAAGCTTCTTGAATAAAAATAGCTCAATTACAATCTAACTTAAACTTCTCGCGCCGACGTAAACTTATGCGGAAAATGATTCCATAATTCAATAAGTCGCAAAACTTACGGAACTTTCGTAAATTTGTCGCAGCAAACTAACTGACGATACCCCAGGATCACAATTTAATACAACAAGGTAGAAATAAAGACAATGGCAGTCCTCAGTTGCCTTCAGATAGTTTTCTATGGAGGAAACTTTCGGTTTCGAACAAAGTTTACAAGTTAAATAGTGCAAAGTTGGCCAATTTTGCCGCAAGCTAGTTCATTGTGCACCCTGGATGATAAAAAACAAAGTTGGTGCCATTAGTTTCATGTAAATTGTTCATTTTTCTTTTCTTTGGAAAGTTTTTTCCCAAGATAACGATTATTTGAAAGTGTGGTGTTGAATTGAAGAATGCATACAATTTGGATTGGTATTGGGAAATAAAAAAGCAATAGACTCTTTTTGTCTTTTATTGCAGAAATAATAGCTGATGATGCAAGGGATAAATGTACTTGAACTAAATTCAATACATTTATCTCTTAGTTATGAAGGTAAAAGAAATGATAATTAAAAAAAAATATAGAAAACGCATCCTAACACGTGAAAACTTGTAACGGTACTAAATAAGAAATATTACATTATATTAAGACTGAGAAAGCCAACGAAATTAGATACTAAATTTTATAAATTAGGACCTCGAGGATAACGTAAAATTATAAGAGCTGGAACGTACGTAATAAGTTCAAGAAACATCCTTTCAGGAAATAATTAGAGATGATATTATACGCCGGAAACTAGAAGGTCTGATCACCGGAAGTAATCCGAATCGACTTGTGAATTCAAGTCACTATTATTACCCTTTGCTTGTCTTGTAATAGCTGTTATTCTGGTAGTTACGCTAATGATTTGCTATTGATTGGACTTGAATAATTGATTGAGGTTGGTGTTGGGATTGTTATCAACAAAATTGCCTGTAAGCCTTCTGATAAGTATGAAGAATTCTATGAATTTTTGAACACCATTTAATTTTGTGTATATAGATTTATGAATTGCTGAGGTCAAATTCATAATAAGAAAAAAAAATAAAAACAGTATGATGATGTGGACAGTACCAATGAAAGCATTCTAGAATTGAAATAAACAATTACAATAATCCTAGCCTACGTGTACAAAATTTCGTACTCAAAATGAGATCCCTATTTAAAATAACGAACGTTGAAAACGCTAGAAGGGGTAACGGTGATTACTTAAGAAATACAAAGTTAAATCTAAATCTTGAAACAAAAGCTAAATAGGCCATAGGAGCTCAGCTAAG
This sequence comes from Polyploca ridens, assembly GCA_951394255.1. Classification (NCBI taxonomy): domain Eukaryota; kingdom Metazoa; phylum Arthropoda; class Insecta; order Lepidoptera; family Drepanidae; genus Polyploca; species Polyploca ridens. The sequence goes on along the minus strand of OX596269.1, from coordinate 5,369,837 downwards.
TCGAGATAAGAATGTTCTAAAGCAGACAATTCAAAGCGGCGAATTTATCAAAAGGTTACACAGACGTTTGTTTCACAAAGGGCTATGTAAATTAATTTCGTGGACCTTTTCGTTTTGCATTTGAATAGATGGCGCTAGTAGACGATCGGAATACTGAAGATACTGAAGCTTTAACGTCTTATCGTATTAAATTTGACGAGATAAATTCCTGAATAGGTTGTGTGTAAGAAACAATTCCATTGGGGAGTCATGAAATAGCTTAGTCTTTTGAGTGATCGAATCAACATGAACTGAGCTTTTGAGCGCATGAGCTAGGGGTCTAGTAAATTGTATGACAGTCGAGAGAATATTTGAGCTAGTTCTGAATGGCTTAAGATACCCATTTATTAAAATTGTCAAGGAATCAAAATGATGACCGTATTATGAATTAACAATAGCAGAGGCTTATCATAAAGTTTAGTAACAGACGCTTCAATAATACCAACAGGATCTTGAAATGCATAGAAGATGTGTCTCTTAAATCTTCAAGATTAATTCCTCTTACCACCTAGCCTTAGTATAAAATAACAGTATGGCAACAAGAAATCTAAAAGCAATTCCAACAACGTATTTAAATAAGGCGTTGGTGAAAAATTACAAAACAAGAAAAGAATTGCAAAGGGTGGAAGAGGGAAAAAATTAAAAACAAATTACTGGGCCCAACCAAACGAAATTTCCATTGAGAAATAGAGGGATGGTAAAAATCCCCTACACAAAGGGGAAAAGGAAGATGGGGAAAAGAAATGCGCGGCAAGATTTTCAATTTATTAAAAGCAAACACAATTTTGCGAGTCTCGGCTCAAGAAAGAAAACAATAGTTACTTGTGTCGGAAGAGAATATTGTGTTTGGTGCAACTATTCAACTTTAAGCGATACGTAGGTAATTGCGCTTACGAAACTATGCAAAATAAAAATATATTAACATTAACTGTTCAGATATAATTATGTCGTATTTTGTCTATGTGCTATTACTTAATCCATAAAATTATTAAAAGTTAATCAAGAATTTGGATTATCGTATTATAATCAGCCACATGCCCGTAAAACATACGGTATTTAGTGTGGTAAGGCACCCATCATATAAAATGTATAGAGAAGAGACGAAGAAGAGTGTTCTTCGATATGAAAGTTTAATTCAAATAATGAAAATCTGAACTGGAACTATGTAAAAACATAACATGGACCAAAAATACTTTAGAATTATGTAATACATGAAATACCAAATCAATCGCTCGTCTCTCTCAACTTGTACAAAACAAACGGCCATTTTTTAGTGCATGCCATACGGCTACCAATAACCTTAACAAGCAATTGTTTGTACAGCCGTTTTGTATCGTAATTTTGTGTATCCATCGTCGATTTATTGTTTCAAATTACACACCGAAGTATCGTGGGACCACCGATTTAATAACCACTCAAAAAGTTAATATTAGGGGGCTTTTTTCGGAGCTGTGTTGCTTTAGTGCTCATTATTATCGGCAAATATTGTTCCGGATAATGTTATTTATTATTAAGCTTTTGGAAGTGTTTTTGCTAGATTTTGATAGTGGTTTAGAGAAGATGATTGTTTGAAGTGTAAAAAGATGAATAAGGTTTTGTATTTTACACATTGAGCTATTATTACTACGTATAGAGAAGCTATCATAAGCAAAGGCTATGTCCCATTTTTTAGAGTCAACTAAAGTTCTCTTTAGCGCTGAAACAATAAATTAGTCAATAGTTAGTTTTTCTCGCAAACACCGTGATTTTCACGGCGCTTACGCGTTTCGTTCATCGTTCTACAACAACAAGTGTAGCCGGATGACCTTACTTGAACGGAACATAGTTGTGATGTGTGGCGTCTTCTCTATACGTAGTAATAATAGCTCAATGATTTTACATTGGAATTTGTTGTAATTTTCATTATGTATCATGATAGAGGCCACGAGATAGTCCTATGACAGATAAACGGAACAGAACCTAAACTATAAAGAATTCTGATTTGTTCTAAGGTACTGTACTCATTACAGATGCCTTTATCTAGCTTCAAGATTATAGGAACATGTGATATTCACTCTGAAAACAGTAGGTTAATTACCTTTAGCTCCTGTGCTGACTTGGCATTGATATTTGGCGTCATCATCCAATGTCACGTCTCTTATATCCAGGGAGTAATCACCTGCAAGGAAAACATCATCTTAAAATTGCGATTATAACTATAATAGTAACACACCGTAATGTTAATAATAAGTGTAACCTTGATTTAAGAATTAAATATTCTTCTAGTCAACATGGGGTGAATCCATATTAAATAACTTACTATGGGATTAACTCTAAGATCGTGAAATAAATAATTCTAGCTAAATAATCCTTGCTTGTCTTTCACGGCGACATTTCCCATATAAAAAAAATAATATACCGAGATTTTTAATGTACAATAGTTTTCTTTAAATCGATCCTTATGAGCGTTATGTTATTTTGTGATAAAACGGATCAAAACAACAGTCAACTGGCTCTCAGGTGCTATTCCCGAAACAAACCGGGCAGCCGGTGCTAAGCGATAGATTTCCAATGTAAGGCCAGACAGGCAAATACTAACAAACGCCTTATCACTACGTAAAAAGACAGATCTGTAAAGTTAGAGAGTAACAGACAGAATGAGAGATAGCTAAGCACAAATCCCTAACAAGATTTATTTGGATTGAAGTATAACAATGATATTATTACAATAAAATTTGTAAGATCCATTTAAGTTCTGCGAAAAGGTCAAAGGTCTTACAAATCATATTCAAATTGGAGACTAAAAGTAAGATTTGAGATTGTCTGAACATAAAGGTCAACGGGATAGGTTACAATAAATATAATATAACATTGTATCAAATACAAGAGAAGAATCTCAAAGGGACAATTCGAAGGACATCATATTGTATTATTATGTATACACAACGGGCTAGTGAAATTTACTGCTAATTTTGAACACTAGGGAATTCTAACTAATAAATATACATTATACAAGAACTGCCAACAAAACGGAAAATGCCAAGCGAAATAGTTTTTAACGGGGTTGACTAATTATCATCTAATGGGAGCCTTGGCAATTGTAGTACTCTATATCCAATAAAGCTAACATAAGAGGAAGTAATTCTATAAAGAAAATGCGCTATTGGAAAAGCACCAACTAAGTGAAATGTCAACCTGGATAACATAATTGGGTAACGCTACGAGGTTAGTAGTTTAGTACGTTTGCTATGGAAATCAATAGTGGGGAATTTTTTATTAGTTAATATTGAAAACTGATTATGATGAGGATGCTTGTTATTAGGAATGATAAAAAATTGTAATCAGCCCGTTGTGTATTCAGCATAAGAAAACTAAAGCAAAAAAGGCGAGTTCTGAAGATAATGTCAACATTAATTAGATTAGAAGCTCTGTCTCAAAGGAATGAAATGAATCTGGTACGCCAGGGACTTTATGAAAAATAATTCTTGTAATAAACTGTGACGTTAATTCCAGGAATTAGATATGACTGGTTTAATTAAAAATGGACCTGATTCAAAGGTCTGTGTTTCAATAGTCTTGATGAGCCTTTGTAGTTTTATTTCACGATTTGATAAATACCTTGACTTATCTGAACATTTCACTTTAATCAGAGAGATTATTATGAATTTTAGGTTTAAACAATTAGATTATGCTTTAATAATGTACTATGGGAAGGAATTAGTATTATACGATTGACGATACAAGATAGCAGAGAGACAACATATAATGCTGACTTTCAGGACAGAGTAAAAAGGTATTAAGGTGAACATGATTGAAAAAATCATTAGAAAACTAGTTAGACACATACAAAAAAATTATGAATTTATTATCCAAAGACTAATAATAAGCTAACAAAGTTACAAATAATAAAGAGGAGAAATATTAAAAATAGAAATAAATGAATAAATATGCTGCTGCTGTAGCTGTTGCTGCAACAGCAAATTATCTTTTCAGCCATCTAAAGCAAATAAGCCATCTGAGGGACCGTCCGTAATCATGAAACCTCCAGATTCATTTAAGAGCACGTCTCAGCTATTTCAATTCAAAATGTCTTCCACACAAATTCAAATGGACATTTCCAATCGGTTTGTTCTGAACGAACGACAACGATAATTTAGTTAGCAATGACCGCGGGACTGGGACTTGCAAAGTTGGAATTCACAGTTTATGTTACCGGGTTTCGGTTTAACCGTAGTGGGAATTTGTTGCTTGATATTGTGTTGTGCTCTTTGTTTCTCTGGCTCTGTGATTGTTTATGTTGGTTATGTTAGCATTATCTCATGTAGGTTTATTTCATGGTTTTGGTTATATCTATATTTTTAAGAGAGGTAGAGCATAGCGTTTATTCGCTCAAAGTGTAGCCCCACTGGGGGAGTACCTCCACCTTTCCGAATAACGGAGTCAAATAATGTTTTATTGTGTTACTGCGCGTAAGGTTGCCAGAGCTCATTTAGGAGGGGGAAGTGTCGGTAACGCGTGAGTGATACCTCATCTGTTGCAAGCGTCTATATAGCGCTACGGTAACCGCTTACCATCAGGCGAGCTTGCTTACCGACTTCGTCGTAAAAAAAGTTATCGGTATCATAATAAACATCATGTAATATTATCAGCCTCGGTGAGAACATGACATATTTTATTAAATTTTCTTCAGTTCAAAAAAACATATTATATCCCAAAATAATTCCTTACACTGCTTTAAAAATTAAGAATTAGAGATATAACCAAAAAGAAATGATGTTATTACCTTCCTCATCACTCCCGATCATCTTATAACGGTCATAGCCGCTCAAGTCTCTGTGAAGGCCAAGTCCAAAGTCGTCCTTCGTCCATTGGAGTTGACCAGCCTTATTCTCCACTCGGCAGGGTAATGTTACCCTTGATCCTACTACAGCAGTCTGCGGAACAAAATTTAAAATAAGTAAATATGTTTTTGCAGGGGAACAGATTTTGAAAATTTGCGAGGATGTTATTATTGCGGGTGATAAAAATAAGAGTGTACGTTGTGATGATTCATCATCCAGTTATTAACTTGAGGAATGATAGAGATAATGATATAATAATGAGAGTTAAAAACACGAAAGGAACAACAGAGTGAATAAATCTTCTATAATGAATGGGTTTAAATGAACCTGAATTTGTGCTTATTCTAGCACTAGGCATTCTAAAAGCTAAGGATTTTGTCATTTAATATCAAAATTGCTATCCTTACACTAAATGTCATCGCATGAGTCACAAATGCAGAGATTCACATTTGTAACTTGACCAGCCTTACATTCACTTGTTTTCCAGTTACCTTACTAACCTTTAAATATGTGTAAAGGTGTGGCTTGAATGCAATTGCATGAACAATCTTCAAGTCACCTTTAGCATTTATTGAGAAATCAGGTCACTTTAGATCCTACGTTGAATTATCGTTTGGATTCCCGGCTAAGATATTTTATAGTTGGAACTTGCGAGCCATTTCTCGGTTTGACTTAAATCAGTATTCCTAATGCATTAATTTGTTCCTTGAAAGGAAATTTGAGTTTGAATTAAGTTGAAGAATTTGAGATACAAATTAATGTAATAATTTAAAAAATTAATTATAATTTCTTAGCTTCATTTACATGGAATTACAGTAGTACCCAACTGATTTGGCTTACCGATGTTCCTGCGCAGAAGATACATTTTCAAAGCGCGGGAAACGCTATTGGTCAGCAACTGCCGCCATATTAGTGCACGCCGTGCAGAGGGGTGTGACTTGCTAATGAGACGGAACTAACAGCTGTAGTTTATTATGAACCTTATAGTAGTGATCTAAGGTTGATTGTAAGTTTTATGTATTCTTTCGGGGCCATACTTTCTTTTCTGTGGGAACGAAGATTCACGACGCGCCTTATCAGTTGGGTAATACTGTACTACCTTATGATCTATGCTATATCCTATCTATCCTCCTACTATTATCCTGTCCTTCTATAATATTACTAATGATAAAATTTGTATGGATGTGGAATATGATTTGAAGATGTTTGTTACTCACGCAAAAACTACTGAACGGATTGGGATGAAATTTGGCATACAAATAGAATATATTCTGAATTAACACATAAGATACTTTTTATCCCCGAAAAACATACAATCCCTCGGAAACACGGGTGAAACCATGAGATATAGCTAGTATAATATCCAAATAATAATGAGCCATCAAGAAGTACTTTATAGAGGATATCTCCCGTAACTTAGTATTTCTAGAACGTGAGATTAAAGCACGTCAGTTGTTCTGTAGCATCCAGTAAGTTATAAATAAAAGGCACCGATCCCGAAGCGAGCAGTCTAGAGTTCTGCGGTCATAGTTCTACGTGCGTTCTCCTTGACCGCCGCGGTCGCTGTTTGCAATGATCGAAAGCGCCGCATAGATTATAGTGACCGCTTGCTGTGGTATCGGCGCCACTAGACATACTGTTCTTTTAAATTATCTAAGAAAGATCTCTATCTTTCTTTTCTATTCAATAAACAAAAAAATAAAAGGAATATTTCATGGTTTTAGGATACGCCAGATCAAGTTTGTTCCAAGTTATTTTGCCAATACACCGTGTATCGGTAAAATAAATAAAAATATGATATTTTATAAGCATAAGTTTATGTTTGGTTGATATCGAATACTTAGTAAACAGTAATAGTAACTTAACAAGTTACGAAACTAATTTGGATCGGATTAGGGAGTTTTTGCCGAATTTCTTTAAGGTTAGGAAGTATCGCAAAGTCGATTGCTATATCTTTGGAGAAGTTTAGTGAATCGAGTTTTACCAGTAACCTTTTCGATAAAACTGAATTCGAAATACTTAAGTATTCTCTCTACCTGATAGTCAAAACTTATATGTTGTCAAACTTCATGCGATTTTTTTAAATATATTTGTTTCTTATCTTAAAAATACTCTACTTTTTTGGTACTAGGCACACAAAAGGCGAAATATTCTATAATAAAATTGGCAAGTGATGTAAAGAGATAATGACCCTCATTGACCGGTGACATGTTTGTCATGATTTTAATTCAATAAACTTGGATCCAAATTTGGTATGGATTTGTGAGTAATTTATTTTGAGCTGAAACTTTTATAGATTCTATCCCTAATCTTCACCCCTTTCGGATAGATAGTCACAGTAGTACAATATTACCCAACTTATATGGCGCGTCGTGAATCTTCGTTCGCACAGAAAAGAAAGTATGGCCCCGAAGATTATCCAAAGAATGCTTAAGAGGACTCAATTCGTCATACTTTTCATAGAAAACCTCTGTACTTATTATGGCGTTGTTAAACATTTTTCGTTAGATGTTTTGAACAAATTAGTATCTTGAGCACTATATCTAGCCGTGTATCTAGGCGTAATTTAAAAAAATGTGAAACAAATTCAGTCACAGCCTCCGAAAAACAGCGTTTTTGCCTGAACTTTGGCCATATCTAATGTACCTATAAATTGTAAAAGTAAAGAAAATATTTAGATACCAGGCTTGCAAATGTATTGGAGATTCTAAATAACTAACTTTTTTTTCACAAACTTGTAAGATTTTTTCACAAGAAGTATACTCCTGGAACAAGTTTTATGAATGCGAAATCATGAATGACGACCTAGCGAAGCCGCCGCGAGTGATCAGCGGAATTTACCGACTGATAACCGACGGCTCTGATGCTGTCTCTCTTTTTTCGCAGTCAAACATTACGTTGGATGAAACAACAAGCTTTCAGACTATGCTTGCGTTGAAGTTGCGCCGGCCACAGAGGGCCGCCTTAAAACCTACAATCAACCTTAGATCACTACTATAAGGTTCATAATACACAAGGGTACTACTTGTATATCCTTTCCGTGACACGATGTAGAATAAAGGTTATTTTTCATTTAAAACAATTTTGGTTGACGTTCGAAATGCATCACTAAATTGAAAGTAATCGAAGGCCTGTATTACAGCGACAATCAAAACTTAAGTGTCAAGAATAGAGTTCGAAACAAAACCTTATGTCTTAGAGCCAGTTTCTATTTTTTTTATACCACTTAGGTGGCATACAAGCATACGACCCGCCTTTTGGTAAGCGACCATGCAGAAATCTCTTGACACCCATTTTGAAGAACCCCATGCTGTACTCCGCTGGGCAAAGTCAATTGTTTTAATCTCAAGTCAAAACTTGAAATTAGTTACCAAGTTACTTCTGATAACATATCGATTATTGTCTGACCTTCATTAAATAACATTTAACTACAATCCCTGAATATTAAATATCTTGACCTCATAGACTAATAGGTCGCAAGTTCAATTCTCACGTTAAACGAAGTGTAGGTGGGATTAACAAATTTATGGGATTAGAACTATGCAAGGCAATTAATATTCAATTTATTGTTAAATTAGCCAACTATTAGAATATTAAACACAATTATTTATTCTACTTACATTTGAGATTTATTAGACTTTTATGCCTATAAAGTCAAGCTATTTAAGAGGAAGGAAGGGTTGGTAACGCGTGCATACCTCCTGTAATAAAGTGTATCAAAGCATCCATATTCCAAAGGGCTGCGGTAACCGCTTAATACCAGTTGGATTGTATGCTTGTTTACCCACTTAGTTGTATAAAAAAACCGGACAAGTGCGAGTCGAACTCGCGTGAAGAGGGTTCAGTACGAACTTAACATTTTAGTTTAGAAACATGTTCTCCCATACATTCCCACTGCATATGTTTGTACGCATATTATTTATTTACCATGTTGTTTGAGCACCATAAACTTCTTATAGGTTTTCCTGTAATCTATAAGTAAAGAACTATTATTCGGTATTTTTTTCAAAATTAGGGGCGCAGTAGTTTAGGAGATAAGAGGGACGAATGGTCAATTTCCATCTAGTTTCTTAAATAACTTTTAAAAAATTAATTATAAAGTTATAAAAATATTAGACCACCACAATAAGCCCTTTCATCACAAGGTAGGATTTTCCAAACTTTTTTTAAAATTTTCTAATTTATGCCCCAAAAGTGACCCACCCCCAAATACATTAACGATACACGTCCGTATTTGGGTCATAGAAATTCATATTGTGTTAATATTCGAAGCAAATTGGCTGTAACAGTCGGATAGACAGACAAAAAGACGAGTGATCCTATGAGGGTTCCTTTTTTCATTTTGAGTTACGGAACCCTAATAATTTTTGGAAACGGAGATGGTAGTTAATTTATTTTCTTTCCCGAAATACGAGGAGTGATCCCCACAGATCTCTTTCTATTTTATTATCTCATAGTTCCTTAGTTCCCGGGATAAAATGCATCAAATGTCCATCACCGAATCGTCGAAACTTTATCGATACCAATGACAATGATTGTTTTCCAATAAATTGTTCGCCACTAGATATTACAGCCAACTGTTGCTCAGCTATTGTACAGCTTTCTTCCGAATGAGTAGGAACGAAGGGTCACAGTACGTTTTTATTTGGTCCTTCAATTTCCATGGCAATTCCAAAAACTATATATTCTTGATCATTCCACTTCTATAATTTAGGTTGATTTTATTGAAACGTATTGTATAACGATTTATAGGCCAATCAAATTAGATTATCTTCATTTGGTCCTAAATGCGTGTAATCCGAGTTTGCGCAATCCCAGGTGTGCTTAACTTTTGGAATAGTTTGATCTCTTTCAGTTTTTTACAAGCTTTTATTTAATTTGCAATGTATGTATGTATGTTTGTTCGGGTAGAATCTTGCAAGTCGAATTTCATCCACTTCAAGTGGTCGGATTGACTTGATATTTGGTATACGAAAGTATATTGGAAGACAATGCAAGTACAGTCACCAAAAAAGCTTGTATTAAAAATGTTATTTTAAACAAAAACTTATTTGAAAACGGTAGGTCCAACGGAAAATGTCATGCCAGTCGATATTAAAGAGGGTTAAATTCTTCGTCGAATGAGCCCAAAACTTCAAATTAGGTTCAGTGGTACAGCCGAAATCAAAAGTTAGAAATCGGGAAAACCCAAAGTTATGCATATCTCCTGGGATTGCGCAAACTCGGGTTACACGCAATTAACGGCAAATGAAGGTATCCTCAAAACGCTTTTTAACCGACTTCAAAAAAAGGAGGAGTTTCTAATTCGAATGTATTTTACCTCATAACTCCGTCGTTTAACCGATTTGGAAAATTCTTTTTTTATTTGAAAGGGTACACTTCCCATTTGGTCCCATTGTCATCAGATCAGGATTTGATTACTTCTTAGTGTACTTTGAAGTCGGTTTAAGTTTTTTGTAAAACAGTCCAATTATTATAGATCTAATTTGATTGACCTACAAAACATTTTCTTTGGAAATAACAAAAACTTCAAGTGCTCCTGCGATAAGGTTGCCAAAGCTCCATGAGGAGGTGCTGTGCTGGCTTTGTGCGGTGAAGATCAACGGTGAAGAGTCAAATGGTGTTCATCCTTCTGATGCCGACACAGAAACTTCTCTCTTACCCCTAGTGTTGCAAGCGTCTACAGACTACGGTAACCGCTTACCATCAGGCGAGCCATATACTTGTTTGCTACCTCAACATTAAAAAAAGACAGTAAGTACATACCTGATCTTGGGGCTCCATAGCAAACTTCTGTTCATGATAACCACCGCACACACCAAAAGTATCACTGAACACGAGAAAAAAACTAAAAACTGTCCAATTCTGAGTCCGCAACAAAAGGAACAAAGGTTTGACACCCCTGCTCGTCACTTTCATTCTACACTTATAGTTAGACATTTTCTCACTTCCCACTAACTAAACAGTTTTAACATCCGGTAACAACATTTAAACAAGGATATCCGGCGGTTCTATTTTTAATAATTCACATTTAAACGGAAGCTCAGCTTCCCCTCTGATCTGGACGCGTGTCTGGTTCTATTTTTGAAATAGAACCGTTGTATTTAAGCGCCATCTTTATTTTTGGGTGCTTTTTAGTAGGATGATTTATCGTTGGGTTCTTTAATGTAGTGCGATGATGGTTCCGATGATTATCTGTAACAAGAAAGGTTTAAAATTATTTTGTGTGTCAAATGATTTATTGAAAGATTTAGGGTATAATTTATCGACAGCTCATATAGTACTATACCAGAGATGCGTAAATCTTATCTCGGAACTAGTTGCTAAAGGTACTACGTAAAACCAGTAAGGTTAAGAGTGCGTACAAAGCCAGAAAAATATGGCAATGGCCCTGATTCTGTTGTTCACAACTAAACTAATTTTAATGTCACTATGTCTCTTTCTAACAAAGAACATAAGAAAAGGATTTAAGAAATTTATTTTATTTAGTCCTGTCAAATTAGTCCAATTCTTGTTTTCAATATAAATTTAGTCGCCATCTATCGCGGTTACGCCTAAATACACGCAAAATAAGACGGCAAAGATTAATTTGACAACTTAAAATATGTTCTATCCTTTTTCAATCATGTTCGTAAGAAAGAGATGAGATATGACTAAAATTAGTTTAGTGCGATGTACAACAGAATCGGCACCAATGTCAGATGAAACAAACTTACGTTTAATCTTCGCGCTATCTCCGTCTCATGCAGACGGAGATAGCGTGTTTCGCGGAACAAAAATGAATTTAGCGCTTCTTACCTAAATAACTCGTAAAGTATAGAATATTTAAAAAAAATCGTTAGTAGCAGCCCTAGGTGATGTGCCAGTGATATTATTTATCGAATTTGTGTCTTAATTAGATACACCATGAACGAATAAAAACGAAAATTCATTATTATTAGAGGTATCTTTGTGATTTTTTCCTATTGAGGAATTTTCATTCCATTATGTTTTTGTTCAGATAGAACCCTCGCGTATATAATGAAAATACCCATATAAAAATATTTTTTCATTTAAATACTATTTACTTGGGTAAATTTCAATTTTACGATTGTTATTTTGCTTTATACGCACTCTAAAGTTGACTATACATCATAGTGCTCAGTTTCGTATGAAGTTTTACGGCAAAAATAGTTTTAGTGCTAGTTATTATTCTCAACTTTAAAATTTCAAGCATGAAATTCAGCTGGTTGAATAATATACGTTCTCTAAAACCCTGTGAAACTCGTGTTAAGTAGGCACCCATAACTCCAAACGGCAAACTACCAACTCGCAATTCTTTCGTAAGTAGAAAATAATGTACCAAACTTTATTAAAAGAACAACTCAATTTATTCGCAAACTATCTTAATACCGAAATAGTTCAGCTTTAGTTTTGAAGTTATGCTCCCAGTAAGATTTTAACTAGGGATTTTAAAACGAATAAAATATAATGTCTTGTGTACAGCGCAAACTTGAATTTGTCGAGCTTTCGTACGCTACATTTAGTCAACTCTGCCAGTTTTTAAAAACGTTTATAAAGGTAATTGAAAGGATAAACCCTTAGTCTGAAGAGAGACTTTGCCTCCTTATGTGTGTTCTACGGCTTGTATAACGGAGAGTGTTCTAAAGAATTGTTCGATTTGATGCCCACAGCTACTTTCTACCATCGCAACTCTCGCCATCGACGGGGAGTCCATCCTCACACATTGAAACCAGAATTGTTTCGAACTGTGCGGGCTCAAAGGAGTTTTCTTCCGCCGACGCTCTATTATATTATATAGCGTATTGTAATTAAATATATCATTGAGCAAGTCTGAAAAATAACCATTGAGTTTTCTCAGGTCACATCTTAAGAACATACTAAATATCCTACAAATATAGGAGCAACTAGTAGTAAAGAAATAGTGGTAGAAGCCTGATGTTATCTTAACTCGAGCGTTTTCCGTGCTTTGGAAGGCACGTAAAGCCGTTGGTCCCGGTTATAACTTAATAATGATTGTCGTAAAGGTCCAGCATCAGGCCTCCTAGGCGGCTTGGAAACTCCAACAGTAGGTTGACCAGTTCGACCACTAGCCTACCTCCACCAATCCGCAGTTGGCATGCGTGGTGGAGTATCTGTCCATTATTTTCACCCTCATTTGTGAAAGGAGGCCTGTGCTCAGCAGTGGGACATTATAGGCTGGTGATGATAATGATTATAATAGAAGCGAACAAAATCTTAGGTAGGGATATGGAATTTCGAGCAATGTAATACAAATATCAAAATAATCAGAAGACCTCAACATTATTTTTTAAACAAAACTTTGTAAGAAGCCAGAAAAATTAAACGTGAATGAATTTTAAAAATGCAATGTATCGCGGGCATTTTGAATAAGAAACTATCATTTTATAGCTTAAATATTATTGCCGTGGATCACAAGCGTTATACACATCAAATAAATAAAGTATACATATAACTTTTTAGACAAGACAATAATAATTCTAGGCGTTATCATTATTTTAATCATATTTATTATCTTCAAAGTTTCTTGTTAATGAATTATGTTTGTTTCTTTATGACTTGAATTGCTCTTGGCGTTATTAATTTAAGTTAGTTTTAGTTATTATTGCTGCTTTTATTACTTTTTTAAAAGACAGACATTAATTAAATAACTTAAGAGAGGTAGAGCGTAGCGTTTATTCGCTCAAAGAGCAGCTCGACTGGGTTTTGTCACTCTGGCATAATTTATGTACACCAATACTAGTTATTTAAAGCATTAGAAACTAGACTCGGAATAGTACTAATTGAAACTTACATAATAGTCTAATTTGACGACATAATAACAGGACAGTGGCTAATAGCCGGTTCGTAGGGTGAGTGATAAAATAACTGGCCACAGTGACTAAGTTAGTATATAATGGAGTTTGATCCAATTGTAGGACAAATAAAGCCTAGTTACATAATATTAATTATTATCTCTTCATTTTAAAAGGATTATAATAAGTTGAAAAAATAATTACATACAATAATCTCGGGCTAACCAAATAACGACGCAAATAAGGGGCAAAGGGTTTAAATTTTATACCATCAGAATATTTTTGATAATTTTCATTTTCAGTCAAAACTTTTACATCCCTTAATTTGAAATATAAACACACAGCACTTACCATAGCTTGGTGAGATTCTGTTCAGTAAAAAAAGTATTTTACTTATAAAAAATAAAGAAAAATAATAAAAATTCAAAAAAAGAATTTCATTTTATGAATACGTTTTGCTAGATCATAATCTCACTATGGCATATGGCATGTGATCAAAGGTGGCACACAAAACCTGGACGGGAACGGCCTCCAAAAACCAGCTTTCAGAACACACCGGTAGGTACCTGGCGAAATATTCTCTAGGTACTTGAGGCGTAGCCAGCTAGACGAGTACTACGAGTACCCTGCCTCATGCAATTTTTTATTGACTTTGTCTTCCTTCACCGCTTAAAATGATAAATTATGTGCACAGTAGCATTTTTCTATCTATGCAGGCAGTGGTCAGTTACTGAACAGTTTCCCCTAGTAGACGAATAATTTATGTATTTACTACTGTAATACCCAGTAGCAAGAGTTATTTTCTTATGATTATACCGTGTTTTACGGCTTGGTTCATACGTTTAGTAATGTTGATCGATTATGGTTATTAAAAAGATGCATAGTTTTTTTTATATATTGTAAATTACCTATTTTTGGACCATTATGTTCCAAGAAACTTTTATTTTGTATTTGGGTTGTGTTAAAATAAGCCTTTGAATGTTTTGTTAGTATTTTTGAGCAAGCTTCAGCAACATGTCGAGTATTTTTTTAAATATCCTGTGACTCAGTCATCATCAGCCTAAAATGTCCCACTGTTGAGCACAGGCCTCGTTTCACAAATGAGGGTGAAAGGGAATGGGCAATACTCCACCACGCGTGCCCACTGCGGATCGGTGGAGGTAGGCTAGTGGTCAACCTACTGTTGGAATATTTCAAGCCGCCTAGAAGGCATCCAACTAGCGTAAAGACTATCACAATTAAGTGATAACCGGGACCAACGACTTCACGTGCCTTCTGAAGCACGGAAACGCTCGATTTGAAATACCACTAGGCGGTCACCTATCCAGGTACCGACCACGACGGTAGTAGCTTAACTTTGTCGATCGATTAAGAACGGCTAATTATGCTACACCACGACTCAGTACAAACAAATAAAAGCCTCCTCTTGTGCCAATCACATCTGTTCTGAGATACATTAAAAGAAAAAAATTTAATGCCGTTTCTGCACACACACAATATACATTATTAATGCATTTTATGTTCCCATTTTTTAATTTGTCCGTAAGTACACACAACAAAATCGTTTTTATGTAAATTAGTTCAATATTATGCCGAGATTTTTAATTAAAGAATGATCGTTAACTAAAATTTTCAATCTGCATTTTTAATTGAATTAAACATCTTCGATTACGGTTTCTCATCAATATTTCCTTCCTGTGAGTAGTTTTTAAATTACTTGATGGAAAAAGTTGTGAGGAAACCATGGCGTGGTAGTTCTATAATAAGCTTCCCTGAGTGCATCGGCAGGTGCACTTGAGAGGCAGTTTCGTTCTACTATTAATAGTTAGTACCAATATATAAAAGCTGACTGAGAAAATTTTGTTATCACATGGTGGCATTGATAATGGGGACATGTAAAGGATGCCTAAAAAAACTAGTTAAAATTAAAAACTGGATAGTTATTCTATTCTCTAGAATGTGAGTTTATTTGTTACATAACCAACGTGATGAAATTTGCCATGCAGATAGCCTAAGTCATAGAGAGGCACATACGCTTTTAGTTCGGGAACGAGGCAAAAATTCAATTTAAAAAAAAACAGTCCAAACCCAAAATCTTTACAAAACTTCTAATACCAACGTTGCCGATACCTTATTTGGTCCACACTATAAACTTAAATTCAAAATAGTTAATTTAACATAAAGTTACTAATTAATCGATAGTGCCATCCGTTCTAAAACTTTAAAAATAATACTATTTAACTACATAGTTAATTTTTATTACCGATAAGTGAATTGAAGTGGGTACGTTTGATAACGTTCGAATATAAAATTAAATTTTAATAGTTTTCATTTGGACGCCATGTTTTATTTCTATATGGAATATACGAACATGTGGTTGATAACAAGTATATTTATCTGAATCATATAATGGTTTGTAACTTGTAAAGGGTTATACACAGACATTAAACTGATTAGGGCTACGCTTTATAAATTTTAAAAGGCTTAGCAGAGAAATAAAATTTCAGAATTCGAGAAAATACTAAATAGAGACTGACGAAATATTATTTACGAAAATAACATTGCCACGTGTCATGTTAAATTACATTTTTGTACGATGAATAATACCTTACCTTTACAAAGTCACGTTTTAAAAAACACCACTGAATTTATCACAAAAATATACAAAAAATCAACAAAATAAATGCCCACACAATTTCACGTTGTATACACCCAACCCGTGGCACGCGACTGACTGCACGTATGAATTTAATACCATATTGTGGGTATTTTTAACCCCCTCTGAAGCTTAGACTGCATCCGAACCATCCGGAATCCAGACTGATTCATAGGGGGCCGCTGATACAATAGAACTATTCTTGGTTAATGGATAATTAAATAGTTTATGTTAAGTTTTAAGGAATTATATATGACCATTTAAAACTTAAATGTAATGGTAAATGTTCGTATGGTTACTGTAAAAAAAAATGTTTTATTTTTACAAAGCTAAACGGATTGGGATGAAATTTGGTAAACACATAGAATTTTGTTCTAGATTAACACATACAATACTTTTTATCCCTGTCAGTTTATTTCTGATGTTCTCATTTTATGAACGAGAGTTCTGAGTAAGGCGAAATTAAAAGCAATTATTGCCCATTTTCTCTAAAAAATGACTGTTAAATATTTTTTTACTCTAGATTTTTACATGAAAATAGTAAAAAGTGATTCATACATTATATAGACGATTTTCACAAAAATACATTGTAATTTTTTCATACCGTTTAGACATCAATACGATTCGTAAATATGTGATATTCTAAACTTGTAACAGCAAAAACTCGAAAACAGCCGCCGCCGCGCCGGTTTGAGGTCGATTAATCAAAAATAAATAATATTTTTTTTAAATTAGCTCATTCATTAGATCATAACTGAAATGATATTTCATGTTGTGCATTAAAACCTATATAAATACAGTATTCTAGCTGTAAAATCACGTTAATCAGCGAAATCGGCAAAATTTCATTTAAGGCCTCTTAATAAAACCATTTCAAAAACGCCAACATCAAAAGCATTAAGAAATACATAAACTTAAGACACTCAAAGGAAACTCAAATAACTTAACTAAGCAGCCATACAATTTGTTACATTAATTAACTGAAAACGATTTTAACATCCTGAAAGCTTTAAAAGTTACTGTAAATCTGAACACAATTCAATGGACACCGATGTTTTCTTAACTCTCGAATTCCTAAATCTGTTAGTCAAACATTTAATTATAGGATACACAAAAAGTTACTTTATCAGCATAAAAATAAGGTTCACAATTAAACGAACCGATCCAAACCATTTCAGATATAGTTGGGAACTATGGTTGGGAATGATTCTATATTTAAATTCTGACGTGCGATTGGTCGTCCGGAAATGGAGTGCATTCTATAGATACATGTTCCAACGAGATCAAGTTTTTTTCTGATCCATTTTAACTACTGTGATTAAATTACCCGATTTATTTTGAAGAGTGTGTGGCAAGAATTTACTGTTATATCTCATTTAATCAACTGAAGAACACGAAGCTAATATTTTATTGCATAATCCGGCTTTAAAGGTTGTTTACATTCAAGTGGGTCGGTTAGCTACCATTTTGTTTTTGAAGGGTTAACATTATAAAATTGTGTTTTTTTTATAAATGCCTTTTTATATCTAACTTAACTGTACACACTTTATTGTAGGATTGTACATACTTACATCAAGAACTAAGCAATTGCAGTTTCTGCTACGCGAACCGAGCACGAGCCGAGCATACGTGGAGCACGAATTCGCGTAGAATAAATGGATTTGCGAGCCTCGAACGAGCGTTTGCCTCGCGCTCGACTGCGTTCCGCCGTTATGTCAGTTTTTTTACGAACACAGGGATTTGCATCGCACTCGTGTTTTAGGCTCGATGTACGTCCACGCTTGACATTGCGAGCGACGAATGAATAGAGGCTCCGTGCTCGGTTCGCATAGCGTAGACGCACCATAACAGTATCATAATTCTTTGATATCTAGTAATTTATGTCAAAATTCGGATTATGGATAAAAAAATACACTTAAACTTAAAACGCACCACGGTGTCACTTGTAATCCCCTATGATACCCCTTAGGGGTTGAATAAGTTAATCATGTTCAACATAATATAGACCCTACGTTTTAAACAGTGCGTGCATCATTCAGTTATTTTCTCCTTTAACATAATATATATGTCGGAGAGTTAGATCGTTGGTCGGACTCAGTTGGATTACGATATTATCGTGGTACAAGGGTTGGGTAAAATAGTAGCATCACTGATTTGACTTTAACGTAAATAACAGACTTAATGAGGGTATGCGTAATATTAAGAACATTGATTTGACTATAACGTGAATAACGGAGTTTATAAGGGGATGCGTATTGCTTTTAGGATAGTTAGTTTATCACAAGCGCTCGAGCTGTACACATCTCAGTGCAATCATTGTAACACTCGGTTCTGTAGCCTGTAATTATTTAAGACTGTACATGTGTGAAGTGAAGTGAAGCGAAGTGAAGTGATTATTTAATTGTAATATTATGTCGTAATAATAACGTAATAAACACATTGGGCCCGTGGGGAGTTTGTTGCGTCGCTTCTTCTCCTCATACGGGACTTTTACGAAGCGATGGTATAACGTTGTTTTATTGCCTGCACTGCGCCCACCGAATCCCGATACTACTGAACCCTAATCGTGGTGTTTGTATCGCTTGGCTGTCGCTGACTCCGACATATATATGCAGAGAGTTACTGCATAAGAAGATTTTAGAGATTTTATACTTACTTCAAATAAGACTAATCAACAATGAAAACAAAATTGCCCCAAAAACAGATAGCCTTAACAAGCAAGCACGCAACATATCATTATCAATAAGGTTCACATAATTATACGTTGAATGTAAAGAAGGCACAAGTGATCGAAATGGTACTACAAAGCAACTGGACAGCAACTACAATTTGGAAACAATTACAAAAAATTCAAAGTTTATTAAACAATCATCTTATTAAAGTGAAACACAAATAATTCGTTTAACGGGTCGTACTTGTTTCGGTCTGTGACATACGGCCGTATAGTTCGCTGAGCTTGCTGTGTGATATGTTGTCGAACTGCAGAGAGGGCCTTTAGTAGTTTTGTTTATTTTTTAGGGTGATTTTCCACCAGAGATGAGTAGCGAGGAATGATTTAGCTTTTTGGCATTGGTTCATTTTGACACGTGAACACGTCACAGATCCTATTAAGCGATCCTATTAAGGATGATTAAGAAAGATCTCTTCTACGCTTCTCTGTTTGAAAGCAACTCTTATTAATAAGGATTTATTAGTCAAGGATACGCCATAACGTAATACATAGGTAGGAAATTCTATATTTTGTTTCAAATAAATGTTGGCTTCAGCATTCAATCATATAACTCGGAAAACAGCTTGCAAAATTCATTATTTCACTAACATAAAAAAACTTCGTATATTTAGTTTCTTGCTTATTAAACTTTTGTTTCAGACGGACAGCAAAATGTTTTGTTTGCACAAAAATCTCTGCGACTGTATATCCAAAGGCTGTTTTAACTGTTTTTTTTTACCCTCAATCCTTCTGGGAACGGATGTATCAAGCATCCGTTTAATCGTACCATCAGATACCGAAACCACCTGTCAAAATATGCAAACTATATTCAACTTTACAGATACGGTAATAATGTTTGAAATAGCTAGTTTTTATGTTGAGCTTCTACCGATATTTTCTTGGCGGATTGTATTATATATGTTGGGCAAGATAATGACGTGTCTGGTGAACCAAAGAACTGGTCCTGATCTGTGTTTTTCTTTCAATTTTTATTACTGTATTGTCGTGTTCTACTGTATTATTCATGATAATAACAATAAGTAAAATAGCATTTATTACGACTTATTGCCAGAAAGTGATAAATCGTTTCGGTATTTCATATAATTCATAAAATGATTTGATATTTTATAGTGTTTTGGCTATTGTAAGATAACAGTTTAGTTATGATACGTAACTAGTAACAATATTATTTTAACACACTTGCTCGTAAAGTGGCTCTTATTGCACCGATTTTAGTATCATAAATCATAATACAGTTTATTACGAACTGGTGCTTTTTATTTTACGTATGCTTGTTTGCCACCTTAGTGGTATAAAAAAAAAAAACCGATTATGTTAAGTAGCTCACTGTAAGTGACATACGTATGTGTAGGCGAAGCATTCTTAATTTAAACGGGTAAAACAGTTTGACAGTGAATCGCTGTCAAAAGAAATAAAATTTGTGCGCTGTATTTTTTAACGTTCTCATTGTGTGGTTGATGATTATTATCAAAATTAAAAATATAAGTCTGTTTTTTTCCTCGCAAGTGTGTTGAAAAACGTCGTACGAAACGTGTGTGCATTGATCATTACACTCTCGGCTTCCTTATCGTCGGCTTAATACCGCCTCGTCTGTAATTACAAACTTTGCACACATGTATCACAATGTTCTATTATTTCGATTTTTACTTTTATTTTGCGAACCTTTAATGAACATGTTATTTTGAACGTATTCAATATCCCAAACTAATCAGAGTTTGTACTACGCAATTAAAATTACCGATATACTTGATACATTTAATTCAATATACCAGATATTTACAACCAAACATAGAAAATACACAAAAGGGAAAATTGTCTTGATGGATGAGAATTAAATAGACCTGTCACTAATCTTTGCAATCTCAGATTCAAAGATAAGTGACAGTACAAAATCTAATACATACAATACTCATATAAATACAGAAAAAACCAATTCATCAATTCAAAAGCAGGAAATCGACGAAAAAATATGTCCATTTCATCCCAATTCATTTCAACCCTTACACAAACCATTTTCATTACCCACAATACATTAGACACGGGTCTTTTGGTGTAATCAAGCAAACACAGCTGATTTACCTCGATTAGATCCACTCTCAGTTCAAGCGTGCAATGTTTGCCTACTTTATTTTGACTGAACACGGCTCGATTGTTCAGACGTGTCGAAAGCAAGTAGATTGAGCGATGAAACGTGGCCGTGGGGTGGTAAATTTCATTACTGAGGGTCAATTTTGATATCCGCTCGCTTTTTTAAGGGTTGACTGATGACAGTGACTGTTGGTTTTTTCTACAAGGTTATTTAGTTACGTTGATATACATGGATGGATTTGTGACGAGGTTATTTTTAAGCTTAATTAACTTTAGTTGGTTAAGCTGATATCGATTGGGAGAAAAGTTTGGAAGAAAAAATTACCTGATTATCCTAACTAAATTATAAATGCGAAAGTGAGTTTGTTTGTTTGTTACGCCTTCATGCCTCAACTACTCAACGGATCATCATGAAATTTCGCTTATAGGTAACCTATGGTATGGAGAAGGACATAGGCTACTTTTTATCCCGGGAACGCGGGTGAAACCGCGGGGGAAAGGTAGTTAAAAATAAACCAGAGCATTAGGTAGTAAAAACGCACGACAAAGTAAATCTTTATAGTTAAATGTAAATAAACCATTAAACTATTTTTTTTAAGAGTTTGAATATTATATTGTATATAGTTTTTCAAGTATTTAAAATTTTAGTATACAGCGTTCTGTTAGCGAACTTAATAGCTCGTATGTCACGTAACTAATGTACGTATTTAAAGTTGTAAAGTTTATTCAACAATTATACCACATTTAACTATAATTAGGTTTCATGATTATGTACTATAAATGTATACCCTAAGTTTATGACAATATTACACTAATTACGGATAATATCAATGCATCACTGCATAGAAATGTAATTATTCATATTAGCTTTTATTGTTAACTAGTTTCAATCTTATTATAGAATTAGCTTAAACTGATTATGCTTACAAGCATGCAATCACGGTAAATTTTACACACAGTTATTTAAGTTAGTCAACAAATTTCTATACTTTTTTACCTTTTCTTTAGTATTATTTTTATTTTAGTATTACGACTCCAATCAAAGTAGTGTTAAATTGTAATCTATATATCTACTAACCTAAAAGAAAATAAAAATAAATACTATCCGTGAGTCCAAAATTAGACGAGGAATGGATGATAATTGTCTAGCAAAGCCTGATATGATAAAACAATATAGTCAAGAAGTTGGGAAAATTGTGGGCTAAAACTGACATAGTACTAGGCAAAATGGTCCAAGAGGTACAGCATGTTAACATAAATTGGGCTGATGTTATAAAAACCGGCCAAGAGCAAGTCAGGCTCACACAATAAGGATTCCGTCCATACTAAAGAAACAAAAACAGTCTTAGGTCCGTATTATAGAATGTCAATCAATGATCATGTCAAGTTTTGGTACAAGAATTTGGAACCTACACAAATGATATTAGGTTCATTTTCGATTATCACGACCATTCTTGAACTTGATCTGAATTTTGATCTCGTTCTATATAATACAGGCCTTAATCTATTAGTCTACTATGGGGCGAGGACAAATGAAAAGTGTAGGTACCTAAAAACCCGAATCCTAAAAATCTCACAAAACCAGTAGCCTATATGAAAAAATACCCTACAATATTCACATGGTGATAGTTTTCTCACATTTTTATACACACAACGTTATTACAGTATATTGGTTCATTAGCATATTGATTGGGTTGTATTCCGGTGGCGAACGCCCGCTGTCAAACGATCAAAACACATCAATCTAACTATACGGCATGTCAAACTGTGATGGACATCGATGGCTCACTATATTTTTTCAATGTGCAATGTTGATGTTGAAAAACTACATCAGCTTCGAGTTAAATTGACTGGAGCTACTAAACAAATACCTTTACCTTTTTTTTGTACCACTAAGATGGCAAACAAGCATACAGCCCGCCTGATGGTAAGCAGTTTCCGTAGCCTATAGACACTTGCAACACCAGGGGTATCACTCGCGCGTTGCCGACCCTAAACCTACCTACCTAGATTGTGAAATACTGACGTTACATATTTTAAGTCAAAAAGTCTATCACAAGCTTTTGAGCTGTGCAAGTGTGCGCACCGCACCTCAGTGCAGTTGCTGTTTCACTCGTTCCTGAAGCTAATTATTATTGGGACGGTATGTGTAAGTGAAGTGATAAATTAATATGGGGTTCTTCAAGAAGGGTGTGAAGAGGTTTCTTCAGGGTCGGCAACGCGCGAGTGATACCCCTGGTGTTGCAAGCGTCCATAGGCTACGGTAACCGCTTACCATCAGGCGGGCCGTATGCTTGTTTGCCACCTTAGTGGTATAAAAAAAAAAAAAAAAAAAAAATAATATAAATAACAGCAATAAACCTGATTATCAAAAATTAACAATTAACTTATCGGGCGCATGAGAAGTTTCTAGCGCCGCTTCTTCTCCTCATATGGGACTTTTCCGAACGTTGATTTATTGCCTGCTCTACGCCCATCGAATCCTGATACCAATGAATCCTTATCGTGGTGTATATATCGCTTGGCTATCGCTGACCCCGACACTTAAGTTTTTAAGTTACACCAGCAGCTTAAAACACAAGGTCTAAAACCTTAAAATTTTACATTCAAGTTCTTTAAATAATCTAGGTATCCACAAAAAAGGGTTTTTTGAAGATATCACCCCTCATGGAGGTAAATGCGTGGATCGCAGGGGAAGTTAGTGTTTGATACTTCAAAAAGGCGATGATAGCTCAGTGGTAGCAATCTCGAATGCTGTCACGAAGGTCCCGGGTTCGAATCCTAACATTAGCTTGAGCGTTCGGTGAAGGAAAACATCGCGAGGAAACCATAGCACGGTGGTACCTAGAGTACTTAGTAGTACCCACCTAGATGGCTGGCTACCACACTAGCACCTAGCGGTGTGTTAAGACAGCTGCACTTGAGAGCCAGTCACTGGGCTTTGTGTGTTTACCACCTTCGGCCACATCATCACTTACCATGGTGAGATATATAGTCAAACACAGCTCTATTCATACTTAAAAAACGTTTCATAATCTCTGATGCAAATTAACCAGATCCATATATCAAAGAATATAACATTGCAAGTGTTCCTCTTCTCTGAACTTACAAAAGTAATAACACATTTTTATTGTCACTTGTTAAATTGAAACGTGTCACTTATGTGTCAGGCGTAACGTTTGACACAGTTGAGAAGTTTCCAATGGTTCGTGTTCGACAGGCATAAGAATTTGGGCAAAAATGTGTCAAGGGGGATTGAACGTGTATATTTTACCTCATAATTTTACGGTTCTTCAGGTACTAAAATTTAATGTAGTTTTATTTGGTTTTATTTTAATTTTTCAGTGGTATTGTTTGCTATATCCTCTGGGATCATAAAATAAATTATATGTTAGATAAAACTAATGTGAAAATTTGTGATTGTTGTGATTAAAATTGTGTGAAAATGTTTAATATTTGAAGAACATTGCCTACTTTGCGTTTGTTATTCAAAAATAACAAGTTATTATCCTGTCCGTAAATTAAATATCAGCCTAATGCGTTCCGATACACAAAGTTAGCAAATTAGTGAAGCTATTATAATTTTAAGGCAATATTGCATATCATTAGAAATAAGATAGACCAAAGGTTTTTTTTAAGAATTTTAACCCATTGGTTCTCGCGAGGGACGCGCGTCCTATTATAACAATGACTGAAATATAAAATTAAGTACTTTATCTCTTTTAGTTTTTTTTTTAATTGTAATTCAGAGTTGACTTATAACTTTATTTTTACTTCTTGATTGTGGCTCAATAAAAAAAAACTAGATGTTTCTTGGCAGTAATTTAGATTTTTATAGAACCATTCACCATTAAAAAGAAAAAAAAAATATAATTCCGATTATTTATTTCTTTTGATTTAGTGAATTTGACATTTATTTATTTATTTATTTATTGTGGGAAGACCAACAGCTATTTAATACAAAACATAAAACATTAATATTTCTCAGGAAGCCAATAACAGGTCTTCACGTATAGGTACTAATATAACAACTAAATCTGTGATCATCAGTTACACAACACACTCTTTGCATGATATGGAAGTGAATATAATATATTTGTTCAGATACATACCCGCCAAATAATTCTAAAACAATTCACAAGTTAAACATTAATTGAAAAAATCATTGCTTAGTATTCGCCTCGCCGATGTAACGCTTGTGCAGAAAAGATCTAAATCGTGTTGTCTAGCAAAAATATTGAAGTTGTTGCTTGCTCTCCACATAAAAGAATTTTGTCTATAATTAGAATGGACAACCGGGGCATTAAGTAATGGATAGTTCCGATACGATCTAGAAGGAGTATTTAATTTTATCTTACAAAGTAATTCGGAACAATCTACTACATTTGATGCTATTTTCAATAAGTACGAGATATCCGCTATTTCTCGCCGCTTAACAAGGGGAAGAAGATGAATTTTTTTACTAACGTTTAAATAATTACAGGACTTGTATGGAATTTTTAAACGAAAACACAAATGCTTGATAAACTTCATTTGGACTCGCTCAAGTCGCACCACGTACTTCTCATAACGGGGATTCCAAATTTGAGAGGCATATTCTAATATAGATCGGACAATGGTACAATACAAAATTTTAAATGTTTTGGCATTCTTAAAGCTAGCAGAGACGCGCATTATAAATCCTAATGCTCTAGAAGCCCTAGCCACTATATCACCAATATGCCTGTCAAACAGGAGCTTCGTATCGTGAGTCACTCCTAAATCACGGACAGCAGTGCTTGTCTGAAGAGTCTGGTTTTTCAAGGTATAGTTAGAAGACAAAATATTTTTTTACGTGTATATGTCACTACAGAGCATTTCGATGGATTGAGATCGAGTTTGTTGATAAAACAATAATGATCCAATCGTGTTAAGTCTGCTTGAAGAGATTGGACATTTGCGAGTGAATTTACAGTGGTGAATATCTTCATATCATCTGTAGATAACAAGTTTTTTTTTTTTTTTTTTTTTTTATTATTATTTTGTATTTTCATACTGTAATATTATATAATATTAATATCAATTTACTAACCATGTTTCTGGCAAATAAATTATCTTTATCTTTAATCATAAGTCTGACATTTGGGATTTTTCAGAAATTAACATAAAAAATCCTTCGGGATGGGGCTAAGAATTTATTTTTCTTTCAGAAATATTAATCGATTAATTTTATTTGTTTTGCATAATATCATCACTTCTCTAAATAGTAAAAAAATAAAGCTGATATTTCTATGTCTGCTTATGCGCTTAGTGATTTAAAAATACATTTAAGATTTTAATGCTGTTTTTACCATAAAATACTAATTAACATAGAAAATAGTCACCACCGTTCTCTACCTACTATAATTAGGTAAAAAAACAATAAAATCATGCATTAACAAGTATCAAATGGGATTTTACCAATTATGTCTTTCATATTTAATTTTAGATTAATTCAATATTAAAAACAAACATCATAACACAGTATATCCAAATACAGTATCAAATAACAAAATTAGCATAGAACTATGTTAATTTTTAATTTATACAACATACGGCGCCAGAACGAAAAGTTTTAACATTAAAAACGCGTTAGTGATGGCTTATTGAGTAGTTAAGTGTCAGGAAATATATAAATTATATACCGTAGTATTAATTAAGGACTTGTCAACTTAACAGCTATTTTTAACCAAAAATTTTAAATTATAATAGGTAAAATTGATCGTAAAAATAACTTTTTTAATAATAAAAATAATTGGATTAAAAGACGTAATAATAGTTTGTAATCCAATATTTAGAATATTTATTTGGAATTGAAAATTACTTTATTATTTAATTATGTCTTGTCTAAGATATTGGTGGGAGCATTTCGAAATCAGAATAAAGGACATTAGTGTCAAAGTCAAAACTGAAGCCACTTTGAAAGTGAAAGATTCTGAGAAGTGTAATGTGTTTATAATTACCAATTTTTATTAAATGCAGAATTTAATTAAATCTTATAAGTAATTTAAAAATTGCAGACAACCAATGTCATGAATAAATGTAAAGTTTTAAAGAGTTCAAAGTATTTATCACAAATGTAAGAACAACCTTATACACAAACGAAATGTTTTATTCAGTTTGTAACCCCAAAAAGGCACTTATGAAAGTCAAAACCGACCACCGGGAGGGAAAACTATATTTATCTGAAAAGAACAGGTAAAAAAAGGGACGGGTGTGATTTATACAATTTTGAAGCCTTTCTGATGTTACCGCTCCCTAGTTTTATCAGTGTCTTAAATATTTTGAAAAATAATACTACTAAGAATAATACTATCGTGATAATAATCTTAAATTCAAATATTAGTTTCAAGTGTCATAAAATTAAAAATATAAAATGCTTAATTATGAACAAAAACATTTTTAATTGCATTGACGAAGTGTAATATAGAATATTTATCATAACTTTATGTTTTACAAGTGAAATATGATATCGATGGATGTCTAGTTTAATATTGCTTATTAAAATTTAATGTATTCAAATATTAATTTCTAATTAATTATTTTATGTTAAGATCTCCGCACACTGCAGCCGTGTATGAATTAAACTTATGGGTACTTTTCTAGCATGTGCTGTGTTAGAAAAGTTGAACTATTGCTATTCCTTTTTCATCTGTGGAATTCTTTGTGTCTCATTTTGTTATCGCCCAAAATGCATTTTTTTACGACTCATTTATTTTCTTATTAATTTCATACTGAGCCGCTATTGTGCTTATTCTCGTGCAACTGGCTTTTTGACACAAAAATGGTTTAGTACCCAATAGCGTCCATTAGCATGTTCAAATATGAAAAAGCTAATTATTTTTAAATTATAAACCTATACAATATAAACCTTTACAATAAAAAAATCTGCGCAAGTTTTAATTTTTTTCATCCACACGTTTCACAAAATAGGACTTTACAGTCATGAAGTGCTCCAATTTAGTGTGCGCTTACCTTAGTCTTTTCACTGAACAACGTTTGTTTAGTCGAGAAAAAATACGAAACCGGCACATTCCCATCAAGATCGACTCTCTAGGGAACCGATGCTATTATACGAAGGTGTGAGGGAGACGGCGAATATTAATTTATTAAAATGAAGGCTGCTTTATGCGATAATCGACTCGGAATACTGCTACTGTTGATCATTCGGTTATCTATTCGAATATGTGAGTGAAAGGTGAAATGTTTGTTTTTTAAAGTAGCTGGGAGTAATATTTGACAGGTGTAGACAAGATATAGTCTCTTGGGCCAACCTGGTTAACCTGGGTTATCATAACTCTAAGTAATTAAGGGAGTTATTAAGGTCGCAAGTGGGCTTTAATTACTATTTACTTTTACTAATCCTATAGTAGGTATGTTAGGACACTAATTATCTTAACATACCTACTATATGCCGATTCTAATCCAAGGCTCTACACCGAGAATTAATACTTAATAAAGTATCAAGATTGGTAGTGTTAATCGAAAATAAATCTAATTATCATAGATTCAGGATCATAATTCAATTGTTACTTTTTTACCCTTAACTGCAATGATATTATAATAAAAAGAGGCTTAACTGTGTATAATATGATCCTGAGCATAGAATTTATAAATGCAGATGCCTCTCCCAATTCAGCGTGACAATTATGTATCCTCGCGTTTTGTAGGTAGGATTGTTTGCATACTGCCAAGAATCAAACAATTGAGGTAGGCAAGTAAAAATGTTAAAAGCCTCAACCAATTGAGGTAGGCAAGTAAAAATAAATGCCTGATAAAAAACATGGCAGCCATTTTGAAATAGTCGTGGTCCAGGACAGGCTGCGGAGCAACCGGTCGCGTATCCGTTTGAAACACCTGCCATGTAGTGTGCATTGAGTTATATTATTTAGATGTTGTGTTGCATTCAAATTTATTTTGTGTTTATTCAAGACACTTTTCCTAGTCAAATCTTTCATAGAAGGCACAAATACTTTTTTTTTACATAATTTACCGATGATCTGACAAATGTATCATTGGCAGTTCCACAACTATACCTAAATGAGTACTATGTTGAGACTATTATGAGATTACTAGCTGTCTGCGGTTTCACCCGCGTTCCCGGGATAAAGTAGTAGGCTATCTGCATGCCAAATTTCATGATGATCCGTTGAGTAGTTGAGGCGAGAAGGCGTAACAAACAAATAAACAAACTCACATTCGCATTTTTATTATTATTTAGGATTTTCATAGATGTAAATTGTTCATGCAAAATTCGCTTTAATCAGATTCTCAATCTAAATATTTTGCTTTCAAAATACGAATTAAATCGATATTTTTGTTTTCAAAAATGAAACAATCTTGATCTGCCTGTGCATGTAAAAACTTACTCAACATTATAGAAAGAAAGTTTTTATGAGAAGTAGCGACGCAAAATAAAATGGATCGGCAGAATTTCTAATAAAATCCGTTATTTCATTGCTATGAAAATATATTATTACTGCATATATTTGTTCACTGAAAATAAGGGACGTGTTTCTATAAATATCACATAAATAAAATATGTGCAAAAATAAATCTTTGTTCTACTCGTTATTTAAAGGCATACATTTTATCGAAGATAATTCATGACTATACAATTGCAAGCCACGTCGTCATATAAAAATAAAATACCTTTTCATTTTCGCCGCTTATGAGACGCATTGGCAGAAAATAAAAAAGAAATATCTTTTACCGAAGACAGTAAAAAAAAAACATTGCAAACCAGTCGGCAAGTACCAAGTACATTACGCG
This sequence comes from Polyploca ridens, assembly GCA_951394255.1. Classification (NCBI taxonomy): domain Eukaryota; kingdom Metazoa; phylum Arthropoda; class Insecta; order Lepidoptera; family Drepanidae; genus Polyploca; species Polyploca ridens. Next base: position 5,339,897 of record OX596269.1, on the reverse strand, counting down.
TGGCATCGACTTTATAAAGACAAAAAGGTCGTATACCACATTTCACTTCCAACCAAAATTGGTGGTTAGTTCCACAACATAAAGCTCAAAATGGCTGTTTAGGAAACTGATTCGCTCGCGTGGCTGTCAACCCGTTCGCTGCAGAGGTGGAAAAGCGTAAGTGTGGTTGAGGTTTTATTCAAATTTGTACTTTGAGGTTGTACGGGGAAAGATGATAATTCTTCAGGGAGTCGGTATAGTTTATTGTCTACAATGTTTTGTGATGTCTAAGGCGGTCGTTTGGCTACCAGTTTTGTTGAAAGTGCGTTACACCTTACGGCTAGACTTGCTCTGAGGTACTATAAAGTGGATGCCGAGTTATGCGAAGGGTTAATAGTAGGAGACATCATCGCGTTGGGAACCGACGCTGATAATGTGAAATAACATTTTATGACTGTGTGGAAATGGCGGAATAATTTTCTTTGCCGCGTTTATTGTTATGCGATGTAACGAACTAATGTTTGGGTTGTATTTTTTATGTTTGCACTTGGTTTATATTGCAATGTAGTTGATGTTTTTTTTCTCTGCTTTGACAGGCTTTACATACAATTGATATCCACGATCAGTCTTATTAACGGAACAACGTTTTACCTTGATAAAAAAAATCCTTCACCTTTCGAATTTTTCACTTATTTGACTCCAAAATTGCGAGTGTAACTCAAAGGACGCAAAGGTAAATAACACCGAATTCCTGTTACCAATTAAATAAACAAAAAGTGCAAATAAGCCGGTTTTGGAGCTGCGTGTTAAAATATATAAATACATCACTGTCTTTGGAGATCCGTCGATTGTGACTGATATTTTTTATATATTTTGGAACGTGTGTCCATATTTTTTAAATCTTAATCGCCATCTGTAATATATTTTTTTGCAATTAAGAAAGAGGTTCTTTGTTTTTGTACAGCTGTAAATTTAATAATTAACTTACTAGTATGATACATCATCTCGCGGAATCACCCCTATACCCGAAGGATCTAATATTTTTTCAAGATAAAAAGTATCCTTTATGTTATTCCAAGTTATGGTCTATTCGTGTGCCAAATTTCATCTCGATTCGTTGAGCCGTTGAGGCGTCAAGAGGTAATAAATAAACACACTCACTTTCTCATTTATTATATTAGAAATATGATCGTTTAAAAGAAAATCTGTCGCCACCTAAATAGGTTGTTCCGACAACTGCACATGTGAGCTAGTTATTTCTAGGCTTTGTGTGCTTACCACCTTCGGCCACACATCACTTACCATGGTGAGATTGAGGTCAAACACAGGCCTATACATAGAAAAAAAAAACAATTAAAAACATAAAATAATTATGAATCCATCTATCGTCCAATCTTTATATTTAGCGGTGAATTTGTCATTTTATATTAGTTCTTACTTTGTCAACTTGTCTACTGTCAAACTAGAACTTTCATTATTTATGGGTAAACAATTATAATCATACGGAATCACTCGGTTGAAAACTGCAGTTAACCTTTCCAACACGACCGTTTCAAAGGCACAAAATTAAAATTAACCTCAACACGAAATACATGTATTTGGTTAACCAGTTTGACGAGATTCGACATTTTTTTTTATTGATAAAAAGAAAGGCGTGAAGTCGACAAACCAGCGTCAAAATGCTGATTATGTTCGTGCATATAATGGTAAATTGATATTTTTATTACTAAGATTATCAAAATAATTATTCTTGTTTCGTGACAGGAAACTGTGTACTGTGCTCGACTTGTGGCGAAAAGGTAGAGGCATTTTTCTAAATTTTTTGTAATGCGATGATATCTTGGTAAAACTCCTTTTCGAGTATAGGTACCGAGCAATCCAATCTCACAACTAGTAAGTGTTTTTGCACTGATAAATAACAGTACCAACCAATTACTGCATCTAACCCCCTTACTCATAAAACGTTATTTAACTAATATACTGTATAAAGGGTCACGTAAATAACGTCACTCTATTGTCATTGTCATATAATGTGTATTAGTTAAATCGCGCATTATGAGTAAGGGGATAATGTTTAATGAATCAGCAAATCAGAGTGCATTGTCAGTAGTCGGAATTGGCGGAATAGATTTTAAACAAAATTAACGTCATTGCGCTTTTTAGGGTTAATTGCAATATGTTTCGAACGGCTTGAAAAACGTTGTAGACAAAAACATTCTGAAGAAACCATTGCACGATTTTAAGGTTCTTTGTGGTATTATTTTTGACATTCTTATAATGATATGTCATACCTATAAGTAATAGATTTTTTCCTCATAATTGGCTACAAGTCGATCCATAAAAAACCATCATAAATAAGCCTCTGTTGGGTGTATCAGGTATAGTTTCGTGGCGTCAGTTTTTAACTTATAACCATGTGTAGTACATACAAAGTAACGTAACATGATGAAAATAACGATGTCTGTGAAAAGTATGTACTCAATATGCGCTATAAGACTGGTTCTAGAAAATCGATTAAGAAACGCTATAATTAACTTAAGTAGATCTACATTGTTCAGTTCGGAAACTGGGAAAATTGCCGGAATAAGATATCTGTAACCATCCTCCATTTTCTCAAAAGAGATGTAATAGCAACTCATTGGTATTCACGATTAGAATATTAATTTTGTCCAGAGGGAAAATATTATGACGGAAATTTTTATAAATTGGTAGGTATTAGATGATTTAATTCCGTGGTTTATTTTTTTCAATCTGCAATGTAGAGAAAATGAGATGTTATTAATTTTCAATTAAAATTCTGGCCGTTTATATTTTACGAATTTTGAATACTATTGAAAATAAATTATTTTAAAATTATAGAACATATGTATAAAGAAAATATATTATAAATCTTTGTTTTCATTTCCAATGATGATGCTAATAAAATATTTTTGTTACTAATGGAATATTTATTACAAAATTATGATGATTTAAAATGAGTTAATATAAATTTTGTAAATCCTCGAATTTAACGGTTCATTTTTAAATGAATTCAGTTAGTTATCAATAAATTGAATAGCAGACAGACGCTTTACCTAATGTGATAAGAAGATGGTATCATTACGTAGGGGATTTTCAATGTATGGTTTTTGGCATACATTGAAAATGAAAAAGGACTCAAAACAAACTCTTAACATTTTTGTTAAGAGTTTGTTTTGAGTCCTTTTTGAAGAACCACATACTTATTTTTTATTGTGTATAGGCCTGTGATTGACCACAATCACACCACTGTAAGTAATGATGTGCCCGAAGATGGTAAACACATAAAGCCTAGAAGGAACTGGCTTTCAAGAGCAGCTGTCGGAACACACCGATAGGTGCTTGGCGACAGATTTTCTACCTTGGCTACCACCCAGCCAGATGGGTACCCTATATACCAGCGTGCTATGGTTTCCTCGCGATGTTTTCCTTCACCGAAAGCTAAAGCTCATTGTAGGATTCGAACCCAGGTCCTTGGTCTCGGTACTCTCGGTATCCACTGAGCTATCATCGCCATATAAAAATATTAAATTTATTATTGTAAAATTACTGGATGTTATGTATGCCACAATTTGTTCTACGTCACTTCCTCCGCGGGCGTCTAGAATAAGAAATTCATAATATATTTAAAAAAAAAGAAAAAATTAATAGCTTGTATCTTGATTGTATAATGTTGTTGAAAAACAAACAATAATTAATTACAATAGAACAGTAACTTTGAACAAAACAAAACAAACGCCCCGAAATTCTACGTACGACAAGTAATTTTAATTAACAAGAGGGGAAATTAGTCATAAGCAAACATAATATTGCGAAAACGTTCGTGAGACCGTTGTTCAAATGTTGAAGTGAAATAAGTGTAAAATTATAAATTTTACTTTATGACACATATAATAAATCTCGTTTTTATCTAACGACTAGCTTTATAGCCCGCGACTTCGTCCGCGTAGATTATTTCTTTTTTCTAGATATGAATCATTGTAACAATATAGAGCTTTGTTCATGGCTATTGTCCGCCACTACGTGTGATATTGACAAAAGTTCAGGTAGATTAAGAGCTCATATGCGAGGATGCCACATAAAACTGAAACAGTCATGCCGCAAATCAACTCTTGCAAATTTCAGAGTTTTTCCCTGTGACTACAAACCTTAATTAGGAACTGTTATCTTTTAAATTCAAACGGGAGGTGATTTGGGATCAATGGTATACGCGGTAAGAAGACTGTTTCTCCTCTGGCAGAACCAGTAAATATTTTGGCCTCAATAACATTGCGGCGGAGAGCTGTTACTTGTAGTCTAGTTCCACAGCACAATTTTGGAGGCCTTATCTCTCTTTCCCTCATGTCTGAGGATCGTGGTCAACATCGGGTTTGCTTCTAGAGCGAATGATCTGCCTTCACTGGTTTCTGTAAAACTTGCAGGACGATGAGTCTTTTACTTGATCGGTTTACTTGACCATCTTGTTGGTGAACGACCACATAGTCGTTTTCCTTCCGTGTTCCCAACTATGATCAGATTTCCAAACTTTCATCGCCTTTGCGCACCATGTGGCCAAAATACGAAAAAATACGTTGGTGGCATATGGTGGACAATCGTGTTTTAATTTGGAGCTGCGATAGGATTGATGCATTGTTGCGTTTAGCGGTCCAAGGTATTTCCAACATCCGTCTCCAGCACCACATCTCGAATGCATCAATCCTTTTTCTTTCTCGGGCCAGTATAGTCAACGCTTCCACTCCATACATGAAAATGAGGAATACCAATGCTCGTATTAACCGGATATTTGTTTAAATACCGATTCCTCTCTTTTTCCTGATGTTGTTTAGGCGAGTCATTTCAATACGCCAATACCATAAGCCGAAATAATAAATTTTGAAATTTTCACTCCGAAAATAAAGAACTTCATATACTAAATTTAATCCCCCTTTTCACTCCTTAAGGGTTCAAATTCCAACAACACCGATATTCGTTGCGTTAGTTTATAACCATAAGCTTAAATAATAAATTTAGTGTACTTCCATACATAAATTCATCCCCCTTTTTACCCTTTCGGGATCGGAATTATCAAAAACGTTGAGGCACATATAAATTAATTTTAACTTCGAAACTGATGGACTTTCATATAAACTTGCATCCCCTATTTTACCCTGTTTGGGGTGGAGTTTCCAAAAATCCTTCCTTAGTGGATGCCTACACCATATAATAATACATTTAGTGAAGTTTACTTTGAAATTGAAGGACTTGCACAACTTCATCCCCCTTTTCCTCCCTTCAGTGGTGGAATTATTACAAACGCTGAGATAACTATATATTAATTTTCAAGCGTCAGCCTAAACACAAAATTTGAAGATCCTAACTTCAAAACTGACGGACTTGCATACAAACTTTCATCCCTTATTTTACACCCTTAGGGGTGGAATGTCCAAAAATCCTTCCTTAGTGGATGTCTACACCGTATAATAATACATTTAGTGAATGTTACTTTGAAATTGAAGGACTTGAATACACAATTTCATCCCCCTTTTCCTCCCTTCGGTGGTGGAATTATTACAAACGCTGAGATAACTATATATTAATTTTCAATCGTCAGCCTAAACACAGAATTTGAAGATCCTAACTTCAAAACTGACGGACGTGCATACAAACTTTCATCCCTTAGTTTACCCTGTTAGGGGTGGAATTTCCAAAAATTCTTCCATAGTGGATGCCTACACCGTATAATAGTACATTCAGTGAAGTTTACTTTGAAATTGAAGGACTTGTATACACAACTTCATCCCCCTTTTCCTCCTTTCGGTGGTGGAATTACCACAAACGCTGAGATAACTATATATTAATTTTCAATCGTCAGTCTAAACACAAAATTTGAAGATCCTAACTTAAAAACTGACGGACTTGCATACAAACTGTCATCCCCTATTTTACCCTCTTAGGGGTGGAATTTCCAAAAATCCTTCCTTAGTGGATGTCTACACCGTATAATAATACATTTAGTGAAGTTTACTTTGAAATTGAAGGACTTGCAATACACAACTTCATCCCCCTTTTCCTCCTTTCGGTGGTGGAATTACCACAAACGCTGAGATAACTATATATTAATTTTCAATCGTCAGCCTAAACACAAAATTTGAAGATCGTAACTTCAAAACTGACGAACTTGCATACAAACTTTCATCCCTTATTTTAACCCCTTAGGGGTGGAATTTCCAAAAATCCTTCCTTAGTGGATGTCTACACCATATAATAATACATTTAGAGAAGTTTACTTTGAAATTGAAGGACTTGCATACCCAACTTCATCCCCCTTTTCCTCCCTTCCGTGGTGGAATTATCACAAACGCTGAGATAACTACACATTAATTTTCAATCGTCAGCCTAAACACAAAATTTGAAGATCCTAACTTTAAAACTGACGGACTTGCATACAAACTGTCATCCCCTATTTTACCCTCTTAGGGGTGGAATTTCCAAAAATCCTTCCTTAGTGGATGCCTCCACTGTATAAGGTATCTTTGTGCAAAATTTCAAATCTCTAGGTCCAGCGGTTTGGGCTGTGGGCTGATATATCAACAATCAGTTTATCATTTTATATATTAAGATAATAAAATGTTATGACTTGTATAAATAAAGACATAAATAAAATAATCGTACGTGGGTACAAATTATAGTCGCATAAAATCGTATGTTAAACAAAGAGCAAAAAAGATTTTTTAAACTTTTGTACATAATTTTTTTATTTAATACAATCAGGCCATACGTATAACTGAACGGAAACGCATTATTATGAAATATTTTGCATAAATACTCGCTTTATGAAACGGGCATTAAAACTACCGCGGCGTAAAACTAGTTTTAAATAAAACACAGAATTTTAAAGTCAAATAAGTTTTTTTTACAATTTTATGACGAGTGATTGCGGGTGCCGTAAGGGCTCGAGTGATATGGTTTAATCTCACTTTCAATTACAACATACACACCAAAAATAACGGTAAAATAAAATTCAATAGGATGCTCTCTTTTCAAAACCCATCCCGCAATTTATACAACTTTATATTTACGTCCCATAAAATCTTATGTCGCGCAATATTGGCCTTTATAGCATCGAATAAAGATACACCGAGCGATAAACTCGATTTACCGTACCGCAAAAACTATATCGTAAATTATGTTTTATACATTTTTTATGGATTTACTTGTATTATACCCAAAATGGTGGGTAGGAAGTATAAATCACTTTTTATGGTAATAAATGTCAAAGTTTTTACTTTAAAACTATGTTTGAGTTTCATTTTGGCTGCAGAATACGGCTATGTTAAAGACAATTCATTCAGGTTTAATTGAATATTTGATTTGACTGATTCTAATTGAAATACACTTATTTATCTTTATTTATAATAAACACAAAATTAATATAATTTTTTATAGTTCAAAACGCAAGTTTCAGTTTACGGCAAAAAATACCCTACTCTTTAAGATATGTTCTTACCGATTGACGAGTTGCTTAAACTCCTTGGCATAATCTTGATTACGAAAAAACTAATGTGGTAAGTAATTCTAGGTCAAAGGCAAAACCCGCATAAAAACTCTTTATATAGTAAAAATATGTCTTTTTGTTTCTTCTTATTTCTGCTCTATAACATGTTTATGCAGCGGTACTTTCGAAATATGAATTTTAACGATATACATGTTTAAAATGTGTAAGAAAATTTTGGTGAAAGCATCAATATCAATGAATAAGTGTATGAGAAGTACTACGAAAATATACAGAGACCTGTATAAACAACTTTGTTTTATACCATTTAAAGTTGATTTTTATTGTTACATTTTTGGCAGCACATTACGTGGGAGATATTTATCGAGACAATATATCCCATGTGATGGGTTAATCATTATCATATTTTTATTGGCAATAAATTGGTAATTTATGAGTAGAGTGGTATTTAACTATAATTGCGAATGTAATTAAATAATTTGCATAAAATATTAGTCGTATAAATATAGGTAAGAAAAAATATATTTGGTTTTTTTTTGTACTTTCACCATAAATATTTTTGCTAACCAGTTCTCTTTCAGTCACATTATTATTTAGCAAGATAAAATTGTGTGGACCAAAACTATTCAAAGAAAAATAAACTCTGATAAATAACAATAAAGTCCACCGCATTGACCTCAATAAACGTCGCGTAAATCTATTACTTTCCCATAAACGGCAATGTAGCATACAACTTCTCTCCACCTACTTTCCTTAATATTTACTAGACTCGTTAAGATATTCATTATCAAGTACGTGTCCAATAATTCTGCCATATTAGAGGTTTCTTAACCACGAAATGTTTTTTTCATTATCGCATTTTGATTATGTGATTTGATGATAAAAGGTATTGGTTCCGTAGGTATAAAGCTTTTTATTACTTGATAGGGCTTATATTTTTTACAAGCTTTCCGCCACGCGGTTAGGCTATAAAAAGAACCAATGTATACGAACTTTTGAGTTAATTTTTTTAATGGAGGGTTAGTTATGTTTTGAGAAGAGCTTTTACTACGTGTCTAGTAAAAGCTCTTCTCAAAACATAATTACCCCTTTTGCCCCGTCAGGAGCCGATTTTCAAGAATCCCAAAAAAACATTTCTTTATTTTTTGTCCAATATATATGTTTTATTATAAAAATGTTTAATGTTGCTTATGCAATAAGCAACATTTAGTTTATTCTATCATGTGCAATTAAGTAGTTATTAATAAATTTGTGTTTTTGTCTTCACCTTTGCTGGAAGGAATAGTTGTTGTTAGTTGCCATTTATAGTTAGTTTTTTTTTTATTTAGGTAAACCAACAGTGCCACAATGACCATGTTAACTTAATTATAGGTATAAAATTAAGTAGTTATGCCTATAATATAGTTTCTTTTATTGTGAATTAAAATCAAATTAATAGGATTTTACATCATGCTATTGTAAAAAAAAAGACTTTTACAAAATATAATCTTATTTCTCGAAACTTTTTTACAGTACTACAAAATATATTATATTGTTTCGTAACAAACATTTTATGCAATATTTAAATGAAACGGTTTAACTAGCATCCCACTGAACCCTAAAATAGTTAAAGCAATAGGGTTGTGTGGGCGAACGAGATGTTTTCTCTCGCCGTGTAACGGGGCCGTCGTTCCGCAATGGTGTCATCGCATGAATACCATATACCATGTCTGTATTGAAAAACATACCATACAATTCTAGCATTCGTTATTTTTTACGTTAGTTAGAGCTTCTAATAACTTGGGTATATTCCACCTCATTGACAAAGAAGCATTTGACAAAAAATATCAAAGAAAAAAAAAATACGATACACATTGCGTGGGATTCCGAATCCGGGTGTAGAATATTAATACCAAATTAATATCTCAGAATAGCAGCTTAAAAAATAAACAGCATATAAAATTGTAATTTTGCAGACGTTAGAATCAATTATCGTAATTATTAAAAGTAAAACCTTAAATTCTATTTATAACCATATCCGTTTTACGATTAAACAAAATATTACGATCCCATTAGAATACAATATTAGCAAAACAATTTGTGATCTTATTTTAGAGTTATAAGACTGAAAATGGTATGCTACAGAGTAATAAAATTATAAGAGCGATAAGGCAGGCCTCAAGTTGCAACTATGAAGTAATTTAAGTACCGATAAGATGTGAAATATTAACTTAAAAGGTTTTACAGCAAGCTCCAATGGAAACAATTGCTATTTAGTTACGTTATAAGTTTCTTGGGTAATCATTGATTTATGTTTAAAAGAGCCTTCTGTAGATTACACTTTCAAGCTGAAAGATATGGTGTTGATAAAAATAGAGCATTAAAAAGCGTAGTTTTTATCCTAGTAATAACAATAATGTTGCCAATACCTTGCCATAGACGTCTTTGTAATAAAATGGTCACAATTTCAACACAATGCAAAATCACAACAAACATTTTAAATCTAGGCATACATCGAAATAATGGACCACAAAGACGAAATTGCCTAGTTCCTCGGCCGTCTCCCCCTTAGCTAAACAATTTGCAAACAATTTTGTATCCTATTTGAAGGTGATATGAGAATTATTAAAAAAATAGTAAAGCCTTATCATTAAAATTTCAAAACAAGCAATGATTTTATAAGAAAAACTATTCTTGAACAGGAAACGTTGATTAAGCGTAGAAATTTTACACTTTGAAAACTGAATGGATGCGCCAGAAATTTATAAAAACAACGTCTTAATAAAAAAAAAATTGGACGGGCGTAACTGATCCCGAATCAACTAAAAGCAACCTTTGTAAGGACTTTGGGTAAGGCGTTTGCATTACCACACATTCTCGTTTAGTTTTCACTCGATTAAAATGCATAAAAACTGTTATGTTCATAAAGTCGCATTTCACCATTATTTTATTCTACTCCCTTTTGGGCTCATGCTCACAGAAACAAAACCTAAATATTGATATTTCATGAATTTCTTACCTAGCATTTTTCATCTATGGTATAATAATTGGTACCTATAATGTTGATTGAATATAACATAGAACAGTATGGTGCCGAAGTTGGTAAGCATCGAAAGGTTAAAAGAGATTTGGCTCTCAAGTGCAGTGTTGGCATCTAGTGACAAATATAGATAACATCAAGTTATTAGTCGCAGGAATGACGGATGTATCGCCGTAAGACAGAAAAAGAGAAAAAGGGAAGTTCATACACTCTGTATTGCGGCAGGATTATAAATCATAGAAGATCACAGGAAATATTACGATGATACAAAACGGATATATTTACGATAATAATCATGATGATAATTTACAATGATTTACAATAACTGTACTTCTCAACAAAACTATATTTCAACACTTACGAACTCTACTTAGGGAATAGAGGGAGAATTTGCTACTTGCAAATTTGATTAGCCAAAACATAAGCAACTATGAAAGTAGTTTTAATTTATTAAAGTGTCAAAGTTTATCACAGAAATTTCCCTTTACATTGCGAATATAAGCACAACCACAATTTAAAAGCAAGTTTTAAAACAACTCGAAAGTGAGAGTGAAAAATAATCGAAATCAAATCTATATGACCAATAGTTACACTGCACCATTAAAAACTTCCATCCAACGAGTTTTTGTCCTGCCTGAACATAATTGACCAACAGGTGCGGCTACTGTTGTTTATTTTTGAACACCCAAGGGCAAGACAGGTTTCCAAAACCCAACATTAAAATAATCAGGGTTTAAAGATGTACTGCCTTGAGAGTTGAGCTTGTAGCTAAAGAAAACAAGATGTTTTTAAAGATCCCATTGAGAATCCTCTTTAGGAGATCTGTGGTTTTCTTACAATACTACCTTACTGTCTTTATTATTCTTAGCCCGTATCTTCTCACTGTATTCTCAGAGCTTTATTATATGTATATTATTTTCCTTCTTAATTGCGTCTGTTATATGCACTTATGATAGCCGATTTGGTTATTTCAACAACAATATTAAAATAGCTTTCAAATTCTCTACTATCATTTAAAACTGGAATACAAAACTTCTCGTTTTACCCATCTAGAGGGTCACAATCGATCCACATGTTGTGGTTATAGTACAGATTGGTAACATATTCACATGATTCTAAGTACAGGTTTCCTCGCAAAATTTTCCTTAACCCTATATTCATTGGAATTCTAAACAAGAGGTCGGTGGGTCGAATTCACACCCTCATGTATCGGAATAAATTGTCCTATATCATATATCGCTTGTAGTTGCACCATAATCTTATATCGACTGCTGAATATGAATTCGTCTTAAGTCTAAGCTTGTCCGCTAACATGGATAATACCTTAATTCGCATTTAACATACAGATTTAGAGCGTATAATCTAACAAACATATAAGCACTCTTTATAATTATTCATAATAAAGTTATGAAACATTGAATAGTTTTTTTTTTATACCACTGCAAACAAGCATACGGCCCGCCTAATGGTATGCAGTTACCGTAGCCTACGGACGCTTGCAACACCAGGAGTATCACTCGTGCGTTGCCGAACCGAAAATTCCCTATAACTCCGATTTAGTTATAAAGCGACTAAAAATAAATCTTTGAGTTAATATAAGACGTACAATTTTGCCAACCTACACTTTTCTTTAAAAATGTTTGAAGAAAAAAACATTACTAAGCTTAACACTATACTTAAGCCTTTTACTTAGAACTAAGTAAAATAAGGTAATATTTAACCGTAATCCAGTTCTTCAGGTGATGTATGGTGTGACGTAAGAATTCGTGGTATTTTCGTGTACAAGTAGGTGTAGTTGTCTCGTGTACGTCAGGCATTATAATTTATTAGCACTGGTAACAATATAGTGGTTTACTTGGAATATTACTGCCAGTATTATTTTTGTTGAACCGTATTGTAGTTGGTATTAACATGTTTAATAGATGGGTTGGCGTGAAGGTTAGATACCTATCTGCCAGGGCGTAGGTTCACATACAGGGCACACATTTTTGTGCATGAACGTGTCTGTTTGTGTTGAATCTGGTTGAGTGTGACTGACTGACAAGGGATAAATAATGCACAGTCTAAGCCGGTGGATTTGAAATTTGGATTTCAAAATTCATCAATTTTGATACGGAGTCACGAACTCTGACGTTAATGACGTCAAATGCCGTGACGAAGGTCGTACGTTCGATTCTCACAATGAACTTGAGCTTTCAGTGAAGGCAAATGTCGTAAGGAAACCATAGAAAGGGGTTAATTTGTAGAACCTGCTGGCTTAGATACCTCTTTGTTATATTATTTAGTGGTTTAAATATAGAAATAAAATATTAAAACTTAATACAACGTAAGATAAAGAGCTAAAGATGATTAATATTTGTGCGTATAAATACAATTCAAATTTAAATATAGATTAGCAATTAAAATTGACTTACAGTGATAATCAATTGAAATTGATTCATCCCTATCTTTTATCACAATTTCACAATGTTCTAGGTCGACAAAGACATCATTATTTTGAAAGAGCTAACAACATTTAAACTAAAGTAAATATTATAATAAGCTAAATAGCGCGTGATACAACCTACTTATAACTCTATTTCATTATAACCTTATTAATAATGTGACGTCACAACGCGTGACAGTTCACGGAATCAGGTGTTGAACTATAGTTGTATCGTGTACCAGGGGGCGTTATAATTTATTAGTGGTAATGTGATAGCTCCGTACAATTTTGTACGTCCCTTTTTATAAGATTATTAATGATACTTTTCCGTTCCTCTGATACTTTGTCCTTTACTTATGTATGATGTACGTTAATAACTTAATTTATCTTTATTATTAGTAATGGTATTAATTTATCCTGATACAGATATAGGTATAAGATAAAGAAATAATGTTTTGGATATTCTTGTTGGGTACTATTGCAGCAAACGACGAATAGATGTTTTTTTGGATAATGCTTTGATTTTACTTAGCTAAAAGTAAAATAGAGTACGGGAATAAAAGAAACAGGAGATTTTTATCTGACTGGATTTTTGTCTCCTCAATAATCTTAATTAAGAATATCAGTTTCTTTTTTTACAAAAATGTTATAATCAGTTTTTCTTCCACTTACTAGGTATTTTATATGAAATCTAATTATTTTGAGATTAGGTGCTTCAAAAGAACCAATAATTTAGACACCTCTTTTTGCTGTATTTTATAAACGTTCATTTATCGGATTAACTAAGTAGATAATTGGGTACCGTTGAATTATCTAAAAAACACTTTACCTGTCCAGACTCTGTCATTCAACCGTGCATGTGGGTGTTGGATTCTCTGATTGATTTGAGTGGTTCTGTATAAAACTCGAGAAACAGCATTTATTTTTCCTATACATAAAACTAAGATTTTATCCTTCGCCTGACCTGAATTTTATTCATTATTTTGTTATAAGGACGCGCGTCCCAACTGCGAGTAAGTAACATTGTCCTATTTATTATCGTTATAAATATCCACTGTGGATTCTGTGGAGGTCTCAATATATTTCTACAAAAAACATATCTTGCGTTTCCCAAAACATCTTTCATCTATCCATCTATCTAACTGACTGATCTATCAAGTCACAGCTCAAACCACGAAGACTAGAAACTTGAAATGATGCAGTCAGGTTTCTTATAACGTAGACATCCAATATTGAAGGCATTTCCGTAATTCCATCCCTAATAAAATTAGGGGAAAGTTACACACAATAAAATACGTACAAAATTATAGCAAAAAATATAAGTGCCCCATGACACGTTCCAACGTAACAATACACAAATTTACAACGACGTCACAAATTGCGCTCGCCAAAAGATAATTTCCTTACACGAGTGGCAAAGTTTATACAAAATCACCCAAATGTTGTGCTTATGTTAATTACAGCTATGAGGAGTAATTTTATGTTTAACATCTTTTGTTATTCGCGTAACAAATAATAATATGTTGGTTATTCGGAAAATTTTGGTAAATATATTAAACAATTTAATCTTTCTGGATACATTTTGAAAGGAAAATGATTTCATTGTTCTAATACTTATTATTGACAGGCCAGTTGGCTCAGTTAGTTAACATTCCACCTATCGCGCCGGAGGTCGTGGGTTCGATTCCCGCACAGGAAATTCATTTGTGTGCATGAACATGTCTGTATGTCCTGAGTCTGGGTGTAATTATGTATATTAAGTATGTATTTAAAAACATTGTTTATCTACATTGTTTATTTGTTTATCTACCATGGACTTGGATAACTGCAGGTAATTCCTGTATTACCTACCTATTAATATTATAATGGCAGAAGGAATTAGAATGAAAATGAATCTCTTTACCCCGGGATAAATTTGATAACATGAAAACCGCGGGACTTTAATAATATTATTTAGAAGATTTATTATTTTTGTTGGATTATCATCGCCAATTGATACCTATTACAATGAAATAAGGTACAAGTTGGTCCTGGCATAATACATGGATAATTTTAATCCCTACTATTTGTAAATATTTGGAAAATCTGAAAGAAAATTTCAAACCAGTTATTTTTTGTTCCTTTCTGCCATTAAATATACCTAATTTCATGACATATACCTACTTATTTAATTTTATTGTATATTTTAGTTTACTTTATCATAAAGGTCACTTCAATATTTGCTGTTAATGTAATTCAATCCATTTGGCATTCAAAACGTATCTTGCTTACCTGTATTATTTATTTTACAGCGGTAATACAGTTTAAGGCAATTCAGGTTCTAATGTTACTGCAACAAAGGGTAATTTCCTATAAAAATAATTACACGTAAAGGTTGTTGTACACAAACATTTCGGAATACCACGCCAATACCGCAATACCCAAAGGCTTTACGCACGGAAACAGTACGCACGACAAAAAAAAAGTACTAACCTTTACAGCCAGAATCACGAAACAAAACGTTCATTACTCAATCCTCGCATGCCGGTAATCGATCACTTTAGAAAAATAAAACCCGAACTGTTAAACACACAGTAATAATATTCACTGAGTAAAAATTCGATGTATGAACGTTTTACCTGTCCATTAGTTTTTCACTGTTTATTTCACAATCTCATATAAAACAAATCCAAGTGCACATTAAAAGAACACGTTAGGCCTTTTCAAATTTCGAATTATCGACGTTCGATATTCAAAATTCGTAATGCCGCGAAAGACCGCGTGGTGCGAAGAGACGCACAGTGACGTGGTTCGCGTCCAGCTACTGACTGAGGGTATATTGTAAGCTCTGCTCGCCCCGGCCAAGCTGAGTGGCAAAGAGCATGGGCCGGCTCAGATGTAACATCCCATGATTTCTACCTAATCTTACAGGCATGGGCAAATATGTCATATGGTAAGATAATTTAAAAAAAATTGGCAGATCGAAGACTAATAGAAATAATAATAAGTCTGTTACTATTTTTTTGATGCATTTAGATAAATCTAAAAATGTGCTTACATTATAACTAATTATAAGTTATCTACACAATTATTGTGACGAAATTTAAGTTCTAGTGATAATTCGAAGTATAAATTATATTGTTAAATTACTAAAAAAAAATATTGAAAATAAAATAATTAAATTCATGATAACAATATAGATGTTATTTTTGAAGTAGCTGATAAAGCTAATGGTTAATGAGGGGAATATAATAAAAAGAAATCAAACTATTGAAAAAGGTAATAAAACAGAAAGTCTATAATATCACTCTGTACATTTCAACTGCTCTATCTGAAATTTTCACGTCAACGTAATCTTTGACTCGACAACGACCTTAATCTGAAATCCCTTTTCAACTCCTCGTGCCTCTCATTATTGATCTCTTTCACTCCTCACTACCGGTGCAATAATACTCCTCTCCCGCTCTATCAAAGGAAAGCTCTATACCGCTATCCCGTTCTCGCATCACTGCAGAGCCTCAAAAACGAGGTAGAACCGCCGTACTATCAACGTGTGCGTTCGGAATAAGAAATTTTTCCCTTACACTGACCACAGTTTGATTAAACTGGCTCACTAGATTTTAGACCACTGCTGAATTTTCATGAAATTTGCTGGTATTAAATTAGTCTATGTAATATTTTGTAGGAATTAAATATAAAGTGTGAACGACTGGATGACTAATTTTAAAAAGAAAAGCAAATGATAGATACGATGCCTTGTTATTTTTTGTGGGCAATCAGTTTAGTATGCTAGATAGGGAGTTGGACTCTAAAGTTGAATAAAACATTGGAAACAGACTGGGACAATATTTTCAATTGGATCGAGCTGTGTACTGAAACCATTATTGTACCAATACGGCTTGGGAGAATAGTTTCAGCAAACTGGAGTTTTGCTTCGTTTTGCTTAGGTACAATATCTTTGTTTTTAAATGTATTTTTTAGTTGTTTGTATTCTTGTATTCTCTTGTTTATCGCAGTTTAAGTTATTTCTTGGAAAGCAGTTACAATCAACTTTTGCGCTAATAGTATGCAATTCACTTACTTCGCTCTTCTTGGAATAGTTTTATTTTTGCTTTGTTTTAATTTATAGCCAAGCTACTTTCAGTTTTTATCTTCTAATTAATAAACATTATTACAGTAGTACCCAACTGATATGGCTTACCGATGTACCTGCGCAGAAGATACATTTTCAAAGTTCGGGAAAGCGCTATTGGTCGGCAGCTGCCGCCATGTTAGCGCGCGCCGTGCGGAGGGGCGTGACTTGCGAGTGAGACGGAACTAACAGCTGCGGTGTATTATGAACCTTATAATGATCTAAGGTTGATTGTAAGTTTTAAGCATTCTTTCGTTAATCTTCAAGGCCATACTTTCTTTTCTGTGCGAACGAAGATTCACGACGAGCCTTATCAGTTGGTTGGGTACTACTGTACTACTTGTTTTTTTTTATATATTTATCTATTGCTGGTTCCTGCTAATATAATAAATGTGAAAGTGTATTGTTACTATTTGACGCGTCAACGGTACTAAACGTAATGCAAGGCACGCGGATTATATTAGTCTGGAATAATAAATACTATACATTTTATCCAGGGACAGCATTAGATCCCTTGAGAATACGGCTTAAAACTACTGGACGAAAACTACTTAAAAGTAAAACGTACTGGCCGCCTCCTTCTAATATAAACAATTTTAAATTAAGAAAATAAATGCCGACAATTTTAGTTATGTACTTTTCGTATTTAATTTGTATATTCGCGCTCGTTCCAAATTCAAAATGTATTTTCTCACTCAGTGCTGGGAAACGCGTTTTCACTGTAGTTTGTAAACTCCTTCTTTTACAGATTAAATAAAAAAAAAATTACCTACTATCTTACGTACTAAGCAAATTTAAATCATAACATCATAACATCAATTCTATTTATTATTACTGAGGTATATACTCGTAATTGTTTTTTAAATATATAAAGTAAAATAAGAAACAAATAAGATAATTAGCCTAAAAAATTCGATCAGCACCAGAGTAATCAACAGGTAATAATCATATGCCGACTATCCAGCGTTACATTATTACCTGATCACACCACTTTTTGCTATCTTCTTTCCTTATCTTCATTATGTACTTAAGTAATGCCTTCTCTGTCTAATGCCACGCTTAAGTCTACATACTTTCCTTGTGTCATCTGAAACCTGATTGGAATGGAAGCTTGTTTTTGCAATTACTGATGCCGAGATAAATGCAATGTCGAGTTTGATGGATATTAATTTTTTGCAACTTTGTTTATCTTAAAATGTATTAACGAAGGATTTATTTGAGGTGGAGTGGATTAAATGTGGGATGATCCGGCTTGAAGGACCAATTAAATATGGATGAACTTAAAAGGCATACATCTTATTCCATTCAGACATCAATCTATCTCTAATGTCTAATCTTCTTAGTAAAGTTGATGACTTCCAAACCTTCATATAAAGTAATATCATAAAATCTGTTTTACAAAAACTTAAACCGTTTTCAAAGTACACTAAGAACTAATAAAATCCTGATCTGATGACAGTTGGATTAAACGGGAAGTGTACCTTCCAAACAAAAAAATATTTTTCCAAATCGGTTAATAAATGACGGAGTTATGAGGTAACAAACATAAAAAAAATATACAACCGAAATGAGAACCACCTCCTTTATGAAGTCGGTTGAAAAAAAATCCAGATTCTTACTGTTTTATTTAAAGAATTACCAATTAGAGAGGACGCCACACATAACAACTATGTTCAGTTCAAGTGAGGTCATCCGGCCACACTTGTTGTTGTAGAACGATGAACAACACGCGTAAGCGCCGTGAAAATCACGGTGTTTGCGAGAAAAATACTCCTAAAACCGTTCTGATAGCGCTACGTGTTTCTACGATCTGCTTAGACGACTAATTATTATTTCAGCGCTAAAGAAAACTTTAGTTGACCCTAAAAAAATGGGACGTAACCATTGCTTATGATAGCTTCTCTATACGTAGTAATAATAGCGCAATGTCCTAGATTAAGAATATTCAGTTCGCTCTTTTATACAGGTCGTTGTTTTGGTCAGCGACGAGCGACTCAGGGTCGATTATACAAATGATAATGGTGCTAAAAAAAATATAAAAAAGTACTTTATTAGTAGTAATATATAGAAAATTTTGAAAATCATGTAATAAGCTAAAGTGTAGACATAATACTCAACGGGAGTACGAGGGAGTAAAGGGGTGGAGCGATGGCGGCTTGTGCCTACCTCTAGTCAGTGCTCCTAGGTCGCTTGTCGCAGACCAAAACAACACCCAGTATATTTCTCTATACTATCTTTCACTTTGTTCAACAAGATGATGAGTTTTCAAAACGAAACAAACGGATTCTCGATATGAATATGACTGGCATACTTATTATCGTGGTTCGGTTATATTTCTGATACTGATATGTTTGCAACATTAAAATTGCTTTTGTATCCTTTCTCTGGAACGAAAGGTAAAAGTATAATTGATTTGATGTTGGATATAATAAAAGAAACAAATAAGGTTTCGCTTGCTTTCGTAAGCTGAATGTCAAAAGGTAAAAAATAACGTGAGCAATGACGTTCGAAAACATTTTATTATCTCTCTTTCCTTGTGTTTTCTTTTCTATATTTATGAACGTACGCAGATTATTTGTTTCCCTTGTAATTACATTGTTTGTTTAAATGAAACATTATTTTTTTTTTCGTGAGTAGTAATATTGTTAAAATCTATCTCTATAATTTCATCATCAACAGCATCATCTCATAGTACTCATAGTTCACTACGTTCTACTTATAGTATTTGTAGCCCTGTTTTAATTTCGTTGTACCAGTCTGGTTTTTTCCTTATATTATCGTCTTTGTTTACTTAGGTTACATGTTTTTTTTTTTCCAAACCAACCACCTCTAGAGAACCAGTCTGCGCCTATTGATGTGATACGGCAGATGTGGCACTTGAGAGCCACTTATAGGCTTCGTTTGCTTATCATCCTCAGATACATCACCAATCATGCCTAGACTGTTGTCATCTAAAACTTAATTTTCAGTAAAAAACACTTCATGAGCTAGAAAACCCTATTCAGGTGTGCATGGTTCCTTACGAAGATTTCTTTCACCAGAAGCAATAAAAATGTCAGTACGTCTACTTGTTACTTGTTCGGGGCTCCTTTTTCCGCAAGTAGGCCGCTTGAGAGGGCCCTTTTTGCGTGAAGTGTGCTGGCTAAGTCATCAGCCAGCCTAGCTCCGCCCAGAAACGCAGGACTCTCCTGGGATGTCCACAGGTTTCGCGGAGCGACCTCGTTGGACCGAGGATTTGCGCCCGTTGCTCAGCCACTCCCTCGCACTCCAGGATGACGTGGGCGGCCGTTTCATCTGTCTTCATGCATGCCCTGCACAAAGGACTGTTGGTAACACCTATAAAAAACAAGTGTCGGTTAAGCGGTAAATGACCCGTTAGTGTACCTACGATGACTCGTAGGTCTTTACGGTTTAAGGTGAGCAGATTTCTAGTTAGTCGCTTGTCGTAAGTAGATAGCGCCAGTCTAGATTGTCTGCAGTTACCTGTGTTTGTCCATTTACTAATGTGATTTGCGATGGTTCTACTACGTGTCCACGCTTTGAGCTGGCTGAAGGGGAGTGGCAGGATTGGCTCTTGGCCTATCGCAGTGTCACTTGAACCTGCTTTAGCCAGCTCATCAGCTGCGTCGTTGCCATGCGATCCGCTGTGCCCTTTGATCCATTGTAGGGTGATATTGTTGTTTTGTGCTATCACCTCAAGGGCTTGGTGGCACTCCATTATTAGTCCTGAGTCAACACGATTGTTGCTCAGGGCCTTCAGGACCGCATTGCTGTCTATGAGGATTTTTATGGTATAGTCCTTAATATTCCTGCTTTCGATTGCGTTGGCTGCCTTGGTAACGGCTACACATTCACATTGGAAAATGGAGCTGTGTTTGCCTAGTGCTGTTGATATGTGTATGTTTAGGTCCGGTGAGAAGACTCCTGCTCCAGTGCCATTGGAGGTCTTTGAGCCATCTGTATACACACGGATCTCGTTAGTACCTGATTGGTCCTTGGGTTCTTCGTACAGTTTCACTTTGTAGTGACGTTCAAAGATGTGTGTTTTTAGGATGCGGTCACATGGTGCTTCCATGAGTGGTTGGTAATCCTGTATTCCTGCTAGGATTTCCATGTGCGCCCCTTTGGTGTTTGTTCTCCAGAGCCCAAGCGTTTTGAGTCGTATGGCCGCCATCGTTGCTTCCTGCTGTATGAAGAGATCGAGTGGCTGCAGCATAAGAATCATCTCAAGGGCTTTGGTTGGTGTAGTTCGCATGCATCCTGTAGTAGCAGAGCATGCAAGTCTTTGGAATTTTAGCAGCTTGTCTGTGATGGTGACGAGTTTTGTCCTCGGCCACCAGACCAGTGCTCCGTATGCTAGAATCGGTCTGATAATAGCTGTGTAAAGCCATAGGGTGAGTTTAGGTGATAGACCCCACGTCTTCCCTAACATTCTTTTGCATTGCCAAAATGTGATGCTGGCTTTGGTTATCTTCTGTTCCAGATGTTTGTTCCAGAGTAACTTGCTGTCGAGTGTTACCCCTAGATATTTTACCTCTGTTGAGAGTGTTAATTCGGTCCCACATAGAGCCGGTGATCTTAAGGTTCCGATGTTTCTTTTGTTGGTGAATAGAACTAGCACCGTCTTGGTAGGGTTGACTGTCAGCCCGTTTTCCATACACCATTTTTCGATAATATTAAGGGCTCTCTGCATGATGTTACATAGAGTGTTTTCGAAGAGGCCGCTTACTAGTATCACAATGTCATCTGCGTAGCCCACCGTGAAAAATCTCTCTTCGCTTAGTTGGCGGATAAGATCATTGACCACAATGTTCCAGAGTAGCGGGGACAGGACGCCGCCTTGTGGGCAGCCTCTTGACACCACCGCCCGAACAGTGCTGTTCACGGTGAATTGTACGGCTCTGAGTCGGAGCATGCAGTCGATCCACTCACATAGAGTATCATTTACCTCATGTCTTCTCAGTGCAGCGCCTACGCTGTTGAAGGTGGTTTTGTCAAAGGCACCTTCAATGTCTATAAAGGTGCCTAAAGTTGATTGTTTGTTCGTTAGAGCGCTTTCTATGTATGAAACTACGTTGTGTAGAGCTGACTCTGTTGATTTGCCTGGATTGTAGGCATGTTGTTGGCGATGAAGGGGTAACTTCGTCAAGGCGTTATCCCTTATCTCTCTGTCACATATCCTTTCCATAGTTTTTAACAGGAAGGATGTTAAACTGATGGGCCTGAATGATTTGGCCTGAGTGTAGTCACCCTTACCGGGTTTTGGTATGAAAACGACCTTTACTTCTCTCCATTGGGTTGGTACGTAGCTATGGGCCAGGCATGCTCTGTAGGCGGCGACGAGGTATGGAGCTAACGTCTGCGCGTTCCATTTTAGCAATCCTGGGAAAATCCCATCTAGTCCAGCTGATTTGAATGGAAGGAAGCTGTTGATTGCCCACAGGACCCTCTCTTGGGTGATGACAGTGTTAGCTGTTTTCCAATCAGGGTCGCGCGGTGGGTGTGAGTTTTGTGAGTTCCATGAGGAGTTGTCCGATATGATGCACTCTGGAAAGTGCGTTTTCAATAATAGCTCGCATAGCTCACTATCGTTTTTTGTAAATGTACCGTCAGCCTTCTTAAGACTGCCCAGGCTCCTGTCAGGTTCGCCGGACAGAATACTTTTGATTTTGGCTGTTTGTGGCATTGATTCGATGTTGGTGCAGAAGCGTCTCCATGTTTTTCTTTTATGGTTACGGTTGCATTTTTTGAGACTGGATAGAGCTTTCCTATACTCCTCCCAGTCTGTGTCATCTCTAGTGTTCATTGCCCTATTGAGTTTTTTCCTCGTCTTCTTTCGCAGTTTTTCGAGTGCCGGGCTCCACCCATGGTTAGTGGGGTCCTGCTTGCTCGAGGTAAGCGGACAGCTGTCGTGGAAACTGCTCAAAAGGGTTTGTGTGATTGTGTTTATTTGGTCTTCGATTCCTTTTGGGTCTAGTTCCCCTAGGGAAGGGGGCTGTTGCTCGAGCCGTTCGTTGACCAATTTTATGCAGCTGACACGATCCGTTTTGCGCGGGTTGCGCCGATGGGGTAGAGTCGCTGTGTTGATGTTAAGCTTGTAACGTATCCATCTGTGGTCAGAACAGGATGCGTTTGTTGATACGTGCCATTCGCTGATGTGGTTGGCCACGTCTTCCGTGGCGAGCGTTAGGTCTATGATTGTTTGGGCCCTTGAGGTGACAAAGGTTGGTTCAGAGCCTCTGTTAAGTAGCCTGAGATCGGTTGAGAAAAGATAGGTAACAAGATCCTCACCTCTTTTGTTAGTGGTCGCGCTGCCCCATAGGTTGTGATGGGCGTTCGCATCCATTGAGATAATGAGTTCCAGTTTCTCTTTTTCACAGTGTTGTATAAGTTTTACTACTTCGTCGGTTGGTAAGTCTGCATCATTTGGCAGGTAGGCAGACGCGACTAAAACCTCCGAAGGACCAGAAGACATGTCGACCGACAGTTTAGCGGTTGTTAGGTCTCTGGAACAGAACTCGTTTATTAGTGTTACTGGTATGCATTTTGGTATGAAGATGCACGTTCTAGGTTTGTCTATGTTGGTGTCTAGTAATATCTTACCTTTGATGCTATTAAGACCGCATATCCTGCCATTCCTAATCCACGGCTCCTGGATCAGGGCTACGGTCAAGTTGGTGACCTCCAGTTCGCGGCGTAGGACAGCCGTTGCCGTCTGACTATGCTGGAGGTTTGATTGGATGAAGTTAGGAGCGTGGTGAGGAGTGGGAGGCGACATCACTATCACTCAAACTACCCTCCACGTCCGAACTTTTTGGGCTGCCCCTTCCCAACCAGCCAGCCGGTGCCGCAGATCCGCCGGTATTGGTACTGGCCTGCTCCGTGCTGGGTGGTGGAGGCGCGCGGCCTTGCTTCCGCTTCTTGGCGGCTGCAGGTTGTCGCGCTAGGGGCTGAGGTTTCGTCGCGCCAGTGTTCCGGCCGTCAGTGTTTACACCGTCGGCCTTCACTTCGGCTGCAGACGAAGCCTTAGAAGTTTCTGCGGATGGACCCGGTGTACCCATAACTGGTTCCCCATAGAAGCGAACATATACGTTACCATAGTGATACGATAGCCGCCTCTGCCTGGCCTGCAGTTTGGGTACCTGTTCTTCCGGAATGCCCACCGTCAGGTAAGTGCCACAGTTGGGTCCTTCCGTTTCCTGGGTGGCCGCGTAGCACGCCCAGGTGTTAACGGTGACCCACCGTTGATTTTGGGCGTCAAGACGCCAGCGCAGGACGTCCACTGGTCCCACGTAGTTTGCTACGAAGATGCCGGCCTTCACCTTTTTGGGGATTTCCGACTGGCGTTTGACCGTCAGCCGAGTACCCGCGTGCGGCGATGGTAACGTTGGCACCTGCTTGCTAAGCCATTCCAAGGCGTGGTCATCCTCACACCACAGTTTGAGGACGCCCTCAGAATGGAACGGCTTGCCTCGGAAGGCTGGTGGCAACTCTCCAGAGCGCGAGGTGGGGCCTGCGAAGATTACTTCGTCTAACCTTTGAACCAGCGCGTCATGCACTGACGTCGCCTGTTCCGCCGAGAGTTCTTTGAAGGGCTCCGTGAGCACCGCGACGCAAAGCTCGTTGGACCTCATAGCGTCCGCGTAGCTCAACGAGCCCTTCTGGTGGTGATCCCCTTGTTTAGCGCGCTTAGCCGCGTTCTTTGGGGTAAAAGATTCATCGGGGCGCTGCCGTTTCATCGGTGTGTCCGTCGTCCCTTCGGGCGTCTGAATCACCAGATGTCCGCTACGCTTACCTCTGGCCCGCTTCGGTTTTCGGTGCCTGTTGCTTCTCCGATCGCCCACCTCAGTCACCGTCTTTTCCGCTGTCGTGGCCAGCCCGCTAGGGGGGTTCCCCTTTGCAGGTCTGCAGCGTACTAGGTCAGTACCTATCGTAGGGCGTGTGTCAGTAGTGTGTGTACTGGTGTTTGGCTGTGTGGCCTGCAGAACCGCCTGTCCACGCTTCCCCTTTCGGTTCTTGCGCTTACCAGCAGTGTCTGCCGCCACAGCCTGTGTACTGTTTGTGTTAGCGCTAGCGTTGGCCGGCAGCTGTTGGGATTTGACCTTAGGAGCTACTTGCCAGAGAGACTCCTTTACAGAGTCTCCTGGGATCGCCGCTCCCAAGGCCGTCATGGTGAACACATTTGTGTTGGGTGTAGGCGATCCCGAGGGAGCAGCCGATTGTGAGTTGATGAGGGTTGGCGCACCCGAAGGCGCAGCCCTACCCGGTGTGGGCGCTCCGTTGGGAGCAGCCTGTGTTTGTGTTTGTGGTTGTGTATGTCTCGTATCCATAGTTGATATAATTAAAACTTTCATCGGTCGATGGCGGCTCACCCTCCGTGGAGCCCGCATAAGGGGATGCCAATTACTGGCACCAAGCCTACCACGACACAATATAGGGTCCATGATCAGCAGCACGACGAGTCCGCACGATGCGAGGAGAAGTGTGGCTACGCCGGAGGTGAGAAATCCCCGGTGCTCCCCGACACTCCCCGCGCTCCGCCGACTGCCTGCCGCATGACCTGAAACCCTAACCTGGTGACCCTCTGACGGGACACCGTGACCGCTTACAAAGGGGCGGGCTATTGCCCCTCTTGCCGCCGTCCCGGATGGAACTCCGGGCCAAAGGGGGCGTGTTGCATCACGAAGGCATCTAACCCGGCCCCGATCTGCTCAACCCCCCAGGATCCCATTATCCCCCCTACTGGCGTGGCTGCGTACGGTCCGAAACGCAGGAGGTTTGTGTATACGTAACCCGTCATCCTCATATTTGCGTGATGACGGGCCAGCGGAAGTTCACCTCTAAAATTCCGCCGCTGAAAAGGATAGAAGGATAGGGGTATTTTCGGGGTAAGGAGTTGACGGTTGGGGGTGGGAATGCGCTCGCCGATCCCCGATATGCACGCTATTGAGTGCATGGCGGGGCCGGCGGCGCATAAAGGTAAAGGGGTAATGGGCTGCTCGGAGGGGATAGGGTAGTGAGCAGCCTATTTAGGTGTTGCACATCGGGAGAGGTGTGCACCATCCCTCCGCTGTCCGGGATCCATGAAACTTTGGATACCTGTCCGGCCCGGGTTCACCCCAAAAAGTGAGCCCGGGCAGGACAGGATGGGCCATCCGCAACCTGCCCACCCGTCCGGTTGCACGGAGAGTGCAACCTCCTGCTCTGCTTGCATCAGCTCTTAGGCTGAGCAGCCAGACCAGGAGGACCGGATGTCAGTACGTCTATTTAAAACTTATTTTTGGGCCAATGATGTTGAACTCTCACGATCGTAGGTAGTATTTTCATTATAAAGTGACACGACTTCTTTCTTTATACGATTGCTAATATTACAATGATTTGTTTATACTACTAGGTAGCATACAAGCATACGGCCTGCCTGATAGTAGCATTATGACCATACTTCACATTTCTGAATACATTAACCTCCATTGCATGCTACAGTTGGATAAAAACAAACAATTAGCGAACTATGTGATATTGACCTAATACCGTGTATATAAGGCGTTAATAACGCATAAAAGCCGTCATTTAGTTTCACGGTTATTTCACCAAGCAAATCCTTACTAATATTATAGAAGAGAATGGATCTCTGACTGTTTGTCCATCGCAATTATTGGCACGAAGATAACTAATTGAATGGAGGACAATGGCGACTTTTTTCCCAGGAATGCGGGTGAAGCCGCGTGGTACAGCTAGTCATCTAATAAATTTGTATTAAAACTTCTTGTTCCCATGGATAATGATGAATCGTAATACTCTTCGAAAGGTTTATATAAAATTGATAGTTAATGTAGCAGATGAATTCTTTGAAAGAAATCTCATCACAGTATGCTGACCTGAAGAGAGAAGAGATGGCATAGTTAAAAATTAATCGAAAGATTTGTCACGCCTCATAGAAAGCATGAGTATATCTATAATATTTATAGACTGCAATAACAAATGTAATGGTAATCATTATGGCAATATAATAATCGGTCTTACTCATAAAAATCTCTTAAATAACGGATTAAATAATGTATAGCTAAATACTATTTAAAATGTTATTCAGTGTTTAACTTTTCTTTACTCATAAACGCATTTTAATCATGATTTAGTTATTAGAGCAAAAATAATATTATATATGGCGACACCAACGTCAAGACCATAAATTTGACAGTTATGGAGGTTTTAAAAAAAAGAAACAGCAACAATTTGAAAAGTTTTATTATGTGTTTTATTATATTGCATATGATCTGAATCTCGGAAACAGCTCCAATGGGTTTCGGGGGCGATAAATCGATCTAGCTAGGTTTCATTGTTAGAAAACGTCATTTTATCCGTGTTTTCAGGCAATGAAAAACTGCTTCAATATCATTAGAATACGAAGGTAAAATTCGCCACCATTTACAAGGTTATCATAGCCAGTTGGGAAATCGGGCGGTCCCGAAACCAGAAGACCCTGGTCCAGATGAGTTTCTTGCCTGTTCTTCTCAGTTGAAGGCCGACTTACGAACTGGTGGTAACTTCAGTAGCTTTGACCTTCATAAGTGCCCTACCAGGGCCTAAATTGAATAAATGGCTTTGACTTTGACTTTGATGATAATTTTTTTCGCATTTTTTTTCAAGTTCTTTTGTGAGAAAAACTAATATGATTTACCAAAAAAAAAAAACGAGCAAAGCTCGGTCATCGAGGTACAAGTTTAAGTAATTTATATAATTTATGGTGTTTCTATATAATCTAACATATATCCAGCTTATTTTCGGAAATCGATGAAAAATATTTTACAGCAATCAAGGAACAGCTGTTTATTTGGCGACCATTTTGCTATTTAGCCCGTTAAACAAGGGTCGTAGGTTGTTTAATTTGACAGCTCTTTAAATAACGTTTTTAAGTAGTGAATAAGGATAAATACCGTTTATGAGTGAAGATTTTTTTAAATAACTGTTTTAAGTATGACTTAACTTTAAATAGCGTTTATGAGTAAGGCCGAATATAGATACTCTAAGTAAAGAAAAACTGATTTTTCATGAATTACCAGCTTGGGCCTTTAGACTCGGTTCAGCGACGTGCCATCAGAATTGTTGACGATCCCGAGCTTACAAGCGGTTTAGAGCCACTCAGTCTGAGGAGAGACTTTGCGTCGTTATGTGTGTTCTACCGCTTGTACAACGGAGAGTGTTCTAAGGAATTATTCGACTTGATGCCCACAGCTACCTTTCACCATCGCAACTCTCGCCATCGACAGGGAGTCCATTCACACACATTGAAACCAGAATTGTTTCGAACTGTGCGGGCTAAAAGGAGTTTTCTTCAGCGGACGCTCGGACTGTGGAATGAGCTCCCTGCCGTGGTTTTCCCAATGGAGTACAGCATGGGGTTCTTCAAAAAGGGTGTGAAGCGGTTTCTTCAGGGTCGGCAACGCGCGAGTGATACCCCTGGTGTTGCAAGCGTCCATAGGCTACGGTAACTGCTTACCATCAGGCGGGCCGTATGCTTGTTTGCCAACTAAGTGGTATAAAAAAATTAACGCAACCTGTAGCTTAATCTTTAATCAAAATTCCTGAATTAAATCTACGGTAAGGAAATGATTTTCAAAAGAGAACTAAAATGTTCAAAATATTTGCGGTCTCAAACGATAAAATTGTGATCATATTTTTTCTCCCGGAGGGACGAGACGTGCCTCGAAGTATTGCCCAGCTGATATAGGATACCAATAGTATATTACTCACCTAGGACAGGAAAGTAAGAAATGAGGAGAAAACGCTTTCAAAGCGTCAAATTTCGACTCGCTGCGCTAAACGAAAATGCCGCTTTCCACTTCCGTCAAGGAGAAAAATAGTATACACACATGTCTGTGTTCGCCTCAGCCAACAATTACAATATGATCTAAGGCTTTTTTATTACCTGCCCAAGGTGTGTATCACAGACATGTGTGTATACTAATTTTCTCCTCATTTCTTACTTTCCTCTCCTAGGTGAGTAATTACTATTGGTATCCTATGTCAGCTAGGATAACATCATAAAAAACGGATAAACATACAAACATGAACCTGACTGTCTTTATCAATGGACTTAAAAAAAGGAGTATGTACCTATGACCACAGATTAAAGAAGTAAGTACGACGCGTATTTTTTTTTCGTAGTGTAAATAGAAAACATTGCATAAATAAACTTCAGCTCACAAATAATAAGTCAATTATCTGAATTTACAAAGATTTACTAGCTCATAACAGTGCTAAAACAAGAACAAGATTCTAACATCAATGCAATTCTTCAAAAGCCGAGTGTTTACTAGTTCACTTGGTAACCTGCATACTTCATATGGGAACAGAAGCGTTCACACCCACATTGACAGTTATGTGATAAAGATCCACATGTGAATACTTGGAGCAGCGGTATTGTGATAAAAGCAGTGAAAGTTGGGTATGAATTGTGTAAGATTATCTTTAAATTCTTAATTGTATTATCTTAGTTTATTGTAATTCGTTAAACACTTAGACGAGTAATTTCTATGTACCTACAATAAACAAAAGTCCAATTCAATTCAATTCATTTGTAAAAATTTGCACTTATTATTACATACAGGTCTTAAATTAATATTCGGACAACAAATTTTGCCACCAGGGCGTACAAATACAACATAATTATCACTAAGTAAACAAAAAAAGGACATTATATCCTAGAATTTCAACATAAGGAGGAGATTTTAGAAAAATAAATACGCTTAACGAGAGGGGAGACACCTGCATGTTACAACGGCCTTCATAACATAGCATCCCACTAGTATAAATGGATGAATAAAGTATATAGGTACAACGTGTAATGGAAAGGGTTGAAGACAACATCAGATACCTACGTATAGACTCTCTATCTCTATAAAAAGTTTCAGCTCAAAATAAATTACTCAAAAATACATACCAAATTTTCGCTTCCAAGTGTATAGTGTGAACAAAGATTTTCATAGGGCATCGTGCCTCTACCCAGATGGATAGTCAGCCTTACTAAAGCCACTCCGCTTGAGGGGCTCCTGAGCAAATCGCTCTCAGTTCGTATTGCGCACGGCTGTCATCGCGTCATACTCGCTGTACTGATTAAACCAAAAATGTCAACTTGCGTATTTAAATACTGTCACAACACTTATAAAAACTAAAAAACTAACCTTCCATGTGTAAGTATTGCGATTTCGACACTTTTAATTACCTAAACTTATTATTTTTAAATACTGTCAATTATGGCTTGTTTATTTCGTGTTCCCATAGAGGCGACTATCCTTCTGGACATTTTAAATTCTTTGAGTGTGAAGTAGAATTAGAGTAGAATTAGAATCATAACCAACGTATCACCGCTCAATGAGGGTCCTTATCTGTTCACGTCACTTGCTAATTTTATTATAAATTTTCTTTTTCGCGATACCAAAGAGGTCGTGTAATTTTATGGATATACCCTTTCCGTTAGACGTTGTATAAGACATGCCCAAAATATTTCTGCCATACTTTTGAATGTCTTCAGGTTATAAGAACCAAAACACAGCTCAATTTTAAACCTTAAGGTCATTGAAGTTGATCCATACGAAAACTCAAGCATCAACTTAGAAACATGAATTCAAATTCACTTATACGATCATATTCCTCTATTCAACAAGCAAGACGGTACTTCCTTTACATAGATGCAAATCGAAACATCTACGTCAGGTAAATTTATCGTTATGCAAAATCTCTTTGAATGCCCTCCATATCTAGACCTGCTTCTCAGATAATATCGTGCAGTACAATATTGGATGCTACTTGAGGACATGAAAAATTGTGCAATTGTGTTTTTTTTTTAAACATTGTTATTTCCAACTGACCAACCCTCTAAAATGGAGCATGGTTACCTGAAAGAAACCTATTTACTCTGGCTTTGAAAGTCCCTAGATGGTAAGAGTCGGGAAACACAGAAGTCGGAGCAAGTTCATTTTTTATAGGATATAGTCGGTAAATATGCCTATCGCCCACCTGATGGGAAGCGGTTACCATAACCATATGGACGCTTGAACACACGGGGCATCACGCGTTACCGATCCTTCCCTCCTCCCCAATGAGCTCTGGCTACCTTACTCACGCGCAGGAACACACAATAAAGTTATTTGGCTGCGGTATTCTGTAAGGTGGAGGTACTTCCCCAGTCGATCGGCTCTTTGAGCGAAGAATGGCTACGCTCTACCTCTCTTGAGAAATAAAAAATCTCTTGGGACATATTTTTCACACGGTCATGTTATCCCAAACTAAGCAGACCTTGTACTATGTACATCATTAAACAGATATAGCACATGTGTAAATATATACTTATTTAGATACACACAGACACTAGACAAACATAAATGTTCAATAAATATTTGTTAAGGGCGCGAATTGAACTTATAATCTCAAATGTGGCAGTGAAACTTAGCTTGTACCAGTGCCTGTGAGTAAAATAATACAAATATTAATGGTCGGATATACGGAATTTGTTTTGGGTATTGCTCTGTAACTGGGTAAATATTTATATGTATTTAAACTGGAATATTTAATCTACTTTTTAACCGACTTCAAAAAGGAGGAGGTTATCAATTATTTTTTTTATGTATGTTCGGGCATAACTCCTTCATATATAGACGGATTTGCAAAATACTTTTTTTTGTTCGAAAGGAGTTTATTCCGAAATGGTCCCATATAAATTTCATATAGATGAAACTAAAAATTAAAAAAAAAAAACTTTTTGACAAAAAATATTTCGCTGACTTCAAAACAGTGTCAGATAAGAGTTATTTCATACTTTTTATTGTACTTTAAAAGCGGTTTATTTTTTTTGTTAAAAAGTTAATTTATAATGGAAACATTTTTCTCTATCTGATTAATCCCTTGACTTAAAAAATAACAATTGATTTCTATTGTTTTCCTCGCCCGCGCGGATCGTCAAATAGTCAAGAGATACGAGATAAAATCATTATAAATCTACAAATAAATCCTAAACAAGCATGATAAACAAAGTTGAAATTAAAGATCTAGAAAACTCTTGTTAAAGAACCGTTATTTCAATTTAAAGAGCACATTTAACTGGGCCCTAGTTAATCTGTCTTCGAGTGTAATCGGGATAGTTTAGCAACACATTCGCAATGTCAAAGCTGTGTAAGTGTCAAAGGAAACCGGCCGTAAGGCCTCGCCTTAAAGAATTTATCCCTTCACTTAGAAGGGAATTTTGTTAAAAGCCATCTAATTCTCGATTATATTGTAACGTTCAACATTTTCCAATTAGGGAAAATTGTTTTGCTCTTTAAAGTTGTTTTTGAGAACTTTAATGAAATTGTATTTTTTATTGAATATAGTTTCACGCTTACGTCAGTATAATGCTGTTATGGTAGTAGCTAATATTATTAAACTAGTATTCGACTTATATATAAGATATTGATACTAAATAAGGAAAGAATATCTTGTGAATTTTCTTATTAATTTCATTATAAACTTTCCTGTTTGAGGTTAGGAATAAGTAAACATATCTACGAAGGAAAACATCAAATAAGTAGCAATACACGGAAAAGGAAGTAACTTATTTACGACATATAAAACTATAATAATAAATCCACACACAAAGCAAAATGGCGGGCTGTCAACGCGGCCAGCCCCTAATCCGCCATTTTATGAATTCAACTCGCGCACAAAATGGCCGAACGTATTTGTGATACCAGTATTGCCAGCATTAATGCGACAATAAATGTCAAATTGCAATCGTTATTTGTAAAAATTATGGTGTACGTTTTTGCACAGAATACGTGTTCCGAACAAGTAATTAGGGGTTGAGTTTCCCTTTTTTTCGGTGTTCAGTGCAGCCTCATGTAATTAAAGCGTTCATTTAGTGCTGGTCTTATTTGATCTTTTATTTTATTACTAGGCATTAACTGTATCATATTTGTTGGGTTGAGGAATTAGTGCGTGGCATTTATAAGTCTCAAAAAAGGCCTTTAGAAAAAGGAAATAAAATATTACCTCAGGTTCGGCTACATCATTTTACTTTATGGGCGATGATAGTAGTGGTAGTGAATCGCACAAATAGCCTGAGCTTTCGGTGAAGGAAAACATCGTGAGGAAACCATAGCACGGTGGTAGAGTACTTTGTAGTACCCGACTGGCTGGCTACCACCCTATAGTTGAAAATCTGTCGCTGAGCACCTACCGGTGTGTTCCGACAGCTGCACTTGAGAGCCAGTTCCTAGTAAGCTTTGTGTGCATACCACCTTCGGCCGCTCTTAAAAAACTTTTACAAAAAAAAAACTCTAACACTTTGATCAATGGACATTAAGATTGTGGTTAAACATAGTATTTTTTTAAACCTGAAGGAATATTGGATAAATCCACGTATAAAGACCCACTCTGATATTGAACAAACACTCAAAATCCTACCAATAATTATACTTAACTTGTAATATTCCACAAACTTCCCAAAACTCAAACACAAACAGGATCAAAAATAAACTAGTCCATACTATCAAACTTGAACTACAACGCTGTTAATTATATTTCACTAATTAAATTAATAAAAAGTTATAGGGTTACCATGTGGCTGGCAATCAACGTACCTATTTTATATGTTTTATTTAAATAATAATTAATTATTTTCTAATTTTGATTTAACAGCCAGATAACGCATATCTGGATGGAAAATAACTCGCTCATAAGATATCCTAACTTAGTGAGTTTGTTTGTTTGTTACGCATTCACGCCTCAACTACTCAACGGATCATCATGAAAAGCATGCAGATAGCCTATAGTATGGAGACGGTAACTTTTTTCCCGGGAACGCGGGTGAAATCGCGGGCTTAGCTAGTAATAAATATAATAATATAAAGAAACTATTTTGACGTCAAGAAGCAACCTAAAAATTTGCATAAAAATTATGTGTCTCTCACTCAGAATAATTCTCAGAAATGTTTGCCTTTTTTGATATGGTGACCCTAGTCACGTACCAGATAGGATGTATAAATTGTGCATAATATATCAAAAAATATAACTCTACATCATCCGGTCTGCCTTCGTAGCGTCAACGGAAATCATAAAGAACTTATAATTAGTGCTGTCACGTGTCGATAGTCAACATATCGATATGGGATTATTATATGACATAAATATATAGTAAAAACAATAAGTACTTACCTTAGTATGAATTTAACCAATGCATATTTTTCAAAATATTGTTATTAATTTCATAACTAATAACGAATATTTTTTTTAAAACAAACCATCAAATTAAATTCCAAAGATTTTGGACTTATTCATGATATTTTATTTTGTTTTATGAGACTATTTAATTAAAAAGTTATACAACATTTAATAAAATAACCGAAAAATTGCAAACTAATATTCAAAAGCATTCCAGAGGATTGTTATTACATGAATGTTTTCGAGTAAATTTAATTAATGAAAAACAAATTGGTGTATTATGGATTTATCGATAACGTGATAACACTAGTATAAACGACACTGCTGCACTTGACTCTATTAAAGATAAGAATTTTATTATAAATAATTGCTTTGATTGAAAATGATGGAGTGGCTCTCTGTACAACTACAAAGATCTACGTTTACTCGTTGCTTTTATTTATGGAGGACATCTTTGAGCAGGTTTTATGTGGTTTTTTTTATTAAATTAG
The DNA here is from genome assembly GCA_951394255.1 of Polyploca ridens. Lineage (NCBI taxonomy): Eukaryota > Metazoa > Arthropoda > Insecta > Lepidoptera > Drepanidae > Polyploca > Polyploca ridens. Next base: position 5,305,169 of record OX596269.1, on the reverse strand, counting down.
TATTCATTTTTTTTCTGTAAAAATGTTCTAACATCGCATCAGAGATAAGGCCGCCTAAATTGGATCTTATGTTCATCTTATTATGGTGAGAATAATTTCATACAAGCTTACGTCCGAAGCTTCATTTACGTTTCCGAGGGATTTAACCCGTTTGTTCTCGCGAGGGACGCGCGTCCTATTATAACAATTGATGTCATTGTTATATTTTTGTTTAGCAGCAAAAAAACCAAAATGGACAAAAAAACTATATAATTATCAAACCTGCTCATATAATTTCACGACAATCAGTTGAGAAATGCGTCCTGTGGAGGAGAACAGACGGACAGACATACGAAAGCATTTTTGTCCACGCTGAAACGGAGACGTTGAAAGGGTAGTTTTTATCTCGAAAAAGAATTAGATTCATTGGGAATTTCGGTAAAACTGAGAGATGAACTGTGAAATTTTGGTTGGATACTTGTTGCTCAGTCAAACCTTCATAGCTAAATAGATTATAATGACTCTTGGCTCATAAATAGATCATACTCTGGAATAAATTAGAGGGACTTGAATTAATAAAGAAATTTGTTTATAGTCTCCGCTCAATTCTACAAACCTATAGTTAAAACGTATATCAGGATAAATGAACTAGTTTCTATTTTGTTTACCAGTAATTTTCTAATTAAGTCCCATATATTTATTATAATATTTTAATCCAATTATATAAAAATATGCATGCTAATAAAAACATTGCAACAACATACAGTGCAAAACAAATTAAGTAATATATCTACTAAACTAACACAAGGCAACGTAATCTAGAACCAACGTCTGCGGTACGTACAAAATAATCAAGAGGAAACTTCACTTGGCAGCCAAAGCACATTAAAGTCCAAGCCGAGCTTTATGAAGCTTTCCACTAATTCAATGAGTCATGTTCGAAGTAATGAGGATTGAAATAAAAATAAGCTTTGGCGCCAATCGAAACAGTGATTTCGTAGCAAATGTCAATAATGGGACATACTGCTTAATTGGGACGTAAAACACTTCAACATCAATCTTTTCATCACTTTGCCTTATCCAGATAGGTACTTTATTAAATTTGTATTTTTAATGAAATTTTTGAACGCATAGAGATAGAATAAGAGTGACTGTACATACTAGAGTATGTACCTTGAGCACAGCTATGTGCAACGCTACCTAGAAACGAACTGCGCGTTCATAGTTTGAACGACTAAATAATGAATGCCAATTTCTAGTTTTTATCGATATTTTTACCGAGAAAAAAAGGAACTTATATCGGTTTTTTCCTAAGAGTAAATTAATCGTGTACAATCTATATGCAAACTGCTCACGCTGCTCACGCACAAGGTAATGTTAATAACGCTATCAACCTATTAATTTTCTTTCTCTATGGTTGAATTAAAGAAGCCAGAAGAGTAAAAAGATGTAATAACTTCACTGGCTGCTTCTTGTCGGATCTTCTCAATACAAGGTTGAATTGAATAGTGGTAACTAATCAATTGCTGATAGAGCAACTTAAATGCGGATCTTTGACATCCGCCTTTTCATTTATTCGTGATCTGTGGCATTCTTTTGCACTCAATACTGTAACCTTTACACAATCCACCGTGGCTTGATTTTTTAGTGGTTGGACAAAAAAAAGGCTGGTCGAACCGCAAGCCTCTATATCACTCACACAGCGTTTATCGAATAAATAGGTTCATTAGATGGAATTTAAGACAATCGGTCTCAGGTTACTGGGGTAGTACTTCTAAACAAAGTAATTGGTCGTGCCCTGGCAACGCGATATTTTCCTTCTCCCTCACCCTTCCCGTTCTTCGTGCTTATTTAATTTGTGATTTCATTGATACTGTCTCACTTCTTTGTCGAGAATGAATGTATAATTTCTTAAAATTTGATGGGATATCTATTATTAGGCGATGATAGTTTCGAGTTATTGACATCTAATACATCATAAGAAAGTCATGGTTCAAATTACACAATGATTTTGAGCTTTCGGTGAAGGAAAACATCATGAAGAAACCATAATACGGAAAATGGTTGGTTTATATCCCCTTCTGGCTGGCTACCACCTTCAAGTTGATAATGTATCGCCAAGCACTTTTACCTGTATGTTCAGTGGCCACATCATCACTTACCATGAGATTTCGGTTAAACTCAGTCTTATAAACAATTAAAGTAGTATTCACTATTTTAATTTTTTGTAAAATTTCTAATCTGTTTCTTTAACCTTTGGGAATCCCGAAAACATTGACGCAAAAAAAAATAAGAAACAACGTTTTTTTGATTTTCCATCTATTTAAATTAAGTATCAGACTGCTGGATTAAACCTTCCGTTCGATACCCACATCTTGTGGCCCTACACTTTATATGCTTTATTCTACTTTTAAATGTTAAAAGACTTTTCTCATTAGAAAAAGCTTCCCCAAATTAATGTCTGTATAACGTGATCACTTCTGAAAGGTTATCATCATTAATCTAATAAACTAGATAAATAAACTCAATCAAGGAAATTGACTTTAGAAATCATTGATTCCTACTGTGACCACAGAATTCCCTATGACTGTAACCATTCGATATCCATGTAACTGATAGTGTTGTGTTACCGGTTGGAAAGAATATCGACATTCCTGTATGTTACTCGCGACTCACTAGTACTTAATGTAATGTAAGCGCCACACCTGTGGTTGTAACTAGTGATATGAAAATAGTTTATCGATATTTAGATGTCCGTTAATTTTAAAGAATACTCGTGTTATTAGAATTATTCTAGTCATGTTTTTGATCTTCTGTGATGTTTTAATGCCATTTAAACTTTTATCTGGACTACTAGCATACAAGATGATAAACACGTTGGAATTTTTAGATTTAACGACAAATTACAATCCTTAAATCAGGTCTTTAAATGTGTATGGATGATTAAGTTAGGATAACTTAATATTGTAAAAGCGAATATGAGATTGTTTGTTTGTTTATTTGTTTGTTACGCCTTCACGCCTCAACTACTCAATGGATCAGCATGAAATTTGGCATGCAGATAGCCTATGGTATGGAGAAGGACATATGCTTTATCCCGGGAACGTGGGTAAAACCGTGGAGACAGCTAGTCCGTAATAAATCCCATATTATGACATTCAAGACAAATTTTATTTACACTACATCAGTTATACCAATTTACCTAAATTCTTTATCGATCTATTTTATATCGACTACTTCCCATCCATAATAACAATTACCATAGGAGTGGCTAATCAGAGCTATGAGCACTGAGTAGATGGAAACTTAAACCACTTTATTGATGAAAGTAAGTTTTCAATTTGAAAAAAAGTGTTTTCTTTTTATTTGGAGACATTGCAAGATAGGTAAGGAAGGCAGCATTATCAGCTGTGTCAGCAGTGGGTGTCCTTAAATTGACGATTTAAGGTTAGAAGCCTTTAATCTTTCGGTTCCTGACTTCCAAATCCATCGTCCATCTATAAAGTTTCGTAGGTCATTGGTCTATCAAGCAGATGAATCTCTGTTCATCGATTTTAATTTAAAAGCTGAAATGGTGATGATCACAAAACAATCAGAAGACTATCAAGCAAGCAAGTGGTCCACCTATGGCTTTTTGATTTGATTTTTTGAGACTGAAATCCATAAAAATGATTCCGAGTATTAATTTATTGGCATACAGGTTAAATTCCTTAACTTCAAACACGTAGTCTCCAATCGACTAATGAATGTGCTAATTTTAACTGACTCGTCTCTGAATCAAGTTATGATGATCATTTCTACCTCCTTAAGTGATTGAGTTATATTACAAAGGCACATTAAGGACCTGTCTGACTAAATATGTGAACTATGTGATAAGATATTTAAATAGTTTAAGTTTATAAGAGTAGTATTATGAATTTTTTAAGTTGTGTGCAATTGTCATTGGATAGCAGGTTTATGTAATATTTGTTCCTTCTTTATGTTTTTGTGTAAGTGTTATTTATTATCTGTTACATATCAGTTTTTTTTCCTAAAACCTTCGTGCAATTGCAAGCCATAAGGTGACAAAATTTTACGATGTTCCAGCGCATAAAATAGAAACAACCACACATTGATTTCTATAAGGCGCCGATCCCACAGAGGAGAGTTCTAGAGTTCTGCGTTCCGAGTTCTGCATTCCGCGTTGACTATTTGAATTAAAGAAGAAGATTGCAATGCTTATTTGAGTATCTTTATTTTGTTATCGATATTTGTCAGTGTAGGTCTTGTCAGAAGATTTAACTAGAGACCGCTACTTCTAGTCAGTGCTTAATTTCTTCTAACTTATTTTCCATGCTGAATATAATAATAATAATAAGAGAAGAGTCTCGACCAACATCTTGAGAGGCTCTCGCTGGATGGCTGGATCAATAGTCAGATACAGAAGGCGGTACTCCTGGACACGGAACGCATGGTCAGGAGGTTCCTCTCTCTGCAGCCCTAACCACCGGTACCAGGGTGCCGGCAGCAGGGTAGAATTAGTTTTTTTTATAACATTTTTAGTAGATTTTATAGAAATATCGTAAAAAAAAAAACATATTTATGTAATAGGATTAGGTTTTTTATAATATATCTTTTGATTTTATACATTAATTTAATTTAATGTTATAAAAAAAAGTAATTTTAAGATACCAAATGAATAATTAAAAAAAAAAATTTTTCTCTCACAAAAGGTTTAAAGGGTACTAACCTACCTTTTTTAAAAACTTTTTTATTTAACATATGAATGTAGTCATTCATATGTTAAATAAAAAAGTTAATTAAAAATATTGGAATATAAATATTTAAATTAATGGAATAAATAAAAAAAATTAATAAAAATAAAGTAAACATGCTTTGTAAGAGACTGGTGCCTGAGCTAGGTTTATAAAAACCTTTTTTTTTTTTTTTCTTTTTTTTATACCACTAAGGTGGCAAACAAGCGTACGGCCCGCCTGATGGTAAGCAGTTACCGTAGCCTATGGACGCTTGCAACACCAGGGGCAACACTCGCGCGTTGCCGACCCTAAAACCTGTATTACAGGTCACCAGTGCCCCACTCCGCGGATTGACAATATTTCAATGTGAGGTGTATAACAAGTATCAAAAAGAAAATAAAAAACAAAAAGCTATAACGATATAGAATTACAGGGTCTTGAATAAAATAACTTACAATTAACAGCTTCGACAAATAAAATAACTATACTACAACTTGTACGTAGTATTTATATACTCTGAGCTACAACTAAGAACTGATTACAATATGAGTGTATAATGCGTTTGGGTATATGTTTGTGTGTGTAAGGAGAGCATGCTGTAAATAAGTGTAGCAGTGTATGTGGATTGTTTGTGTGAATGGTGAGGTGAGTGATTGGGCGAATGGAGAGATAGGTAATAAATATAAGCGTAGGTCTGATAAAAAGATTGTATTCTTATTTGTTTTTATTATATTCTTTTTACTACATTTGGCCACATTGTCACATGTCCTCAGATGAATGCTAAATGAAAGCTATCAAAATATTTTACATCGCTTTCTCGCTGGAGGAGAGACAAACGTCTAACCATGATAATATTGTTACTCAAACGGAGTAACATCAAATGCAACTAATATTACTGCGTTTCATGTTAATTGAATGGATGCAATCACGATTTGAATTGGATTTTGAATATTTACACTGTATTTCAGAATGCTATTATGTCTTGGATAATTTGCATTAGTTGGTTTCACTTACGTAACACTTATATATTTGTTATTAGATTATATAGCCCTATAAATAGTAATAATTTATTACCACCTTATTCATAATAAAGTTATCAAACGTTGATTAGCTAAAATTCCGAAGTCTTTATCTGACACTTGACATTTGGTGATCGAAAGAGTGAGACGGGGCACACTATTACACTGATTTAGTTAAAAAGCGATTATGAATAAAGGGGTAAGTCTTTAAATACAATTTTAATTGAGAGGTCTTTCATTTAAAAACGGGCTGAGATCTTAGGCTCGATTCCCATCCAAAAAATCATTTGCGTGTATGAACATGAATATTGGAGCCAGTGTTCTGATTCTAGGTGTAGCTATCAAATTAAAATTCAGAAAATTTATTTAGTTTACTTCATCGGCTCTACCTAATAATTCTACCACCCCGTTCATAATAAACTTGTAAGGAGAAGACTATAAGATCTATATAGACTACAGCTATTAGTGCCTATATATTTATAAATAGCATATATAACTTATCAGATCTGTTTTTTGTAGAACAAGCTATACATATTTTGGGATCAGAGAGCTGTCTGTGAAAATATCCCAAGATTATAAAAAAAACAAAATATAAAAAATATTATTTTGATCTGGAGGTCAAAAAACAATTTTCTAGAACCAAAAATTGTAGGAGCAGGTAGGCATTGCAAAAGGAGTAGGTACATCTTCAGGTAATAAGTTTCATTCAGTAGTTTTCGCCAAAAATTAACCAAATACCCGCCTAACACGGAACACGTCGGGTGACAACGCTACAAAGGGCACATTTCACGCGACTGCCTGCCGGAAAGGCATAATTTAGTAAATTGCTGCCCTTTCTACAATCGCCCACCATCTGGCAGAGGCAAAGATTTCTTTGTGTGAAACACAACTTGTTAGTGTTGTTTTTTGTCGATAACAAGATGCTTTTGGATTTAATGACGATTGCTCGGAGATTATTGGAATTGGTATAATAAAGATACCCAACATATAAGAGGTATATATAAAATGAATCAAAGTCAGATTTCGGTAGCAGAGAAGCCTTATATGATGAAAAAGAAGGTTTATTAAATAATTTTAGAGGTTATCTTTTAAAATATCGCAAATATAATTAAAGGAATTGTATTAATCAGTGGGATAACTATAGATTTATTATCAATGTTGAACTCAAAATCATGAGAGACAAGAAAATTCATCAATTTTAAACATCATCACAATACGTACACCCCTAGGTAGTTCCACATCCAATAAACAAGAGCAAATAACAATTCCACATCATGATGAAACAGTTCACTCACTCGACGATCCCGTTTCAATAATCAACAGTACCTTGTCTTTGACAATTGGTTCATGACACGAACACTTAAACCTTACAAATGAGAGGGTCACGTTTGTCAAATTCAATGAACTTACCTCACGGTGTTTGTAAGTACTTACCTTGTTAAAACAAAGCTTGATACTTACAGTCTTGTTCATAGAAAATGCTTATCGAAGGTTTATAGCGTTAGCTAATTAAAAAGTCGATTAAGACTATCAAAATATTTTAAAATTCTTTTCAACACACTTGCTCGTAAAGTGAGTAATTTATTACACCATTTTTAGTATCATAATGTAGCTTATTACGCACTAGTGCTTTTTACTTTATATTACCGCCCAGTTTTATGATAGTTATTATGTTAAGTTTGTACTTCGTAAATGTTTCGCCTAGCGTGCTCATTACTTTTATTTTTTTATACCACTAAGGTGGCAAACAAGCATACGGCTCGCCTGATGGTAAGTAGTTACCGTAGCCTATGGACGCTGGCAACACCAGGGGTATCACTCGCGCGTTGCTGACCCTGAAGAAACCTCTTCACACCCTTTTTGAAGAACCCCATGCTGTACTCCACTGGGAAAACCACGGCGGGGAGCTCATTCCACAGTCCGAGCATCCGCGGAAGAAAACTCCTTTTAGCCCGCACAGTTCGAAACGATTCTAGTGTATGGATGGACTCCCGTCGATGGCGAGAGCAGTAGGCATCAAGTCGAACAATTCTTTAGAACACTTTCCGTTGTACAAGCAGTAGAACACACATAAGGAGGCAAAGTCTCTCCTCAGACTGAGGGGCTCTAAACCGCTTGTGAGCTCGGGATCGTCGACAATTACTTTCGGTCACATCATCACGATAGTAGCGAAACAAGACATATTCACAGTAAAAAAAGGCCAAGATTTGCATCTTATGTCGGTTGGTATAATATGTAACATAATAATAATATTGTCCCAAATATCAATGATACAATACTCAGCTAATTCAAAACTCACAGTAATAGAATATCCGCACCATCCGTGGACAGTTCTACGGTTTTCAGATGCAATTTCCGATGCTGGGGATGACCATTCCCCGTTTACCCCGGCTTCCCCCTATTTTCCCCCGTTTACAAAGTCAATAAAGAGGTGGGGTGCGTGAATAACGATTGCGGGGTAACGTTAAAACAGTTTTAACCTATACGTTTTACGGACAATCTGTGCGAAATAGAATTTCCGGTGTAACCGTTGCGGATTCAATTATGGGTAGACCGGGCTGCTAAAAGCTGTTTGGTTGTTTGTTGATAAGCGATGTGCTTTATATTGGGGAAAAACTGTAAACTGCGGTTATAATACCTATCGATGGAATTTTTGAACTTGTATTGGCTATAGGAATTACAAATACAGCAAAATGTGAGCCTAAAATGTTCCTTCTATTTATTTATCATAGGCATATACTACAGGTCACAATCAAATAATGTATTGTATGTATGATGTACATACATACAATATCTGTTCCAGATTGAGACCCAAGGGCGAGGGAGATTGAGACGCACATATGATAAGCTTAGTGCACTTAACAAATATTGACTATTATAGTGACAAAATACTGAGAAAAATAAGCACGATTCTTACAATAATAACTGAAAATTATTTCAAAATGATTTCAAGAGAGGATAGTTCTGTCATTTTTAAATTTGAAAAATGTGCATCATAGATGTCAAGAAATGTCTTACCATTTGCTATAACGCAATACCATTGGCTATTACGTTATAATATCGTATAGCATATTTTGAAAAGTTTTTTTTTTTTTCAATTCGATTCAATTCAATCATTTATTGCATCACATTAATATATACACAACACACACAGTTAAAAGTAGGTGTTACAACATACACATGTTTTTTAAACTAAGGTGGCAAACAAACATACGGCCCGCCTTATGGTAAGCAGTTACCGTAGCCTATGGACGCTTGCAACACCAGGGGTAACACTCGCACGTTGCCGACCCTGAAGAAACCGCTTCACACCCTTTTTGAAGAACCCCATGTTGTACTCCATTAGAAAAACCACGGCGGGGTGCTCATTCCATAGTCCAAGAAAATTCTTTTTAGCACGCACAGTTCGAAACAATTCTGAATTAGTTGAATGAAATTTTTTTTTTTTTTTTTTATCTTTTTTATTATTTGGGATTTTTGTCCACACGGACATGTCAATCCCATCGTATCATGCACATAGTTTCTCAACAGTACACTTTATAAAGAAATAAATAAATAAAATAATTATATTATGTAAAAGAGTAAAGAGAGCGTCACTGGTGAAGGAGAGTTACCAGAGTACGACTGACTAATGAAAGATATTGCTTTGCTAGAAACTAAAGTGAAAAAAAATTATCATCAGCTAAGTAGTGGGATGTATTATGAAATGTCTACAGGCTTTTGATAATAAAATACATTAATAGTGTATCAATATAAAATTTTAAGGGGACAGAGGGCAAGTAAAGGTAAACGACCAGATTTATGGATTAATCTTCAACCGATTTATATGCAAAACAATGACAAAGTAAAGCAGGACAAAGCAAAATTTGTCCATTCTCGTTTAATTAACATTTTAGATACTTTGAACCGAAAATTCATTACGAACTTTAAATTGTTCCTCTGATAACAATGTGGAGGTATCATCTGCCAAACAATGAAAACTGTTTTGTAATGAATCTAATATAAATCACAATTCAATGGAATATTTAAATGATAGAGACGAAGGATCGTTAAAATATCACTTAACTCTCAATATCACAGCTAAATAGAAACTTAAATGATCTATACTTGATATCATTAATCTAATCACTAATGAGATAGATCATTCGTCACAAAAAACTATTTGAGGGCGTGTTGTATAGCAATGCAATACAAACATATCTTTGCATCTAACAAACATATTACTACAATAGTGAATTTTATTACAAGAGTCGTAAATGTTAGTATGGATGAACTCTTAATACTCGAGCAACAAAACATAACTTTGTAATATGTCGATGCGGATGAAACAAAGACTGTTACAGATAACATCGTACCACTTAATAAATCACTGCCGTTATTATTTTTATTCCGACAGTCTTTTGAATGTGGACCGCAGTGTTTAAAATTCCTCCGATTTTCATTGATCAACTGGCAATAGGTTACAAAATTTATATTAAATTTCTTTAAGCTGTATACTATCAATTGATGTATCGGGTTTAATTACTAGTGATTGTTTCTTTAGTTATATGCCTTCAGGCAAGAATAGGAGCTAAAACAATGAAATATTTTTGTTATAAATATTCAATAACCTACCTACCAAGGTTTGATTTTCTCATGGAATTCCTAAGTGCTACTTGTGAAACAAATAAGAAGAAATCTCTTTGGCTGGGTGGAAGATTTAAATTAATCTTTCATTAACACCGCAGAAAATCCATAGTTAGATTCAGCTGACCTGTCTGTAGTCCAAATTCTACTACTGAAATCTAAGCTGCTTGCTTTGTACGGATTTCTGTAGTCAGTCCGTTTGGTGGGATGTTGTCTTTGGCGCTTTCCAGTAGGTTATCAGTTACGTTCTATTCTTATCCATCAGTTTAGCTATTTACACCTATCCTTACATAGTTATGCATCGCGACGTCTTGGATAGACCCGATAATTTGCTTATGATACGGTTTTTCCAGGTAATTAAGGAGAAGCTTTAGAAATGTTTAGGGTCTATCTGCTCGGCAGCACTGTAACCTGCCTGTGACTAAATAAAGCTGATCGTTAACCATTTTAGTGACACAAATCAAATCAAAGCCCTTCCATGGGAGTGTAGTTATGGGCAAATATAATATAGTTGTGTTTGTTTAATAACATTATCATAAAGTAGGTTCTGTGGTCCAATAATTTGAATTCAACAATTACCGCAAAATGCAGTTTGGGAATGGCACCCATAAAATCTGTGGGTTGGATTTTAAATAACGTCCAAAAAAGAACTTTATTACAAGAGGATAGACTTGTGGTTGAAGATCTTATGATGGGTAGTAATAATGATGTGATTGAAGGTGGTAAGCTTACAAAGCCAAGAAGAGAAGTAGGTTCTTGGCGTCAAATTTTTCCAGTCAGGCGGGTTATTGTAGAACCACCGTACAAACACATCAAAAGGATCTGAGTGATCAAATTCTACTAAAGCATCACGGTCTGTCTCTTCCAGATTACCTGACTGATCCGTGTCGAATAATTTCTTAATTTTATATTCAGACATGATTATGATAAACAAAATCAGCTTGAAAGTAATAAAACTATCGTCTATTGTTTTAATAAATGTAACTGCGCAAACGTGGACACTTTTGTGTCTTGTGTGGAATACAAGCTACCAGCGAATATTTGAATTCTATAGAACCAGTATGAAATCAGTCACTCCCTGCGCAGACGTAAACATTTTTTGTGTCCAGTTGCTTCCACTTTACACATCGTTGACGATCAAAAAGTGTTCGGTGTCGGTAATCGGAAAATAAAAGTCGTCAGTTGATACAAGCAACATTAAAATTGTACTGAAACTGACGGAAATCAAGCAAGGAATAGGGATGTTGCCTGGGTAAAAATATAATAATTCTAATTAGTCCGTCAGTTAGATTATCAAAAAATATTGGACACGTATTTTTTGCTTTACCAAATCATTAACAATTGACGAAGATAAAGCGCGACTAAGTTCGGGAGTGGGGACTCGTGACGTCACTTGTTCCTAAAAAGTGTACCACACCGTGACGTCACGCGGAACTTCAACACACGATATCTTCGTATTTTTTTGTTTAATTGACAAAAGAAAAAATACGTGTCTAATAATTTTTGATAATGTAAATGATGGACTGATTAGTTTTTTTCAGGAAAGTAGCCTATTGTACTAGTGACCAGCCCCCCTAAAAAGGAAGCTAAAGCAATATTGCTAACGCAATTCATATTTTCGAATTTACGGCAGATCTTATGCAATTCATCAATTTCGAATCTTTTATTGAATTGAATTGTATATAATGAGTGACTAGTATACCAAAAAATATTGAAATTACGTAGGAACTGCCGAGAATTCGAAAAAATTAATTGCGTTAGCAATATTGCTTTAGCTTCCTTTTTAGGGGGGCAGAAGTAGAGACCGATGACTGTGTCCGATCGCTGCCACCGGACACAGCAACGACGGTTACCAGTGACCAGGAGTAGCAACCGACGACTGTGTCTGATCGCCGCTACAGGATACAGCAACGGTTTCCTGTGATGATGTACCGTGTCGGTAACACGTTTGCGCAGCAATTATCAGTTGATCAACAGTACCATACTTAGTGAGGCATGCTATCAATCATTCACGGATCATAATTTCTAATTGCTTGCAAAATTAGTTAATCATGGTTTTAGTCATTATATTATGGTCTATTTACTTTGCATCGGTTTATTAATGTAATTTTGACCTTGCTTTCTAAATTCATCGGTAGGTTATATTAAATCTATTAAAGATTCTTTAATCATGCTTCAAAGTATCTTATAGTTTTGTAGTAAATTTATTCACTAAAAAACCTTTATCCTATTTTGTATAATTTCTGTATCTTATTTCCTCTCTATCTAAAGGTTGTCTGGATATGATCGCTTCTTAGTGACAAGATCATCCGTCGTAAGCTTTAGTAGGTATTTCTTATTTTTAAATCTATAATAGAATAATTGCGAAGGTGACCAACGTAATAAAATTCGGCACACAGATAGATCATAACTAGGAATATCTTATGAATTCTATGTTTATATCAGGCGATGATAGCTCAGTGGTAGTGACGTCGGACACCGATTACCGATAAGAAAATCCCGGGTTTGAATCCTACAATGAGCTTGAGCTTTCGGCTAAGGAAAACATCGTCAGCCAGAAAAATATGGCAATGTTAGATGAAACAAACTTATGTCTAATCTTCGCGTGGAGATGAGATGGAGATAGCGTGTTTCGCGGAACAAAAATGAACTAAGCGCTTTTTATCTAAATAACTCGTAAAGTATAGAATATTTAAAAAAATCGTTAGTAGCAGCCCTAGGTCATATGTTAGTGATATTATTTATCGAATTTTTGTCTTAATTAGATACACCATGAACGAATAAAACCGAAAATTCATTATTTTTAGAGGTAGCTTTGTGATTTTTTTCTATCGAGGAAATTTCATTCCTTTATGTTTTTGCTCAGGCAGAACCCTCGCGTATATAATGAAAATACCCATATAAAAATATTTTTTCATTTAAATACTTATTCACTTGGGTAAATTTCAATTCTAAGATTGTTATTTTGCTTTATACGCACTCTTAAGGCGATGATGGCTCAGTGGTATTGAAGTCGGATACCGAGACGAAGGTCCCGGGTTCGAATCCTACAATGAGCTTGAGCTTACGGTGAAGGAAAACATCGTGAGGAAACCATAGCACGGTGGTAGGGTACTTTGCAGTACCCGCCTGGCTGGCTTCCACTCTCTAGTTGAAAATCTATCGCCAAGCACCTTTCGGTGTGTTCCGATAGCTGCACTTGAGAGCCAGTTCCTTCTAGGCTTTGTGTGCTCACCACCATCGGCCGCATCATCACTTACCATGGTGAGATTGCGGTCAAACACAGGCCTATTATAAACAGTAAACAATAAACAGGGTACTTTGTAGTACCCACCTGGCTGGCTTCCACAATCAAGTTGAAAATCTGTTGCCAAGCATCGGTGTGTTCCGACAGCTGCACTTGAGAGCCAGTTCCTTCTAGGCTTTGTGTGTGCACCACCTTCGACCACATCATCACTTACCATGGTGAGATTGCGGGCAAACACAGCAAAATAATAATCAGAGGGCACGTAAGAGGAGATCAATTTATGACATTTTTTTATGTTATTAATTTGAGACCAAAGTCATGTATGCGGTCATTTTAAACATTCATGTGAAAAATCTGAACTGATATAGCCTTTTCTAAGCAAATGTAATACAGTTTGTGATTATTTTCGATTTTAACTTTAATTATTCCAATTTTCATTCTTATTCTCTTATGTAGGTTCTTTTATAAATGCTAGGTCTTATGACACACTCACGTTACTACAATATGAAAGAACCTGCCCATCCTTTTAAGTTTCCTTTAACAAGTCTTTGAATCTAATCTAGTTCTTCTTTTCCACTTCAAAATATAAATTGCACTCTACTCTATTTAAAAATCTGATTTTTACTATTTTTGCGTCATGAAGTTATGAAAGCTTAAGAAATTCTAAAGCTGAGATTGTTTCACTTTTCTTAAAAAAAACGTATAAAACGGTTCATTTCACCACCTCAAAAGCACTCCGGATAAAATTACGAAAGCATCCTGTATACTGTGTAATTTTAATTATTTAATCTGAACCTTCTACCTGCGAAATTAATTTAATATTATACTTATGATGAATTGTAATTATGCTAATTTGGAAAATTACATAAGGTCGTAATCAAATATGGAACTAAATAATAATTTTACGTGCGGTTTGCAAATTAAGTTTTTCCCTCGGTATATAAGTTTTTCATCTTGAGTATATAGGGTGACTGGTAATTAGTAAACGATACTTAGACACATGATTGTACTCATGATAACAAACAACTTTCCCATAAAAACAAATAGCGATAAATAACAAAATTAAATAAAAGCTGATGGTGTATTCTTTATTCTTGTTAGGTACTAAATATCATGGGTTCATGTGCAAAGTAAATAAAAAAAATGTTTCTTTGGCATAGTTGTTTGTTATCATGAGTACAATTATGTGTCTTAGTATCGTTTACTAATTACCAGTCAACCTATATTTAAATAAGTATTTATTGAAGGGCTCGTGGTGTAGCATGATTAGCCGTTCTTAATCGATCGGCAAAGTTAAGCTACCACCGTCGTGGTCGGTACCTGGATGGGTGACTGCCTAGTGGTATTTCAAATCGAGCGTTTCCGTGCTTCGGAAGGTACGTAAAGCCGTTGGTCCCGGTTATTACTTAATTGTGATAGTCGTTAAGCTAGTTGGATGCCTGCTAGGCGGCTTGAAAAATTCCAACAGTAGGTTGACCACTAGCCTACCTCCACAGATCAGCAGTGGGCACGCGTGGTAGAGTATTGCCCATTCCCTTTCACCCTCATTTGTGAAAGGAGGCCTGTGCTCAGCAGTGGGACATTATAGGCTGATGATGATGATTTATTGCAGTTTTGCACAAAGAAGGAATTTTGACCACGAGTTCGAACGTAGCTTTTTATCGTTGAAGTAATGAAAGTTTATATCTGGACTTACTCGCAATGACGTCACCAAAATACGCACCTACCACCACATCGCTTAAAGCACCCCACGTAAAGCGCTGTTTATTGTACTACGTACGTAACCACGACACTTAATATTATGAAGCGAGGGTTTTGACGTCATGATTAATATAATGGATTGTAATTAAATGGACTGAGTGGATGCATGAAGCGGGCGATGTAGATAAACTATTTCGGTTTTATAACTTTCTTTATGATCGCAGAGTAAAGCGTTTCATCGCTTAAAGAGCGGCTCTTCTGGAAAAGAATAACGCATAACTTGTTTTTTTGTATTCCTGCATGTGAGGAAGTTTTGGGCAAGCACCTACTTATATTATTTTTTATTTCAAAGTTCACGTTATATTTCTAAAAGCCGCCTAGGAGGCATCCAACTAGCTATAGACTATCACAATTAAGTCACAATTTATAATGCGGACAGCAAGGAAGTGGAACTTGCTTCCGGCGTCTGTGTTTCCTGACGCTTACAATCTAGGTACTTTCAAGGCCAGAGTGAATAGGTTTCTTCTGGGTAAGCGTGTTTCATCTAAGGCTTCGTCATCGCCCCTTATGGGCGGGTCAGGGGCCAAATGCAAGCCCATCTAATTAAAAAAAAAAATAAGTGATAACCGGGACCAACGGCTTTACGTGCCTTCCGAAGTACGGAAACGCTCGATTTGAAATACCACTAGGCGGTCACCCATCCAGGTACCGACCACGTCGGTGGTAGCTTAATTTCGCCGATCGATTAAGAACGGCTAATCATGCTACACCACGAGCGCTTCTTACTCTATTTTAAAACTAAATATCAACCTATCATCACCAACACCTCGATAATGAATTAATCACCACACAGTATCAAAGTTCAGACTAAGATTAATCAATTAGCTGACAATTCCATTCGTAACGTATTAGGGAAATTAATTGATTAAGAAATTGGAATTGGTAATCGGGAACATATTATTGAACACAACTCGACTTGAGGAATCGATACATCGATTTATAGGCTGCATTTTGAAAATCAATATCTTAATATATAAAATGATAAACTGATTGTTGATATATCAGCCCACAGCCCAAACCGCTGGACCTAGAGATTTGAAATTTTGCACAAAGATACCTTATACAGTGGAGGCATCCACTAAGGAAGGATTTTTGGAAATTCCACCCCTAAGAGGGTAAAATAGGGGATGACAGTTTGTATGCAAGTCCGTCAGTTTTGAAGTTAGGATCTTCAAATTTTGTGTTTAGGCTGATGATTGAAAATTAATGTGTAGTTATCTCAGCGTTTGTGATAATTCCACCACCGAAGGGAGGAAAAGGGGGATGAAGTTGGGTATGCAAGTCCTTCAATTTCAAAGTAAACTTCACTAAATGTATTATTATACGGTGTAGGCATCCGCTAAGGAAGGATTTTTGGAAATTCCACCCCTAAGGTGGTAAAATAAGGGATGAAAGTTTGTATGCAAGTTCGTCAGTTTTGAAGTTAGGATCTTCAAATTTTGTGTTTAGGCTGACGATTGAAAATTAATATATATTTATCTCAGCGTTTGTGATAATTCCACTACCGAAGGACGGAAAAGGGGGATGAAGTTGTGTATGCAAGTCCTTCAATTTCAAAGTAAACTTCACTAAATCTATTATTATACGGTGTAGGCATCTACTAAGGAAGGATTTTTGGAAATTCCACCCCTAACAGGATAAAATAAGGGATGAAAGTTTGTATGCAAGTCCGTCAGTTTCGAAGTTAGGACCTTCAAATTTTGTATTTAGGTTGACAATTGAAAATTAATTTATATGTGCCTCAACGTTTTTGATAATTCCGATCCCGAAAGGGTAAAAAGGGGGATGAATTTGTGTATGGAAGTACACTAAATTTATTATTTAAGCTTATGGTTATAAACTAACGCAACGAATATCGGTGTTGTTGGAATTTGAACCCTTAAGGAGTGAAAAGGGGGATTAAATTTAGTATATGAAGTTCTTTATTTTCGGAGTCAAAATTTCAAAATTTATTATTTCGGCTTATGGTATTGGCGTATTGAAATGACTCGCCTAAACAACATCAGGAAAAAGAGAGGAATCGGTATTAAAACAAAGATCCGGTTAATACGAGCATTGGTATTCCTCATTTTCATGTACGGAGTGAAAGCGTGGACTATACTGGCCCGAGAAAGAAAAAGGATTGATGCATTCGAGATGTGGTGCTGGAGACGGATGTTGGAAATACCTTGGACCGCTAAACGCAATAATGCATCAATCCTATCGCAGGTCCAAATTAAAACACGATTGTCCACCATATGCCACCAACGTATTTTTTCGTATTTGGTGCGCAAAGGCGATGAAAGTTTGGAAATCTGATCATAGTTGGGAACACGGAAGGAAAACGACTACGTGGTCGTTCACCAACAAGATGGTCCGATCAAGTAAAAGACTCATCGTCCTCCAAGTTTTACAGAAACCAGAAGACAGAAACCAGTAGAGGCAGATCATTCGCTCTAGAAGCAAACCCGATGTTGACCACGATCCTCAGACATGAGGGAAAGAGACATAAGGCCTCCAAAATTGTGCTGAGGAACTAGACTACAAGTAACAGCTCTCCGCCGCAATGTTATTGAGGCCAAAATATTTACTGGTTCTGCCAGAGGAGAAACAGTCTTCTTGCCGCGTATACCATTGATCCCAAATCACCTTCCGTTTGAATTTAAAAGATAACAGTTCCTAATTAAGGTTTGTAGTCACAGGGAAAACCTCTGAAATTTGCTAGAGTTGATTTGCGGCAGGACTGTTTCAGTTTTATGTGGCATCCTCGCATATGAGCTCTTAATCTACCTGAACTTTTGTCAATATCACACGTAGTGGCGGACAATAGCCATGAACAAAGCTCTATATTGTTACAATGATTGATATCTAGAAAAAAGAAATAATCTACGCGAACGAAGTCGCGGGCTATAAAGCTAGTTAAATTATAATATGAAAAAGATTAAAACGATCATTGAGCTATTATTACTACGTATAGAGAAGACGCCACATATCACAACTATGTTCCGTTCAAGAGAAGCCATCCGGCCACACTTGTTGTAGAGCCATGAGCGAAACGCGTAAGCGCCTCGAAAATCACCGTGTTTGTGAGAAAATTACTCCTAAAAGCGTTCTGATAGCGCTACGTACACATGGCTACACAAAAACAATAATTAGTCGTCTATGCAGACAGTAGATACACGTACGCACGGCTACAGATCAAGCTATACATTTCCAGTATAAGCTGATCTCGCGTTGTATAGGATTTCCGTACAATGAGAGGTCGACTTACATTGGAAATGTATAGCTTGATCTGTAGCCGTGCGTACGTGTATCTAGACGACTAATTATTGTTTCAGCGCTAAAGAGAACTTTGGTTGACTCTAAAAAAATGGGACATAACCTTTGCTTATGATAGCTTCTCTATACGAAGTAATCATTGCTCAATGAAAACGATTTCATAGTATACAGTGTACTTACTTAAAAAAATCTGTTCAATTCACATCTTAACTATCTTTTTACCCTAGGAACGCGGTTGAAACCGCAGGAGAATGCTAGTATCCTAACTTCCTAACTATATCCTTCCCAACTATTATAAATGTGAAAGCGAGTTCGTTTGTTTGTTTGTTATGCCTTCACGCCTCAACTATCAACGGATCATCATGAAATTTGGCATGCAGATAGTCTATTGTATGGAAAAGGACATACTTTTTGGTAAACTGTACAAAATACATACTTTTTGACAGTATGATAACAGTGTTTCATTGCAAATGGAATAATTGCAACAAAATTACGTAATCCACGTACTGATAAAGTCTCTCGACGCTTTTGGATATAGATTTTATTTTTGCAATCTAAAAGGTACACCGACGAAGCCTTCGTTCGCACGGACGCTTAAAAAAACGTTGAGCTCGACGTTTTTTACTAGAATGTATGATAACTCCTGACGTAAAAAAAACGTCAGCGTGCGAACACGTATAGGAGAAGTCACTCGTTCTGTTCATAACGTTGAAAATAACGCGCGTAAAAATCGTTCGAGCGAATGTGGGTTAAGTGAGAGCAAATAATACGAGCATACATATTTATATATCCACTGGGAATACTTGTCCATTCGAACAAAGAAGATTCGACATTTTTGTTTAAACAAAACATTCACGCTACTTCAAAAGAATCCTAAAACATTTACAAATACAGAAATTCACTGGAAACTTTCCAAATAACCGCCTTATAAACGCCATTAGCTTGTTCCAGTGATCTTACGAGATCAACGTTACGCACAGGGCTGGAGTGGGGATATTAATTATTTATTAAAAAACTGGATCATGGGCATTTGATAATGGTAAAAAACCGACTGAGTGCGAGTCGGACTCGCACACGAAGAGTAAATATGTTTCTTGTTTGGACGCCTTACATTTTTAATTTTATTATTCGTTTTTGTAGCGGTTATAGTAATACACATTCTGTGAAAATTTCAACTGGTTACCTATAACGGTTCATGAGATATAGCCCACTGACAGACAGACGGACGGATGGACAGCGGACGCTTAGTAAAAGGATGCCGTTGGCACCCTTTGGGTATGAAACCCTTAAACGCCAGGTAATTTATAAAAAATATCTCGGTAAATTATATTGGAAAAATAAATGTAATTTTAATTGAAAATGACTACCTAATAGGTATATGAAAAACTGTTATGATAGAAACTAAATTAATTCATAACACAATTTACAATTTGATTGATCCTTGGTAAATATAAGTTATTGTTTTTGAAAAGTTTGAACAATGCAAATATAAATTAATATAGGTTAGAAAATGTATTTATAAAATCAATTAAACTGAGTGTTCCCTTTGAAATAAGGTCACGACTAAAAACTACAAACTGGCACGTCCCACGTCGGATCAGCCCCTCAAATGAAACTATTTAATTATAGGAAGGTAAGGCGGCATCGCAAATTGAGTGTTTGCCCACTTTGCCCCAATTTAAAATCAACGCGAGTCCGTCCATGCTTTGTCGGCCAGAAATTTGAGACCCAAAAGAAAACTTAAATTGGACTTTTGTAAGGCTTTAGTGCTTTGAATTTTGCTTAGGTAAGTTCATAGAAGTTGGATTTTCTAAAAGGTGACCTTGTTAGTTTACTGGAATAATTGTATGTTTATTTTGAGACAGTAAAACTGATACCTTAAGTTTAGCTTAAAATCTGTTGTAGATAAAATCAAATTTTGTATCTTAGCGAAAATCAAGTTTTATTTTATATTCTAGTTAAATTATATACCTAGGTCAACCATTGAGCTATTATTACTACGTAAAGAGAAGCTATCATAAGCAAAGGCTATGTCCCATTTTTTAGAGTCAACTAAAGTTCTCTTTAGCGCTGAAACAATAATTAGTCGTCTAAACAGACAGTAGAAACACGTAGCGCTATCAGAAGGCTTTTAGGAGTATTTTTCACACAATCACCGTGATTTTCACGGCGCTTACGCATTTCGTTCATCGTTCTACTCTAAAACAACAAGTGTGCTCGGATGGCCTCACTTGAACGGAACATAGTTGTGGTGTCTTCTCTATACGTAGTTATAATAGCTCAATGAACCAAACATCGCTTTTTTTAATTACACAGTTTCTACAATTTGTAGGTACCTATTTACCTCGAGCCATATTATTAGAATGTTTCAAAAATCGTATCATTAATAAATTATAGTGTTTTTTATTGACGGGTCCATTAAAACCGTCCTAAATGTCGAATTAATCTTATTTGAGAATTATAATATTTATGTCAAACGTCCCAAAATCCAACCAGGCGATTTATAATCTCTTTATTTCTCAAAGCTACGTTTGGATAACATTAATTAGCCTAATTTTGACGTGTCACTCAAATTATAATAAAAAAATGAATAAAAAGTTTATAAAACGTGCGCGTCCCTAATCCTTGGATTTGCATTAATAATGAATGTAAACTCGATATACAAAATTAAGGTGATAATATTTTAGAGTGATAACATGAATATTAAATGAGACTGCTTATTAGTTTACACTCTATTTAATAAGTATTTATTTGAGTATTAGTTACAATTAGGGTTAGCTTACACAGAGACGCGACGCGGCACGCACTTTTTAACATAGCGATACAATGGTGCTGATTCTGTTGTTTACAACTAAACTAATTTAGTCTTACTATGTCTTTTTCTAACAGATAACATAAGAAAAGGATGTAAGAAATTTAGTCAGGGGTCAAATTAGTCCAATGCTTGTTTTCAATATTTTAGTCGCCATCTATTTCGGTTACGTCTAAATACCCGCAAATGAAGATGGCAAAGACTAATTTGACAGATTTAAATATGTTCTATCCTTTTTCAATAATGTTTTTGATTAGCCGTCCTTAATCGATCGGCAAAGTTAAGCAACCACCGTCGTGGTCGGTACTTGGATGGGTGACCGACTAGTGGTCAAATCGAGCGTTTCCGTGTTATCACTTAATTTAAGGCGATGATAGCTCAGTGGTAGTGACGTCGGATACCGAGATGAAGGTCCCGGGTTCGAATCCTACAATGAGCTTGAGCTTTCGGTGAAGGAAAACATCGTGAGGAAACCATAGCACGGTGGTAGGGTACTTTGTAGTACCCGCCTGGCTGGCTACCACCCTCAAGTTGAAAATCTGTCGCCAAGAGCCTTTCGGTGTGTTCCGATAGCTGCACTTGAGAGCCAGTTCCTTCTAGGCTTTGTGTGCTTACCACCTTCGGCCGCATCATCACTTACCATGGCGAGATTGCGGTCAAACACAGGCCTATAAACAGTAAAAAAAAAAAAAAAATGTGATAGTCGTTAAGCTAGTTGGATGCCTACTAGGCGGCTTGAAAAATTCCAACAGTAGGTTGACCACTAGCCTACCTCCACCGATCAGCAGTGGGCACGCGTGGTGGAGTAATGCCCATTCCCTTACACCCTCATTTGTGAAAGGAGGCCTGTGCTCAGCAGTGGGACATTATAGGCTGACGATGATGATGATTGTAAGAAAAAGATATGATGTAACTAAAATTAGTTTTGTTAAATAAATTTCTCAGTATATCGCTTCATAATGAACCTTATAGTAATTATAATAGTTATTAATATTACGTGGGGTAGTTATAACACTTTACGATTACATACATTATACAGTAATTAGTGACACAATGGTAGACAAGTACTAATAACTAATAAGTAATATATTATTATTCTAACGATTACGGAATAATGCCTACGTGCATGTAATTATTTAGGTATACTCAATCAAATAGGAGTTCAGTAATGAACCCAGAATTATGTAGTGTTCTCAAAACATGGCATGAATAAATTATTGTTGTGTCTAAACTTCTAAAGCTAAAACCGTGTATTTGATTCTTTTTTTTTTTTTACTGTTTATAGGCCTGTGTTTGACCGCAATCTCACCATGGTAAGTGATGATGCGGCCGACGGTGGTAAGCACACAAAGCCTAGAAGGAGCTGGCTCTCAAGTGCAGCTGTCGGAACACACCGAAAGGTGCTTGCGACAGATTTTCAACTTGAGGGTGGTAGCCAACCAGGCGAGTACTACAAAGTACCCTACCACCGTGCTATGGTTTCCTCACGATGTTTTCCTTCACCGAAAGCTCAAGCTCATTGTAGGATTCGAACCCGGGACCTTCGTCTCGGTATCCGACGTCAATACCACTGAGCTATCATCGCCTTATTCTAAGCCGATATGGGGTCTTTAGTGACTTGCTTCGAGGCCCTGTATTAGTGTGAGGCCCTTAGGCCACATCATCACTGCCCCACCATAATAGAATGTCTTTTTTATTGACCGTTCATTTCTAAATATGTGTTAGATTATTATTTTCCGCTATAAAAAGAAACGTCTCAGCTATTCTACCTACAATTCTACACACACAATGTCATATCTTAATTTTTAGTCTATGACAAAGTCTATGTCTTCCGCAAAATATTTTTACTAATAAAACTTTATAATGAATATCTAGTTATTCACCGATGGAAAGCTATTCCTTTGCACTTCACCGTATTACTAGAATTATTGGTGCAATATCTTAATACACACGAGAGCATATTTTTTTGCGTTTGAACGTTTTTTAACTTTATAACAAATAGGACCTAGGCGCTCAGGAGCTAGAAAGCAACTAAGTGAATTTCGGCCGGCTGACCGCACTTGAACTGAACGCAGTAGTGATATGTGGCATCTTCTCTATACGAAGTAATGACATCTCGCTGAAAAATTACTGAAATTTATATATTAAGCTATTGTGCTACTCTAATAAAAATAAGCACTTGATTCATTTTTGAAAGAGGTACTTATGTCCACATAATTGTATATGGATTGCCATGTCAACCTTGAAAATAAAGGTTGTATGGAGAATTTATGTGGCAATGTATAAAACGTTTATGTAAGGGCATTTCTTGTTGATTGTTGGGTACAGACAGACTCCGAAATTCGGTCAAGCTTCCGTTTGACTTTATGGCTACTTAGTATGGAGTGATATATCATAACTACGTATGGTATCTCAAGCAAAGAAAAATCACTTTAAAAATCCAAATTCTTAATGTGAAGATAATCTTTTTTATGAGGTCAGTTTGAATATAAGAAAGCAAACAACTATATTTTAAAATAAGTTTTTGTTGAAAAAAAAAACATTTTTAATAAGTACAAGCCAGTTGTACAAGCTTTTTGGGTGACCGCATTTAATCTTTGTTGGCTATACTTGCATTGTCTTCTTATATAATAATGTATACCAAATATCCATTCCACGTTACGCAATCATAAGCTTCATAAAACATGTATTATTTGAATTATTATTATGAAAAGTTCACAAAATGCCAAATAACTTTGTCATCAGCTAATTGTAGAATAATACCAAACTTTTTGCGTGATCGAGCACACTCCATACTAATGTAACTTTAACCACTAGTTACAATGGGTCGTGTATCAGTAAAAAAAGTAAAATATAGGCGGTTTAAAATGAAAGGCTTCGTAAAACGTAATATTATATTCATTGCTACATTTTTAGACTTGATTACCAGGGTCATTTAAAATACTTGTTGGATTTTGAGATTTGATGTTAATTATATCCTAAATATTGTTTTTAAGGTTTCTTACCTAAAGAAAGGGCTTTCGCAGTAATAAAGTACGTATCAGTTTTCTAAAGAAAGTAGTGGTGCATATTACGAAGCTTACGCCGCCTGTCTGTTAGGGATGTTGAGGGCTGTAACTTTTTAGCCAGAATAGGAAGCTAATTGAAGTGTTTACAGAATAGTTCCGTATTGCTATGATCTCTAGCATATACAAAATAGAAAAAGTCATAACTAACCCAAGGGTAGTCCTCATATAAGAAAACTATAGCGATATTTTAACGTTTCTCTTTATTTCTTCTAGGTTATCTATCACAACATTTTATAAAGGCCGCTTATCACTGCCGAAATAGCAACAAGAAAAAAACAATGCACTATTGAAATATTTGATTGATAAGTTTGTAAGTTTTTTTTACCGACTTCAAAAAAAAGAGGAGGTTCTCAATTCGGCTGTATTTTTTTGTTTGTTACCTAATAACTCCGTCATTTATTAACCGATTTGGAAAATTCTTATTTTATTTGAAAGGGTACACTTCCCGTTTGGTCTCATTGTCATCAGATCAGGATTTGATTACTTCTTGATGTACTTTGAAGTCGGTTAAAGTTTTTTGTAAAACAGTCCAATTATTTATTATTTGTTGAGCAATTTTGCTTTCCGGCGCGCGGCTAAAACAAGTTGTACTAGAGATGATGAAGCTAAACTACAATTTCAAAAGACATTTAAAATTATAGTCTAATTTTGCTAAACTAAGATTATCAATGTAAACAGACTTAAAACGTTTGACTTAAAGATAAATTAAACAACATATTTATTTTCTCGCGTCGAGACAGAAATGGAACGACTTGAAATTTATTTCTCCTCGGAATAAGACTTTATTCTTTTGAATATTAGAATTGATTGTCTAATTTTGCTGTTTCTTTGCTAGGTAACAATTTTAGAGCGCAAGCGAGTTTTTATTTGTACCTTTTATTACAGTGAGAATAAGCAATATATTAACTTTTCTGGGGTGTATATTATTATCAGTATTTATTCAGTATTACTGTGGGTTTTTATTAAATTAGTTGGCTCTTATCTATGTCTTTAAAAGGGTACCTAATCAATTATACTATTTGAATTACACTGCCCGAAAACAGGTGTAATTACCTACTTGAACTAAAGTATTACTATATCGACCACGTTCTCAGCAGATCTAACGTAATCTGGGACTATCCTTTATTTAAATTTAAAACTTATTTTATACTAAAGGTGCCGGTTCGAAGCGGACTGCATGCAGAAGCAGCAGGCGACACGGTCGCTGCGTCACTTGGTTTCTATATTACTATGAAATGCCTTCCGTAGCTAGCGACACGTCACCTAGCGACGTCCCATAGTAAGACATAGGAACGAAAGAGAAAGAAGTAATGACGCAGCGACCGTGTCGCCTGCTGCTGCTGCATGCAATCCGCTTCGAACCGGCACCTTTATTCTTTTAGTAGTTATGCTTCATTAAAAACATCCAAGTGAGTCTTAAACATCAAAATATCTTACAACTGGCTGTTACGTGGTTATATCCCGCCCGCGTCCCCGGGATAAAAGTAGCCCAAATTTATACCTATAGTATCTACATTATAGGTTAAAATCTGGCTTTTACCAGACTTGCTTTAAACTATCTCATGTAATAAGAGGGTTATAGTCATTTTCGCATTTATTATATTAAAATAATGTAGTACAGTAGTACCCAACTAATATGGCTTACCGATATACCTGCGCAGAAGATACATTTTCAAAGCGCGGGAAATGCAATTGGTCGGCAGCTGCCGCCATGTTAGCGCGCGCCGTGCGGAGGGTGCGTGACTTGCGAGTGAGACGGAACTAACAGCTGCAGTGTATTATGAACCTTATAGTAGTGATCGAAGATTGATTGTAAGTTTTAAGCATTCTTTCGTTAATCTTCCGGGCCATACTTTCTTTTCTGTGCAAACGAAGATTCACGACGCGCCATATAAGTTGGATATTGGTTGGATAATACTGTACGATATTATGCGAGATAATTAGATGTCAGTTATTTTATTCAATTCAAGTATTCCTAGAATCACCGTTAAATATAATGAATACATAAAATATTATTCGCGAGTCTTCAAACATGCGAATACAATATTCAATATAGAGTCAAATAAGAATACTGTCAAAAAATATCTTCTCAGAAAAGGAGGCTCCTGAAAAATTCCAAATACAAACACGTTGCCGTACCTCAGGTAACCTCGGAGTAAATAATTATTATTTAGTACACGAATCACGTCTACGCGGCTTTCGGGGTGGTTCGGGGAAACTCGGGTACCCACGTGTGAATATCACTCGAATAACAATGATATTTTCTTATTTCGCAACACATTTTTTAGGCCGGGAATGAGGAATTGAGTTTTTCTTTTGAGAGAATTTGTAAGCAAATTTGGTTTATTAATTTTAGGGATTGTGTTGAATGTTGAAATCCATATGAGTCTGTGGTTTCTACAGGTATTTAAGGATGTTCAAGGTATGATTGAAAAGACTATTTGAGGATTCATAATAAATTATCATACCATTATTTCGGAAAATGAATAGACAATCATTTTTACTCACTTTTTGAAAGCCATAGTCGAACATGCATGGGTCAATGTAGATTTATCTACTTCACACTTCAGTAAAATATTCGTGAGTAGATACCCTCTACTTTCAATCAAGACGTCACTACGCTATCATTTTTAGAGTGAATAGAATAATGAATTAAAAACTGTCATCAGATCAGGATTTGATTACTTCTTAGTGTACTTTGAAGTCGGTTTAAGTTTTTTGTAAAACAGTCCAATTATTTTAATACGTCATAAATCGTAAATCGCAATTTATCTTTCATTCAATCAACTCAAATAAATAAAAAAAACATTTTTATATTATGTTCCTTGCTGCTATGGAACCCTTCATGGGCGAGTCCGACTCGCATTTGGCCGCTTTTTGTAAATGTTTTTTTGTGAATCTAAAATAAAATTTCTTTTCTATCGTACTTTGAGTGTGCTTAAATTTACTAAGCTTTATTTTTATTTAATCATAAAAGTCAAGACTAAGTGGAGGTCTTTCATAAAAACTAAGCCAAAGGGTATCTGGCTCGGACAGGCCTAATATATTTAGTTTTAATAAATTGAATAATTTATGACTCTAAATGTTACATAAAAGGCGAAAACCTAAATGAAGACATATTTCATTTGAAGTTCTATTTCTCGCTTTTTCGTCACTGTAAGCAAGTCTGAGATGAAATTAAAATAGGCACAAAATTACTGTTTTGTTGTAAGTTTTAAGCATTCTTTCGTTAATCTTCGGGGACATTTTTTTTAACATATTATAGGCCTGTGTTTTACCACAATCTCACCATGGTAAGTGATGATGTGGCCGAAGGTGGTAAATACACAAAGCCTAGAAAGAACTGGCTCTCAGTTGCTGCTGTCGGAACACCCCGATAGTTGCTTTAATTCATTAAAATAAATACTAAAAACTGTAATTATTTCATTTTGAAAATTTCACGCCGCAGTGACGTTTAGCGTGAACATTTAAGCTATGAATTATTACGAAGGACCTACCGCTATATTCTGGCTGCTGCACTTGATAACAAGTGACTCTTCTATGCTGTAGGTATATTAAGGTTCACGAGTCGTGAGCAAAGATTGACAGCTGCGCAGTAGTTAATTTTTAGGTCTGTTTGGCGGAATGACGAAGGGGGGAGCGCCTTGCTGCACACGATTGGTTCGTCAGTCGATGCTCGTTGTCTATTGGATTCTCGCGTGTCATTTTGGCTTCTGTGATTTGGTCAAAAGTATACATGCGCGAGCTTGCCCCCACTACTGCCTATCTGTGCTCACCACTCGTGGTACCATCTGTACTCTTCTAAACTGTATTCTTCTATGTACTTTATATTTATTGCCCACACCTAGGGATGGGCAAGGAAAGAAAAAAATACGGGAAAATACGGGAAAGAATGGAAAAATACGGGTAAATTCCCAAACGGCGGGAAAATACTCAAGTGGCTTTTTGTACCTAAAAAAATATTTTTAGATGCTTTTGATTGTTATTTTAATCATACTCGCTGTTGTATGTACCTACATTACCTAGGCGCGGACCCACGCGGACCTTGCGCGGACTGGACCGAGTATCCCACTTCCCGACTTCGAGTCGGACGAGTATGTACTACCACGGCGTGGTAATTGTGTGGGACCGCCGCCTGTCCACCACAACCCCAAACCGTCACTTTTTAAAAAACAATGCACGCCTTCATAAAAAAAAAAAAATATTATATGATATATGTGTACTATGACCGTGGTATGACCCTAATAGAAATCTTGTTAAATGTTATTCAAACGATTTTGTTAAGGTGTCTCTCACTATATACGCAAAATCTAGTAACTGTGACCATTTGAGTATTTTCCCAGCCAATGGGAAAATTCCCGGGTTTTTTCCCACCAAATTGGAAATTTACTCGAAGTTGGGTTTATTCCCGGGAACAAACCCAACCGTACCCATACCACATCGTTACGTGCCACGAATAGATGGTATACAAACCTCAGAAAAGAAGTGACACCTAAACAGCATACTCAAATCAAAAGGAGGTCAATTCCAATCAGGAAATCCATATTGCTATGAACATTTCTAATAAACGTAATAGAGACCTCGAATTGAAACAAAGTAGGCATACTTGTTGAATATTATAAGAGCGTGAGCTGAATGCTTGTTTGAGGCTCGCAAGTCCGTCTACGCTACGCAAATCCTTGCTCTACGTGTGCTCGGCTCTTGCTTGGCCCGCTCAGCATGGACGCACAACATTTTACTTTGAAAACAAATATAGTCAAAAGTAATAATAATGTTTTCCTTAAAAAAAATCCTTCTTCTCAGAAACAACTTTAAAAAAAAGTACGATCAGCCTCTTATTTTTATTAACAATATTTTTGTATAAATTTTAAGTGGTTAAAAAAGGGCGTATCTTAACATTACACCTAATATGTCTGGTGTCAAACTTAGTACCTCTCAAACACTAAACCGGCCCCAACCGGCTACACCAAAGAGTCATGATTAATGTAAATAATCCCGGAAGAACGTCCGTGAGAACCCACCTCTAAATTAAAAGATGTATAACACCAACAAATAAAAATGGTCATCAGTTCTATAGATAATTAAGGGTACTAGCATGTGCTCTAGTTAAACGATATGCATTAGTGCGAGTTAATATGTAAGGTGTACTCGTGTAAGTGATCGCTTTTGGATAGGGGCTTGGTGGTAGGAGGAGCGGAAGCGGCTGCGGAGGCGATTTAGATGGATCTGACGAGCCAATTGCCACAAATGCAAAAAAAAAAAAGTTACTAGTACTTTGGCATAACATATTAATAGTGTAAAACTTACTGTAACCAAAATCAAATAAGGCTGTGCAAAGGTCTGAACTTATTATTTTAAAACATTTAGAAGTGTTGTCTTATTCCAGGATCTAAAACTTGAATATATACGAAATTGCAAAAAAAAAACGTTCAGCCGTTATAATAAGAGGAACGAGTCTTGAGCACAAATTGACACCTGCGCAGTAGTTAATTTTTCGGTCTGTTTGGCGGAATGAAGAAGGGGGAGTGACGAGCTGCACATGATTGGTTCGTCAGTCGATGCTCGTCGTCTATTGGATTCTTGCTTTCTTTTGGCTACTGTGATTTGGTCAAAAGTGTACATCCACGAGCTTGCCCCCACTACTGCCTATATGTGCTCACGACTCGTGCCTCATACTGTACATGTTGTGTGCAAACAAACACAAGTACAAACTTTTACATTTAAAAAATTTTTACGGTAGAAGGGTTAGGTATAAGTGTGATTCAAATTGTATTTTTAGATAACCAGTATTTTTATCATAGTAGAACGTTGAAAAATACCGTAAAAAAAATTCCTATCGAATAATATACAGTAAAATTATTACACAAACCCCCTTATTCATAATCGTTTTTTAACTAAATCAGTGTAATAGTGTGCCCCGTCTCACTCTTTCGATCACCAAATGTCACCTGTCAGATAAAGATGTCGGAATTTTAGCTATTCAACGTTTGATAACTTTATTATGAATAAGGGGGTTAAAGTATATCACAAAATAATTAAACAACAACAATATAATCTCTCAACCACTCCAAAATAATGAATACTTGAAAGCAATTATTAAGCAATTAATAATCCGCTTGTACCACTCAATGGGCACCCTTAATTCGAGTACAAAACTTGGATACATCCCGTGCGTGAACAGTATTTATCATTAGTTAATTCATAAAGCGATATATTATGTACGTTCTTGTAATCAATAATATTTAACCGGGTGTTTAGTCTCTGATGTCGAAGACAAGAAATATAAGAGAGATCATAATTTAAGTTGTTAGTTCACTATGGTTTAAAGTCTTTAATCACTTGAATAGCCCATATCATAGTTCATGGAAATTAGAAAAACAGAATGAGAAGGCAGAAGTGGTCGTCAATTCAAGGGGATCCGAAATACAAATTTGTTTTGAAAAATATAAAAAGATATTATAAAATGTTTTGCTAATATTATCTGGAATGCTGTAAATTTGTTTCTTTTGATTAAATAAATAAATTATTAGTTAATCGATCCTGACTCTGACAGAAGTTAGGTTAGGGTATCTACAGAAATGTCACATGTCGATAATAACTTTTCCTTTACATTTGTTAGGAAAATGAATGTGTCAAGAATAAAATAGTTTCAAAATCTATAAATGCCGATAACTAATTTAAAAAGTATGGTATAGTCTCCTAAGACCAGAAAGACCTACTGTTTTTTTTTTATACGACTAAGTCGGTAGACAAGCATACGGCCCGCCTGATGGTAAGCGGTTACCGCAGCCATATGGACGCTTGCAACACACGAAGCATCGCTCACGCGTTACAGACCTTTCCCCCCTCCCCTACGAGCTCTGGCGACCTTACTCACGCGAAGGAACACAACTTTACACAACATAAAGTTATTTGGCTGCAGTATTCTGTAAGGTGGAGGTACTTCCCCAGTCGAGCTGCTCTTTGAGCGAATAACACTATGCTCTACTTCTCTTAAACTAAGATTTTTTTTACTAGTTTTAGTTAGATTTATTTAGTTAGATTAATGTATATCCCCCTTACTCATAAAACGTTATTTAACTAATAAGCTGATTAAGTGGTCACCTAAATAACGTCAAATTGTTTGACAATGACAGCAAGGTAACGTTATTTATTTGACCATTTATTCATTAGATTTAGTTAAATAGCGTTTATGAGTAAGGCCGTATATGTTTAATGCTCTATGAGTAAATAAAATGAAAACTATGTTTGAGGTAATATTCCTAATTTGAAATTAAGAAAGCGTTTTTCAAAATTCAATACAAAAAATTCAAACTCATTTATTCAAATAGAACTTCGCAGGCACTTATGAAAAGTCTCACTCTAATACCGGTTCGGAATGTTGCATTTGCTGAGAAGAACCGGCAATAAACTCAGCAATTACTCTTTTCAAAATAAGCTTTGACTCATTACATAATATTTACATTCTAATTGCACTGACAACAATTGCGTGCCCCGGCGCGACAGCAAAACTACAAAGTAGACTGAATCAGTATTTAATAAGTAAATAGCAAACTTAAGCAGACCAGCAGGCCTAGACAAAAATCATCCATAGTTTTTTCCGCACACGCTACGGACTACTACCACTTGTCGTTAGCGTGAGCACGCTAACGACAAGTGGTAGACAAAGCACCAAGCAAACAAGAAACGCCAATTCCGCAGCGTCGAAAGGAAACACGCTGTTTCGTCCATAGAAATTAGCGTGATACAGATAAAAAAATGTTTATACATCAAATATCAAACGTCGAACGCGGCCTCACTGTAGGTAGTTAAGAGACTGGCGGTAATTTGAAACGATATCTTCTTACAAAAAATTGCTGATACTGCTAATAATGTAATGAAATTACTATCGCGTCTACTCAGGGACTAAATCAGGAATCGTTCTATTAGGTTATTTCAAATAAAGCAATTTTTTGAAAGTATTCTTTTTCATCGATTTATTTGTTGATATTTTGTTTAATAATTCATAGTATACTTTTATGCAATAGTACAAAGTTCCAACCAAGACATTTCGGCAATAACCTGCATATCATGCCGATGAGTCCTTATTGGACGCCTAATCCACGCTTCTTCATTATTTGCCGCCATAAAAACGAACGACGTCACAAACGAATGCATTTTGTTGTCAAATATCAATCACAAATTCACTTTTTACTATAACTCGCTGGCATTCGAAGCGTTAGCGGCAGGGTTCGAGCATCCGCTAAGGAGCGTGACCAATAAATGCTAAAATCGACGCTTGCGTTTGTCAAAAACACCACTTGTCTACCATTTTATAAGAAAGACGCCACGCTACCGCTCACGCTCCACGTTAGCGTTAGCGTCCCGAACATTTTTAAATTTGTCTACGAACTTAGCGTGACGTTACACGTCTTTTCCACAGGTGATGTCATTGCCATACATTTTGGAATTAGCGTTTGGCGTTAGCGTTACCAGAAATGATTTTTGTCTAGGCCTACAGCAGGCCTAGACAAAAATCATCCATAGTTTTTTCCGCACACGCTACAGACTAAACGTTAGCGTGAGCACGCTAACGACAAGTGGTAGACAAAGCACCAAGCAAACAAGAAACGCCAATTCCGCAGCGTCGAAAGGAAACACGCTGTTTCGTCCATAGAAATTAGCGTGATACAGATAAAAAAATGTTTATACATCAAATATCAAACGTCGAACGCGGCCTCACTGTAGGTAGTTAAGAGACTGGCGGTAATTTGAAACGATATCTTCTTACAAAAAATTGCTGATACTGCTAATAATGTAATGAAATTACTATCGCGTCTACTCAGGGACTAAATCAGGAATCGTTCTATTAGGTTATTTCAAATAAAGCAATTTTTTGAAAGTATTCTTTTTCATCGATTTATTTGTTGATATTTTGTTTAATAATTCATAGTATACTTTTATGCAATAGTACAAAGTTCCAACCAAGACATTTCGGCAATAACCTGCATATCATGCCGATGAGTCCTTATTGGACGCCTAATCCACGCTTCTTCATTATTTGCCGCCATAAAAACGAACGACGTCACAAACGAATGCATTTTGTTGTCAAATATCAATCACAAATTCACTTTTTACTATAACTCGCTGGCATTCGAAGCGTTAGCGGCAGGGTTCGAGCATCCGCTAAGGAGCGTGACCAATAAATGCTAAAATCGACGCTTGCGTTTGTCAAAAACACCACTTGTCTACCATTTTATAAGAAAGACGCCACGCTACCGCTCACGCTCCACGTTAGCGTTAGCGTCCCGAACATTTTTAAATTTGTCTACGAACTTAGCGTGACGTTACACGTCTTTTCCACAGGTGATGTCATTGCCATACATTTTGGAATTAGCGTTTGGCGTTAGCGTTACCAGAAATGATTTTTGTCTAGGCCTACAGCAGGCCTAGACAAAAATCATCCATAGTTTTTTCCGCACACGCTACAGACTAAACGTTAGCGTGAGCACGCTAACGACAAGTGGTAGACAAAGCACCAAGCAAACAAGAAACGCCAATTCCGCAGCGTCGAAAGGAAACACGCTGTTTTGTCCATAGAAATTAGCGTGATACAGATAAAAAAATGTTTATACATCAAATATCAAACGTCGAACGCGGCGTCACTGTAGGTAGTTAAGAGACTGGCGGTCATTTGAAACGATATCTTCTTACAAAAAATTGCTGATACTGCTAATAATGTAATGAAATTACTATCGCGTCTACTCAAGGACTAAATCAGGAATCGTTCTATTACGTTATTTCAAATAAAGCAATTTTTTGAAAGTATTCTTTTTCATCGATTTTTTTGTTGATATTTTGTTTAATAATTTATAGTATACTTTTATGCAATAGTACAAAGTTCCAACCAAGACATTTCGGCAATAACCTGCATATCATGCCGATGAGTCCTTATTGGACGCCTAATCCACGCTTCTTCATTATTTGCCGCCATAAAAATCACAAACGAATGCATTTTGTTGTCAAATATCAATCACAAATTCACTTTTTACTATAACTCGCTGGCATTCGAAGCGTTAGCGGCAGGGTTCGAGCATCCGCTAAGGAGCGTGACCAATAAATGCTAAAATCGACGCTTGCGTTTGTCAAAAACACCACTTGTCTACCATTTTATAAGAAAGACGCCACGCTACCGCTCACGCTCCACGTTAGCGTTAGCGTCCCGAACATTTTTAAATTTGTCTACGAACTTAGCGTGACGTTACACGTCTTTTCCACAGGTGATGTCATTGCCATACATTTTGGAATTAGCGTTTAGCGTTAGCGTTACCAGAAATGATTTTTGTCTAGGCCTACAGCCCACAAGCAGCAAGAAGTAAGAAGTAGTAAAACCTCGGCAGTCACCTAGTATCAAATAAAACTGGATATTTTAAACTACTTACACAATATCGTGATAATAAGATTACTTGTGCTTTACGTATTACTTAGCTAATGTTTAAATCACGAATTTCATATAATCGAGTTACTTACCTTTGTAATAGTAACCTTGATCTAAGATTGAGCTCTGTACGACAATTACATTCCTAATCACCCACAAATCACGTCAATATCATTTAGGTACAAATTCTTTGAATTAGATACATATTGTGATCAAGCCGCAAGATGTGTAGAGAGGGCGTGACATCTTTTATATTTTAGGCCGGTCGCTGAGTTTGTAGATTGCTTCCACGCTTTTTGCAAGGGTTGGCTTACAGCATGGGGTTCTGAATGATAATTCTTTATAAAGAGATTCTTGATAGCATATATATAGGCTATGTTGATCTGTGCTGCGCTTCTTTTGGTAATTTTTTCAATGAGGCTACTATACCATTCAAAAGTAAACGATCACCAAATTTTAATGAGGAAATTGGTGCGCTATATCAAACTAAATACACAGTTTGATTGCCATAAAATATTGCTATATTACCAAATATAGTACATATTATTATGTTACGGTGGGTTTATTCCACCCAGAACTGACTCAGGGCACTCCAAATACAGTTGGTTAGGTTAGGTTAGAACTGTGACAATACCGTGCGAGAGCCGAGCGAGCGAACCGAGCATACGAGCGCTAGATCCTAGTATGTATTTCTTGACATTTTTTGGTGGTTATTAACTATTTGGAGTTGGTTTAAGTAGGATCGCGAGTTCAAAAATGTTTGTTCTAATTTCACACTAAAATGGGTATTTAATTTCGGTTATCATTTAGGTGATCATTTACTATTTTTGGCAATATAAAGTGATTTTATCTGGTGGTTCGTTAAACATTAACCCTTTTTTTAATCACTTGAATATCAGTTCCTGGAACGCGCGTCCCATCTGCGAGCCAACGATTTAAAGCAATTAAATAATATTGCAACATCAAATAGTATTTAAATCTCCACCGTATACGACCGACATGATTTGAATAACATACATTTAATTATATAGCTTCAGGCTGTCTGTGAACTGTGTTTTAATTATTGTTCTCTCTAACTCAAAATATTATAGTCGTGAATGTGTTATAAATTAGTTTTTTTGTTTGATTTTGTAAATACAATAATTTGATTTGAATAAAGAATAACCCAAATAATAAAATTATCAAACGTCGATTAGCTAAAATTCCGAAGTCTTTATCTGACAGGTGACATTTGGTGATCGAAAGAGTGAGACAGGACACTGAATTAGTTAAAAGGCGATTATGATTAAGGGGGTTAGTATTTGTTGGTGAAATATACTTTGCGAATAAGTGGTATTTGGCACTGACGTCTGCCTTCTCTGTTCTTATGATTTCGGGAAGTAATAGATAGTTATTGGTGCCGTCATTTTATATCCCAAAAAAGAATTGACACTGGTCTTACTTTTACTATTAGAACTGCCCTTCGTGCTTATCACCTTCGGCTGACGAACAATTTGAACCCACAGAATCGCAGTGAGGTTTATTTCATTTGAAATCTATCCTCCTAATTCCCCACCACCGATGGCTCTGATTGGCTAGTTCAAGGTCTCTTGCAATCTCGGATTGGCTAAATCAAGACCACACTAAACATTTAGATACCGTTGATCCTTACTGTTCAAAATCAGTGCAAAATCAATGACTAGTTGCGGAATTGGATTGCTCGGTATTGCGACTCTTAAAGAGATTTTCCTAAGTGACTACAAAGTACTATAGAACTTACCTATTTTTGTAATATCACGTAATTCTGCAATGAAAGTTAGTAGTTTGAAGCAACATCTGCTTCCTATTATGCACTTTTATCTTTTCTCCTGAACTTAAAACTACGTGTTAATCACTTTTGTTGAACTAAGTAAGTTACCGTACACGGTTACGGTCGGACCTTTAACTCATTATCGGCTATTTGGATCTACACTTAAATTGTTTCATCTTTATGCTTCCTTAAGCGGATTAAATGACCATTTTCTCAAATTTTGTTTAAGGCGATGTTTTACAATTAATATTTTTTAAAACCATCATCGCCCTTTTATTGTATCTTCCAAAAAGTGCACGATGAAAATACCAGAATTCTTTGCTGGAGTAGCTACATTGATTTAGATCTTTGGTTACGTCATTTGGCTACCAGGTCTTGGCTGAAAATCTCTCGATATCCTCGACCCACATAAATAACAATTGACGAATAATAATGTTCTTGTATGTTATTAACCTGAACCTAACCAGAACCACACCATTACCAATTAATTATTATCTTCTTTAATCTGATCCAAATCTTTCTACTGACATTTATCCATTCTAAACTAATATAATCTTTCCAACAGAGTGAGATTCACGTCTTTAGGCACTTGATTAAAAAAAAAGGAGTGATGGAAATGGTTACTTTAGTACAGTAGTACTCAACTAATATGGCTTACCGATGTACCTGCGAGAAGATACATTTTCAAAGCGCGGGAAACGCTATTGGTTGGCAGCTACCGCCATGTTAGCGCGCGCCGTGCGGAGGGGCGTGACTTGCGAGTGAGACGAAACTAGCAGCTGCAGTGTATTATGAACCTTATAGTAGTGATCTAAGGTTGATTGTAAGTTTTAAGCATTCTTTCGTTAATCTTCGGGGCCATACTTTCATTTCTGTGCGAACGAAGATTCACGACGCGCCATATCAGTTGGGTACTACTGTATCGTTAGTTTAACTGAAGTCTAATAACATTTTAAAATATATTAGCCAATGGCCCTGATTCTGTTGTTTACAACTAAACTAATTTTAATGTCACCATGTCTCTTTCTAACAAAGAACATAAGAAAAGGATGTAAGAAATTTAGTCCTGTCAAATTAGTCCAATGCTTGTTTTCAATATAAATTTAGTCGCCATCTATCGCGGTTACGCCTAAATACACGCAAAATAAGACGGCAAAGATTAATTTGCAACTTAAAATATGTTCTATCCTTTTTCAATAATGTTCGTAAGAAAGAGATGAGATGTGACTAAAATTAGTTTAGTGCGATTTACAACAGAATCGGCACCAATATCTGACTAGATTGTCTAAAAGAAACTCAGTTGAAGGCTGACCTATCCCATGGTAGCTTCAGTATCATTCATCAATTTTTTGAAACTAAAACAGAATTGCCTTTGAATATAAATAAATCTTCTCATGTAACATGTCCCTTAACAGGCATGTTGTGATCGACGTGTAACCTGTTACGGCCGCACTAGATCGATCAAGGGGCTAATACGCGTTAACGGACTATGTACTGTGATACCATCTGTCTTACGAGCTGGGAAGAATGGATGTGGTACAGTATTGTGAGACTGATGTGGATGTGTGGATGAATAATTAGTAGAATGTGATTGATAAAGCTTATGTACTCGTTGGGGTTTTACTAGAACATGTGAAAAGTGTGGGCTAGTGAGCTGAAAGTCCTTTGACTGTAAACATCAGTGGATGAGCATATAAATTTCTTTTGAACGATGTTTAATCTATATGGGATGCATCTTCTTCTATATTTAAGAGCTTCGCTCTTGTCATTATAGCTTCTTCCATTCTGCTCTATCATTAGCAACATTTTGCACCTCCTTATACGACACGACGTCTATTTTAGCCTTCACTTGATGAATGTAACTTATTCTTGGTCTTCCTCTTCCGCGCTTTCCATTTATCTTTCCTCGATCTCCATATAAGATCCGTGATGCCATATAAGATGGCCAAAAATCTTTCCCCTCCTATTCTTTATCTTCTCCATTGGATGCATGCGTAGCGAAATTTTATATTAACAGATGCATGAATGGTTTGATGATGGCAACGTTAAACTTGTTAAATTCTAAAGTTTATAAGACCTCTAAATAATATGGGATGTTTAGCTTCACATTAAAAGTGTTATAATATCAAATACAAAATCATAAACAGATCTCAAACATTGTTATTCACACATCCACGTCATGAGGTCGGGTAGCAGACATCTCGTCCAACTAGTTTGACAAATTATTTTTACTTTTTCTCTTCGAGAGCCTCATTTGCGGTCACTGTGGGATATTCGACACTTGAAAGTTTCGATCGCCGTTTTGACATGACTTTGGAAACTTTGGATTGAGTTTGTTGAAGTTTTATGCCTTAGGTAAAATTATATGGAAGTTGGGAAAAGACATCTAGTTATCTCTTGGTTATAATCATACTTATCATAATGGGCTAGTATTTTTGGGACTCTGTAGCTAATAGGTTCGATTTCCACATTTGTATTTATTTGTGTACACGAATATTGTCTATTTTGTGTCTAAATCATCAATATAAGGTCCTAATAAATTAGTGAAAAAATTATTAAAAGAAACAAAAAACCCGACTGCGTAAAACATAAATTAACTGAAAAGAGAAAAACAAGCTCTTAAATCTATAGAATTTTGAATATTACTTAATTAAATATAATAATAAATCGAAATATCATGTGATTTTTAACAATCTCTATGTCAATACCTACCATACAAAGGTTGATCGTTTACTAACGATGACGATTATCAATAAACCCTCTTGTCCTGGCCCTGGCTTGCTATGTTTAATTTGGGACCTGATAACCATATTGTGTAAAATACCAGTATATTTTTATATTATTATTTTTATCCTCTTACTTTTCTTGACCTCAAAATGTATAGGTACCTCCTTTTTATACGACTTAGTTTTCAAACAAACATGCCCACCTGGTGGTAAGCGGGCTGCTTGTATGTGCCATGCAAATACTCGTGAGCTATGTATACAATTGAGATTTTGATAGTTTCCAGACTAATAGACCGGGAGATACTGGTATAAATTCGCCCTGAAGGGTCGCCATACTGGTACAAATGACCAGGAAATTTGTGCCAGTATCTCCCGGGTTTATAAATTCAAGTGCCTTGATTTATCTAAAGAGCATATGAGATATTTTTATTGGGTGGCTTTTGTTCATTCTAATTACGTCTAGATTGATCTCACGTCATTATATCAGTCTATAAATAAAATTTCTTGCATTTCCGCTAAGTTGTTTAAGAGTGGTAGAACCACAGACATCAACACAATTACATATATATGTAAAAGTGAAACTGACTCACAGATATTTGCACAGCTCAAAGCACAGGGCCAAGAAACATGACATTTTGGACAAGTTTATCTTATAGTAGATGTCTATCTCACTTTCTCACTTTTCACTAATATTGTAAATGCGAAAGTTTGGATGCTTTAGTTAGTCCTCTTTTTTGTTAGCGTGGGGAAATCCTCATAGGATACCCGACCGCCCTGGGGGGAGCGGCCAAGTTATGCCGGACTTCTACCGGCTAAAACCCCACGGTGGTCGCCACCTGCGCTACAGAGGGGGGCGGGCTCTCGTGCAGATCGTGTACCTGCTCGCCACTCCACGTGCGGCGCTATGATAGCCCGTCCCGAGGAAGTGTGATACCTCCCCCAGCACCCTCGCAGTGATATCGCACGATCGTGACCACAACGACCCATCGTCCTCCTCGGAGCGCTTCTGGGCATTAAGGACCTCCGCCCCGATTGCCCACCACCCCGAAATTCTCTCTCTCTGTGGTCGTTTCTTCATGGCTGAAGATCGTGATCACCGGACGTCTTTGATAGAGCGTGGACGGCTTGCCTCCAGCGACTTCTATTGGTGGCCAACTGGACCACGTCGTTAAATTTGGCGTCTTTTTCCCTTAGTTGATCCATCCATCGAGTAGGGGATCTTCCGCGTGATCTCCTGCCCTCGACGTTTCCAACAATGACCAACTTTTCCAGACTTTCATCACCGCGTCTCGCTATGTGGCCAAAGTAGGAGAGTATACGGCGGTGACAAATAGTGGATAGTCTATCTTTCACTTTTAGCTGCGTAAGGATTGAGACATTGGTGCGCTTAGCTGTCCACGGTATCCGTAGCATTCGTCGCCAGCTCCACATTTCAAATGCGTCAATCCTTTTCCTCTCTCTAGCTAAGATAGTCGATGTCTCCACTCCGTACATGAATATGGGGAAAACCAAGGCACGGATTAGGCGCATCTTGGTTCGCTCTGTTATGCCTCGGTTCTTCCAGATGCCTTCCAGGCGTGTCATCGCATCTCTGCCCATGGCAATCCGACGCTTGATTTCTGGGACACAACTGCCATCGTTAGTAATGTAGGAGCCGAGATAGATGAAATTGTCCACTGTTGCAATGCCCTGACAAATATTGGGGCCTGAGAGTATACCTGCTCGGTCGACCACCATCAGTTTTGTTTTGTTCTTATTGATGGATAGCCCCATGGCCTCACTCTCAGTTTCCAGACGATTCAGTAACGTTTCCATTTCCTCCATTGATGTGGTGATTAGAGTTGTGTCATCAGCGTATCGGAGGTTTGAGATTTTCTTCCCACCCACCGCAAAACCTCCAGTCCATTCATCCAGTGTCTTTCGGATGATGTATTCTCCGTATATGTTGAATAGCACCGGTGATAGTAAGCAGCCCTGTCTCACGCCTTTTTTCGTTTCGAACGCAGTAGAACAATCGGTGTAGATACGAACAAAGGAACAGTTGTTGTTGTACAGATTACTGATTAGCCCGATCAGATGCTTAGGCACCCCCATCTCACCTAGCACCTTCCAAAGTTTGTCCCACCGAACGCAGTCAAAAGCCTTGGCGTAATCGATGAAACATAAGACAGCTGGGGTGTTAAACTCCCGACTTTTCTCGATTATCTGTCTTATATTCAGAATCTGCTCGCGTGTTCCTTTTCCCTTGACAAATCCCGCTTGTTCTTCTGGGATTTGCCGATCAAGGTAGCTCTTGAGCCTACGGTGAATAATGTGGAGCAGGATTTTACTCGCATGAGAGATGAGGGTCACAGTTCGGTAGTTTCCACATTTGCTGGTTGAACCTTTCTTGTGCAAGGGTATGAATACAGATTCAGTCCAGTCAGTCGGCCAGAAACCCCGAAATTAGTCCTATAATAATACGTAATTGCGCTACCTAATCAGATTTTAGATATTTTTTTTACAATGGTATTTATCTATCATACTTTTTTCTCTACAAATAAAACATACAGGAAACGTCCATTCAACTGACCGAAAAAACAATTCTCACTTGCAACTCACGCACTGTCAATAAAAGAAGTACCTATACAAATAGAGATCGTATCACATCCTCACGATTTCCACATTAGTTTCGTCGCCGGACGGTTGTTAGCGATAGAAACAAAATAGTATCGACATAATCAGAGCGGCATCTGTGACACATCGATTGATGATACTGATTTTGTGTTCTATGAGGATTGTGTTACAGTGGGTGTTGCTGTGTAAATTAGGATTAATTTTAATTAAAATGAGGAAATTTTGTTCCGGTATTAAAGCGAATCCCACGCGGAGCACGTATCTGCGTGGCTTCAGCTTTAAGTGTATGTATAGACAAAATTCTCAGTATAAATTCACTA
This sequence comes from Polyploca ridens, assembly GCA_951394255.1. Taxonomy (NCBI): domain Eukaryota; kingdom Metazoa; phylum Arthropoda; class Insecta; order Lepidoptera; family Drepanidae; genus Polyploca; species Polyploca ridens. The sequence continues at coordinate 5,262,795 of OX596269.1, read as the reverse complement.
ATTGCTTGGGAAGACCTGCTTACTTTTTCGTACAGAGTGCTGCATGTCCCTAGTCGCCAAAAAAATGAGATTTCTCTCACACAACAAATTAAAAATAACTGCTCAATATTAGACTCAATTGATAATATTATTCCCAATTTTTCCCAAAATTCAAAAAAAATATAATCAGGCGAACACTATCAGGAAAATCGAAACTAAAGCGAACGATGGCGATTTCAAGGGGGCAGCACATCTGCTATTTTCGAGTGATGTTGTCGCTTCAGACACACCTGAAACCCTGTCTGCTTTAGAATCAAAACATCCTTCTCCGCTTTCAAATATAAACCTCCCGGATCCCCCATCTTTAGACCAAAATTGTCTAAATTGTAACGCCCAAGATCTATTGAGTGTCATTATGTCATTTAAACCTGGTTCTGCTGGCGGCCTCGACGGTTTTACACCACAGCATTACAAAGATCTTGTCTGTGGTGCCGCCGGAGACGCTGGTACCAAATTATTATCAAAATTAACCTCTCTTATAAATTTAATGTTGGCAGGAAAGGTGCCAAGCCCATTCACTGAGATCATTTATGGGGCCAACCTTTGCGCGCTACCCAAAAAAGATGGTGGAGTAAGACCCATCGCTGTGGGTAATACTATCCGTCGTATGGCCTCCAAAATTTGTTGTCGTCACATTCTCCCGAAACTTTCAGAAATATTTCAGCCCATTCAACTCGGTTTTGGCTCAAAGGGAGGTTGTGAGGCAGCTGTTCATGCGGCTCGGACCTTTCTTTTAAATAACGGAGGTGAAGTGCTGCTTAAAGTTGACATAAAAAATGCATTTAACTCTGTCGATAGGAGTGCTTTATTGACCCAAATTCGGGATATCTGTCCTGACATATATCCTTACCTTTGGCAATGCTATGGGCATCCATCAAAACTTTTTTTCAGAGAACACCCACTTATTTCCGCCATGGGTTGTCAACAGGGCGACCCTCTCGGTCCAGCTATCTTCAGTTTGGCCATTCATCCAATTATTTCCGGGTTACAATCTAAATTTAATGTATGGTATCTAGACGACGGTACGCTGGGGGGTGATGCGGCTTCCGTTCTCAGTGATTTTAAAACATTGACAGAAAATTTTAAAAAGATTGGCCTAGAATTCAATAGCTCCCAAATGTGAGCTCCTTATTTTAGATTCTTTTCCAGAATCTGAAAAACCAGAATTAATTCAAAATTTTAATGTTTTGGCTCCCAATATTAAGTTACTGTCAAAGGAGTCGCTTCATCTTCTTGGAGCCCCAGTCTTAGACGAATCCATTCCTAGTTTCTTTGAGAAAAAGATTCAAAATTTTAATGACTCTTCAAATAGACTTTATGAAATTAATGCTCATTATGCATTTTTTATTGTTCGACTCTGCCTTTTCGTGCCGAAGTTTACCTATTTGCTCCGCAGTACGCACTTATTTAAATTCCATCACATATTAGATACTTTGGATAATATGATCAAAACGTCTCTTTCCAAAATTCAAAATTGCAGTTTTTATGAAAACAAAGTGTGGTCTCAGGCCACCCTACCCGTGTGTTATGGTGGCCTAGGAGTGCGGAAAATTTCAAGCATATCAGTACCGGCGTTTCTATCCTCGGTATACAGTGTGAGCAACCTCGTCAGTTCTGTTTTGGACCCTTCTATTGGATCTGTTGAGGTTTCTTACCTGTCCGATGCTAGAGACGCCTGGCAGGCAGCTTGTCCAGGCACAAATATTCCGACCTTGAGTCACTCTCAGAGAGCGTGGGACAAGCCTCTTTGTGAAAAAACCTGGCAAAATTTATTTACTAACTTTTCTATAGATACAGACCGCGCGCGCTTGTTAGCTGTCTCTCAGAGTGACTCAGGTCACTGGCTACAAGCTATTCCATCAACAAATACTGGAACAATGTTAGACCGTATAACATTAAGTCTGTGTATTTGTCTTCGTCTTGGTTGCAGGACCAATCAACCTCATCGCTGCCGCTGCGGAGATCTCGTCAACGAGCTCGGCCACCATGGGCTTTCGTGCTCTCTAAGTGCTGGTCGAATATCACGACACTCGGCGATTAATGACATTATCCGCAGGGCTCTTGTCGTCGCTAACGTGCCTTCCGTACTGGAACCAGTCGGTATTGCGCGGGGCGATGGCAAGAGACCGGATGGTATGTCTTTGATCCCTTGGAGTGTCGGCAAGTCGCTGGTGTGGGATGCCACATGTGTCGATACACTCGCGCCATCTCACTTACCGGCGACTTGTAAAGCTGCAGGGGCAGCTGCGGCCAGTGCGGAAAATTCAAAATTCAAAAAATATGCATCGATTGGACCCAACTATATTTTTGTACCTTTTGCGGTCGAGACCATGGGACCGTGGGGGTCAGAAGCTCGCCGTTTTGCTCGCACCTTGTCATCAAAATTGATCGAGACCTCCGGAGACCAGCGGGCGGGGAGCTTTTTCCGCCAACGCGTCAGCTTGGCTATCCAAAGAGGAAACGCTGCCAGCCTTCTGGGAACCCTGCCGTTAATCGGAAGCAGCGGCAGGCTTGAGGAAATTTTCTATATATAGATTGTATTTTGTACATATTTGTTGTAAATAAAGTTCAGTTAATCATATAGTACCATAAAAAAATGAGGAAGATAATGATATTATTTTTTATTTGCATAGGTACCTGGGAAAGGTCGGCAACGTGTGAGTGATGCCTCGTATGTTGCAAGCGTCCATATGGCTACGGTAACCGCTTACTATCAGGTGGAACGTAAGTACTATACTTGTTACCCGAATTCAAAGTCAAAGTCAAAGCCATTTATTCAATTTAGGCCCCAAAAGGGCACTTATGAAGGTCACATTTACTGAAGTTACCACCGGTTCGGAACTCGGCCTTCAACTGAGAAGAATCCGGCAAGAAACTCAACAAGGTTACATTTTATAAATATTTTTCGGACAATCTGACTATGTCTATACTTCGTCGTATAACCTACGTATCTTAACATTGTCAAAAGTCTGCATTCCCATGCGTTTCTTAGATTTATAATTTGGAACCAAGCATCACCTAGGGGTTCAAAGTCGACTATTGTCTATACACTGCCAGCTGTTCCAAAAGCGCAACTCTCCATCCGCGTCCAGCCGTAAACACCGTAGTCAAAATATGTGGCCTGGCCATTTCGCTACTACAAAGAACTATTGTATTACAGAAAAGTAATTAACAGTGAATACATTTTTCACCTTACGCCCATGTGACGGTAGCGAAACGGCCAAGGCACATATTTTGACTAAGGTGTAGGGTTTGTGAGGTTAGGGCTTGTAGAGTTAGGGCGTGTAGTTATAAGCTTGGGTCTACATGAAATCTGATAACTTTTTGACGGTGCGAGCCATATGGTCTCGGCAAAATTTTACATGAAAATGTTTTTGGTGGGATAATATTACAATTTCCCACTCAGTGTACCTCGACCATAATATTCTGATAGTCATTAAACTGTCAATAAAACAACGGTAGGTACCGATAGTTACGCCCACCGGTAGCGCTTAACATTTAGGTATTTAAACTTAAATAAACTTCCTCTGCTCCTACGTCATGCTATCTATGATCATCATCATCATCAGCCTATAATATCCCACTGCTGAGTACAGGCTTTCATAAATGAGGGTGAAAAGAAATGGGAACATACTTCACCACGCGTGCCCACTGCGGATCGATGGAGCTAGTTGTCAACCTACTGTTGGAGTTTTCAAGCCTCCTAATAGGCCACCAACTAGCCCTTTCCTATCTGACGGTACTAAATTCGTACTGCCTAATTTCCCTCCACATATTTCAAATACCCGAACCTGCAACACACAAATGACACTGTCGATCCTTAGAAGTACCATTTCGTAAGCCAATTAATTCGCGTTATTTGATAGACGACAGAAAATAACCAATCCGTGACACTTGCAAGTTGAGTCTTGAAGAAACGGCGGAGCAAGTGAAGTATGATAATTTCAGAAAAATATTAAAAATAGAATTTACAAGGTAATTTTGATTTCTTTTTGAATTAGTTAGTTTTATTCATAAATAATATTATTTTTATAAGTTATGCATATATTTCAAGGTTAGTCTATGCTAAAATTGAGTAAATGTGATGGGGACTGCAAAGTACCGTCAGGGACATTTATTGACAATAATGACTATTACATACTCTTATTTACAAAGTTATTATAGGTATTTTTTTAGGTCATTCACATTGGAAATCTCGAAAAACATTGCCGTGATCGAAACATGTCTCCAAGTAGATCTTCCAGATTGCAAAAAAAGGTCTGATGTAGAATTACCAGATGACGTGAATCAATAAGACATTCAACCACCACTCTTGAAGGATTCCAATAAAATTTTCGAAGAAACATTGAGAAGTAAGCTCCAAATCAATCAGCTGTCGCCCCTGAAAGAAGGAAAGCATCCATTTGTCCCTCAGCCGTTACCAGCCGCTGCTTTTTCATCAAGCCCTAGTATGAATTTTGCTCCTAATGCAGCACCAGATATTTCGTTAGCTACTAGTCCATCTTCACGGAAAAACCCTGAATCATACCGAAGGTGGAAAAAATGTGATAAGCAAACTGACTTATCAGCTTATTCTGTTGAGACTGGAGCAGTTGAAGCACTTCCTTCCTTGTGATACGACAATAGGTAGATACTTTTTTGGACCGCATTGATCCCATTGTGTATCAAAGCAACCGAACATTGGTAGAGTCAACTGTAACGTTCATAAGTACCTTAGCAGGGCCTAAATTGAATAAATGACTTAATGATTTTGGTTTGAAGTACCTACTACCTAGCTACCTACTAAAAATAAAACACAGAATTTGAAAAAACTAGCCTTTATAGGATTATTATTTTATTTGGACTACAATTTGAGACCATCTTCGAGTGAACATTTATCCTGGGGCCCTGATTGCAATAATACTGGATTCAATAACGATGACGGGAGATAGATTTGCATTAGTAAATGGCTACATTATGCCTAGATGCTACAGGAGAAAATGCCGGTAAAAAAGGTCAGAAGATCAGTGGCACAAGGGCTTGCATCGAAGAAAGACCCACCTGTATCGTCAAAAACAGAGAGACAGTATTCCAAGCCCCAATCTGTCAAATAAATTTACAAACAGATGGTTTTATTGTACTCGGTTTGACAAAAGTAAAAGATGTGAAGTTTGTAGCATGAAATCCAGTCAAAACCTCGAACTGCGTTGCTTTTCTGTCTGAATAATAAAAATACATAATTTTTTCGCAATACCACGGTGTCGAACTTCAGTAAAATAGGACATAATATAATATCTAAACACATATTGTGTTTAGAAAAAAATTCTAAAAGTTCCTATTTTTGTATTAGAACCTAGACTTTTTGGGACACAAAGTCCCTGGTGGTACCAAAAAGTCTAGGTTTTGAAAATAGTACCTAGAATGTCAATAAAAATCTGAAAAAAATGTATGTGTCTCTTTTAATGTCCCTTAAAAAGATTGCAATACAAAAAGTCGTATTTTATGACTCTATCTTGTCGCCGTTAGGAAAGGGCTAGCTTAACGACTATCACAATTAAGTGTTAACCGGGACCAACGGCATTACGTGCCTTCCGAAGCATGGAAACGCACCAGCGCTTCCTTCGGTTCTTATCTATGATGCTCCAGTGGAAATGCACAAAATATTGGAGAGGTACAGTAATAAGGTTATATAGGAGAAGTTTACTGTCTTATTACATGATATGGTAAGCATTATTATAATAATAGGTCATGGGTTTGACCCCTTTTTATGCATTTTACGCGCACGGAGGAGTGTGACATTTTACATAGTTAAAGTTTATAGGGAGAAGGAGTGAAGAAAACTATATTTTTTTTATACGACTAAGTCGGTAAACAAGCATACAGCCCGCCTGATAGTAAGCGGTTGCCGTAGCTATATGGACGCTTGCAACACACGAAGCATCGCTCACGCGTTACCGACCTTTCTCTTCTCCCCTATGAGCTCTGGCGACCTTACTCACTCGCGCAGGAATACAACTTTACACAACATAACGTTATTTCGCTGCGGTATTCTGTAAGGTGGAGGTACTTCTACAGTCGAGCTGCTCTTTGAGCGAATAAACGCTACGCTCTACCTCTCTTATTTATTCATTACTTTTAAATATAATTAATTTACGGTTAATTTTCATGCAGATCATTAGTTATAATAAATGTACTGATTTATTTTTTTTTACTTTAAAGGACGTATTGGTAAGGATATGCAACTGGAATTAAAAATAAAATATATTTTATTTCGCAATCTTTAACTGCAGCTTTAATTAGTTTTTTATCATCAAAAACCTAGTTTCGGTTCATGTAAAAGTTAAAAATACTTTAAAATATGAATTTGCTGGTCATGCTAATCAGGGTGAGGGCAGAAATGGAAACCTTTTGGACCTTTAAAGGTCATCAGTACATAATGGTTACATTAAACAGTAACGAGACAATTAAATACATAGTTATTTACAGTTTAATTTGTACGAACTTACTTTGTATCGCCCACGGTATTGTAAATATAGCCTTTGCTAGTGTAAAAGCTGAAACTTTTGTCAGTTCGCTACATTTCACTTGTTATTACACCGTAGTGTATTGTGTAGCTTGCAAATATTTTATGAGGTTACTAAAACAGAAGTAGTCAAAATTCAACCCTTAGTGAAGGAAAGGATCGCAGGTGAAACCAGGAGGCAAAAAGGGGGGTAAGTATTTTATAATATAAAAAACTGGCCAAGTGCGAGCCGAACTCACACACGAATGGTTCCATAAAGACGTTTCTTGTATGAGAGCTCCAAACGGGACCCTATTCATAAGACTCCGCTGTCCATCCGTCCATCCGTCTGTCTGTCAACGGGCTGTATCTCATGAATCATAATAAGTAGACACTTGAAATTTTCTCAAAATATGTATTTCTATTGCCACTATAACAACAAATAAAATTGAAATAAAATTCCAAATCGCAATTGGCCGGATTTTTTTGGACACAAAATTCCCCGCCGTGTTTTTCCCAAAGAAAATAATCCCAAGAGATTTCTGCAGGGTCGGCAACACGCGATGATAAGGGTGTTGCAACTTGTTGCAAGCGTCCATTGGCTGCGGTAACCATTTACCATCAGGCGGGCCGTATGCTTGTCTACTACTAAGGCAGCAGTAGGAAAAAACAACGAAATTTTAAACTGTCTACCTATTACGGTTCATGAGATACTGCTCACTGACAGACGGACGGACGGATAGCAGAGGCTTAGTACAAGGGTTCTGTTGGCACCCTTTGGCTACGGAACCCCAAAACTGAATAACTTTACCATTTAAGCAATTAGGTATTATTAATATTCTATACCCGTCTAGACAGCGGTTAATTACTGAAACTAAAAGTGTCATCATAGGAGGTTACTGTATTCAATTGATTTTGTATGTGGTAATTTGATTGACCACTTTTCGGTCATAACGTTTACTTGAAAATTATAGACGACTAGCGAAAGTCAATCCAGACCGCAGACGTACACTGAACTTCTACGTGCAATCGAAGTATTTTTATATTTACGTATTTTTCAAAATATGAATTGTATACGCAAGTATTTTTGTCCTTTATACAAACTTCAGAACATCGAAGAAAATCCCTTTAGAGTAGTAATACCGATCAATCCAATTTCGCATATAGTAAGTGATTTTGCACTGATTTTGAACAGTAAGGAACAATCACTGCATCAAGATTTTTTTACTTAGCCAATCGGCAGGCATGTGCCCTAAACATTGCCAATAAGAGCGCAAGCATACGGCCCGCCTGATGGTAAGCAGTTACCGTAGCCTAAGGACGCTTGCAACACCAAGGGTATCACTCGCGCGTTGCCGACCCTGAAGAAATCTTTTCACAACCTATTTGAAGAACCCCATGCTGTACTCCATTAGGGAAACCACGGCGGGGAACTCATTCCACAATCCGAGCGTCCGCGTAAGAAAGCTCCTTCGAGCCCGCATAGTTCGAAACAATTCTGGTTTCAATGTGTGAGGATGAACTCCCCGTCGATGGCGAAAGTTGCGATGGTAGCCGTAGACAAGTCGAACAATTCTTTAGAACACTCTCCGTTGTACAAGCGGTAGAACGCACATAAGGAGGCAAAGTCTCTCCTCAGACTGAGGGGCCAAAACTTAGCCAATCAGAGCGCATTGTCGGTGGTGGGGAATTGGTGGAATAGATTTCAAACAAGATGAACGTGGTTACGCTTCTTTGAATTAATTGTTCGATGACTATTGTTTGATGAGAATATAAAAAGTGGTTAGAAAAGCTATGGGCCACATTTCTTCGCCCACTTACTTAACTTCTTCGGCTTATTACTACAAATGACTTACCTAACTTAACAGTACAAGCGTACATTAGATGTGCTTATCAGAAAGAAACTTTAAGTAATAATATAATCTTTTTTTTATAAATATTTGCAAAGAACTACCGCTATTACGCAATGGTGTGTACTACGGTAGTATTAGTTAGCAAACCGACAAATAGTGGGGTAGTGCTAACTTCAACTTTTGACTTTAGTTTTCACTAGTTAATGTTTTATGGTTCTTACTCACGATCTGAATTTAAGTAGGTACTGAACCCGACCATGGTAATTGTGGTTGCTTTTTCCTTTATGCACCTCATTTTATAGTTACCGAAGTAAATTAACAGCAGTTTTTTATTTCCATTTTTTATTAACTGCATTTGACTCGGTTCCGGTTGAGACATTGGTTTATATTTTATGTGTTTTGGTGGTATCGGAAACTGGATTTTAGTCAAGAATGATTAAAAAATTGCTATTAATTTATACTCGGATTTTAGTTTTAATGACTTGGCCATGGTATCGGAAATTGTGGTTTGTACTTGAGATTTATTTCTCATCCAGACTATCAGAGTCTGACTCGCATAACCAAGGTTTCGACCTTCCTTCGACGCTTATTTCTTGGTTTATATACCCTAACGCTTGGCCATTTTTACGATTTCGAAAAAAACTCCTAGAAAAAACTTCGTTCTATTTCTTCCTGTAAATTTACTTACAAGTCTATCAACTTAAATTATTTAAGATTTTTCGCTTTGCAAACTTCGTAGATAAGAGCCCATAAAATCAGAGGGTCAACTAGAAGCTCTTAAAACAATACCTTACTTGTCTTTTGTCCTTCTTTGACATCCGACGTCAAAACAGGACAAAAGACAAATAAGGTTACTCATATTATTGTTTTAAGAGCTGTCTGCGTGTTCGAAATATTGACATAAAAAAACATTTCACATGACTCTTCTAATTCATCATTGCATAACTTCACTACATTCGGTAAATAAAAAGCTTTTTTCTGGTAAGACCATTTGAATAGTCACGAATATTTTATTAGAGTATTGTAAGGGCACAAGGCAAACTAGTTCGGAATGTTTGTATTTATTTTAATAGGACAAGTGTGAGTTGTCATCGGAGATATACAGTTGCGTAGTATTATTTGTAGATAGGTTTATTTTTATCAAGTGTGTTAATAAAGAATTCAAACAATCTCAGGAATAGGTTTATAGAATTACGTACAGTAACACATATTAGCGTACATCATAAATTTTATAGAATTACTGGAACACAACCAAATGGGATCAAGTTACCTAATAGATATACGATACAACCACCAAATACCATGATTTTTAATCTTGTTGTCACCTATTGATAATAGATCTCTCCCCACAACGGACTCTCTTAAGCTCCGTCCAATGGTTCCAAATTACTCCAATCTGGTTATCATTCCTCAATGGAGAATCACAGACATAAATCTAAATAGATAACGCAAGTCCCTACATCCAATACCAAGTATGAAAACCAAGCGTGTAACTTTTTATGTACCTACCATAACGTCACAAGATTGATTTAGTTAGGTTGACATTTGATTTTCGACGTGAAAATGAAGCTATCCTATTTGTCAGCTAAACACATCCCTCGCTACACATCTGTGGTGGACATGCAGCCTTCTGCGAGTTTCCTGTCCGCGCAAATCAGTTTCAAAAGAAGAACATTGTTCTCCCTTTTTGCATAGATTTTGACACGTGAAGTACATACACTCGCGTCATCTATTTAGATGTATAGTATCTGTGGGAAGAACTATCTATTCATACGATCCCAAGTATTTAAGATCATAAAATATTGCTCAACTTGGCAATAAAAAACCATTTATAGAAGTATTTGTTGTACCGGGTTCATAACTTCTGTATTTTTCTTTGTCGTATGGAATCCTAAAAATCTGTCTCTAACAATGTGAATTGAGTTATACATGATACAAAAAACAAATACTCGACACGTGCCTTGCCCCGAGCTACGGTTTGTAAAGCTTGTGCTATAGCAGTGATGACAAGCCACAGATTTCTCTTGCGATGAAATAAAGGCATGAAAGTTGTATGAAAAGATATGATTATCAATAAAAGCATCATCATGATAATGTGATAGTTGTATAAAGTTTATATAAAGTGAAAAAAGTGCTTGTTTGTATTTTTAATCCAGCAATTTTTTTATTAGTAGAATAAATAATTTAAAGTAAAATTTATATTTTCTGAATAGGCCACAAGGATTTTTAGGTTTTTTCTTATAACTATCATTACTTATTTATAAGTCATTATTTGTTTGCTTGTAAACTGAAAGTATAGTTTGCATGAAGTATGACTACGCCCTACACTAACCCCCTTCTTCATAATAAAGTTATCAAACGTTGATTAGTTAAAATTCCGAAGTCTTTATCTGACAGGTGACATTTGGTGATCGAAAGAGTGAGACGGGGCACACTATTACACTGATTTAGTTAAAAAGCGATTATGAATAAGGGGGTTATACACTTACTTATACTAATAGAGTTACAATATTATAGTGATAGCGTTAACAACGTTACCTTGCGCGTAACGTAAGCAGTTTCCATATAGATGCATACACAGATATATCATACACTAGTTGATTTACAGACAGACAAAATATCGATATGGATTCCTTGTCATTTGTTCTTGGTTTGAAAAGTATCGATAAAAAACGAGAAATTGACATTCATTATACGTATTTTAGTCGTTTAACCTATGTACGCGTACTTCCTTTCAAGGCATTTAGACCGTACCTGTGCTCACAGACTGTACTCTCGTACAGTCACTCTGTAATATTCTAACTCTATACTTGTACTATTGATTATTCTGTGACTTATGTAATATAAAATAATCTTTAATATAGCTTTCTTACATCGCATAGCGCAGCTTTCTCACTGAATCACATACTTTAGTAATGTCAAAAAATACGTAAATATAACGTACATACGAAATAATAACAGACATCACTGGGGGATTTCTTCATATACCTAATTACATGTTCCTACGTTAAACCAGCTTTCATTTCTGTCTAATTATTTCTTCTTTTTGTGTAAAAGCTGACGGCACATCAAAGTTGTTTATATAATGATTGATTGTAAGGAAGCTGTTATCATAATAACATTAGTTTATACAAAACCTATTATTATTTTTAATACTGTGGTTTGATCTCAAATGCATTTGTTTTATGGCTGAGGTCTGATGAGAACAGAGTTTTTGGGTACGTCAGTAATATTTGTTTTTTTTTTTACCCTGGGCACAGAAAAATTGTGATAACCATCGTCTTTGCATATTATTCGTCATATAGAATCCATTAATTTCTTCTGCTACGATCTGTGCTCTTATCTTTTGATACATGATGTTTATTACCATTTTATCTGCAATCGTCTGTTCCATCTTTAATCAAATGTTAACTAGTGTAGTTATGGTGATATTCCAGTGAATGTTACACCTTTTTGTGTAAGTATTTGGAAAAAAAAGCTGTAATATTAAAAGATCTTCCACAAAACAAAAACCTTGCTGAGTTTCTTGCCGGAGTCTTCTCAGTTTAAGTGTATTCCGAACCGATGGTAAATTCAACTGTATGTACCAATGTAACGTTCATAAGTGCCTTACTAGGGCCTAAACTGAATAAATGACTTTTTGATTTTTGTTTATGATTTCGCACCCTTCCTGGAAGAATGTTGTAAGTGAAAAGTGACAACTTTTCAGGAGCGTAAAAAAACTGTCCTAAAAATTTATCAACATTATTAAAAATATGTAGTATACATCAAATGATAGCTAAAACTACCTGTCAGGGGCCTACGTGTTTATATTTTAAATTTACTCAATGTGTATTGAGAAAAACCTAAAAAGGAGCGTTGCGTAATTATTCTTCGAAACATATTAAACACTTGATGGAGTAATTATGAATATTGCATTGTTGACATGTTATCGAAGTCTCGCTGTTCGGTATTATTGCACATAACTCTTTATTTGAATTCTGATTTAGTAGTGCATTCAATGTGTAAGTGTCGTTTACATAGGTTTTCCTCGAGCTACTCGTTTGTGTAAATAACGTATCAATTTTTATATAATATAATGTGGATAAAAATTTCGTGGATAAAGTAAGCAACTAGACTTGCACTACGATACCCACCAAATAAATTTGTTCAAAATGTATGTAAGTATGAATATGCTATTAGTCATATGGAACTTTAGTGAATAATTAAGTGCAAATATATTAACTTCGTTTTTATGATGGAAATATAAATATTTAAATGTTGCAATATTTTACAAAATTGTATTTAATTCCTTCATTTTGAAGATAAAAATTATGAAAAAAAATTACAATACGTATTAATTTTTTCTTGATTTTTTAGTGCAATAAAAAAAAAAACACGCAAGTCGACTTGCATCTTTGTTCCAGGGGGGGTGCGATTTTTTTTTGGGCGTGTTACATTCTTATACTTTTTTAGATGATCTTTTGTCGGTCATTGCTGTGTATTTACAGTCTCTGAATAGTTTTACTTATTTCATTCACTAGTTAGTCTCTAGGTCTCTATATAAATATCTAGATATTTTATATTCATGTAAACGAATTATTAATATAACTAAATATTTACCCTTCATTAAATAAAGTGAAGCCCAAGAATTACACAGCAAAGAATTTCTCGCAGCGCAATGAAAAATTTAAACATTGACTTTTCGCCTTCATACTGTGACCTTTACAAACGAGTGCTATTAAATCAAAAGTCTATGTTAATTACCAACGCATTACAATCCAAGTTCACTAAAAATCATAGCGGAATGATGGCTCAGAATCTAAGGCCCTAATTACACTGCTGACAACGTTAATGCCTCGTGTACACGCGACGAATTCCGTGCCGCTAACTGTATTACTTTGCAGTAAATTTGATACAGTAGGTATGCTTGGAATTGATGATTTTAAGTGTAAGAATATTCTTAAATACTGTCTGAATTCAAACTACTTTTTTTTAGATTTGTCTTACATTAGTTTGATTTTCTTCTTCTATATTTAAGAGTTACACCGACAAAAGCAGAGCTTTTGTCGGTGTAATTTTCATGAAAATACTTATCCTGACATGAAATTATGGAAGTACTAAGGAATAGTTTTCAAAATTCTACCCCTAATTGGGTAAAATAGGAAATAGTAGACGAGACAGAGCAGGAAGCTAGTACTTATTATATAAAAAAAAGTTCATTAATATGAAAATACTATTAGGTAAGACATAAAAGGTTACTAAATTAAAATAAAAAAAACACCCGTCATCATCATTCTCATCAAGTTACAATTGACTTACTGTGAGGAACTAACTTATGAATAAAGAAGATTTTTTATGAAGCTCGTACACTTTTTGTTTTCTCCCACGACAACAAGCAGAGCGCAAAGTTTACAACCCATTTTTTTAAGTATTTATACAATAATGTTTAAAGTTTTGAATATGGCAATAGACGAAATGAAAGTTACATGAACAGTATAATAGTTTAGGAAGATTTCTTTCCAAGACCAAGACAAAAAGCTATTGAACTAGGTACACATTACTTTTGTGACGGATGCCTCAAGGAGGAAGCCCAGCACACATTGGAGGTGTGCCTAGCCTGGGCAAGTGAGCGTACCGAGCTCTGCGCCGAAGATCTCTCGTTGCCGAGCGTGGTTCGGGCTGTGGTTGACAGCGAGAGACCATGCGACGCACTCTAATCCTTCTGCGAGCGAATTATGCTCGCGAACGAGGTGGCGGAACGTGACAGGGAGGACACTACCACCCTGGCTATCCGCCGCAGGAGAACCAGGTGCCTTTTTGAGCCACCTTCCCCCCATCATAGGCCCAAGCCATCTACGAAGAGGAGGCCTCCGACCAGGCCGTCGCGCGTCGCTGCTGGTTACGTGCACGAATGCTTCAGCACCCCCGTATATCTAGCCGGCAGCAGCAGGTAGGAACACCGTAGGGTTTTAGTCAGCAGAAGTCTGACATGAGGGAGGATTTCTCCGCGAAAAACAAAAAGGTACACGTTGATTGTAAAGCCGACAACCAATGAAGAAGACTATGTCTCGAATGGAAACCACGTGCAAGTGTCTGACGACCTGTGGGGCTAACGCGTATCTTTGGTGATCATCGTAATGAGCACCATTTCTGAGATTCATCCAATTACGATTGAAACGATAGACCATTGGTGGCGCCCGCTGACCAGAGTCAGTGGACACAGGATAGTAGAGAACAGCAGTCTTTTTTAAAATTCTCAGTCCCATTTTATAGTAAAAGTTGAATTTTCCTGGAGAATTCTTCACTAAAAGTACAGCCAATGATTTCAAAATACAGATAGATCTCTTATATATACCACCTATAATCGATGATAGTAGAAGCGCCGTAGACCAACATTTTTGCAATACAAAACAGCGTAAATTTTAATATGCTTTTACCAGTTTAGTATTCGCTCTTTTTGTCAAGCACTGATTGGTGCATAATTGAGTAGATGCTGGTCAATTACCTTGTTTCAATATTGCTAATATAGAGGGCAAACGGGAGCTACATCTTTATGAACATATTTGGCTACAAATGCCTACTCCAAAACCATTTTCCATTTTTATATTCACAGTTCCATGTTGAAACGTCGAACAATCGTGTGTTCATACAGAATATTTTACTTCTGCACTATTTATTCCTGACCTTGCATTGTTCCAGGTAATATTTATCGTTGAGCGAATTGATTTATTCCACTTGGTACCACATAATTTCAATGAAAGGTTTTTAACACCTTCGGCCATATTACACTACACTAAGTAACTGTGAAAATCAGACAACCTATCTACTACACTATGTACTGCTTTTTTAAAGTACTTATAAACCTATGTAGATATTTACACTGACATACAGAATAGACAGACATTTCTGTACACAAATATTTATCCCGGATGGGAATCGAACCCAGGGGATGAAAATTATAACCACGCCATATATCTGTCTGATTAAAGGTGTAAAATAAAAATACGACACAACTTGTATACAATTCTTGTAGTTAAAAAGGCTTTCAAGAGTTTCATGGAAAAAATAGCAAATATTTTTCAAGTCTTGGATGAAAAAAATTAAGAACTGATGTGTCTTTGGATCGGCTTTTAAGAATATTAATAATGTAGTCAAACTCTATGTCCCAGAACTTGAATGTATGATAGTGGGTACAAATCACAGAGGAGCTGGCACGGGCGCGAACATGGCACGAGCATCTTTCCATTCCATTCAAAACTCGTACAAAAAACACGGAATTAAAGTCGTAATTTGAACACGCACATGGATTGAAAAGACGGTCGTGCCATTTCTGAACCCGCGTCAGTTCTTATGTGGCTTGCACCTTAAGGTTAAATTTTTACCTCAGCTCTGCGAGATTCCCCTGCGGCAGGATACCTGGTTGGCTACCACTTTCATGTAGAAAATATGTTTGCAATTACCTGCTGGTATGTTCTAGCAGATGTACTAGAGAGACAATTTGTCGTCTAGGTTTGGTCGGCAAAGATTGGCAATCTCCTAAATATTGCAATGCTTGTGGACTGGTGATATAGAGAGAGAGTATATACAATGGTTTATCGGAATTTTCATTGTTAGCCGATTGAAAGGCATGTTCTATCACCTCTACTCCTCTCACTCACTGTTATATATAACCTCCGTGATCCAAATAAATATTGAAGTACTGTACTATGTAAAAAAGCACTTTGCTTATTGAAATCGAGAAACAATAACTAAATTATTCATAGCTGTTTTATTATTTGGAAAGAAGAGAAAAAATGCTTGAATGTCGTACTTTTTTAAATTTCTACCTGGCTGTCATTTTTAAAGTGGTCCTTTGTACCCAAAACAAAAGCCTCTTCAAGGATGTTTTAAGGCCGGGTCTAAGCTCAAATCTCAAAAATGGGTTTCTTTGAGAGTCGAGTATGACGTAACGCAATGAAATACCTAACACAAAAAAATACTGTGGATAGAAGAGGGTTTTGAGAAAAATGTTAACCGAATAGAATATTAAAAAGTGCTTTGATATTCCCAATAAAAAAATTCTAAGTTACGTCTAAAAAAATCTTTCGCGTCGAAATTCTCCGTATTTTCAGCGATGACAACAATTTTATTTCTAAGAATATATAAGATACAGAATTATATTAGAATGTTAACCGGACACTTATTCAATTTAATGCGTATATTCTGTATAATCTAAAGAAAACCCGTAAATAACAGTCCATTTAATAGAGTCGACACATTTATGATTTACCATTTTCAACCCTATTCCAGTGAAGAACGAGTCCTGTCAAAATCGTAGTCAGTCCGCGCCTTAAATAAATATTCCTGATCAGCTTGTATTGTCTGCGTCATTTATTAACAGTTCACATAATGTCTCCACTGCAAGAGCAGAAACTAGCAACGAGGAAGATTTTGGTTATAGCTCAGAGTATATAAATACTACGTACAAGTTATAGTATACCATCGGTATATTGCGAATAGGTTTGATGACTAAAAAATTCTAGTGCGTCATTTACATTATCAAAAAATATTAGAAACTTATTTTTTCTTTTGTCAATTAAACAAAATAATACGAAGATATCGCGCGTTGAAGTTCCACGTGACGACACGTCATGGTACAGTTTTTACTATAAAGTGACTCCACGAAGTTCGGGAGTGGGGTCACTTCACATCGCGAGCAACGAACGAATAGAGGCTCGATCGCTCGATGCTCGATTCGCGTAGTATAGACGCACCATTACATATTGCGCTGAAACCAAATAATTGGAAACACGGTTGGCAGATTATGATTATATTTTAAGGATTGCTCTCGTAATCTTATCATGGTATAAAGCTTAGAAGGAACACAATTGCAGCTGCAGGAACATTTATGGAACAAACAAGAGAACTCAAAGTAGAATACAACATATTCTAATTAATAGTGTAAGTACCGTTGATTAGGCTTATTGTCCGCACATTGCAAGTTAATGTAACAGTAGCGGTTCTAAACTACGTAATTAAATACTTTCTATTGTAGTCAGCGTTGCCAGACGTCCCGATTTTGGCGGGACGTCCCGATTTTTAGCCCAAAATTAAATGTCCCGCGCGGGACAGGCCCAGTCCCGCTTTTCGAGGATTACTCGACGGTGAAATTGAAATCATCGTTGGACGTAGAAGTGGGTAATTGTAAAGACACCACTACTCAGAAATGGTACCAGCTTTCCTGCGACGCGTCTTAAACATCGCAGTGGTGTCGCGCCAAAGTGCGCTCTAAGGGCGGCCGTACACGGACTGCTCGAGCAGTTAGCGGCTGAGCGACGTACACGGACCGCTCGAGCGGTCGGCGTCGACTGCTTCTCGGTTCGGTCGTCTCGGATCGGTTGTTGACTGCTCGAGCTGTCGCTACCAACCGCTCGAGCAGTTGATTTTCTACCACAGTCGAGTCATGGATTCTGACGAGGAAGCATATCTTTTGCTGCTTCTGCTCAAGCGGAGACGACGGCGGCGACGTCAAAAGAGAAAATTTTGGGTTCATCCCATTTTGGAATTAAGAGAACAACATGGACAATTCCATCATTTGTTTATGGAACTTAGAAGTGATGAAGAAAAATTTTTCAACTATTTTAGAATGTCAATGTCTTCGTTTGATGAATTGAATAATATACTAAAGTCTCAAATTAAACGTGAAGACACAATTACGAGGCGAAGTATCCAATCAGAAGAAAGACTAGCAGTAACATTGAGGTTTGAAAAATTATATATTTTTCAAACAATTGTCGACTGCTCTAGCGCAGTCAACGGCTCGAGCAGTCGGTGTATGCCTGGCGACCGCACGCGAGCGGTCGACGGCACGATGGAATTTCGTCATGCAATTGACGGCTTGAAGCGGTCGCGACTGCTCGAGCAGTTGTGTGTACGGCAGCGAATGAATGACTATAGTTCACCGCGCGGTCGCGGCTTTAAGCAGTCGGTCTCAACTGCTTGAAGCAGTCCATGTACGGCTGGCCTTAATGTCACTGAGACAAAAATCAAACTTCTAGTTCTAGTCAACGCAATCAAAAGATACCGCATATTTTGACGCCCGCTAGGGAATCAAAACCTATATATAGGGTACTTCCCTTGACCTAGAGCCATGAAATTTGGCAAGAAGCAATTTCATGTAGTATGTAAAGGAAGGAATCCGAAAAGCGTTTTGTAGTTAGGTAGGTACATCATTAAAAAAAAAAAACAACACAATCGGTAGAAAGGGGAAAAATCTTCGTGACTCTACTCCCGTGATGAATGAACTATTTACATACCTATAAGTTTCTATGGAACCCTCGGTACGCGAGTCCGACTCGCGCTTGGCCGGTTTTTTTAGTATGTCCCGCTTTCGACGATAGAATCCCGCTTTTTTTACTCTAGATGGTACAAAATCCCGCTTTGCTCGAAAAAAAAACTGGCAACGCTGATTGTAGTTATCAAGAGTGTGAACAAGATGTTTATAAATGTAGGCGATGTCGGCCTTTAAATATTGACCTGCCTGTGTTGTTACTGCGTGTTGTTTACCGTTGGCAAATTGGCAGTATTAAGAGCATATAAGCTACCCGGCCGCGCTCGAGTTTAGGTATTTGCCAGCGCCAAGCCGAGTTAACGCGGGCACACGCGGGGCCAACATTGGTGCGGCTCCTCCGCCAACATACTGCGCGCGTTATTATTTTGATACTTCAGTATGGCTTCATGTCGATGTAAAACTATAATATTATAAAGAAGGTATCTGGTAGGTTGAATAAGGTTATAAGTATGTAGTTATATGTATAGTACAAAGTACTGAATACATTTTTTTACACTAGTAAACAAAGTAGTTCAGGTACCTATATACCTAATTTATCTAATTAAACTTTTATTTGGTTTTCTTAAAATAATTCAATATAGTCCCGGCTCTCCTATGGGTATGAATAATAGTTTAAGTCCTATTCTCAGACCTACTGAATATACACACAAAATTTCATAAGAATTGTATGAAAAGCAGTAATGGAACCCTTATGGATTCGTCATGTCTGTCTGTCTGGCTGTCCGTCCGTATGTCACAGCCACTTTTTTCCGTATCTATAAGAACTATACTGTTGAAACTTGGTAAGTAGATGTATTCTGTGAACCGCCTTAAGATTTTCACACAAAAATAGAAAAAAGACAATACATTTTGAGGGTTCCCCATACTAAGAACTGAAACTCAAAAAAATTTTTTTCATCAAACCCATACTTGTGGGTTATCTATGGATAGGTCTACAAAAATGATATTGAGGAATATATTTTTTTTCTAAACTGAATAGTTTGCGCGAGAGACACTTCCAAATCTGTAGCCGTGCGTACATTACCATGCAAACTTCCACCAAAAAATTGGTTTGAACGAGATCTAGTAAGTAGTTTCTTTTTAATACGTAAAAAAAAAAAAATCTTCTTTCTTTCTTTTAAAAGACTCATCTCCAATTAGTCTCCTGGCTCGGCGATCTATTGAGTCGAGGGCCTCAAGCTGGTACTTAGCTGATCCATCCCAAAGATGGCAGCAGTACTCCATGCACGACCGGACTTGTGCTTTATATAGTTGGAGCAACTGCCCAGGCGTGAAGTACCGCTTGACCTTAGAGAGGATACCCAGCTTTCTGGCAGCCGTTTCTGCCTTCGACTCAATAGAACAGCCAAAGTTTATTTTGGCTGTTAATGTTATGCCTAGGAGATCAAGGCGATCGCATATTGGCAAGGATATATTTTGGAAAGTAGGAGCCTGGTTGTAAGGACTCCGTTTGGCGGTGAAAAGACACGCCTGTGTCTTGGTGGCGTTAAATGTGACCAGATTGGCTTTGCCCCAATCAGAGACTGCCTGCAAGGTCACGTTCAAACGCTCTACCATGGCCTCCCGAAACAATTGGATCTCGTCACTAGTGGCTCGCGCGCTGGAAACGTATCTCTCTGCAACAGTGCTGTCGTCTGCGTACCCAAAGATACCGGGTTTTAGCAGATCGTTGATATGCAGCAGAAATAAGGTTGCAGAGAGAACTGATCCCTGAGGAACTCCGGCATTGATTGCCAAGAGGTCCGACGAGCACCCGTCTATGACCACTCGTATAGACCGTTCACTCAGGAAATCGGAAATCCAAGCGCACAGGCCATCAGGAATTCCATATGAAGGAAGCTTGCTTAGAAGGCTGGTGTGCCAGACCCTATCGAAAGCCTTAGATATATCGAGGGAAACGGCAATTGCTTCCCCGTGTCTCTCAATGGCTTCGCTCCAAAGATGTGTGGCATACACAAGAAGATCCCCAGTAGACCGTTTTTGGCGGAAACCGTACTGGAAACTCACGAGCCTTGACCATCGAAGAAAGGTTGCTTGCTTATCGGTTTTCTACAGGATATATTTTGGAGAGTGTGCGCAGGAATTGTTCAACCTTATTCCACCATCCCCATTTTTACACCGAACCACAAGACGCCGGGAAAATTTTCACCCGTACGTTGTTGACATACCGAATATACGGACACAGCGTTTTGCATCCTCATTTTTAATGCGTACAGCAAGGGAGTGGAACTTGCTTCCGGCGTCTGTGTTCCCTGACGCTTACAATCTAGGTACTTTCAAGGCCAGAGTGAATAGGTTTCTTCTGGGTAAGCGTGTTTCATCTTAGGCTTCGTCATCGCCCCTTATGGGCGGGTCAGTGGCCAAACGCAAGCGCATCTAATTTAAAAAAAAAAAAAAAAAAACGTCATAATACGTAAACCGCAATTTACCTGTCATTCAATATTTTTGGCGTTTTTTTTTTTCATAGCAGAGTTTGTTAATATTCTGTGTACGAGTCCGACTCGCACTTGGCCGGTTTTTTCTGCGATTTCCAAGTTGGTCCCATAGAAAAAGTTGATCGTTTACATGAGTACTTTACATGGTTTCATTTATTATCGTATTGTCGTATCCATCCTGTATAAAATTCTCCTGTCACGGAGTTTGTAATATAAGTCCTCAGAACCGGCTTGACCGATTCTTATCAAATTTTGTCTCATTGATATATAAGAGACCCATATAACATGAATCTTTTAAAAATTGAAAAAAGTGTCCGCCATTTTGTGCTATTTAATAACTGGTCCGATTGCTTTCAAAATTGAGATTTGATGGGCCTTGGGATTACAAAACACGATTTTTTTTTCAATATCCAAAAAAGTGAGACCCTTGGACCACTAAGCATGAATCTTTGCTCAAAATTGAAAAAAGTGTCGGCCATTTTGAACTATTTTGTTACTGGTCCGATTGCTCTCAAAATTGAGATTTGATGGGCCTTGGGATTACAAAACACGATTTTTTTTTTCAATATCCAAAAAAGTTTCCGCCATTTTGAATTATTTTGTAACTGGTCTGATTGCTTTCAAAATTGATATTTTAGAGACACTTGGACCATATAACATGAATGTTTGCAAAAAAATTAAAAAAGTGTCCGCCAATTGAACTATTTTGGTACTGGTCTGATTGCTCTCAAAATTGATATTTGAGAGACTCTTGGACCATATAACATGAATCTTTGCTCAAATTTGAAAAAAAAGTGTCCGCCATTTTGAACTATTTTGTTACTGGTCTGATTGCTCTCAAAATTGATATTTGAGAGACTCCTGGACCATATAACATGAATCTATGCTCAAAATTGGAAAAAGTGTCCGCCATTTTGAACTATTTTGTTAGAGGTCCGATTGCTATCAAAATTGATATTTGAGAGATTCTTGTACACACGGCTACACATCAAGCTATACATTTCCAGTATAAGCTGATCTCGCATTGTATAGGATTTCCGTACAATGAGAGGTCAGCTTATATTGGAAATGTATAGCTTGATCTGTACCATATAACATGAATGTTTGCAAAAAATTGAAAAAGTGTCCGCCATTTTGAACTATTTTGTTACTGGTCTGATTGTTCTCAAAATTGACATTTTAGAGACTCCTGGACCATATAAAAGAAAGAAAGAAATAAAGAAAAGTTATTTATTGCCCCACAGTGTGAAAGTATACACTAATGTTAACAATTTTTTATAAAGACAAAGTAAAAATACAGAATAAGAATATAACATGAATCTATGCTCAAAATTGAAAAAAGTGTCCGCCATTTTGAACTATTTTGTTAGAGGTCCGATTGCTATCAAAATTGAAAATAGAAAATTAGATGACATACACTTTTTTCATTCATTTGTTTTATTTTCCCGAACAATACGTTTTGTCAACTTGTTCGAGTAATAACTACGTAATTGTAAGTTTTTTTGAAAAATTGCACTTAATTGTTTTTTATAAATTTGTTATTCTATAGGCAATTTTGTTTATTAAAAGCTCTTTATTATGCCTGACTTAACATCACTGGAAATCATTAGGGCTGATGAAATGAGAAGAAATGGCCATACCTACAGATCGATTGCCTCAAGGCTTCGTCGACCAGTATCAACGATTCATCGCAGCATCCAGCGGTATAGATCGTCTAATTCTCTTGTGAGGAGGTAGAAAAAGATGTACATCGAGGCGAGATGACAGTTTTTTACAACTTGGAGTTCGTAGGAATACGCGATTAACGGCTGTACAAGCTCGAAATGAACTGGAAGACGTTCGAGGAGTACGAGTAAGTGAGCGTACAGTTCGCAGGAGATTTGAAGAAGTTGGTTTAGGGTCGTATATACCTGCCAAAGGCCCAAAACTTGAGAGACGTCACCGCGTAGTCCGATTAAGCTATGCGCGAGAACATCGTCATTGGGATTTGAACGAATGGCAGCAGGTTCTCTTTACTGATGAGTGCAGAGTTCTTTTAAAACAGATCGATGGGAGACAGCGAATATGGACGACGCAAAGGAGAACGCCACATACAGTCTAATTTTGAACACACAGTGGCTTGTGGTGGCGGCTCGATTATGGTTTGGGGAAGGATATGTTTGGGAGCTCGCACGGAGTTAGTGACAGTCACAGGAGGGACCATGACAGCAGATCGATACATCAGAGACATTTTAGAAGAACATGTTGTACCATTTGCCCCATTTATTGGTGACGACTTTATTCTAATGCAAGATAATGCTCGTGCGCACAATCGGTACAGGCATATCTGAGCCACGTAGGTATACCGGTGATGCAGTGGCCAGCAAATTCCCCCGATATGAATCCGATAGAGCATGTCTGGGACTTGCTAAAAAGAAGGGTTAAATCCAGAATGCCACCCCCCAACAATCTGAATGAACTTGGAAACGCATTACTTGAGGAGTGGGAGCGGTTGCCTCAAGAAATCATCGATAACATAATCTGTAGCATGCCCAGACGAATGGAAACCGTAATCAGAGCAAGAGGGGGAAACACTCGTTATTAATTTTGCTTTAATTTTATTGTTAAATCATTTAATGCTTACTTTTTTTTATTTACTTTTACTTTATTTTTCAATAAAAAATAACGAAGACTTTTCAAAGTCGTTGTTAAAAGATGTTAATCAATTTGTTATTTTGTGTCTAATTACATTTTCGTCAAATATATGCGTTATTATCTCATAGTCTCACTTTTTTTTCTGTTTCGCTAATTGTGCCGGTGTGTATATAAGGTCTATAATAAAATCTAAAAACCGCTCGACTCACATGCTGCTAGCTGCTCTCGCTCATCCATCTAGCTAGTAGCTAAGTCGGCCAGTGAGTCTTAGATGGAGGCAACGCGCGCGCGATGCGAGTAACAACTCTTTGCACAACGTAATATCAAGAATTATAGTTCTAGATGGGCTACCGCTGAAAGCATTTTGTACATCGGCTAATGTCAGAAAACTGTTACTTTCGGATCTGGCACACCAGCCTTCTAAGTAAGCAGTCCTTGATATGGAGTCTCTGGTGGTCTATGCGCTTGGGTTTCCAATTTCTTGAGTGAACGGTCTATTCATGTGGTCATAGACGGGTGTTCGTCGGACCTTTTGGCAATCAAAGCTTCAGGGTTCAGTTCTCTCTGCAATCTTATTTCTGCTGCATATTAACGATCTGGTGAAGCCTGGTATTTTTGGGTACGCAGACGACAGCACCGTTGTCATATTTCCAGCGCGCGAGCCACCAGTGACTAGATCCAATTGTTGCGAGAGGTCATGGTAGAACGTTTGAACCTTACAGGCAGTCTCCGATTGATTTGATTTGATTGGGGCAATGCCAATCTGGTCACTTTTAATGCCACCAAGACGCAGGCGTGTCTTTTCACCGCCAAACGGAGTCCTTTCCACCACGCTCTCGTCCTCGACTCAATAAACCGCCGAGTCAGAAGACTCATCGACGATGAGACTTTAATTAGGACGAAACTCACGGGGCTGGACCATAGAAGAAAGGTTGCTTGCCTTATCGGTTTTCTACAGGATATATTTTGGAGAGTGTATGCAAGAATTGTTTAACCTTATTATTCCAACCACTATCCCCATTTTTACTCCGAACGACAAGAAGCCGGGATTTTCACCAACGAAATGGGTACCAAAAACAATAAAATATAACACCTATTTTCAAACTACTAATAGTTTAGCATAAAACTACGCGTACAATTTAAAATAAAAATAAAAACAATATTCGATGAATTATATGTGATTATAATCACGAAATCCGGATTTGAAAAAAAAAACGGATTTTGCAATCCCTTGTTCCAAGCGTCCCTCAAATATCAATTTTGATAGCAATGGGACCTGTAACAAAAAAGTTCAAAATGGCGGACACTTTTTCAATTTTGAGCAAATATTCATGTTTTATGGGCCAAGGGTCTCTCAAATGTCAATTTTGAAATCGGATCAGTAACGAAATAGTTCAAAACGGTGGACACTTTTTTCAAATTTTGAGCAAAGATTCATGTTATATTTCCCAAGGGTCGCTCAATTATCAATTTTGATAGCAATAGGACCAGTAACGAAATAGTTCAAAATGGCGGACACTTTTTTCAAATTTTGAGCAAAGATTCATGTTATAAGGTCCAAGAGACTCTCAGATATCAATTTTGATAGCAGTCGGACCTGTAAAAAAATATTTCAAAATGGCGGACACTTTTTCAAATTTTGAGCAAAGATTCATGTTATATGTCCCAAGGGTTTCTCAAATATCAATTTTGATAGCAATCGGACCAGTAACGAAATAGTTCAAAATGGCGGACACTTTTTTCAAATTTTGAGCAAAGATTCATGTTATATGTCCCAAGGGTCTCTCAAATATCAATTTTGATAGCAATCGGACCAGTAAAGAAATAGTTCAAAATGGCTGACACTTTTTTTCCATTTTGAGCAAATATTCATGTTATATGTCCCAAGGGTCTCTCAAATATCAATTTTGATAGCAATCGGACCAGTAACGAAATAGTTCAAAATGGCGGACACTTTTATTCTATTTTAAGCAAAGATTCATGTTATAAAGTCCAAGAGTCTCTCAGATATCAATTTTGATAGCAATCTGACCAGTAACGAAATAGTTCAAAATGGCGGACACTTTTTTCAAATTTTGAGCAAAGATTCATGTTATATGTCCCAAGGGTCTCTCAAATGTCAATTTTGAGTGCAATCAGACCAGTAACGAAATAGTTCAAAATGGCGGACACTTTTTTCAAATTTTGAGCAAATATTCATGTTATATGTCCCAAGGGTCTCTCAAATATCAATTTTGATAGCAATCGGACCAATAACGAAATAGTTCAAAATGGCGGACACTTTTTTTCTATTTTGAGCAAAGATTCATCTTATAAAGTCCAAGAGTCTCTCAGATATCAATTTTGATAGCAATCGGACCTGTAAAAAAATATTTTAAAATGGCGGACACTTTTTTCAATTTTGAGAATATATTCATGTTATATGGGCCAAGGGTCTCTGAAATATCAATTTTGAGAGTAATCGGATGAGTAGTTAACTAAATAGTTCATAATGGTGGACACTTTTTTATGACCTCAAATATATATATTTTTTTATACCACAAAGTCGGTAAACAAGCTTACGGCCCGTCTGATGTTAAGCGGTTACCGTAGCCAAAATGTCACTTTATAATATTGCCTATTTTAATTAGTGATATGATAGGTAACATGCATTCTAGTGGTGAAAGATCGTACAGTCGTTTTTGAAAATTATTGAAATTACAAACAAACAAAACATACAAAAATACAAAAATACAAATCTTTTCTTTTATAGTAGGTATTATTATTAGTGTATATAAACGGAGGAATTTTCAAACATAAGGCCGCCCTTATATTTGATATTTATCCATTACTTCTGATTGGCATTGATCGATCGTGCCTTTCTAGGCGATGATTTCCGGTAGATGACATTTATTAACAATAACAAAAAAAAACTAATTTGCATATTTGTCAGCTTATTATTCAAAACAGTTACTGGCGTAACGTAATTTAAGAAACAGTTACCATTTATCAATATAACTTAACTTATCAACCCAAGTATCATAAGTGGTAAGAGCGCGCTATAATGCGGGCGATTGTAGCAATACTCTCAATCGTAATAATATGTTGGCGAACTTAGCGCGCGGAAAACAGAGCGATACGTCCTCTCTCTGAGACGGCGGAGCCGGGTCTGCCGAGCCGTGGCCTCCGCATTCGATTTATATAGCAGTTTTAAAATATTCGGTATAAAATAATTATAACATTTTTACGGATTTTTTTAATGTAATAATTTTAAGCATTAACTGCTACGTATTAATAAATAGTAATTATGAAGTTTGAAATTCGATTTCCATATTAAAAACAGCGCTAAACATCGATAAAAATCTTAATTTTTACGCGGTATTGTTTTGTCATTTTCAAAACAAAAATGTACAAAACGTTATGATGTTATTTATTAGAAAACTAGAAGACAATATGAACTTTTTAACATGTATTTTTGTATTTTTTTGTTTCAAGTACTTTAATACCTATTTGACTGCAAAGACAGCATGTTCCGTAAAATTCAAGAAAGGTCTCTCAAAGAACTACTCCAAACTAAATAACAAATAGTCAATTTAATGTTTTTTCCTATTACAAAAGTAAAAAAATAAATTTCCTATTGGATTTATGACAACGCAAATGAATAACTATTAATATAACTGAGTAGTGTCACACCGAAAACCTGGAATATTGCGGCATTGTGCGTTATTACATACTAAACCCTCTTAAGTTACTAGCTGTAAAATACTCGTGCTACCAGGATAAAACGTTTTCCATGACCATTACCAGGGTCCAAGATAACCTTCTTGCAATTTTGAAAAAGTTATGCTATATTTTGCATCTTTTTACAAGCTTTTATTTAACTTGCAATGTATGTATTCCTGTTTTTCGGGTGGAATCTTGCAGGTCGAATTTCACCCACTTCCAGTGGTCGGATTGACTTGATATTTGGTATACATTAGTATATTGGATGACAATGCAAGTACAGTCAACAAAAAGTACAGTCACTCAAAAAAGCTTGTATAAACAATGACATTTTTGACCTAGAACTTTTTCAAAAATTCAAATTCAAAATCATTTATTCAAATAGACCTTCGCAGGCACTTATAAAAAGTCTGACTCTAATACTCTAATACCGGTTCGGAAGGTTGCATTTGCTGAGAAGAGCCGGCAATAAACTCAGCAATTACTCTTTTCAAAACAAGCTTAGATTTATTACATAATATTTACATTCTAATCGCACTGACAACAATTGCGTGCCCCGGCGCGGCGGCAAAACTACAAAGTAGACTGAATCTATATTTAATAAGTAAATAAATGGCAAACTTAAACAGACTAACCCCCACAAGCAGCACCTGTTCACAAGTATGACGCGTGTGGCAGCCATCGCCCTCGTCGCCATATTAGAGGGAAGTGAGCGACCCGTCACACGATGCCGCCGCAAGCAAAGGCCTTAAAGTGAGCATGACTTACTTAAGTCTGCCTTAGAAATAAAAAATAAACTAAAGGGAAACTACTAAATTCTAAACTTATTGTTATTACTAAGTTATCAAAAAGCACATGGCCCACCTGATGGTAAGCTGACAACGTAGCGCATAGACGTACGCTTGCAACACCAGGGCAGGGGTGTCACTCATACGTTGCCGATCCTGTAAAGATATCTAAAATATTTTCTTGAAGAACACAGAAAAATTCTGAAAAATGTTGGTGCACAATCTATATTGAGTTTGTATTTGTTTAAGCTGGCAATGTGCGTGATGAGACTACTGCCTTTACAAAATTGCAAGACAAGCGTAATTACCTATATTAGACCTACCTTAAACAAATCTCGGATACATTTTTCGAAGCACCCCATGTTGTAGCGCTGCGGGATATACCTAATAGGGAGCGCATTCCAAATCTTAATGGCCCAATTACTTAGCCCGATATTTGTTATTTTTTGTTCAACTTATTGAGCAAGTTTGCTTATATCCAAGTACTGACACAATCGTTGGTAAGATTTTTCCTATTCCTACCGTAGCATGTTTTGCTTCACCTTACATTTTTACTATCAAATATTAAAAATTCCCCACAAAGATACAAGAATCCAATTCCGCATTTTCTTACAATTCTTTATATCTCACAATTCCCTTACCCCGGGGCGGTAGCACAAAGTTAAATTAAAAAATGTCGATCCAAGCCAGCCAATGTATTTTTCTATTTGTTGAATATTTTATTTGGATTCTTGAACCAATCATATGTTTGTATATTATTGTATGGAAAACAGATTTTTGAATATTATAAACTGTTCGTCGAGATTTGTAAAACGTTTTAAGCCATCAACATTTGTAGCATATGCTTTAAGTTCGAATCCTACAATGAGCTTGAGCTTTTGGTGATGGAAAATATCGTGAGGAAACCAAAGCGCGGTTATCCCACCTCAATTTGAAAATCAGTCGCCAAGCATCTATCAGTGTATTCAGTCAGGTGTACTTCCTTCTAGGCTTTGTGTGCTTCGGCAACATCATCACTTACCATGGTGAGATTGCGGTCACACACAGACCTATACAATATTATATTATAAAAAATCAGTGATTTCAAATTGAAATCATCCTTTTTGGGCTCACACAGTTCTTAATTGTATATTGTTCTTTTAAGTTATACTTTTGTTTTTGTGTGTCCAATTTTGTTTTCTCTTTTTCTTTCAAGAATAGGTTGTGTTCATTTAAAATAAACCTTATGGCATACAACGCTTAGGTTATAGAATTAAGCCAAATTGCCAAGCGTCTTTCGGCTGGTATTGCTAATTCCTATAGCCACATAGTATCAGGTAGAGCGCCTGACATATAAAACAAAATCTGCTGATGTCAGCTACCATGACCTTATAGAGGAGCAGCTGAATGAACTTGAGCGTCTTCTAATTTTTTGCATACGGTTCATTTTTGGCTTGCGCAAATATGACCACGTCTCCCAGTTTCGTACTCAGCTCAATTGGCTTCCTATTCGCCTTCGCCGGAATACTCACATACATTCACTTCTTTATATTATTATATTTAATCCCAAATCCCCTCCTTATCTTAAGGAACACTTCGAATTCTATAACACCCAGCATCACTCTCTTTTACCTCTCTTGAACTTCGCCTCAAAACTCTTTTACACACTTTTCAGTCTTTTTGTCGATCTTTCACTTTTCAAGCTATTCGTCTTTGCAATACCTTACCCCAGAACATCAGACAAGCTCAGACTATTGAATCTTTTAAATCTCAAATATTCTCCGTTTGGTGAGCAAAGCCACAATCTATAATGCTTGTTACCTATAGACCATAGGATCAAGCACATACCAGTTAGGCTTATTGCAAATAAAAGCTAAAAAACACCAACTAACGTTTCATTGAATGCAGAGAAGTGAAGGAAATAAACCCTGACCACGAATCACGTAGCACCGAGTTGGTATAAAGAGTGAGTCCAACTCATTATCCGATATAATTAATTGGAGTTCAGTAGAAAAGTTCCCGTTGCTGGCCTGGGAGAATTTTGGTGACCCGGATATTAGACAACTGGATGAGATAGGGGTTTTACCTTTATAGCTGTCCCCCGCTGTTTCACTCGCATTCCCGGGATAAAAAGTAGTCTTTCTATACCATCGGCTATCTGCATGCCAAATTTCATGATTATCCGTTGACTAGTTGAGGCGTGCAGGCGTAACAAACAAACAAACTCACTTTCGTATTTATAGTGTTAGTTAGGAAAAAAAAACAGTAACATTAGGATCTAGATTCAGTGAAGTTTTATCTATTTAAAAAAAATGCTTACATTTAGGCAGGCGTGATTTACCTGATAGTAGGTAAGTAGCTACCAGTCGATATAAGTAGTGAAGAAAAGTGACTCGTGACTTTTATAGTTGTCACAAGCAGCCTTTAATTATGTCTTAACCTGACTTGTGCGAACGGAGACTGACTTGATATTTTATTTTGAAAGTGAAAAGTGACTAGAATTTTAATATAACTATACAATGACAAAAAATAACTGCTAACAAAAAGGATTTGGTTGCTATACTGAAAGAAACCTAAAAAGAACACACATGTTTTGTTGCTATACCTACCTAGTACACACGGCTACAGATCAAGCTATACATTTCCAATATAAGCTGACCTCTCATTGTACGGAAATCCTATACAAAGCGAGATCAGCTTATACTGGAAATGTATAGCTTGATGTGTTGCCGTGTGTACAAAGCAAAACACTATCTACATGGATATTTTTCTAAATTAAGAATAGGGATGTTGCCTGGGTAAAAATATAATAATTCTAATTAGTCCGTCAGTTCGATTATCAAAAAATAATGGACACGTATTTTTGCTTTACCAAATCATTAACAATTGACGAAGATAAAGCGCGACTAAGTTCGGGAGTGGGGGCTCGTGACATCACTTGTTCCTAAAAAGTGTACCACACCGTGACGTCACGCGGAACTTCAACACTCCATATCTTCGTATTTTTTTGTTTAATTGACAAAAGAAAAAATACGTGTCTAATATTTTTTGATAATATAAATCAAAGTCAAAGTCAAAGTCAAAGCCATTTATTCAATTTAGGCCCCAGAAGGGCACTTATGAAGGTCACATTTACTGAAGTTACCACCGGTTCGAAACTCGGGCTTCAACTGAGAAGAATCCGGCAAGAAACTCAGCAAGGTTACATTTTTTTATATATTTTTTGGACAATCTGACTATGTTTGGCTTTTTTTTTCCAAATAATAGACGGTCAATTTTTCCAAATAAATGACGGTCTTATTAGTTTTTTTCAGGAAAGTAGCCTATTACTGATACAAAAAAAAACACATCTTCA
This sequence comes from Polyploca ridens, assembly GCA_951394255.1. Taxonomy (NCBI): domain Eukaryota; kingdom Metazoa; phylum Arthropoda; class Insecta; order Lepidoptera; family Drepanidae; genus Polyploca; species Polyploca ridens. The sequence goes on along the minus strand of OX596269.1, from coordinate 5,231,217 downwards.
AGTAAAACCACTTAGAGATCACTGAAAGTATTTGCAGAGCAGTTGGAACAGACATACGAGTATCTGTGAGCACTTCTAGAAACTTTATACCTCCGCTTTGAACGGTATTGGGTTGTGACTCGAATCGATAAGGCAACTTTGCTTTAGAAGTTTTTGTACAATTCCAGTAAGGTTAAATGATAAAATACTTTTGCAAGTAGAAATTGCCAGTTAATTAATGTTGTTTTCGATGCGTGACATGGAAAATGGAGACTTGGCTGTACTTTTTGTAGGTCTGCTTAATGTTTGTCTACCGCATAGCTTATAACCGACTTCCCGGGGAAGTAAGGTTGGTTGATTTTTCTGTCCATTCATGATAGATACAGAGATTTATTGTAATGTAATACATAATATCAATGTAATCAAGTCAGGGTCATGTCCTTCAAGATATCCGCGCTACCCTAGATTATTTTCGCTACTAATTCGCAGAACTATCTTAGGTATAAATTCTCCTCTTTTAAGAACTTTAAAGCCCATCACAGACGTAGCTATAATATATATTAATATGCTGAGCTATAATATAAATTACAGTACAGTTTGGTGAAGTAACAGAAATATATATTATAGCTGCGTGTGCGGTCACTCGAAGATTTGTATTGAAAATATATCGTAATATGCCTTGCTATGATTTACATTAATATATATTATAGCTACGTCTGTGATGGGCTAAATAACGGAGATTAATACTCAGTTTAATAAATTATGCAAATGAACAATTAAATATAATTGTTACCGTAACGTTGTAAAAAACATAAGATAGTTATTAGGTAATAGAGTAATCTGCGTGTTTTTTCTGCAGTTTTGGATTTGGATTTAATAATCCCATACTCCAAACAGACATGTTCATGCAAACAAATGTACCTATGTCTTAGTTGGGAATTGAACCCACGACTTGTAACTGGACAGGTGGAGTGTACCAACCCCGCCAACCAGACCGTCTAATTTAATTATTTATAATTAGTTTCCACCCCACAGAGTTTCACACGATTTCCTGAAGTGACCTATTGTTTTCCCGGGATAAAAATGATCCCATGTATCCAGAATATATTCTACTAGCTGTCTCGCGCGGTTTCACCCGCGTTCCCGTCATAAAAAGTAGCCTATGTCACCCGGGGATAGTGTAGCTTCCCAACAGTGGAAGAATTTTTCAAATCGGTTCATTGGTTTCGGAGAGTATTCAATGCAAACAAACAATCAAATCTTTCCTCTTAACAATATTATTAGTATAGATTAGTGTGTCTAATTTCATCTAAATCCGTTTAGTTATTTTTACGCGAAAAACTAACGTACATCCACACATCCATCCTTCCGAACTTCCGCGTGGACTTTATTGAAAAACTAAAATGCAGTATTGCAAAATGCACTAAGATAATTTTCACTTTACTTGTCCACTTTCAGAATACGGCGTATAAACTAACATTCCTTCTATAAAATATGATGCAGACTTCTAGTTTACAACAATTTATGATCCTGCTGTGGTAATAAATAAAATGCGTAGAAGTTATGTTTGTATTATGTCGTTGAAATGGCAAAAATCAGTATAAAATATAGAAATAGACTGTTCTGAAATACGAGTTTAATAAAATGGTAGTCTATATAATATGACCACAGTAGCTATCCCGGGATAAAAAGTATTCTTTGTGTTAACCCAGAACATATTCTATCTGTGAGCCAAATTTAATCCAAATCCGTTCAGTCGTTTTTGCGTGAAAGAGCAACAAACATATGGATGTTTGGACATACAAACTATCGCGTTACTAGCTGTCCCCCGCGGTTTCACCCGCGTTCCTGCGATAAAAAGTAGCATATGTCCTTCTCCATACCATAGACTGACTGCATGCCAAATTTCATGATGATCCGTTGAGTAGTTGAGGCGTGAAGGCATAACAAACAAACAAATTAACAAATTCACTTTCGCATTTATAATATAAGTAAGGATATTAAGTAAGGATCTTTCCATGGAGAGAAAATAAGTAACCTACACATACAATATTTTACCCTAAACACAAATACCGTTCTATAGTGTAGAAATGAAAAATTACGCAATACGCAGCCTAATTCTATCAAAATAAAAAATACGTTACAACCGAAATCCTCGTGCCCATAAACTTTCGTTTTTTACGTAAAGAAAGAATTCGTTATTTTTTCTATAATAAATCTTGGTAAGTATACAGTTACATAAAGTCGGTTGTATATCTGTCTATGGACGACCTAAATCTGTACTCCTACGCAAATCTACAAGGCTTACTGGGCAATGTTTATGTTTTATGTTCAGTGTTGGATTCATATGGATATGACATTAGCCAAAATAATTTTGTTAATAATTTAAAAATGAAGAAAAATAAGCTAAATAATAATAAAAACTCTTTAGAGTCATCAAGAACCCCAGAATACTGTTATTAAATAAATAAATATCCTGGGACATTCCTCACATACGGCCATCTGTTATGGAAACCAGATAACTGATATACTACTTATTGTTTGTACTTAAAATGTATTACACCCAGACTCAGGATATACAGACATATGCATGCACACAAATGCATGTCCTGTGTGGGAATCAAATCCACGACCTGCGGCGCGATAGATGGAATCTTAACCAACTGCGCCAACTCGCCCGTCACTAATAACACATCAGAGGTAATGCGCATTTTTTGAAGGTGTATGGAGGTGCAAGGTGGATGACACCTCCATTGAAAAGGGAAAATCTTCCGCCAGGCTGGGACATCGTGCCTGGGGACCGCGGTCCAACTGTACTTGTCGGACAGTTGTATATATGCAGATCGCCGAGAAATCTTTGCAAGCGCGATGCAGGATGTAGTGGGCTTGTATGCGCGATGTATGCTCGATGCAGGATAATGTGTCGGCACGCCATCTATCTATCGGCGTGTGAACTTCATTATGTAGTGGTTCGCTACAGGTGTATAAGCTTTTTCTAGTCACAAGATGCTTTGACTAACGATTCCCAATATTTTACTACTATATATGACTAGCCTAAACGGCACAAATATGTAACCCATACCTGCCTATGTTACTATACTTGCGCCGTTTGATATGAGCTGCTGTCATGGCGACGCCACCAGCTTGCAAAATGCAAGGGTATTCCACGTAGCGTCTGTACCAAAAACCCATTCTTCCAGGGAATAAGTTCCTTAAAAAAGCTTCTTTACGTTGTGGAGTTGATGCAGACAAAAGCTGAGGCGAATTATAACAAACGAGTACTTACCAACAATTAAAAATCTATTTTTCGATTACTAAAGCATGACATTTAATATCACTCCGCTTGAGGGGCTCCTGAGCAAATCGCTCTCAGTTCGTATTGCGCACGGCTGTCATCGCGTCATACTCGCTATACTGATTAAATAAAAAATGACAACTTGCGTATTAAAATACTGTCACACCACTTATAAAAACCAAGGAAAAACTAAAAAACTAACCTTCCAATTTTAATTACCTAAACTTATTACTTTTAAATACTGTCAATTATGGCTTGTTTATTTCGTGTTCCCATAGAGGTGACTATCCTTCTGGACGTTTTAAATTCTTTGAACGTTCCATAAATGCCGAATTGGTCCAGTCATTCTTGAGTTATGCGCTTACCAACATTCATTTTATTTATATTTTATTACTTATAAGGTACGAATGCAAAACCACACCTCACATTATCTGTCATGACATGTCATGCTTGTGATCCGCATAAATCCAACGGAAACAATTAGCAACGACTAGTCGGCCGGTTGTGTGGCGCCACCATAGCCGTCACTCGACTCTTGCGCAACCGACGCCGCGTGCTTCCAAATTTGAATTATTGAATATAGTTTACAAACACTAAAAACCTTAATAAGGCATTCATAGCGGGCTTTGTTTGTATCAGTGTTTGTTAGTTATCTGGGTTCCTTTGGTAAATTATAAAGGCATTTGCTCTACTGATGCAGGTTTGAAAAATATCATCAGGTTTTAAATGATTTTTTTCTAGTCTCGTTTTTGCCACTGTAAACTGTGTACGTACTTTTTAAGACCCGAACAGGGGGCCAAGCTCTACGTTACGGCATTTAAAGTCCTACCACTTAGGTATCGCTTTTAAGTTCACTGTGGTTTTCTATTGTAAAAGTAATGTAACATCGCTGTAAACTAAACTAATAAACTCGTGAGGTACCCAAGTATTTATGCAAGCATTTGTACCCATAAAAAATGAAAATTTGCTCGCGTGACAGAATTCTATGCAACCACCAAGGAAACTTTAACAATTAAATACTAGTTTATTAAAAACGGCAAGAACTATTGTAAATATTTCAAATGAATGTTCATACTGAGATATATGATTTTCAAGTAGTTTCAGGATATAATATGTTAGTTATGTCGATGTGAAAGCAATCTTCTTACTATTCAAACCCACTGCTGGACCCCTTACCACACCACATACTTCTCAGTCAAGTACTAATTGTAACCACTACTATGTCTGAACGCTGACCAGAAGGCAGGCGGTCCACCTGATGGTTAGAAATGAAAATGAAATGAAAAATATGTATTCTTGCGCGCCATTCGACGCAAATAGAATTTATAGTTTATAATCACAACACATAAATTTTATTGGCTACTATTTTAGCTACCACGAGAATTACAGGTGGCAGCACCGCATAAGCCTTCCGCCATCTTTGATAAAGCCAACTTAACAAAGCTGTGTAGCTAGCATGGCTCTCAAATGTAACTGCTGGAACATCAGGATTTTAGCAAGCAATGTATTGTTTACTATCATTTAAGATTAGGAGGTCTTTGTAACATTTAAATTCAAAATCATCTACCCGCTCAGTTCCCAATTATAAGGGACCTGTAGCGAACCACTACATAATGAAGTTCACACGCCTATATATGAATAGATAGAAGGCGTGGCGCCACAAGAACCTGCTTCGCGCTTACAAAGCCTCTACATCCTGCATCGCGCTTCAGAAGTTTTCTCGAGAATCTGCATATACACAACTGTCCGACATGTACAGTTGGACCGCGGCCCCCAGGTACCATGAACCAGCCTGGTGGAAGATCTTCCCTTTTAAATGGAGGTGTCATCCACCTTGCACCTCCATAAACCGATGCAATAAAGACACTTTCTTCGTTCATATTTTCTAACAATCGCATGGATCTTCATATATACCGATCTCTTGTTTATTCTTTCTCTTCCTAAATGTTCATTGAATTTTATATCATCACTCTTAGGTAGATGGCTTTCATCACTCGTCATAATACATTATATTAGGTTGCCGCATCTTCTAAACTTTGATTTATACAACATACAAATCTTAATTTTATACGGAACCAGTCACACTAAAATATTGTGTCCGTAACAATAGAACAAAATTGAAAGTGTGACTAAGAATAATGTTATTTGTCTTATAATGCCACATTGTTGTTTGTAAATGGTAAACTCCTACGCATACTAAGGGATCTATGTGGGATTTGGAGCGAAATAAAAAAATAAAGCGCGCTATATTTGGTAATCAGGTCAATTAAATTGGAAGTGTTTGATTAATTTAAAGGAATAAGCTGACATACGGTGTAAGACGCGTCATGGAAACCATGGAGTATATAGATTGTGGTCCAAAAATCCGACCGTAATTAGAAAGATTATAAAGTTTGAACTAAAAACCCTCCCTGCGCTCCTTTTTTAGTAGAAGCATGTATTTGACCGCAATATCACCATTTTAAGTGATAATGTGGCCGAAGGTGTTAAGTACGCAAAGCTTAGAAGGAACTGGCTACCAAGTGCAGCTGTCGGAACACACCTGTAGGTGATTGGCGATAGAATTTCAACATGAGAGTGGCAGCTAGCCAGGTGGGTACTACAAAGTACCCTTCCACCGTGCGTTTCCTCACGATGTTTTCCTTCACCGAAGCTCATTGTAGGATTCGAAACCGGGACCTTTGTCTCGGCATCCGACGTCACTACCACTGAGCTATCATTACCTTAAATACTCCTTCTCAACAATACTTAAACAATGCGAAATCTTACACTCAAGATTTCTGTTGTCCCCTGCGATTTCACCCGCGTTTCCAGGCTAAAAAGCCTATGTCCTTCTCCATACCATAGGCTATCTGCATGTCTTTCATGATGATCCGTTGAGTAGTTGAGGTGTGAAGGCGTAACAAACAAACAAACTCACTTTCGCATTTATAATATTTGTTAGGATTAGGATTATACTCGTAGATGCATAACTGCCATAGTTAAAATCCTAGTTAGCTAGTCTAATTTTAGGTCTAGGTCTTCCGCGCGGTCCACAGTCTGAGCGTTGGCCTTCTAAGACTGTGGAATGAGCTCTCCGCCATGGTTTTCCCAAGGAAGTACCGCATGGGGTTCTTCAAAAAGAGTGTGAAGAGATAACTGCAGGGTCGGCAATGCAAGTGATAACTGGTGTTGCAAGCATCCATAGGCTACGGTAACCGCTTACCATCAGGCGGGCATTATGCTTGTTTGCAACTTTAGTGGTATAGAAATGGTACTCTCTTATCCTCTCTTTACATAACTAACTATTTTATCGTTAGTTTAGTTTTAAACATATAGTACTGCCGTGCCACCTCAGAGGCTCTAAACACCTGGAGATCTGAATTAATTAGTATTTAGGTATTCCAAAGTGGAAAAAAAGAGATTTAAATACAAAAAAAAACTTTAAATCAAACTTCGAGAACACCTCAGTATAAAAAAGTAATAGCTCCATTGAATTATTACACAATAATAATTCATAAATATATGCTTAATAATTCAATGAATAGCTCAAACTTTTCCGAAATCGGATTACCGATTCCAGTAAAAAACTAACCACCTACATGAACGCGTTTTACTTTAAACCTCGTAAACTGCTAAAGAAGTTAAAAAGTCTACGCAAGTCACAAATACCCATAAAAATCTGCCTACAAAACTGCCGCTATGGCACGGAAGGGCAAATAAACGGCAAGAACGTAAATTCTAACGGTACTTCGTGAAGTATCTAATTATATGTGATGAAAAATTATGGCCTACCCACATTCATGGAGTTGATTTGTGGTGTACGTGTTTACTTTATTGTAAGGGATATCTTGCAGGGAAATTTAAGTTTGGATGAAAAATCTTATTGTTCTTATTGTTTTATATCATTGCTTTAGTATGGTCAATAGATGCTAATGAAATGATAGGCGGTATAGGAAGGGGCACGAGTCGTGAGCATAGATTGACACCTGCGCAGTAGTTAATTTTTCGGTCTGTTTGGCGGAATGAAGCAGGGGGGAGCACCGAGCTGCACACAATTGGTTCGTCAGTCGATGCTCGTCGTCTATTGGATTCTTGCGTGTCATTTGGCCAAAAGTGTACATGCGCGAGCTACTGCCTATCTGTGCTCACCACTCGTGACCTCGAATACAGTGACAAAGAGGTATAGTGTAGAATAACATCGTGTGTGTTCTCTGTAGTCACCACCTGACTGGCTACTCTGAAGTTAAATTTCTGTCACTAATAAATAGCATCTACGGTAAGCAGTTGAACTTGTGTAGCATTTCCAGTGAAAGCTGTAGCGGCATCGACAGACATGGCTCATCACCGATCACGATAGGTCATATAACTGACTGACGGTGCATTTATGGACTTTTATACTTGGTCTCTTAGTGAATGTTATTGATATTGAATATTGATGAGTATTCAATAACAAGAGTTCGATTACTCTTAAACGCACGGTCCAGTCACGGTCTAGCTGTGGAATGCTCTCCGGACAACAGGGGTTTATTCAAGGCAGCTGAGAGTGAACATGCATATGACGGCCTATCGCGTGGCCAGGACTACATCTTCGCTTACCATAAGGCGGGATTGTGGTCAAACGCAAGCCCAGTTAAAATAAAGACAATAAAAAGTATGACCACTCCTGCAAGTACTTCCAACGACAGCAATATTTTATGATAAGAACTAATAAGTCCTCAGAGAAGTTCAAAAAGCCAACTCCAGTAACATAACTATTAGAATAATTTGTAGAGTTTACGCAACCACGCCTGGAAATATACGTGCTTCCACCTGCGAGACAAGTATCTGGTAATCTCTTTTGAATTTGTCTTGCAAAGTTGTCAATGGTGGTGGATGGTAAACCTAATACGAACACTTTTATAGTATGAACCAGTTGGATTTTTAGGGCGTTTCCCTAAAAAAACATCAATATTACGATTTATCGTTATACGAGTCCCAGGAGTCTGGAACCAGTCGTAATTTGTTCCGAGCGACTTTTCAACTTTTTGATGTTTACGCGTCTACAGAAAACTTTTCTAATTTATTCTCCCAAAGCTCGAGTGCCTACTTTTGGCAATTATTCATTTGTCTAATTTGGCTTTTAAAATTATTTGTGCTCGGTGATGTAAAGGTTGATGTAAATGAGACAGTGAAGACTGGAAATTATGGTTTTATACATTCAAAATCTTTTGATATAATCTGCTATTAAAAAGTTGACAGCCAGTTTACCGTTTACCTGATAATCAAATGACAATAAGACGGTCCGCTTTGTGAGACAATAGTTCAACTTCATAATTCAAAATCATTTATTCAAATAGAATCAAAATGATTTTGAATTTGGAAGGCACCTATGAATAGTTATACTCTAATACTCTAATACCGGTTCAAAAAGGTTGCATTTGCTGAGTAGAGCCGGCAATAAACTCAGCAATTACTCTTTTCAAAACAGGCTTAGATAATATTATTAAGATTCTAATCACTGACAACAATTCGTGCCCCGGCGCGGCGGCAAAACTACAAAGTAACAAACTTAAGTAGACCAGCCTCCACAAGCAGCACCTATTCACATGTATGTCGCGTATGGCAGCCATCGCCCTCCTCGCCATATTGGAGGGGAATGAGCAACCCGTCACACGCCGCCGCAAGCAAAGGCCTCAAAGTGAGCACAAGAATAGTTAGTAACACTAATATTAACTTTACTGAGCGAGCTCTAAAATCCACCAACATCGGTATATATCTTGCTGGACAATACATAATTTTCGGTAGCTATCTGCTTAAGTCTGGGTGCTTATAACCAATGAGCCACGTCGCTGTCTATGCGGTACTGATTTCGATAAGCTAAGTCAGCTGGGTAGCTGCAGCGCCCGGCCGATTATTACGACACAATGGTTTAAGAATTCAGTATTTACTCGCCAAAATCGTCACCTGAAATGATCATTGATTTAATTTTAATAGGCAATAATTTTTGTAAGTACTTAGTATCTGAGAGTAAATAAATACTACGTATAGAACACATATTAGGAGTACGTATCAGTTTATTTTGTTGTATCAGAAACAAAAATCTGACGGTTATGGGATCCATTATGTAATACATGTTATGTTGAAATATTTGAGGATTTTTTTAATCGTTTCAAGGATGTTACAATTGATTGCCTCTAGTAAACTATTGTACTTATAGCTTCTTTTGTCAAATATAATTTACAACCTTTATAATTTAAATGTCAAAAAAGGTTATATCGTCATTACTTATTTGAGTATTAATTCCGTGTTTACAATAGTTTATACTTTATTGAATTTGATGACAATGCAAGTACATAGAACAAAAAGTACAATTTATTTTAATAATAAAATATTAGAGGACATTGTAGTGATTTCGCCAAGATCAAATTGAAGGTCAACGTTTGACCGCCCTTTACAAAAAATCACAAGACAGATGAAAGTGAGATCAAAGCTTAAGACGTGGCTAATTTATTTTAACATATCAGAAACACTCAGTAGTTTAATCTGACATTATTAAACGTTCTTTGCCATGCTATTGTAGTAAACTAGATAAATTATAAACCTAGATAACAAGGCCTAATGCTTGAATTCGTCGCGAGAGGCGCTAGTGTAGAATGAGGTCTCTGGAAACGTCAAATGTACTGAACGTTTACTGTTTGCGAGCTTTTCATCGCGGATTATCAATAATTTTATTCATGATTTTTGTAATAATTGTAACATTCCTGATTAATTATGGCAGCATTGAGCTATGTATGAAAGCAGATTAGTTATAAGCTCTATCATCATCATCAGCCTATAATGTCCCACTGATGAGCACAGGCCTCCTGCACACAAATCAGGGTGAAAGGAAATGGGCAGATACAGTAGTACCCAACTGATATAGCTTACCGATGTACCTGCGCAGAAGATATATTTTCAAAGCGCAGGAAATGCTATTGGTCGGCGGCTGCCGCCATGTTAGCGCGCGCCGTGCGGAGGGGCGTGACTTGCGAGTGAGACGGAACTAACAGCTGCAGTGTATTATGAACCTTATAGTAGTGATCTAAGGTTGATTGTAAGTTTTAAGCATTCTTTCGTTAATCTTCGGGGCCATCTTTTCTGTGCGAACGAAGATTCACGACGCGCCTTATCAGTTGGGTACTACTGTACTCCACCACGCGTGCCCACTGCGGGTCGGTGGAGGTAGGCTAGTGGTCAACCTACTGTTGGAGTTTTCAAGCCGCCTGGGAGGCCTCCAACTAGCTTAACGACTCTATAGTCGAAATTAAACCAGACTATTTTGTTATTTATACACATTATTAAGTAGGAATTTTAACGAAGACACAATTTCAATTAACATTTTGTGGTAGTTACATTTTATGATCATTACTTTGTATAAGCAAATTTACTTACGACTAAATAGGTTTGTTAAGCGAAATAAGGTTTTGCAGCAGTCGAGAATGTCTCAATTATCCAAGTTTAGGTAATTTATTTACCTCTTTGACTACAGGATTTCTTTATAAATGATATAGATTTTTTACCGACCGACAATTACCGGCTGTCATAAATACTCGCACAGCCTAGCCCGATTAGCCTAGAAGCATGAAATTTTGTAAACTTGTTATGCATATTTTTTTTATACCACAGGTGGCAAACAAGCATACGGCCCACCTGATAGTAAGCAGTTACCGTAGCCTATGGACGCTTGCAACACCAGGGGTATCTATCGCGTGTAGCCGACCCTGAAGAAATCTCTTCACACCCTTTTTGAAGAACCCCATGCTGTATTCCATTGGGAAAACCACGACGGGGAGCTCATTCCACAGTCTGAGCGTTCGCGGAAGAAACATCCTTTGAGCCCGGACAGTTCGAAACAGTTCTGGTTTCAATGTTGCTGCGATGGTGGAAGGTAGCCGTGGGCATCAAGTCGAACAATTCCTTAGAACATTCTCCGTTGTACAAGCGGTAGAACACACATAAGGAGGCAAAGTCTCTCCTTAGACTGAGGGGCTCTAAACCGTTTGTGAGCTCGGGATCATCGACAATTCTAGCGGCACGTCGCTGAACTGAGTCTAAAGGCACAAGCTGATATCCAGGTGCCCCCACCCACAGATGACAACAGTTCTCCATATGAGGCCGGACTTGCGACTTATAAAGTTGCAGCCTTTGCCCTGATGTGAAGTACTGCCTCGTTCTATTGAGCACTCCGAGCTTTTTGGATGCCAGCTTAACCTTGTCTTCCAAGTGACTTCGGAACAAAACGTTGCTAGAAATGTCGACGCCAAGGATCCCGATGCTTTGCAGTTCCTTTTAGGTATAACATAGATGAACAATAAGGGAGGTTTTTATAAGACGGATTCAGTAAACATGCATACGGCCCGCCTGATGGTAAGCGGTTACAGTAGCCATATGGACGCTTGCAACATACGCGGTATCCTCATGCGCTATCGACCCTTCCAACATTGTTATTTGGCTGCGGTATTCTGTAAGGTGGAGGTACTTCCACAGTCGAGCTGCTCTTAGAGCGAATAAACGCTGCGTTCTGCTTCTCTTTTTCCAGAAATTGTACCTGTAAGAGTGTAACATCCTCTAAGTCGCGAGTGAACCCGCGTGGCCGAAAGCACGTATGGAAAATAGAAAATATAAATAATCTGTACTTTATATGCCGAATGAGTTGTAAGACTTGGCGTGTTTTTACTTTAAATCAACTGAATTGCAGAAAAACATAAAGTAGAATTTAACTACAAAAATATATCCCGTGTCTACTAAAACGTATGAAATATTCTCACACAGCAAGTTTTCCTCGAATGTAATCCATCCAGTAGTTTATACGTACGTAAGGTTTTATTGATATTCATATTTCAGTATACATGTTGCAAAATATGCAATATGAAGATTGTCAATACCGTACCGGGTCGGCTTGTGTGGAGTTAAGAAATTGAATTTTTGTTTGCTTACTTACCATGGTGTCTCTTTCCTGCTTGCTTTATTGCTTGTATGTGATTGGTAGTTCAGCGCTTCATATTTTTAATGATATATGGTGATTACTGATGGAAGGAAAGTTCTTAAAATTCTACTAGCTGCTAGAAGGATGCAACCGAAATGACTTCCCAACTGAGAGAATAGCCCCAGGCCAGGCAGGCAGGAGTAGTATAGTGTTCTATTACAATTGCGTTCCAATTAACTATCAGTGGTGTCAAAATTGACACATTTTAGAGTTTTGGTAGTTTCCTAATTCAATTCGAAATCAGTTTCGAAAACCATTATGATTTTAGTAGATAAGTCACATTGGCTCAATGGCAAGCCTATAGCTAGAGTAAGTATACAGGTCGTTGTTTTGTTCAGCGATGAGCGACTCAGGGTCGATAATACAAATGATACTAGTGCTAAAAAAATTTTTATTTTTTTTAATAATGAAAATAAAAAAAAATAAGTTTTGAAAATCATGTAATTTGCTAAAGTGTAGACATAATACTCAACGGGAGTACGAGGGAGTAAAGGGGTGGGGTGATGGCGACTTGCGCCTAGCTCTAGTCTGTGCACGTGCCTAGTAATCATACTTTGCAGTTATTTTATTTCAAATTGAATAAGGTATTTCTCAACATATTTACAGTATTTAATGGAATTAAGTCCATTTTTGGGGAATATATATTTTGTACTACCGCTCCTGGGTCGCTTGTCGCCGACCAAAACAACACCCTGTGGTGGGTTTTTGCGTGCAAATATCAATATGGAAAACGAGGAGCCTCCTAGGATAAAGGTAAGGACTTACCAGGAACTCCTATGGCAATCCACTGCACACAGCAACTATCACCACTATCTCACATCAAAATCACAAGTCACTGAGTTTCACTGAGTTCAATTTACAAATCAACGCCTCCCGGTCGGCAGCGGTTTTCGTACTGTTTATTTATAAATCACAAATTTAGATGTTTCCCTGACGGTAGCGGATCTCGTACTGCCTTTTTGCGGCGTTGCGGGGCGCGCGCCTTACGTTTTGTGATGCGTCGCCGAAGTATGTAGAATATTCCCGAAGCTCTTGTCTCGCTTACACATATGAGGTGGGAAAAGGAGAGGAATCGGGAAGTAGAGGCTCGTCATTGATACTCAATATGAGTAGGTTTTACTATAGATATTATTATAGGTATTTTGGCCTAAACATCCTCCGCCGCCTTGAGAATACGTAGTGTTCTCAAAAGAAAGAAAAAATAATTAATTATAAGAACTAATTACAGATTATAATAATTACTTAAGTACTGAATATAAGATGCGGTATGATTAATTTTTATTGTGAGGGTAATGGACATAACTTGACAATGGGTCTTTTGAATGATCCATTTGAAGTTTTTACTAAAGCGACGCGGATATTTCCATCCTTGCCAGGATAAACTTGTGATATTATGCCCAACGGCCAACGTAAAGGGGGAATATCATCTTGATGTATAAGAACCACAGTACCAATCTTAATGTTATCTTTATCAATGAGCCATTTCTGTCTAACTTGAAGATTATGTAAATATTCTATACGCCATCTTTTCCAATAGCTACACACCATCTGATCTAATAATTGTTTCCGACAACGTAAAGATATGGTTTCCTCGGACACATTCTGAAGCGGCAATGAAGTCAATGGTGAAGCCATTATAAAGTGAGCGGGAGTAAGAGGCTCCGGGTAGGGATCCTCAGATAAAATGCAAAGCGGTCTAGAATTTAAGACTGTTTCAATTTGGGTAAGAACAGTGAGGAGCTCTTCATATGTGAGGAGCTGCGAACCGATAACACGGTATAAATGAGTTTTAATCGATTTTATATTAGATTCCCACAATCCTCCGAAATGTGGGGCGCGGGGTGGAATCATTTTCCATTCAATGCGGTACTGATCGGTAAGTAGTTCTTGTAATTGAGCTTTAGCTCCGACAAAGTTAGTTCCGTTATCGGAGTAAAGAAAAGAAACAGGTCCTCGACGGGAAATGAATCGCTTAAAAGCGGAAATAAAAGTATCTGATGACACATCAGTTGCCAATTCGATGTGTACAGCTTTGGTTACTAAGCATATAAACAAACAAATATATGCCTTTTGGCTCTTTTGACCTCTGCGTCTACATAATGTTACTTTAATGGGTCCAGCATAGTCAACGCCCGTATGCACAAACGCTTTGGTCTCCTGAACGCGGCAAGAGGGTAAATCAGCCATTTTTGGGCTGAGAAATGAAGGGGAATTTTTAAAACAAAAGTTACATGAATGTACTCTGTGTCTAATGACACTTCTAGCGGACAGTATCCAATATTTCTGGCGCAACAGTGAGCTCAGAAGATTGGCACCAGTATGGCAATGAGCACGGTGAAAATAGTCTATAATAAGATGAGTAACGTGGTCATGTTTAGGTAAAAGAGCGGGATGCTGAGCTTCATACGGAAGATTTGCATTTGAAAGTCTACCTCCAATTCTAATAATTTTATCTTGATCTATAAAGAGGTCAAGTTTTTTAAGCGGGGAAGATACTTTAACGTTTTGAATATTATTAAATAAATTTTGAAAATGAACTTGTTGTACAGAGCGTATTAAATAGACTTCAGCTTTATTTAGCTCAGAAGCTGTGATGCGGCTGTGACCTTGATCACGAGAAAGAATGCGGGAAAATCTAAGTATGTATACTATTATGCGTAATATTTTATTCCATGATGAGTATTTTAGAGCAAGCTCGTAAATTAAATTAGGCTCAACAGAAGCGGACGCGGTACAAGTAACAAGCGTTTTACTATTAAATTCAGGTAGGTCCTCACAGCATTCGGGACTAAATGGAGTGATAGGCCATTCTGAAACTGGATCTTTTAACCATTTCGGGCCGTGCCACCATAAGTGATGTGACACTAGCTGCTCAGGTAAAATACCTCTAGAGAGACAGTCGCTAGGATTTTCTATACCACTAACGTGGTAGAAATGTTTTGGGTCAAGATTTTCTTGACATTTAGCAATGCGGTTACTAACGAAAACATTCCATCTATGTGGAGATGAATGTATCCATGACAGAGTAATTTTAGAATCGGAGAATGCGAATATATTATCAATAGCAGTTCGAGCACTATAAGTCTCATTAATTAATTTAATAAGTTTTGACAGAAGAACAGCGGCGCATAACTCTAAACGAGCAAGCGAAACTACCTTTACAGGTGCAACCTTTGATTTCGCACACACCAACCGTACGTGTATGTTACCATCAGGATCGGTCACATGTAAATATATGACGCAGCCATATGCTTTAAGACTGGCATCAGCAAAACCAACAATATTTGTTTTGCAGCCCATAGAAACGGCTAAATGACGCGGTATTTTTAATGTAGAAAGAAGAGGCAATTGCTCTTTGAATTTATTAAAGAGAGAAACGATAGAGTCTGGGGGTGTTTCATCCCAATCAATATGAAGATTCCATAAATCTTTAATTAATAATTTGGCAAACAATACAACTGGGGCAGCAAATCCGAGTACATCCCACAAGCGGGCAATTGTTGACAGTATAAATCTTTTGGTGCACTTGTCGTGTAAATCAGATGTAGTGTAAATCAGATCAGGTGTAGTGAAGCTATCATCTGCAGGAATCCATTTGAGGCCTAGAATTTTGAGGTTATCATTGTCTGAAAAATCTATAGCAGCCCGATTGGATTGCGGCACAGAGACCAGCAACTCCTGTGAGTTACTTGCCCATTTGGTGAGATCAAAACCACCAGCTTTAAAAAGAGAGATGAGCTCTTGAGATAAGACTTTAGCTTCTTCTAAAGAAGGAATGGAAGTGGCTAAGTCATCCATATATAGTTCACGCGAAGCTACTTCAGCAGCGCGAGGGAATAGGTTTTTCTCATCCGAGCATAATTGGCGCACAGTGCGCATGGCTAAAAACGGACTGGACTTAAGACCGAATGCAACTCGGTTAAATTGAAATACGCGGATCGGATCATTGGGATCAAAGCGGAATAATATTTTTTGATATTTTCTATGCTCATCAATAACAGCAATTTGTAGGTACATTTGTTTTATATCTGCTGTAATAGCAATGGGAAATAAGCGGAAGTTCAGTAATACAATAAACAAGTCAGATTGTAAATTGGGTCCCGTATGTAAAATATCGTTTAGTGATATGCCATTGTGACATTTAGCACTAGCATCGAGTACTATACGAACTTTTGTTGTTTCTTTGTCTTGCCGTACGACGGGATGGTGTGGTATGAAGTACCCTTTATCATGGTCGTCAGAATCGGAAGGCAATATTTCAGATAAGTATTTTTTATCTAAGTACTCCTGTATAACCTCATTATAACTAGCGCGTAGCTGTGGATCGCGTAGCTTGGTACGCTCCAAAGCAAGTAAACGGCGGTGAGCAACGGAACGGGAATCACCTAACACGTCAGGATCCTCACGAAAAGGTAACGCGGTGCAATATCTGCCTGCGGAGTCCCGTGAGAAGTTACGAGAGAACAGCTGTTCACACTCCTTTTCGGCCGAGCTCATAAATTTTTGCGCGGGAAGTTCTTCGAGCTCCCAAAACTTAAGTAGGGAATCATCTAAAGAAATAGTAAGGTCATTGGGACCAGAAATGAAAAAAATCGCGGTATTAAAATAAGTGGATGCATTTTTATTAATATTAGAGTTAGCGGGAACGTCACCCATAAGAATATAACCGAACACAGTTTCAAGGGCAGAAGGAGCGGGAGGTGCAATAATTTTTTGACCTAATAATAAAAATGGGAACAATTGCGCCCCGAGAACTACTTCGACCTCTCCGGGGATGTGCCACAGAGGGTCAGCGAGCGGTAAGTTACCTAAATGTTGCACTATAGAAGTCTCAACATATTCAGTCGGTAACCTGTCAGTAATGCAATCAACGACAAGAGCGGTAATATTATAAAAATATTTTTTATTTTTCGCGGTTATTTTAAGTTGAACGTAGCCGTGAATAGGACGCGAAGTGGATCCTACACCCTTTATAAAAGAATTGCTAAGCGGTATTATATTTAAATTTAGTTGTTTACAACAGGCAGTTGTAATTATGTTGTTTTGAGACGCGTTATCTATTAAACATCTAACTGAAATATATTTATTGTCCTTATTAGACGCATAAACTTGAGCGGTTGATAAAAGTACAGTAGTATGGGAAGGATTTAATTTATTAAAAGAATCGCGTTCGTTATCATTATTCTTATCAACTCGCGCTCGGGTGCATAGCGACACCGGTTGAGGAGCGTCCGTAGCGTTAGAAGGAGACGCGGTCGAATGCGCGGGCGAGGCTGCGCACGGGAGCGGTCGCGGCGCGGCGCGGGCGGCGGCGGACGGCTGCGCGCAAAGCTGCGCGATGCGGTTATCGCTATTATCAAGACGCGCCGAGTGAGAGGGACGCGAGTCAGAAACTATTTGTTGCGATTGTGAATTATTATCCAAATGCAAAAGAGAATGATGGTGTTTATTACAAGTTTTACAACTATACGACGACTTACACTGAGAAGCAGTATGCGTAAGGCTGAGGCAGTTTACACAGCCTTTTTTAGATTTAACAAAATCTAAACGATCTTTAGTATTAAGTGCTTTAAAAGATGAACAATTAAAAATCTGATAGTGATCAGATTTATTACAAAATAAGCAAGTGCTTTTATTATTATTATCGCGTGCAAGGAAAGCATGGTGGACTGTGTTTGAATTACGCGGTTGAGACCGAGAAGCGGGCGGATTATTAAGGTTGCTACCGACTGGGGCGGTTCGCGCGGAGCCAGCAATTGGCGTAGAAGTGCGGTCTAATATTTTTACTTGCGATTTAATAAAATCAACAAAATCCTTATAAGAAGGAATTTCTTTATTCCTCATAAACATTTCAAAGGAATTAGCGGTTGCGGGATCTAACTTCTTTAAAGCTAAAGAAAGTAAGATAAAATCTTTCATATCTTCAATACCTAACTGTTCCAAAGCAGATACAGAAGCGTGGAAAGTTTCAATGAACGTATTTAAAGACGCGGAATTATTTAATGCGGGTTTAATATTGAATAAATTAGACATGTAGTGTGAGCCTAATGCTCTTTTATCTTGATATTTTTGAACTAAGCTGTCCCAAATAGAATTATAATTATCACCGGACGGTATAATACCTGCCGTGATTTTTAAAGCATTTCCTGTTAATTTACCTACAAGATATTGTACTCTTTGAGAATTCGAAAGATCAGGATTTGAATGTATATTAGATTTAAAAGATTCAAAGAAGACGGGCCAATTTTCTATTTTTCCATCAAATGACGGAATTTGAATTGGTGGTAGTTTGATACGACCTTTATATTGGGACGGAATAGTATTCTGCGCAGACACATTCGACGTAGTATTTGTCTTATTGACGATAAGAGAACGAACCCTTTCTATTCGGGTGTACACTGTATCAAAGGAAATCATTTTTTTATAATCAATCTTATATTCTGGATCAAGTTGCATATTTAACGCGTTAATTGTATCTAAATTGGCACTAAATTCATGACGAATTGTACTAATAATTTCAGTGTCCGCCATGAATGTCTCTGAGGAACGAAGGTCTGCACTCGCGGACGTGGAAATATTCTTAGAAGAATCATATAAGAACGATAATTGTTCAAAAATAGCTTCATTTTTAGCTTCCAATATTTTAATTTTAGTTTCAATAGCTTCCATTGTGAAAGATTGCGTAATAATAAATTGCAAAATTACCTAATTAAAGTAAAATGACGTAGGTAAGTAGGTAGGTATATCCAACAGTTTAGGCACCTACCTATATAGGTATGAAAGTTTATTTCAAGTCGACAGACAAGGCTCATAGAATGCAATTATATGCGTAGTAATAGTACAAATAGTAAGTACGTATTGCGGTTATTAGTACACCATATGATTTCGTATAATAAGATACGAATCGGTACCTATAAAATCTAAGTCCTAAAAATATGGAGGAGCGGCGGCGGTATTGAATACCTAACTACTTTTTATCACGATTGGCGTGGTAAAAATGGCGGGAGTACGAAATATCGTATTTATATAGTCTAAAACCTATTTATGAGGTATAAGACTTGCGTATTATGAGGTATATACCTATTTAGAGGCATAAAACCTATAGAAAGCGGGAAATTATACGTGATTTGATATGAAATTAAATTACTGTAATGGCTGACTCAAAATGAATCCGCTCGAAGGCGTACCAGAAAAAATGGTGGGTTTTTGCGTGCAAATATCAATATGGAAAACGAGGAGCCTCCTAGGATAAAGGTAAGGACTTACCAGGAACTCCTATGGCAATCCACTGCACACAGCAACTATCACCACTATCTCACATCAAAATCACAAGTCACTGAGTTTCACTGAGTTCAATTTACAAATCAACGCCTCCCGGTCGGCAGCGGTTTTCGTACTGTTTATTTATAAATCACAAATTTAGATGTTTCCCTGACGGTAGCGGATCTCGTACTGCCTTTTTGCGGCGTTGCGGGGCGCGCGCCTTACGTTTTGTGATGCGTCGCCGAAGTATGTAGAATATTCCCGAAGCTCTTGTCTCGCTTACACATATGAGGTGGGAAAAGGAGAGGAATCGGGAAGTAGAGGCTCGTCATTGATACTCAATATGAGTAGGTTTTACTATAGATATTATTATAGGTATTTTGGCCTAAACATCCTCCGCCGCCTTGAGAATACGTAGTGTTCTCAAAAGAAAGAAAAAATAATTAATTATAAGAACTAATTACAGATTATAATAATTACTTAAGTACTGAATATAAGATGCGGTATGATTAATTTTTATTGTGAGGGTAATGGACATAACTTGACAATGGGTCTTTTGAATGATCCATTTGAAGTTTTTACTAAAGCGACGCGGATATTTCCATCCTTGCCAGGATAAACTTGTGATATTATGCCCAACGGCCAACGTAAAGGGGGAATATCATCTTGATGTATAAGAACCACAGTACCAATCTTAATGTTATCTTTATCAATGAGCCATTTCTGTCTAACTTGAAGATTATGTAAATATTCTATACGCCATCTTTTCCAATAGCTACACACCATCTGATCTAATAATTGTTTCCGACAACGTAAAGATATGGTTTCCTCGGACACATTCTGAAGCGGCAATGAAGTCAATGGTGAAGCCATTATAAAGTGGGCGCGCGCCTTACGTTTTGTGATGCGTCGCCGAAGTATGTAGAATATTCCCGAAGCTCTTGTCTCGCTTACACATATGAGGTGGGAAAAGGAGAGGAATCGGGAAGTAGAGGCTCGTCATTGATACTCAATATGAGTAGGTTTTACTATAGATATTATTATAGGTATTTTGGCCTAAACACCCTGTATAGATACACGATTATATTACAATGCCTTTTTTAGTTACAATAGCAGACTTGGCCCCGTGGTCAAAGTCGTACGTTCTTGGAAATATATGTGGGAGAACTTTGGTCAGCACTGAACATACTGACGACTAATCAGAAATGCTGTTGAGAACTAAAAACTAACTATAGTTATAGACCTCGGCAAACTTCTCAGAGTCGCACAGATTAAAGATTTGTAGTGGGGAATCACGGAAAAGAGAATACACTCTTTTCTCTGTGTGGGGAATAGTACGCGCAGGTACACTGGCGAGCAACATAAATGTACTCATAGATTATTTAAATTTATTGTCTCGCGCCCAATTAGCCTTCTGTGCAGTCTAGTGTTAGCCTTGTGTGGCACAATAGTGCCAAAAAGTTTGCCGGTTACTGTACTAGAATGTGGTAGTAGAGACTATTAAATTGTAATTTTTTTACGTCGGAATAAATGTTGTAATCTTGAACATAAAACAATTTAAATGAAATCACAAGACAAAGGAAACAAACAAATGTAAATCTAAAGGTCCTCATTAAATAAATTTGTAGATGAATTAATTCATCGTCATTTCTCAGAGAAAATGGCACTTTTCCTGAAACAACTAACTACATAATTAAAACACTCGCCAAAAGGCCACTCAAACGTGTGTAGACAAAAAGCTACATTAAATATGGAGGGTCCATTAATGATGAAGTTCTGCAAACGGAGCAGGTCCCAGGGCGGGACATAGTGGCAGTGTGACTTCAAAGCGCCGAGTCACCATTAGCATATTAAAATTGTAAGAAAGCTAGTGCGGGGTTTGTAAGGCTAGCACGGGAGGTTTCGGATTTTGTTTTGCGAGGTATGGTATGAACAAAAAAAGATAAAAACGATTTTAAAATTTTATTGAGTAATTTTGTGAATAGGTAATATCTTTTGTCGGTAAACAAGCGTTCGGTGCGCCTGATGGTAAGCGGTTACCGTAGCCATAAGTTATCTCAAATTCGGTCCACTCCTTACGCCCAATCAGGGACATTATGCAATCTACATTTAATTCTTTAATAAGTAATAAAACTTTAAAATCGTTTCAATACTTTTTAAATAACTTTAGGCTGCAAAATGTTGTAGTTTTCTTAATTGATGTAAAACTCTCGTAGAAATCATCATAAATCATTTTGTATGAAAACTGTAAACAAAACAAAATATTATATGCCAGTTGATTCTTTGACATGGCCTCATTAATACCATAGACTTATGGGATATTAAAAGGAACACATTGTACAATAGAAATTTAATCATTGGTAAGCGCATCACTTGAAAATGGCTGGATAAACGGTAATTTTTTAATATTCGTAAAAGTCAGGTTTTTACGGAAGAGAGTTGGAAAAGTTAACCAGTTTTGAAAATTTGGGAAAAACTGACAGTGCTTTTTTCCTTGAGACTGGCAGGCTCATTTTCATCCCTGACGGAAACGCGGTTGAAGCGGGGGATAGCTAGATTCATCATCATCATCAGCCTATAATGTCCCACTGCTGAGCACAGGCCTCCTTTCACAAATGAGGGTGAAAGGGAATGGGCAATACTCCACCACGCATGCCCACTGCGGAATGGTGGAGGTAGGCTAGTGGTCAATCTACTGTTGGAATTTTTCAAGCCACCTAGGAGGCACTCAACTAGCTTAACGACTGACGGGACCAACGGCTTTACGTGCCTTCTGAAGCACGGAAACGCTCGATTTGAAATACCACTAGGCGGTCACCCATCCAGGTACTGACCACAACGGTGGTAGCTTAACTTTGCCGATCGATTAAGAATGGCCAATCATGCTACACCACGAGCGCTTCACGAGCTAGATTACTTAAAGCTAATTATAACTCCGTGATTGTCTTTTTGTTTGATCAAAAATTATATCGTATATATTTTTTTTCATTATATATAGCATCGTATAAAGCCCATGCTTGTCCCGCTACATCCACGAGGCAACTTTATAATTCGAGACACCCTAGTTTCTTGTTAACTTTGTGCCCGCCTTACTTTCCTGTGTCTGGTTTGAATTCCAATTTTCTGGCGATACAACCAACCAAGATTCTATTACAGCTGCATTGGAGCCGCGGAATTGGATGAGTCTTAAGTTTGCCTTTGATTGAGGGTTTCCATAAAACTCTCTAGAATAATTTGTATGGATTTAAGATGGAGGGAATTGAATACATTTTATTATTCTACAGTTACATTGGACATTAATATTACCTATTATTTTCAGGTGCCTAAATGTTTTAGGACTTTTTTACAAGCTTTTATTTAACTTGCAATGTATGTATGTTTGTCCGGATGGAATCTAGCAAGTCGAATTTCACCAACTTCCAGTGGTCGGATTGACTTGATATTTGGTATACATTAGTATATTTGATGACAATGCAAGTACAGTTACCATAAAGTACAGTCACTCAAAAAAAGCTTCTATTAAAAATGTTTTTTTTTGACAAAGAACTTATTATATCATAGAAATGTTAAGTAGGCATAATTTGTCTGATAGTAAGTGGTCATAGGCGCATTTGGACTGCTGCAACACCGGGGTCACTGTAAGTATTGACGTTATTATTAGTAGGTGTCATTTTAAATGGAATTTACAAATAAGTTTCAACTTGAAATAATAATTAAATGTTATATTATTTATTTTTTGGCTCCCTATACGTTTTTGGACACAGCTGGCTTTGAATACGCTAATTGAAAGTAGTTGCAAAAAATTGTGTATGTGATTGTATTTATAAATACATAACTGAAATAAACACCAATTACCGCAACGATACACGTGTGTGCGTAGACAACATCACGTGTGCAAAAGTTCAATCACCCGTAGTACAATCATTTGCAAAGGAGAATGGCGAGATTCCATACATGCTTGGACCTACATTTTTTTGTAACGTATATGACAACCACTGTTGAATTCCTCTAGATTAATAAACTGTTATGCTATTTCAAAAAAATATTTTAACAAAAAAGCTGCAGTTTTTTTTTTATTTGAGTTAAAAGGTTTTATAGGTTATGCCGATTTTGACGTATCAAATGAGTAACGTTCGATATACCTATTATAAGTACATTTTAAAAATGTGGATGAAATCCATTTAGTTCTACCCGTTGGTTCTCGCGAGAGACGCGCGTCCTATTATAACAATTGATGTCATTGTTATATTTTTAACCGCGAGACAAGCGATTAAGTACCTAACAATTGTTTCTAGTATAGGTACTTACCCAGGTAGGTATATCCTACTGGTAGGTAGTAGGTACTTTGAAGTATCGGGACATACACAGGCTTTCAATAAAACAAGGTCATTTTTATTTAGGTTTTTATTCATCAAAATAAAATCCAATGACAATATTGTCTAAGAATTCTGCCAGTGGATTTATATTGCGTTCATGCAAATCCAAATAAAAAAGCCAATTGTCGATTATCTAAGGTCCATTCAAATGCCGTAGTCACGTGTAGAAAAGAAATCGGTATCCGTAGAAAAGCAAAGGGTCGTGGTGTAGTCAGGAGTCAACCAAAAACCGTAGGAACGCGCACAAAAAGAAAGTACCTTTCGAATTGTGTGACAGTCACACAATGTCAGACAAATCAATCAACTTCTTATTAGTTTTAAGTTTGGCAATCAAATCCAAATTAGGACTTATTTCTGCCAGTGTCGAGTTATATTATAAGTTCCCGCCAAAAAGTCGATCAATCAACTTCACTCAAGGGGCTCGCTGACCATAGACTACGTACGCATTTCATTTGACGTAAAAAATATGTCATCGTGTTATAGAGTGTTAAAAAGTTTTTTTTTCTCATAGAGAGTTTGTATTAATAAATGCAATGACATTTTCAACTAAACTCTGTTAAAATAAAATTATTTATCATTATTATGACTAACAGAAATGTTTCAAATATAAAAAAACAATGTGGACATAAATACCGTTCAAAGGAACATATGGAACGAGATTATGGGTGCGTTCCGAATCACAATCAGCTTAACTAACAGCCTAAAATATATAAATGTATATTTCTATTTTCAAGACATACTGCTAGTTCTAAAAAATATTGAATTATGTTATTTAATTTAACTTTAATAAAGCAATTTTTTTATATATACAGGGTGTAACGGAAACTGTATATACATTACAGTAATCCACTTTTTTGGTACGAGGTGCACAGATCGCGGAAGATAAAAATTTATATTAATATTAGTAAGGGACACCAAATGACAATGACCCTCATTGACCGGTGACATGTTGGTTATGATTTTAATTCAAAAAACTTGAATTAAAAAATTTGGTTTGAATTTTTTAGTTATGTATTTTGAGCTGAAAATTTTTATAGAGAGTCTGTACCTGATGTAGTCTTCACCCCCTTCGGATGTATATACCCTTTCCGTTACACCTTATATTATGTCGTTATACGCAGCTAGGGCCAATTTCGCCATTGTCCTTTGCAATGCAAAATAAAATTTTATTTAAGTTCATACAGCAATTTTATTCTATGTAATAATTTGTCACTAAAACAGTAGACGTCCCCACTTAGACAAGCCTGAAAAAGCTTTCTATCTTTTAAAAATAATTTGCACAAAATTGCCTTTTATCACTTCAGATTTATAGCTCACTTTCCTTTGCAAATGAATAAAGCTAAATTGTTTGACATTGCGTGACTGTCTAGCATTTTCACTGCCTACGTTGACGTTTCTTTGAAATATCTTCGTTTTTTCTGTCACTTTGTTTTACAATGCCGCGGTTGTTTGCTATTGTTTTTTATAAGGCTCTTTGAGCGAGCGATGTAAAGTGAGGTGTTTAATAAAAGATGTCGTGATAGCAGCCTGTGACACCATTAGGGTGGAATTTTACGATTCTGTCCACACCATTATCTCAGTAACTAATTGATAGGGATTGTGAAGTATTTGTCCTGGATTAAGACGTATTGTGAAGTAATTTTCTTGAAGATAAGTTTGTTTATAGTTTTAAAGCTGCTAAAGATGACAATAAACTTACTTTAAGCGCCGATCCAACAGCGAGCGTTCTAGAGTTCTGCGGTCCGCTTTCGCTGTAATCTGCGGCGCTTTTGGTCATTGCACACAGCGACCGAACAAGAACGAAAAAGGAGAACGCACGTAAAACTCTGACCGCAGAGCTCTAAACCACTCGCTATGGGATCGATGCCTTGTTCTATCAATTACTGATCAATTTCCATAAAATTCCAATGCCAAGTCGTGTTTCTAAAAAAATAAAAATGTCATTACAGGAAACAAAACAGATTTTTTAACAATAGGCATTCGTTGCCTGCCAAAATACCTTATTGTTATTGAATAGATATGGCAATATGTCATTCACAAGTGAACACATGAATTAACCACAAAAACCAAACGTTTTTATTAATTAAATGATCATATCAACAAACCGATCGTAGCCGTACTTCCTGTTTGTGCTACTTTTAAATCTACGTGACAAAAATCTAACTAAGGTTTTATATTTACTTATAGATCTTGTATAAGAAGCTTTACTATTTATATAAAAGAGAATAGAAGAAATCCGCTTAACTCAACCAACCATGGCCACCGTAATACCCACGTAAGTAAATGTATTGTCAATTGAACTCGATATCTCGGTAATCAATATTCGATTAATTAATCGAAGTTATCCGCAAGCGATATTTCGTTACGCCAATATGTCCAATTATATAAATGAATCGAGTTGAGTATTGAATAAGGATTGCTAATTAAAATATCGATATGTATACAATTGTATCGATATGAAGCTGGAACCTGGAAATGTCAGTGATTATTGAGGTTGCGAAGGCCCTTTTGTGTGTTAAAGGTCAAAAGGTCTTTGAAAGTAATTGAAAGACTTTAAGGGTGACATACTTACACCTATACTGTCTTCACTTTATATTTATACAAAGAAATACCTACGTATAAAGGTGTAGTTTTCTAAGCACTTAATTATCGATATATTTTTTCAACAATAATTATTGCTTTACATCTGCGAATGAGATGCTGACGTCACTGAGGATTATACATTAAATAAATTAACTTTTTAACAAGAAAATAAACCGCCTTCAAAGTAAAAGTTTGTTTAGTTAAAAAGTCAATTTATTTTTGAATTTTTAGTTTCATCTATATAAAATTTATATGGGATGATTTCGGAATAAACCCTTTTCGAACAAAAAAAGAAGTTTTCAAATCCGTCTATATATGACGGAGTTATGCCCGAAGATACATAAAAAAAATTATATAAACATCTGAATTGATAACCTCCTCCTTTTTGAAGTCGGTTAAAAATCGTAAAAATTGGCCGACACGTTTCGGAGGAGTGCGACTACAAACACCGTGACACGAGATTTTTATATATATTTAATTTCAAATCGTTTCACGAATAGAATTGCAAAGCATTGTAACCGTGCAATGTAGAGTAGATGGGTTAAACCCTGTAATTGACGCCCGTCGCGGTTGTGGTTGCGAATACATTTAAACTTTAGCATTTTAAATATATAATATGATTTTAAAAGCTTGTGTTATTGGAGAGAACCGCCTATTTCACTTGTACAGGCTTTGAAATTACAAGTAATTATATGAGATTTGGAATGTGGATTATAAAAATATGGATATGTATTGTCATCATTATTTCTGTGTGTTGATAATATTAAATTATTTTGAGTGATATGTGTTGCAAGATCTTCTTTGCAAAAGCATCTTTCCAAACCGTTATTAGAGTCATGGCAAACAGTCAATAGATAAGCATAAACCGCATAAATAAGCTCAGAGTCACTCAGCGAGCTATGGAACGAGCTATGCTTGGAATTTCTCTACACGACAAAGTCGGAAATGAGGACTTTCGTAGGGGAACGAAAACGACGGACATAGCGTAGAGTTAGTAAGCTGAAGTGGCAATGGGCGGGCCACATCGCTCGAAGAGCCGATAACTGCTGGGGAAGAAAGGTTCTCGAGTGGTGACCACGTACATTGAAAGCGCTGAGCGGGACGACCTCCCACCAGGTCGACTGACGAACTGGTCAGGGTCGCTGGGTACCGCTAGATGCAAGCGATCCAAAACCGTTCGAAGTGGAAGTCAATGGCCTATGTTCAGAAGTGGATATCCATAGGCTGATATGATGATGATGATGAAACAGTCAAATATACTTAAGCCTAATTGCAGCCTCGAAAATAAAATGCAAAAAATCTATAAAATTTGAGCAGATGATTCTAAAGTAGTAAATAAAATTATAATATCTACTTGTCCATCTACTAGAGACTTTTAAGAAGATGACTTTCCTCTAGATAAAGACCTAGTTTGAGTCATTATCGCTGATATTTCCTGGACAAGTAAATTATTACGGTATATTGATACATTATAATAATAACTTGATGCACTTCAAGTGATTTGCGGAAATAGTTAAACTAGGAAGCGACCGCGGCTATAAACAGTTACCGTGACATAATGGAAAGATGAAGTTTTCTCACAATTGTGCAGAAGCTAGGTAGAAGTGAATCAAAGACAATCGTGATGCCTTTCCGTGCGTTTGAATTGAAAATTAGTGTCATATTCTACAAAGGCTTGGATTGGCTTCCGTAATATTGTGGCTGCAGGTCAGAAAGTCTAGAATCGCTTCTAACTTCATTACTGTCAAATGCAGCTACTGGAACCGGTAGATATTTGGATTTTGTAGGTAGAGTATTATCAAAAAACATAAAAAGATGCTTTCCTCCCCTTGAACTCCTAGTTTACTTACTCAGGAGTGGAATTTCCAAAATCCTTTCGTAGTGGATGTCTACCTGTGTGCAAAAATCAAGTTCTTGACTCTTATCCCTCATAATAAAGTTATTAAACGTTTTAAGTTAAAATTCTGAAGTCTTTATCTGACATATGACGTATGGTGATCAAAAGAGTGAGACGGAGAACACATAACATTGATTTAGTTAAAAGCCGATTATGAATAAGGGGGTTACAGCATAGTCTGTTTTTAGGTCAGACGGTCAGTAAGGACAAGTGTTTTTGCATAAATATAGATAAACAAATAAAGTATTTTACCCCCACGAATTAATCCTAAAACACCACCTATCATTAAAAGAACATCGCGTCCAAAAATATCACTTTACAAAGGTAAGAAAAAATAAATTAATTGTTACGTCAACCCTTTTGTGAGTGGAATTCACGTATTTACTAGAGCGGGGACGGTGGTCGCAGTGTAATTGCGACGGGGTCATTCTGACACGAGCGCTAAAGGGTTAATTTAACGGTTGCTGCGCCGCTACAAAGTTGTGTAGCCCTGTTTCGGCCGCCATGTTGGTTTGATGAGTGTCACCTGATGGGACGTTTTGAATCATACGCGCGTTTGGTTTTTGCACGAGATTTTTAAGTTTTTAGAACCAACTTTAAATACATAAGGATTACATTCTGTAATAGATTATTAATACAAATAAGTGCACGCGGTTTCACTCACATTCCCCGATTAAAAACTATCTTATGTCCTTCGTGAAAATCCCTTCAGCTTTTACGGAGGTGAGTGATAACAAACATACAGACAAGGATAATTGACCGCGTGAGCAAAGCGTCTCCGTTTCAGCTTGGACAATAATGCTATCGAATGTCCGAATGTCCGAAGGATGTCCCCTGTTCTCCTCTACATGTCGCATTTCTCACCCGAAGCAAGTTCATAAATTAAATGGTTTTTTTTTACGGAATCGAATCTTAATATATAAAATGATAAACTGATTGTTGATATATCAGCCCACAGCCCAAACCGCTGGACCTAGAGATTTGAAATTTTGCACAAAGATACCTTATACAGTGGAGGCATCCACTAAGGAAGGATTTTTGGAAATTCCACCCCTAAGAGGGTAAAATAGGGGATGACAGTTTGTATGCAAGTCCGTCAGTTTTGAAGTTAGGATCTTCAAATTTTGTGTTCAGGCTGACGATTGAAAATAAATGTGTAGTTATCTCAGCGTTTGTGATAATTCCACCACCGAAGGGAGGAAAAGGGGGATGAAGTTGGGTATGCAAGTCCTTCAATTTCAAAATAAACTTCACTAAACGTATTATTATACAGTGGAGGCATCCACTAAGGAAGGATTTTTGGAAATTCCACCCCTAAGAGGGTAAAATAGGGGATGACAGTTTGTATGCAAGTCCGTCAGTTTTGAAGTTAGGATCTTCAAATTTTGTGTTTAGGCTGACGATTGAAAATAAATGTGTAGTTATCTCAGCGTTTGTGATAATTCCACCACCGAAGGGAGGAAAAGGAGGATGAAGTTGGGTATGCAAGTCCTTCAATTTCAAAATAAACTTCACTAAACGTATTATTATACAGTGGAGGCATCCACTAAGGAAGGATTTTTGGAAATTCCACCCCTAAGAGGGTAAAATAGGGGATGACAGTTTGTATGCAAGTCCGTCAGTTTTGAAGTTAGGATCTTCAAATTTTGTGTTTAGGCTGACGATTGAAAATTAATGTGTAGTTATCTCAGCGTTTGTGATAATTCCACCACCGAAGGGAGGAAAAGGGGGATGAAGTTGGGTATGCAAGTCCTTCAATTTCAAAGTAAACTTCACTAAATGTATTATTATACGGTGTAGGAATCCACTAAGGAAGGATTTTTGGAAATTCCACCCCTAACAGGGTAAAATAAGGGATGAAAGTTTGTATGCAAGTCCGTCAGTTTTGAAGTTAGGATCTTAAAATTTTGTGTTTAGGCTGACGATTGAAAATTAATATATAGTTATCTCAGCGTTTGTAATAATTCCTCCACCGAAGGGAGGAAAAGGGGGATGAAGTTGTGTATGCAAGTCCTTCAATTTCAAAGTAAACTTCACTAAATGTATTATTATTGTATACGGTGTAGGCATCCACTAAGGAAGGATTTTTGGAAACTACACCCCTAACAGGGTAAAATAAGGGATGAAAGTTTGTATGCAAGTCCGTCAGTTTTGAAGTTAGGATCTTCAAATTTTGTGTTTAGGCTGATGATTAAAAATTAATGTATAGTTATCTCAGCGTTTGTGATTATTCCACCACCGAAGGGAGGAAAAGGGGGATGAAGTTGTGTATGCAAGTCCTTCAATTTCAAAGTAAACTTCACAAAATTTAATATTATACAGTGTAGGTATTCAGTAAGGAAGGATTTTTGGAAATTCCACTCCTAGGGGGGTAAAATAGGGGATGAAAGTTTGTATGAAAGTTCGTCAGTTTTGAAGTTAGGATCTTCAAATTTTGTATTTAGGCTAACGATTGAAAATTAATTTATACATGTTTCAGCTTTTTTGACAATTCCACCCCCGACAGGGTGAAAAGGTATGGGATGTATATAAGTCATTCAGTTTCAAAGTAAACGTCACTTAATATATTATTACACAGTGTAGGCAACCACTAAGGATTTTTGGATATTCCATCCTTAAGGGGGTAAAATAGGGGATGCAAGTTTATATGAAAGTCCATCAGTTTCGATGTTAGGACCTTCAAATTTTGTGTTTAGGTTGACAATTGAAAATTAATTTATATGTGCCTCAACGTTTTTGATAATTCCGATCCCGAAAGGGTGAAAAGGGGGATGAATATGTGTATGGAAGTACACTAAATTTATTATTTAAGCTTATGGTTATAAACTAACGCAACGAATATCGGTGTTGTTGGAATTTGAACCCTTAAGGAGTGAAAAGGGGGATTAAATTTAGTATATGACGTTCTTTATTTTCGGATTGAGAATTTCAAAATTTATTATTTCGGCTTATGGTATTGACGTATTGAAATGACTCGCCTAAACAACATCAAGAAAAAGAGAGGAATCGGTATTAAAACAAAGATCCGGTTAATACGAGCATTGGTATTTCTCATTTTCATGTATGGAGTGGAAGCGTAGACTATACTGGCCCGAGAAAGAAAAAGGATTGATGCATTCGATAGATGTGGTGCTGGAGACGGATGTTGGAAATACCTTGGACCGCTAAACGCAACAATGCATCAATCGTATCGCAGCTCAAAATTAAAACACGATTGTCCACCATATGCCACCAACGTATTTTTTCGTATTTCGGCCACATGGTGCGCAAAGGCGATGAAAGTTTGGAAATCTGATTATAGTTGGGAACACGGAAGGAAAACGACTACGTGGTCGTTCACCAACAAGATGGTCCGATCAAGTAAAAGACTCATCGTTCTCCAAGTTTACAGAAACCAGAAGACAGAAACCAGTGGAGGCAGATCATTCGCTCTAGAAGCAAACCCGATGTTGACCACGATCCTCAGACATGAGGGAAAGAGAGATAAGGCCTCCAAAATTGTGTTGTGGAACTAGACTACAAGTAACAGCTCTCCGCCGCAATGTTATTGAGGCCAAAATATTTACTGAGTTGATTTGCGGCAGGACTGTTTCAGTTTTATGTGGCATCCTCGCATATGAGCTCTTAATCTACCTGAACTTTTGTCAATATCACACGTAGTGGCGGACAATAGCCATGAACAAAGCTCTATATTGTTACAATGATTCATATCTAGAAAAAAGAAATAATCTACGCGGACGAAGTCGCGGGCTATAAAGCTAGTATTTCATATAATAGCTTATAGACCACTATGTATTAGCAGGATAACTAGCCTTAAGTATGGTTCAAGGCCTTTCTCTTATTTCATAATAATGTCACATAGAATTAGTTAGTAAACTCGTGTGTCATAATTATAAAATATTAGTACTTTTACAAGCCGTAGCAAATAAAGTTACCTTTGAAAGTTCGCACGACAGCGTTTGATGCAGCTAAGCTAATCCCGTCTGAATATTATCAACTTGTGTAATTATTATATTATATAATTATTAATAGGTACCTACTATGATTATTTTTATACATATCTTGAGTAGGATAATAACACAAAAAAGCTTAACGACTATCACAACTAAGTGATAGCCGAGACCAGCAGCTTTACTTGCCTTCCGAGTTGAAGATCACTAGGTAGTCACCCATCCAGATATCGTCCAAACCTGTGAACTTTGACGCGCTTCTTAGTTGCCTGCAAACCCATAAACACCAGGCAAAATCATCGTGCTAATTATATTCATGAATAAATGAAAATATTACCATTATCGTCAAGCACTAACCTTTGTATTGTAACTGATGCTTAGTTATTTTAATGTGGTGTTAGCAGGTGCGGCAACTTTTTCATTATCATGATTAATTATTGCGTTAAGTGAATTAATCGACCAATTTGCCGTATAATTGTTGAATACTATTTTCTTGGTGTTTTGCATTACAACACGATTTTATTGGTCTGTAAGAAAATGTAGTTTGAAATTGAATTATGTGGCGAAAAATTTATGAGCTGTTGCCTTGCTTATGAATTATGATCGAACACTACCATGAAGGTCTTGGTGTAGCTTGAAAAGGTAAGCAATCACCGCTGAGGACGGATAGGTGACCGCCTCCGCTTAGTGGTATTAAAACCTTAGCAATTTCCGTACTTTAGAAGGCACGTAAAGTCGTTGGTCGTTGGTTAGCTATCACTTTGTTGGAGGCCACGTAGGCGGCTTGACTCCAACAGTAGGATGACCACTGGCCTACCTCCACCAATCCGCAGTGGGGATGCGTGGTGGAGTATCTGCCCATTTCCTTTCACCCTCATTTATGAAACGAGATCTGTACTCAGCAGTTAGACATTATGGACTGATGATGATGAAATAAGTACTCCAAAAGGGTGAGAATTGATTTCTGCAGGGTCGGCAACGCGTGAGTGGCACCCCTGGTGTTGCAAGCGTCCATATAGACTAGGAGGTGACGACAAAAATGGTAACGATAAGGTAAATGGCAACACTCGGTTTCATAGGATAAAGGACACCTCTCTGATGCCAAATATGTCGGTCTGCCTGCGCCAAGTGGTTGCGTTATCTAGATATGGCGCCTGAAAAACTGTTTATCGTGACCAAAAAAAAACGATAAGGTAAATGGCTGAGCTCGACGTAGAAAGTAAGTACTAGTAATACTGATGTCAATTTAAAAAAAACTGACCAATTATTCGGTTGCGTTATCTAGATATGGCGCCTGAAAAACTGTTTATCGTGACCGAAAAAAAATGATAAGGTAAATGGCTGAGCTCGACGAATTATGAAAGTATTAGTGCATACTAGCTTAGTTATAAAAAAACTGACAAAAATTTTGGTTGCGTTTCGTAGTTATAAGCGATCTACGTAACAATTATCACTATGGATAATTTGAGTGTTTTACGGTTTCGTGGAATTTGCATTGTCAAAAATATGAAAATGTTATCAGTGCCGCCCCCCTCCCTTTATACCCCCGCCGCCCCCCCCACCCCGCCTGCACTGAGCGGCATT
Organism: Polyploca ridens; assembly: GCA_951394255.1. Lineage (NCBI taxonomy): Eukaryota > Metazoa > Arthropoda > Insecta > Lepidoptera > Drepanidae > Polyploca > Polyploca ridens. Next base: position 5,197,304 of record OX596269.1, on the reverse strand, counting down.
CAGGTGTCAACAGATAAGATTATAATATTGTTGTGAATGATATTTTGCACTAGTTACCTGCACGAGTTTACAAGCAACACTCGTTTGCGCTGATCACGGACTCTTGAGTTGAAAAAAGTGTTTTATATAAAATATGTCAGAATTAATGTGCCAGTTTTGTGAAAATAATGTAAAAAATGAAAAAGTTGGGTTGTTTAATGAGAACTCTTTAAACAAATGTCATACAGTATTACAAATTCGGGTTAAACGTAATCTGAAGTACGCAAACATAAAATTACCAAATAACTTAGATATCAGTAATTGTGGTTATCATTTATCATGTTATAAAAAGTTTACAGCAGTTAAAAGTACGTCCACCTTATTCCATAAGTTTACAAATAAAAAATTAGTACCAGATACACAAAATTTAGTTGAAGAAGTTCTACCTACAGTGCCTAATATGCCGAGCACATCTAAATATATAGCAAAAGATAATACTTTGGCAAGTTTATCTACAGATTTACTTTTGCCGAGTTTGCCGAGCACAGGTAATGATTTTGATTTACTATGCATTTTCTGTAATCAACAGCGTAAACAAATTAATAGAAAGTCTATTACGCTGCACAAACTGGAATTAAATGATATGCACAGAAATATTTGCAAAGTGGCCTCAGAACTAGGGGAAATTGATTTAAATGATAAATTGAATACCACAAAAGATTTGTTTTACCATTCATGTTGTCTAAACGCATTTCTTAAAAAATCAAAGTCTTCATTTGGCCAAGACAGTCAATTCCACAAAGAGGAAACCTATTGGCACGTTTCACGTGAAAGCCACAAAGAAGCTTTTAAAATGTTTAAGAATCTTTTAAATAACAAAATAATTCGAGATAATCAAGTCTGTTTAATGTTAAATCTTCACGCTGAATATATGTCATTCCTAAGTTCAATTTGTAAGGATGACGTTACTGGAATTAAACAATCGAGATTAGAACAAAAGATAGAGGAGGAATTCGGAGAACAAATAACAATACAGGTCATAAAAGGATTGAAGTTAGTTTTTAAGACAGGTACACTAATGAGTGTACTAGAATCAAGTCAGAAAGAATTTGTGAAAATAGATATACTGAGATCGGCTGCTAATATATTGAGACATGAAATTCTATCTTTACCTGTGACACCGCTACCAACTAATTGTTCTGTCGAAGAATTACTTAAAGGAGAATGTGTTATACCTAATACTTTGAAAGAATTTAATATCCTTCTCCTTGGTGGTGATAGCATGAGAAGAATGAATTCCGAACTTACTTTAAAAAAAGCGGAATCAATAAGTCAAGATCAGATTTATGCAGTCACAAATGGTCGTACGAAACCGTCCAAACAGTTAGCATTGGGGATGGCTATCAAGAGTCTAACAAATAGCAAAAAAGTTCTTAACATTTTAAACAAGTATGGACAGACTCCTAGCTACACACTTTTAGAAGAACTTGAGACCGAAATGACATATGCGGCCATGAATGACTCTGTAACGACACTTTTGCCACCTGGAATACTTTCTAGTACACAATTGAATACAGGGGTAGCCTATGATAATTTTGACCGTTATGTAGAGACGACCACAGGAAAAGACACGTTACACGATACAGTCGGGATCATATATCAAAATGAAAATAATATACACCAGCCACAACAAACATTACAAAATATCCCTATTGATTTGACAAAGAAAATATGCGAAGGGAAAAGAAGAAGGGCCTTCGATAATATAGACATTAACATTGTCCATCCCACAAAAAAACCAAAAATGGGTGATAAATTAATCAGCATCAATAGCCAGTTACACGAACTTCCAGAATCTATAACAGTTCACGCAAAAAATAGAGATTTACTATGGGTACTTTCTCATGCTGCTGATATAGAAAATTGTCCAATGTGGGTTGGATTTAATAATATTACAACAATTGATGAGAGTGTAAAGCAAAACATTGCATATTTAAATCCAATTAATATGTCACCAACTAACGCATCGGTAGTAAAAACAACCATGGAAAACGCAAAGCAAATTGCTGAACAATGTAAGCAAAAATACATTTGCGTCACATACGACCTTGCTATAGCGAAGGTTGCACTTCAAATACAATCGGCAGAACGCCCATATTTTGACAATTTATTTATATGTTTGGGTTCGTTCCATATTACTATGGCATACTTCAAGGCGATTGGAAAATTCATAAATGATTGCGGCTTAACCCACATAATGGTGGAAGCGGAACTGCTAGCAAGCGGATCAGTAAACGGTTTTATATGTGGAACTCATTTTAATCGTTGCAAGAGGCTGCATCCTATCGTATCATTGGCCTTACAATTGTTACATTTCCGTTTTTTCCTTAAAACAAAGAATCTCCAGCTGACATCCGATTTGACAGAAGAATTGAAAGAGATTTCACAAAGAAAAATGGGCAGTTCAGAAAATATTTTCGCTGATATAGGCCCAAATCTATCAGAGATAATTCAGAAATATAAACAATTTCGAGCGATAACTCTAGATGGCTCTCATGGAAAAACTGCTCAATTTTATATGACATATATCAATTTAATCGAATATTACTTTCTTTTGAGCCGTTCTGTAAGGGAAAATAATGTAGAACTATATAAATATGTTTTACCAAAAATTGCCAACATCTTTTTCATTCTTAATCATCCAAATTATGCCCGGTGGCTTACAAAACACCACGATGATCTAATACGAGTACACGAAACGCATCCAGGACTAGAACACCAATTACAGCTTGGAGGTTTGGGCATAAAACGAACAAATAAAGCATTTTCTAGACAGCCCATTGATTTGACCCTTGAGCAGACAATAAATGCTGACGCCGCTAAAAGATTGTCAGGTGTAAGCCATTTTACAAATTCCATATCAGGTCGGCAGCGGTGGGCAAAAAGTCACGCCCTGAGGTCGACAATCATAACACATGTTCTTACAGAAACAAACATAACTACAAACCAAGACGTCACCCGCGAACTGGAAAAATGTAATATTATCAAAAACAAAAATGCAGTACAAAAACTTATGGAGGCAATAGAATACTATGGTAACCCATTTGATTACCAGGATAACAAGGATGAGCTATTTAATTTAGTTACTGCAAAATCTGTAACAAATGAAACTGCTGAGTTTCTCCTTAATTTGGAGACTGCTGGAGAAACTCAAAGAAATAAATTTATATCTGAGTGTAATGAAGACTCTGACAGATTTGAAAAGCTTATTAAACAAAATAAATTGAAAAATTTCGCAGCAGAGAAAGTAAATACACAATGCAAATCAATCCAAAAATTAGAGTCAGTTAAAGTACAGCGAGGCCTTTTCGGACGCCTTCTGGGCATTTCATTAAATCAGCAATTGGATTTATCCAAAGTATTAGAGTTTCCATTAACTCCAACACCACCTTCCATGACTCATACAGATGGTTCCATGATGAAAACCAATAAAGCCAATCTCATGAAAATATTAGAAAAGGAATCGATAGACGGTACAGACCTGCCACAAAAAATAGATATCCTAATAATTGATGGATTTTATTTTCTGCATTTACTTCCTGACTTCCCAAAAACTTTTGGCACCATGTCATTGTATATCTTGAAAAAAATCAATAGCTACAATGCTAGGCGTATCGATATAATTTTTGACTCTTACGTAGCCCCATCAATAAAAGATTTAGAAAGAAACTCTAGACAAGGTAGTAGTACTATTCACCAGTATAAAATCACAGGACCCAAACAAGTTAGACCGCAAAACTTCATTCAAGAGCTACGTAACCCTCAATTCAAAGAAGAACTCGTACACTTTTTCATCAGACATTGGAGTTCAGAAGACGCAGCCGTCTTTATTTCACAAAAGACCTTAAATCTTAACTTTGAAAACCAATGCTTTTCCTATGAAAGTGACGGCAGGACAGTATTGAGAAAGGAAAACAATATACTAAAATGTGGGGCACACGAAGAAACTGATTCAAAGATTATATTTCATATACACCGCACTCATGGCCCCTCCAACATTCTTGTGAAATCATCTGACACGGATGTGTTGATTATATTGTTAGGGAATTTTAATAAATTTGATGCGCATCAAATCTACATGGAAACTGGTACTATGGCTAAACGGCGTTTGATATATATTAACCAGATTTACAGTAGTATTGGTGCAAACTTGGCAAAAAGTTTACCGGCTTTTCATGCCTTGACTGGCTGTGATTATTTACCAGCATTTTATCGCAAAGGAAAGCAGAAACCATATAATATTCTGGCTAAAAACAAAGATTACCAAGATGCATTTATAGAGTTATGTGACGATGAGCCATTGAGCAATAAAACAAGTGAAAAAATTGAACAATTTGTTTGCGACTTTTATGGCTGTAAAACTATGACAGTCAACGATGCTCGCCATAAGATGTTTTTAAAAAAATTTAAACCCAATAAAGAAAATGAAAAATTTGACAAGAGTCTTATGAATTTCGATGCTTCTTCAATGCCACCCTCTAAAGTAGAATTGGAGCAGCAGATATTACGCGCAAGATATGTATCGAACATATGGAGCAATGCCTGTAGAGAAACTCCCAGTAGTCTTTCGCCAGTCAATCACGGCTGGAAGGAAGACAATGGAAAGTACGTTCCGGTTTGGTACATAGGCAAACAGCTGCCGAGCAGTGTAGCTGATGTAATCAAAACGAATAATGAAATCGAAGAAAATAACAGTGGTAAGTCATAGATGCCCCTTAATAATTATAAAATTTATTAATTATATCATATTTTTTATTTATTTATCATGATTTCTTATTTCACAGATTCTTCTGTATGCCTTGACAGCGAAGAAGATGACGATTTCTGATGTTCTGATAGAAAACAATAAAAATAGTAACTGGAAGAGGTATGTTAGATTTATTAACTGCTGATTTCAATGCATTGCAACTATTTTATAGGAACAACGCATTCACTTTGTTGCGAGCCTACCTTCTTCACTTATATAACCCTTTTTTATAGTATTTGATTGCCATGTTTTTTTTTATTTACAGATTGTTCGAGTACCTTAAGAAAAATTCTAAATCAAGAAAAAATGAAAATAGTTAATTCTACTATAAATATAAAACAATCGACACGTTACAATTCATTAATATAATCGGAAAGTCCGAATTTACTTTTTCGAAACTAACTTTACTGTGTTAAATACCTAATATATTGATTTAAAAAACCAAACAGCAGTTTTTTTTGCTTACAGTAAATGCAAAATATTTGACTAAAGGTTCATGCCTACCAGACAAATAAGCATTTATTTCATAAAATACTCAAATTATGTAATAAGATTAATAAAACTTAGATCACTTATAACTGCGAAATGCAACCAAATATTTTGTCAGTGCAAAATATCATTTACAACAATATAATAATAATCTTATCTTTATTTGCCTGTTGACTTCTGAATGCCGCTCAGTGCAGGTGGGGCGGCGGGGGGTATAAAGGGAGGGGGCGGCACTGATAACATTTTCATATTTTTGACAATGCAAATTCCACGAAACCGTAAAACACTCAAATTATCCATAGTGATAATTGTTACGTAGATCGCTTATAACTACGAAACGCAACCAAAATTTTTGTCAGTTTTTTTATAACTAAGCTAGTATGCACTAATACTTTCATAATTCGTCGAGCTCAGCCATTTACCTTATCATTTTTTTTCGGTCACGATAAACAGTTTTTCAGGCGCCATATCTAGATAACGCAACCGAATATTTGGTCAGTTTTTTTTAAATTGACATCAGTATTACTAGTACTTACTTTCTACGTCGAGCTCAGCCATTTACCTTATCGTTTTTTTTTGGTCACGATAAACAGTTTTTCAGTCGCCATATCTAGATAACGCAACCACTTGGCGCAGGCAGACCGACGTATTTGGCATCAGAGAGGTGTCCTTTATCCCATGAAACCGAGTGTAGCCATTTACCTTATCGTTACCATTTTTGTCGTGACCTCCTAGTATAATAGGTTGCGGTAGCCGCTTACCATCAGGCGGGCCGTATGCTTGTTTGCTACCTAAGTAGTATACAAAAAAAAAACCATAATAAACCTAAAGTTCTAAGTTTAAACATATCTAGATTCCACCCTGCGGTTTCACCCGCATTCCCGAGGGATTTAATGTTTTCCCGGGATAAAAAGTATCCTATGTCTTAATCCAGTATACATTCTATACTTTTGCCAAATTTCATCCAAATCCGTTCGACCGTTGAAGTGTGAGCTACAAACATCTAAACATATTAGAATTAGTGGGATTTAATATTTTCGTGAAATAAACCCGAGTTTTCTTAGTTTGTAGTATAATTTTAAATGCATTTCCCGATTACGTGGTACATGAGCGCCATGCAATCGGAATGGCAACGTAAATTATTTCCTTTAAATTCTGCGGTACTGCGTCGGATACTGATAATTGAGTTTACGCAACGTTCATTCCCTGTTTGTGAAGGTGATTTTATACGGATTGTTGTGAATTATTTATCGTACCTCGGAAATTATCGGAAATTTTAATTTATTAAGAAGTAAATCGTATATAATTTCATTGAAAAACATTGCATTATTTTTTTCCATTCACCTCGATTTTCACGTCGGGTTCTTTGTATTGAGTCTTCAGACTCTGTTTTGAGCAGTAAGGGCAAACTGCCTTAAGGGCTGAAGCCACGCGAATATGGTCTTACAATTGGCATTTACAGAATTTGAAATAAACAAATTTTCAGTTTCCTTACAAAATGTATGGGAAATATTATTTTCGGTTTGTGACGTGTCTAGTACCCTAACCTATAACTTGGCCCCATAGACCCTATGTATGATCCTTGTCGCTTATATTCCTGTGCGTGAGTAAGGACCCCAGAGCTCATCGGGTAGAGGGTAGTGTCGGCAACGCGCGAGTGATGCCCCGAGTATTGCAAACGTCCATATGGCTACGATAACCGCTTATCATCAGGCGGGCCGTATACTTAAAAACCTAAGGGCAGACTTATCTTCAGCAGACCAGAGACATTAGCTAGGGCATGTTGTCTACTGCTGAAATGCAAAACAAGACTATTTTCTACGTTACCTACACTTTATTTACATCGAGATTGGCCATCAGGCAGGCGTCACAGAAAATTTATGTAAAATATACCCATTATTATTTCCTTGACGCTGCGGCTCGAGTCTCGAAACATAATTTAATTTTGTATTCAATAGAAATTGCAAATTAAAATTGTATAATAAATATACATAGATTGTGATGTAAATATACTGGGTGGAGATTTCGAGATGGCATATTTTCGAAACCTATGTTGGGTTAGTCATGCTGAACAACTTTTAATATGGGACCAACACTGAATACTCAAAAAAGTTTTTTTACTTTTCATACATTATGATCGAGCAAGGTTGACATTTACTATGGAAAGTAATTTTTTTTTTTTGAGAATTCACTATTGGTTCCATAGTAAAAGTTGTTCAGCATGACTAACCCAAAATAGGTTTCGAAAATATGCCATCTCGAAATCTCCACCTGTTATAAGATGTTAATACATAATCAGAAAATCGAGTTCGGTTTTTACTCAATATAATCTACACTAATCTACGCTAATATCATAAAGTTTGTAAGTTTGGATGTAGGGATGTTATCCGCGGTACAATCTAATAGAGTGAGTACTAAGGCGCCGATCCCATATCCCTATATACAGAGAGTTCTAGAGTTCTGAGTTCAGAGCTCTGCATTCCGCGTTCACTGTAATCTATGCGGCGCCTTTGATCATTGCACACAGATAACGCGGAAACCAAGAGAACGCAAGGTATATCGGAGTTCCATTTTCTAACGTTGGCAGGTGAGGTGACACGTCTGAGCTATCACTGTCTAATTTACTGAGTGACACAAGGCAGAAAAGACAATGGGCATTCTGACCCATGAGCGGTCACTAATGAAACTAAGACATTAAGGCCAATGAGACGAGATAAAGAATGTAAACAAACTTTTGCTTGCTGTATGTATATAATTACACCTTTTGGTACGGGATACTAATTACATTTAATGTTGCAACCTTGTAATTTCATAATATCTCCAATTATTTATTAAATCTTCAATCTATATATATAAAATTCAAAGTCCTGACTGAGTGACTGACTGACTGACTGATATATCAACGCACAGCCTAAACCGCTGGTCGTAGAGACATGAAATTTAGAGGGTATATTCTTTGTGAAGAGTAGGTATCCACTAAGAAAGGGTTTTTCGAAATTCCACCCCTAAGGGGGTAAAATTGGGGATGAAAGTTTGTATGAAAGTCCGTCAATTTCGATGTTAGGATCTTCAAATTTTGTGTTTAGGCTGAAGATTGAAAATTAATTTATACGTGTCTCAGCGTTTTTAATAATTCCACCCTCGAATCGGGATGAAGTTGTTTTGTTTTCTTTTATTATTGTAGAAAAATATGTCTTTTGTTTCCTCTAGGCCACGCGGGCGAAGCCGCGAGTAGAAGCTAGTACTCTATAAAAAAAATCTAAGTAAACCATATATATATTTTTTATTGCCTAATAGAAAACAAAAATTATTGCTGGCCACCAATGGGGCACGCTCCATACAAAATGATCATTTTCCTTTAGAACTCTAGACTGCTCGCTGTATGTACAGTAGTGAACGCGAAACTCAGAACTCTGAACTCGGAACTCTAGAACCATCTCTGTGGGATCGGCGCCTATGGAGGACCCACGCAAAAAGCCATTATACAAATTCAAATAACTTTTAAAATATTAACTTTATAGCTCCAACTGAAATCTTCTAATACCATAAACCTAACCTTTAAAACTTGAGACTAGTAAAATTCAATCTCCGCTTATTACAAAGTTTCGAGATATGGGCAAAGATTTATTAGGCTTAGGTCATATATAAGCAGTAAGCGGATTGAGTTTTAAGCGTGAGATTAATGTGTGGATGTAAAACACCCCTACAGGATGACTAAACCTTCATTAAAAAAATATCTAAGCCGTTTCATTTGGGTATGTCAGCCCCCTTTATCCAGTCCACTTCATATTATCCTACAGCTTCTTCTTAATTTTTTCTTCTCTCAAATTTATTTACCCCGTCAATATTTTTTCTTTCCTTTCTAAAGAAAGCAGGAAATGGTTAGGTTGAGAAAGATGCAGCATCGATTTCCTGTGTATATACTTATTAAGTACTACAAATATGATCAGAAATGACACTCTCTTATCCATATGAAAAATAGAGAAAAATCGCCCCGAGTGTCTTGTCCATGATAGAGCGACCGCAAATGTCAAAATTTTTAAAGAATCAATTATATTTTAGATTGTATGTGAATTACCCAACTGATAAGGCGCGTCGTGAATTTTCGTTCGCACAGAAAAGAAAGTATGGCCCCGAAGATTAACGAAAGAATGCTTAAAACTTCCAATCAAACTTAGATCACTACTATAAGGTTCATAATACACTGCAGCTGTTAGTTCCGTCTCACTTGCAAGTCACGCCCCTCCGCACGGCGCGCGCTAACATGGCAGCAGCTGCCGACCTATAGCGTTTCCCGCGCTTTGAAAATGTATCTTCTGCGCAGGTACATCGGTAAGCCATATCAGTTGGGTACTACTGTACCTATTGGTTTTACCCAATAGGTACAGTAGTAGATAGCGTGTCTACAACGTGTTTAACTTCTTGACGTAGCAATAAAATTATCAGTAAAGAACATAATAAATTGTTCATTAACAACCATACCCCGCTACTATTCGGACTGTTTCCCAAAGAGACCCAAAATCATCCCCGAACCGCATTGCTATTTGTCATGCGCCAGCTGGTTGGAAGCAGTTCACACCGGTTGAAAGCGGTTCCGAACGGTTATAAGAGGTGTGTTTGGTGCAAAATGGAGGATATTTCGCTCTTTCAAACTAGTTAGGGATAGTGATTGGTCGGAGTCGATGAAAGGGTTCGCAAAATAATAGAAAATACGGTAGTTGGAGATAATTTACGTCCAATAAGACTAGCTACCTACTCTTTTTTCCCAGTCATAACAACCTGTTCAAAATGTCAAGCCTCAATCCCAATAAATTATAATGAAGTAGAGTAGATAAAAATGATTCGTCAATTTTCTTGGCAATATATTTGTGTAATAAATGAATATTATTTTTATAAATACAGGCAGCATAGTTATAGCAGGGTACAAAAATATATTCTACTGTGGTTATAGCAAATTACGATACTATAGTCATGGATACTAATGATAGATATTCATTAAAAATTTATTCTACGTCACTTCGTAGTGCCACATCATCCACATAGCAAATACAATCAAATCACACTTGATGATTCCATGCTCTGTGACCAGCATTATACGGGTAATTTAAAAATGCGTGGGAAATGCAATTACAAGTTCAATTATTATGGTTAGCATTCTGAAATATTTATCATTAATATATCTAAATCATGCCAATTATTAATTCCTGCTTTATACCTATCGATGATTTTCGACAGCACTACTTCCAAGTGAAAACGGTACGACTATCGTTTGTTTTTATTGGTTTGTAAGCATTTGTAAGTGATTTTTGATAGGTTCTTTCCTTTACCGTACGTGAGACGTTTTGAAACGATATGAGAAACACATTTGATTTATGAATATGCTTATTGGATTTCAGAAAAAGTGTTTGCTACTTGTACCTGCTTTTTATTTTGCTATACATTCTCTTTTGGTACAGTTAGAATAATATTACATGCCATTGTAAATTTTGCATAATCGTAGAAATTGCAGGTTTCGCCCCCTTTAATGCTCCAGCTAAGCCGTTATGCTATGTCGTTATGCTAGTTGGATGCCTCCTAGGCGGCTTGAAAAATTCCAACAGTAGGTTGACCACTAGCCTACCTCCACCGATCCACAGTGGGCACGCGTGGTGAAGTATTGCCCATTCCCTTTCACCTTCATTTGTGAAATGAGGCCTGTGCTCAGCAGTGGGACATTATAGGCTGATGATGAATGCTCCAGCTACAATAACCTTGTTATTTCATGGCATTAATAGAATCAGTTCAAGGTAGTATGTTTAACATCTTCGATTATGTTGTCACTGTATAGCTTTGTTAAAAATAACTCTATTTAATATTATCTTTACCACACTCTTTGAATGTTTTACATTACAACAAATATGTACAAATTACAATCTATACATAGAAAATTTTCTCAAGTCTGCCACTGCTTCCGATTAACGGCAAGGTTCCCAGAAGGCTGTCAGCTTTTCTTCTTTGGATAGCCAAGCTGATGCGTTGGCGGAACAAGCTCCCCGCTCGCTGGTCTCCGGAGGGCTTGATCAATTTCGATGACAAAGAAACATTCAGATCCATTTTTAATTTAAGTCATATAAACATTGATGGTGATAAAAATATTTGACTATTTTACTTTAACACACCATTTTTTGCTAATAAACATAGTATAGTTTCACAATTATGTGGCGAAAATTATATTTATTTTGCTTTGATCTGAACTGTTCTAATAAATAATAAACTTTCTAATAAATAACTACTTAAAGTTTTGATTACCCAGCTTTGCCAAAAAACAGAACAATAGAGAACAATGGCGGGCATATAATAGTGGTAACAAACAATAAAGTTATTGTTTCTCTTGTGGCTAATATTGTTGATAGTCTGAAGTTTACACCCTCGGGGCTTCATATCACTAACCCGCACACATTCAATCCTATGTGACCATTCCATCATTGTCAGGACATAAACATACGGGTGAAAATTGCAGACGATGTTCATACCTATGAAGATGTACATACCTGTGAGAATGCCGCGAGAATGCGTTTCTGACACCTTTTAATATTGACCATATCTTAGAAATGGCTGATCTGTTTAAGATGGGACTTTCATTAAACGCCCAAGAAAATACTGAACCATCTTGTGGAAGTCCCATCGCAATAGGAATAGCCATTTCCAAGATTATCCCGATATTAACAGTGTCAAAACTACATTCTCTCGTCGTACCTACTAAACAAGCGACTGTTGTGTGTCGAAGGTCTATCATAAACTTGAGCTGTCGACAAAGGAAAGCTATGTGAATAATTAACAGCATTTTGGAAGAGTACTTGGTAACACACGTGGCTGGATAATGGGTAACCCATCCTTGAGTTGAAAATCGATCGCCAAGTAAGAACCTACCAGTGTACTCAAGTAGATATTTACTCGAGTTACTGTTCCCTTCTAAGCTCACAATGTGTGAGCACACCTTTGGTTAATATCAATGTCAAAAAAAGGTAGTTCGAAATGAACCTTAGGTTCATTTTACTTTCTGAGCGAGCGAAGCGTCTCCAGTTCAGTTTGGACAAAAATGCTTCCGTGTATCTGTCTTGAAGTCCGAAGGATGTCCGGCTGTTCTCCTCTACGGGTCGCATTTCTCAACCGATTCTCGTGAAATTTTGTGAGGAAGTTCGGTTATTATAAAAGCGGAGCAATTTTGAAAAAAATCCAAAATTACTGTATCGACAATGAAATTGCGTATAATTATTTACTACTACTTACAGAGCCACTAGTTATTTCTATTCGTGTCTTCTAAACGCTATGAGATTACGACAAGAAATATTCAACTACTCCAGCTTTCAAAGATCTCCATATATCAGAAGGAACCTCAGGAGTTAACACGTCAGGTGACAACTCGTCTATTATGTAAAATCGCTGCGATTTCAAGCATAATATAAGCCCGTGTATTACATTCGTTTGAATGACAATTAGGTCACGGATGCCAAATGTGACCTCCACTTACCTAAGGGTCACTTTGCCTATAAATTATTCATAGAGAATGCTTTGACATAAGCAGGTATAAAAAATATTTTTTGCATAGGTAATTTGGGACGTTTTTTGTGTACATGCTATTTGTTTTGCTTCCTTATTAATATGGTTTTTCACGTGGATTGACCTACTTTCCCGAGAAAACTAATATTTTTCCAAAATATTTCCTAATCCAGAAATCCGTCCTCCTTACGGCGCGGCGTGATTGAGCCGTCGTGCAGACAAAAATACTACGCACAAAATTTCCACATTTTGATATACCTAAATAAATTATGGTGAATTACGCTATTATAAGGACTATAGTAATTATTTTACTGTTATTCAATATTATTAGTACAGAATCTCTTGTTATAAACCGTGGTTTTTCAATATCTACAATCCACATCTTTTTACCACATTTTTTACTACTAAAATCTAACTACGTATATTATGTCTGTTTAATTACTATATTTTCTATATAAATGATATTTAGTCTAAACTTGTCAATAGTCACAGTGTTTAGTAGTTTCCCTTTAGTTTTTTATTTCTAAGGTAGACTTAAGTAAGTCATGCTTACTTTAAGGCCTTTGCTTGCGGCGGCGTCGTGTGACGGGTCGCTCACTTCACACTTAGGTATTTTATTTAGTATCATTAAGATCCAAACCATTACAAGTTACCTGACTGTTCTTCTTTGAATAAACAAAACAAACATTTGAAAAAGACATCCATCAATCATACGCAATCAAAAAATCATTTGCGCAACAATAAACTGTATTTTCGGAGTTGCAAAGCTCATTATCGCTTACTAATTCTTTAGTAGCAATGAGGAAATGTAGTCTGAGGGACCAATTTAAATTTCAAATAACTAGATCTGAGTTAGCAAAGGAAGGAGGTGCATTACCCAACCCAACCCCTTCTACGGTATCTCTAAACCTTCATTTTAATTGTAGATTTATATTATTTTAAGCAGCACCAAGTAAGATGGAGGCAATAATTATTGTTACGGAATTGGACGCTTTAATTAGTTGCTATTTAACTTTGTTGTTTGTTTACGTCCATTTAATTTGTGTTTTACACGGCTGGAAAGGTATTTTGTGAAGTTCAAGTTGTTTACTCGTATTTGGTAATGAAAACTTTTTATCAAAACAGCGATCAAATTTCATTTCACTAACTGTAGTATAATCTTTTAATTTTATTATCGCTCAAAGGACATGCAGATTAATATAATACTGCAAATGGGTGTCAGGTTCAGATATGTGACTTTATTTTGAAATGTTATATTCAAAGTGAAGTGTGTTATATTCATTATGATAAATGGGCCTATTGAAATTATGTTGCCTTTTGAAATTCTAGAACAGATTTTCATATTGAGGGTGATCCAGCAAGACAGATACTACAAAGAACGTAATACTATGGTGTCCTTACCATATTTTCTATCACTGCAAGTTAAGGTTCATTTTGGAACTCCATTTCATGACTTTCGTCACAAATCATGCGACTGAGATATTAATTGTTATTGGCTTAAAGTTATACTTTATCTCTTTGGTTTCTTTTCAGAAACTGAAATTCAAAACCACGTTTCTGGGAATGAAACCCAACACCAATTTCCCAATAAACTTCAAATATTTTGTAACATATTTGCATTGGATTTTTGCGTTGGCTTTGATTCTTTACAAACGTGTGCGATCGTATTTATTGTGACAACAGTTTGAAATAAACAACGCGTCGGTTAAATAAAGTTAAGATTCAATAAAATATAACATCTGAGGCTTTCAATAAAGTCAATAAAGAGACAGGAGACGTAATTTGTATGATTAGATTCGAGAAAGTGCTGACTAAAAACATTGCTGACAATACTTCCCTAGCAAAAACTGTGAAGCCTAAACTCACTGTGCGAGCTTAATACAGATTAGAGAACTTAGAAGATGTTAATACTCCTTTTCTTTCCATAAGTAGGATTTATAATTCTACATACTACTATTATGATAAATGCGGAATATACTTTAACTTATAGGTACTTTTTAGATTAGAGGTCTCTCTAGGACCTTAATATTTATGATTAGGACTTTTACGACTGTAATTCCTGGCATTATCACAATTTAATTTCTATAAATCTTGATGTAGAAATTCATTGTCTTAATTGGGGTTGAGATCCTTTAAGTCCAGATTATTCTTTAATTGGTGGCTGCACTTGAGCCAATTTGTAAAAACTGAGACGTAGTTAATCATCAGTAAATCACCATGTTGATACTGAGAACAAACAAAATTTTGTATGGACTCACATAAGAATAGAAGCATGCAAATAAAACATACAGATTAAGAGCTATGTGACGCCAAAAAACCCATCTCAGGTAAAATGCTCCGGGCTAGAAGCTGCTGCGCTTTTCAGATTGGGCCAAAAGTCAAGCCAAATAACTTTGCTATTAACACACCTTTTCCAATACCAACATTTCCACCGCCAGCACAGAATAGATATAGCCACGAGTTTAAAATTTTCTATATACCTACTAATTTTACTGCAAGAACAGTACCTCCCTTTTTACTTTCTTAATGATATGTATTTTAAAAAGAACTTCAGTAATTTCACAAGAAGTAGCGTCGTTAAGCGTATAATTCTTATAAAAGGTGTGCTTATTATGACAAATGTATCTCACTTTATTATTCACGTGCATTTTAAACGAGTTTCTGTGAGTTTTACTGCCTTTTTTGCTTTGTTTATTTCAGTTTCAATGTGATCGCTCTGTTGGGAACTGGCTTCCACGTGTTTGGATGATTTGTGCCATGAATTAGGTCAATTGCGCTGGAATTTAAATAGTCACTATTTTATGCATCAACTAACCTTCCAATCATCGAACAATCAGTAGGTCATTGTTACATTTGTATGTATGAACGAACAAGTCTGTATGTCCTGAGTATAGTAGGTATACCAGATATCTAATTTCCAAAGGCACAAGCTCTGCTTAGTTTGGGATTAGGTAGCCGTGTCGGATATCCCAGGATATTATTTCTATCAATCTGCACCAAACATAGGTTTTTTTACACAGACTTATGAATGGGGCATAACTCCGTGGGCATAATTTTTTTGTCGGTAAACAAACATGGCCTGCTTAATGGTAAGTGGTTACGGCAGCTATCTGGACGCTTGCAAGACACGAGGCATAACTCACGCGTAGAAATACAACATCGAGTTATTTGGCTGCGGTATTCTGCAAGGTGGAGGTAGTACCCCAGTCGAGCTAATCTTTGAACGAGGAAACGCTATGCCTTTTTTTTACCCGCATGGAACCCAACACAGATTTTGAAAAGATACATTCTGAATTGAACTTAGTATACATATTTAATGTACACATAGTAGTGGTATATACGATATAACAGTATTATAAACTAGCGTTGCCCCCCGGCTCTCTCATATAGCTACGTCGGCCATGCGTATCCTACCCAGGAGACTAATAAAACTACTATGCTCGTAGTTTATACTGCTATTCCGTATTTTAACTTTTTAATGCAAAACCTTGTTATTTAGACGTATACACTGGACATTCTAAATTTATTTGAAGCTTATTTCGTATATATAGAGAGTTTTCTATGCGTATATTATATTTGTTTTGAATGATTCATTATGAATGTGTTTACGCCTGATTTTGGTTTGAATTTTCATTTCATGGTTTTATGAGTATAGTTACATTATTAATGAAATAGTTTGTGCTTGTATGTCGGTGTTATTTATTTATTATCCCACTAAGGTAAGCAAACCAGCATACGGTATGCCTGATGGTAAGCTGTTACCGTAGTCTATGGACGCTCGCAACACAATCATCATTCACGCGTTGCTGACCCTACAAAAATCTCTTCATACCTTTTGGAACCCCATGCTATACTCCCTCGGGAAAACCACGAGGGGGAGCTCATTCCACCATCTGAGCGATAGGATGCTCCATTAAAACTGCACAGTACGATACCATTTTAGCTCCAATGTCCTCACGGTATTATATGATTATTACCACTCAACTTAGTAATTAAAGAAGGGACTTTGATAAAATTGTATACCCACTACTACCACGGTTGGTAGTTAACTTAATCCCCTGGAATAACGTATAGAATACATTTTATCCCGATAAAACTTAAGATCCCCGGGAACCCCGGGAAAACCTTAGATATTTGTCCGTTTTTTTTACTTGTTTAGTTCAATTTGGTAGACTTCACAAGTCCATGAATTTATAGAAAAACCGATGGTACACAAATGCATAGTTTTGAATTTCAGAGCACTATCGATAGCTAAAAGCTCAAATCAGGACGGAATTATTAAACCTAGATCTTTGCGATAACGTGCCACGTGGCTTTTGTAATGTATTTATGAAAACAAAGGATTTGACATCGTATCAAAAAAAAATACTCTCCACTGAACCATAAAACAGCAATTTGAATGTCAAAATACTTCATCAAATCATTGATAAACAAGTCCCGAAAATATTACATACACAAGCAGCTTTGTCTATTCATAATCCACATGAAAAAACAAAACCCTGACCCAAATACGTCCCGTAACAACCTGCGAAAAAATACTCGACAGATATGACTGTGAATCAAATTTAAATAAAAGGCCCTTGTAAGGCTGGGTGCAAACTGAAAAAAGTAAAAACACCTTCCCTTTGATGTTTGTTGAAAAACGCGTGCCTGTAGCTTTAGAGACATGACTAGAGGCGAGTGTACAATGAATTTAGCGGGCAACTAGTAAGTTTGTGTGTGAGGTACTTTTGTTGCGTGTTTTTAAAATATGATTGCCCATACTACTATAACTTTAGTCCAAGATATACCCAGCATTCTTCTCCAGCACCACATTTCGAGAGCGTCTATTTTCTTCTTCTCAGTTTCCCTTAGAGTCCACGTCTCCGCGGCGTACAGGAATATGGGGAACACAAGTGCTCTGACGAACCTGGTCTTAGTGGCTTTGGTTATGTCAAGTAGTCTATCACTTCCTAATAGCTGGTAGGTATAAATTATACTCAATGGAATCGTTCCATAGAGTTGTGACTCGTTCGTAGGTACATAGTATATATTATGTGAATAAGATTTATTGTTTAGAATATAGTGTAAAAACATATTATTTCAGCAAGTCGTTGGTGTGGGATGCCACATGTGTCGATACACTCGCGCCATCTCACTTACCGGTGACTTGTAAAGCTGCAGGGTCAGCTGCGGCCAGTGCGGAAAGAACAATGTCAAGATTTGACCTGTCAAAACACTGATAAAAAATAAGCGTGTCTAGTTATGTGATATATCTCAAAAAATTGCTAATTTTGAGCTGATTTCAAAACACTAATTAGATTTTTAATTAGAAGTCTAGAAAAAATTAAAATGATTTTTGAAAAATATCTAATTTTGGCAATATTTTCTTAAAAAGAACGCATCCATAGTTCAATATGGATATTTTATTCATAGAGTAAACTATTTACGTTCCATTTCCGATAAATGGACGCTGTCTCTATTTAATAATAATGCTTTAATTTATTTTTAATGCCTATTCTTGGATGCTTTCTTTTCCTTCAACCCATATTTATTCATTTAAAGACATTTTTGCAACTGTGGGTATTTATTTTTTTATAAACATCTGATTAAAAAAAAGCATGTTAAAAAATATAGAGAGAATTCGAGAGCGAAACGGAACGTGGCAGGAACATGTTTTTTTTTTATGGCTGTCAAAACATATTTGAAATTACTTGGAAACACAGATTACTATATCTTTAAACTATTCTTGGAAATTACAGTCAGTTTGCCAGTGAACTGTACGATTTTTAAGTTTTGTGATTATTTTGACCACCTTTGTATACCCCACGGACCCTGTACCCTGCACTTACGATTACTTTGTCTAGTGTTACGCGGACACTTATATTGTACTTCTCGATTTGGATTTGTTTTGTGTTGTGTTCGTTAGTGAAAAACGAAAAGATCAGCACCATGAACACGAGACCTCTGACGAAGCGTTTGTGGATACAAGAATCGTTTCGCTTATCAGCAACTGGATATCTCCAGTCATAGTAAGTATAATTAGCAAAGTATAGTTATAGAAATGAGTAATAAGAAGCTGCTCTATGTGGAGCATTCTTTAAAAAAGGTTTTTTGTTTTTCAGATAACAGCTGAAGACTATATCTGTGAAGCTTGCTTCTTTCAATCTAGGCAAGCTGTCAATGCTGCGATTCATGGAGACGATGATCGATGTGCAGGCCCAGCTTTTCGAGTCCGCATGGATGTGTGCCTTGTTTGTGGACGATCAATGGTTAATCGCCAAAGTGATCTTATTTTGAAAAACCCATCAATTGTCATACAGAAAATGATTGAAATAATTGAAAGCGAAATAGCACCTCGTCAGGTAGATATCTAACTGCTATTCTATTTAGGCAATTTGCTAATAAGATATACTATAACACCTATTTAATATATAATGTGCTTTTTACAGATATCACCGTCTGATCAATTATGCCATGCCTGCTGGTTAAAAACAAAAAGAGATGCTACACGCAGGCAAACTCTAGATGAGAGAAGAGCTTTGGAGCATACTATTGAAGATTCTGCAAAGGCTGGTAATCCTGATGATGTTGCACCTGTTCCGGACACTGTTGATAATCAACCAGGGACTCCAGATTTAGAGCCTCAAGTACGGAATCGGCTAGGGACTCCAGTACTCCCAATGAATATAGTTTTGCCAAATTATAAACAAGCTCCAAATACGGCATCACATTGTGTTTTCACTGGGTGTGAACATATAAAAAACCTCCACACAGTATCTGATTGTTTAAGGGTAACATTAATACATAACAATAAGTATTACATTCCTAAACTTGCTCTTGTCTGTTTGAGTCATTTACAGAACAATAACTGGGATTCCCTATATCATGCTGAAAACAGTATGTCCACTTTCACAATTGATCAAATAGAGCATGTTTTCTCTTTTATGAATACCTTCAAGCCTTTTAGTAGCATAAGTTCTACTTACTACTAAGGTTTTTATCCTTATTAAGGGACTTTCCCGGGGGAGTATTATGTATATATTTTAATACAAAATGATATAAATGGCAGGGAAGGCAATATTGAATATTGTTGCAGCTGTATTGTAGGATGTCGCACAGTTGGTTGCTGTCTGCAAGCCATGACCTTAGTGTGGTATCATGGATGGGCTAGATATCAGGACAACATTGTACCTCCATCTGCATTCTTGGATGCTGTAGTGGTCAGAGAAGACTTGGAATAAAATATAATAAAACATTCCGCTATTTTATTTTTCCTATCCTGACTTATTTTCAACATTAAGTATAATAAAATACAAAGATATAATTACTATTCTTGTTTTATGCTATAAAGGTTACAGTGGGACACGCTGCAGAAAACTGTAAACTCTGAAATACTTTCAGATATCTCCATTTCAACAGATTGGTAGAATGAACAAATAAGATCATGTTTAAATACAATCATAGTTTCACCTATTTAATATTTCTAGGATATATATAGGATAGCTTAAAAATATATTAGTGTAGTATGGCCCTAAGCCTAATGTCGTGTAAGCGACACTTTTTCATACTTAACCTCAAAATAATATTTTAATAATAACTTCATTCCCTGACTTCCAATTAAAAAACTGATAAGATTATCGTTTTTAGTGGTTAATAGAGGTAATAATGCAATGCTAACGGTCAGTAGACGCCGCCGAAAAAAAAAATTTGACAGGTCAACGCATGTATGGGGAATGGGCATCGTTCTTTAAAATTCGAAAAATACGCATCGATTGGACCCAATTATACGTGGAGCGTGGGGGTCCGAAGTTCGCCGTTTTGCTCGCACTTTGTCATCAAAATTGATCGAGACCTCCGGAGACCAGCGGGCGGGGAGCTTTTTCCGCCAACGCATCAGCTTGGCTATCCAAAGAGGAAACGCTGCCAGCCTTCTGGGAACCTTGTCGGCGGCAGACTTGAGGAAACTTTCTATTTATAGATTGTATTTTGTACATATTTTTTTGTAAATAAAGATATTTTATTTGTTTTAGATAATATTATTTTCAATGCTTCTAAATCAAATTTGGACTAGCTTTTTTATTATAAAAAGCTTAATTGGTGTAAAATAATTGAAACATTTATAATGTTTTCTATTATCTATTGAGTTTTATTCTTTATTTTAGTATTTCAGATATCGAGTTTCTTTCAACAATATCTTTACGTCTAAACAAAGCTTTATTTTTTTTATTAATTAAAGCCGATATTGTAACATTATTGTGTACCTATTTATATTCATAGTAGTACATAAACTGATACTAAAACTTTGAGAAAAAATCAACAAATTGAACAATTTAACAGTTATGTAGCTTATTACCAGAACTCAGTAGTTATTATCAGACGCTCGTCACATCGCACACGTCAGAGCGCTGCGCACGAAGTAACAATTAACTAAACATATGCAAAAGATTGCAGTGGGCGAGTGCGAGGTGCACTAGGATTTGTGAATGTTAATGTTATGGGAACAGGAGGTGGGGTGGAGATATTATTTTTTTGTTAGTCAAATAGTTCTTGTATGACGTTTAAGTATTATTAATTATCGGTGGAGTAATTAATTAAAAATAATAATATCAGTTAACTGAATTATTTTTAACCGACTTCAAAAAAAGGAGGAGGTTCTCAATTCGAAAGTTTTTTTTTTTTTTTTTTTAATGTTTGTTACCTCATAACTCCGTCATTTATTAACCGATTTGGAAAATTATTTTTTTATTTGAAAGGGTACACTTCCGGTTTGGTCCCATTGTCATCAGATTACTTCTTAATGTACTTTGAAGTCGGTTTAAATTTTTTGTAAAACAGTCCAATTATGTATGATCATAATAATGATGCTAATTTGATGGTAAACTTGACAAGGCAATCAAAATGTATAAAATAAAAATAAGTATCAAGAAGGCTGGGTTAAGATTTCGACTGTATACTAGCCAGCTTTTTGGATACAAGTTTATCTTAGTTTCCAAAGAGAAAATGCTGCCAGCCTTCTGGGAACCTTGCCGTTAATCGGAAGCAGCGGCAGACTTGAGAAAATTTTCTATATATAGATTGTATTTTGTACATATTTGTTGTAAATAAAGATACTCTGTTTATTTAATATTTTCTAAATGTTTTTTGTTAAATCAAAGCGCATCCTCTCGCCGCATATTCCCATACTGCCATGTCAACGAGACGAACTTGTGAAGCGTTCACTTCAGTTCATTGCCGGGTTCGTAATTACGCGTGAACTTTGCGCATACTGCGGATATGACGGTCTTGAGTTTGAGCTCTGTGTGTCTTGCTCGGTTTACTACAGAAGGTTAGTTTGTTCTGCATAAGTTCTGCCTTATCGCTTTTTGAAACACTATCGCCTATTGTAATATTTAGTACCGGGTCTTTTCGCGCACAGATTATTTCGACCAAGTTGCATTGACCGTGGTCACGAGTCAAGAAGTATAAAGCCGTGGAGTGCGCGTCGACACGATTTTGTTCTCTGTTCGCGTAGCGTGGATGCACCACAATGTTTGGCTGCGGTATTCTGTAATTTACCGCAGCCTCTCGAGGACTGGAGATTCTTCCCAAGTCGAGCTGCTATACTACCTCTCAAAAAATCTGGATTCAAGTATATGCCAGTTCATAATTTGACGAATTGACATGGATAGATTATAAACTATCGGAAATTAATACGTTATATTGTAAGCATTATGGTACAGTTCACAATTTATCGACAGTTTATAATTTCGCGAGTTAGATTATAAACCAACGGTGTTCACAATAAGAAAGCCCACACAGCAGCGATAATCGCTCGGCGACTATCGCCGCGTTAACCCTTAATTTACCAGTGTCACTTAAGCTTACTAATGTATTTACAAACAAAAAGTAGTATATGTATTATATCAGTTATCTGGTTTTCATAGTAAAAGCTCTGCTTAGTTTGGGATCAGATGACCGTGTGTGAGGAATGTCCCAGGATATTTATTTATTTATTATTAAAATTGGGGGAGAGGAGGCCTATGTTCATGTTGATGATTGATTTTGAGATTTAATTGTATGAGAGACATACTCGTACTTACAATATAATATCATAGA
Organism: Polyploca ridens; assembly: GCA_951394255.1. Classification (NCBI taxonomy): domain Eukaryota; kingdom Metazoa; phylum Arthropoda; class Insecta; order Lepidoptera; family Drepanidae; genus Polyploca; species Polyploca ridens. Next base: position 5,174,413 of record OX596269.1, on the reverse strand, counting down.
TTATATGAATTGATAATAATTAATTTTACCTAAACTTTAATGCACCTTAAAATATAAAAATATAAGAAATTCATAGGGCCCTTAATGTTTGACCTGGCCAAGGGAAGAGTTAATTACTTTACGCGGCTGGAGGCGACAAGCCTTTGAACAGCTTTGTGCCTCAAGAAAATACCTACCGACCTTTTAGGAGTAATATATATATTTTTTAAATTTTTTCATTATTTTAATAGCGTATTAAAGTAATTTTAAAGGATTGTTTAATTAATATTTCACAAAGGTTGGATCTAATTAAAGATAAACGAGCTACTGTTACTGTGGTTTTAGTATAAACAGTGTTTTACCAAGTAAAATGATACTTTTGTAATCGCTGAATTTAAAGTATTTTAGTAACGTAAATTAAAAAGCAAACTTTAAAAAGAAAACCATTTGTTTTTGTAATTTGCAAAATAATGACTGTAATCGAATACCGGTAATTGTTTCTAAACAAGATTTTTTTATGTTTTTAAAATATTATTCATAGTTATTTTATTGTTTAAAAATGTAAATTTAAATCTAATGGCCATCATTCTGTTTTTTACAACTAAACTAATTTTAGTCTCACTATGCCTCTTTCTAACAAAGAACATAAGAAAACGACGTAAGAAATTTAGTCCTGTCAAATTAGTCCAATGCTTGTTTTCAATATTTTAGTCGCCATCTATCGCAAACACGTCTAAATACCCGCAAATGAAGACGGCAAAGGCTAATATGACAGCTTTAAATATGTTCTATCCTTTTTCAATAATGTTTGTAAGAAGGAGATGGGATGTGACTAAAATTCGTTTAGTGCGATTTACAACAGAATCGGCACCATTTTCAGATAGTTTTAGTTAATTATTTGATTACGGCACGATGCTTGTTCAATGGCCTACAAAAATACCTATGATATACCTTTCTATAAGGGGAGCTGTCCACGAGCCATCAGAACAATACACCGGCAGACAAAGGGTTTGAAGTGCGAGGTAGAGGACCCTCATAGTAAGTTACTTTGCTAGCTCATTGTCGGCTCGAGATATGGAGCGTGCATGTTGTTTAGAAATATGATGTTGTAGGACAAAAAGGGTGGTTTTTATATAAAACTAGCTACCTTACCCTACCCTACCCTACCCTACCCTATCTAAACCATTCAGGGAGTTAATTCTACTGCACTTGTGTATGCCATTGAATTCCTCCTAAACGTCTGAACCGATTTGAAAAGAATTTTTTTGTATGCGTTTGGGTTGCACCCTGGATGGTTTAGATTTACAAACCAGCCCGGCAGATAGCGCTGCAGTCGTTAATATAACCTAGATACTGACTGCAGCGCCATCTACCGAGCTGATTCAGTGACATACACACGTGCAGTAGAATTTTATATATAAAGATTGCATTAAACATATCGGGGTGTTTTATTCTACTCTGAGAGGAATCCGAATTAAATTGATAGTACCTATAGATTAATAGTAATAGGTACACCTTACGAAAAGGGCACTTATGAGAAGTCAGTCAAGATTTTTTTGTACTACTTAGGTAGAAAACATGCATACGGCCCGCCTGATGGTAAGCGGTTACCATAGCCTATGGACGCTTGTAACACCGGCCCCCCTAGACAAGATGGTTGTCGACAATCGTCATCGTTAGTAAACGATCAACCTTTGTATGGGATTGGCATACATTACAAATCGAAATATCACGTGATTTTAAACAATCTCTTATGTCAATCCCATACAAAGGTTGATCGTTTACTAACGGTGATGATTGTCCCAACCATCTTGTCTAGGCACCCTGGGGTGTTACTCGCACGTTGCCGATCCTGAAGAAATCTCTTCACACCATTCTTGAAGAACCCCATAGGGTCTCTCATATTCATTGTAATGAAAATTAAGCATTTTGATAAAAAATTTTGGACCATTTCAAATTCTTTCAATGTGTGTTCAATTTTATTTATTTGTGTAGATTAGTCGTCGACGATCAGACTTTCGTATTTCCCTATAAAATTAAATGCTAGAGAACTCAATCATCATCACTAACTGATCATCTATAAAAATAAAACGGTGGATACAATTTGCATTTGGAAACCCGATGCAACTAAATAAGTGAAAAGTATGTTGAGGTGCAAGCGTTGAGAACGTAGCTAATAAGCATCTGTAAGCATTTTAAATAATTGAAAATATAGCTTTCAGTTATCGGTTACATCACCCCCTTAGGGGTTCAATTTTGAAAAACTGTTCCTTAAATGGAAGTCTGCTCTATAAAAGAAACTAGTGTACAAAATATCAAGTTCCTGGCCCAAGTGGTTTAAGCTGTCTTGATAGATCAGTCAATCAATCAGGACAGTTATTTTTATACAGGATGTTTTTTTGGTCGCCGACAAGCGACCCAGGAGCGGTAGAACAAAAAATACATTTTCCAAAAATGAACTTAATTCCATTAAATCCAGTAAAGGCGTTGAGAAATACCTTATTCAATTTGAAATAAAATTACCGCAACGTATGGTCACTAGGCTGTAGAGCTAGGCGCAAGCCGCCATCGCCCCACCCCTTTATAGACTAGGAGGGCACGACAGAAATGGTAACGATAAGGTAAATGGATAAAATCGGGTTCATCGGATAGAGGATACCTCTCTGATGCCAAATAAGTCGGTCTGCCTGCGCCAATTGGTTGCGTTATCTAGATATGGCGCCTGAAAAACGGTTTATCGTGACCGAAAAAAAATGATAAGGTAAATGGCTGAGCTCGACGTAGAAAGTAAGTAGTAGTTGTACTGATGTCATTATAAAAAAAACTGACCAAATATTCGGTTGCGTTATCTAGATATGGCGGCTGAAAAACTGTTTATCGTGACCGAAAAAAAATGATAAGGTAAATGGCTGAGCTCGATGAATCATGGAAGTATTAGTGCATACTAGCTTAGTAATAAAAAAACTGACAAAAATTTTGGTTGCGTTTCGTAGTTATAAGCGATCTACGTAATAATTATCAATATGGATAATTTTAGTGTTTTACGGTTTCGCGGAATTTACATTGTCAAAAATATGAAAATGTTATTAGTGCCACCCCCTCCCTTTATATCCCCCGCTACTCCGCCTGCACTGACCGGCATTCACGAGTCAACAAACATAGTATAAGATTATAACATTGTTGTGAAAGATATTTTGCACTAGTTACCTGCACGAGCTTACAGGCAAGTTCAGGCAACGCTTACTCGCGCTGTTCACAGTTGACAAAAGTGTTTTATTATAAATATGTCAGAATTAATGTACCAGATTAGTGAAAATAGTGTAAAAATGAAAAAGTTGTGTTGTTTAATGAGAACTCTTTAAAAAAATCATCATCATCATCAGCCTATCCCAATGCTGACCCTCCTTTCACAAATGAGGGTGAAAGGGACTGGGCAATACTCCACTACGCATGCCTACTGCGAATTGGTGGAGGTAGGCTAGTGGTCAAACTACTGTTGGAATTTTTCAAGCCGCCTAGGAGGCATCCTACTAGCTTAACGACTATCATAATTATGTTATAACCGGGACCAACGGCTTGACATGCCTTCCGAAGCACAGAAACGCTCGATTCGAAATACCACTAGGCCCATCTAGGTACTAACCACGACGGTGGTAGCCGATCGATTAAAAACGGCTAATCATGCTACACCACGAGCGCATTAAAAAAAGTTTTACAAATTCGAGGTAATCGTATCTGAAGTACGCAAACATATAATTACCAAATAACATAGATTGTCATTGTAGTTATCATTTATCATGTTATAAAAAGTTTACAGCAGTTAAAAGTACGTCCACTTTATTTCATAAGTTTACTAAGAAAAACGCAGTACCAGATACACATAATTGATTAACAGTTACACAGTTGAAGAAATTCTACTTACAGTGCCTAATATACCGAGCACACCTTAATATTTATATTATATAATATTCTTGCTAAAAACAAAGATTATCAAGATGCACTAATAGAGTTATATGACGATGAGCCATTGAACAATAAAACATGAGAAAAATTACAATTTGTTTGCGACATGGATTATGATCCTGTGTCCCCTAGATGGGGCAGAGGGCGTCTACAGAAACTCTGTAAACTCTGAAGACTTCCCGATCTTCTTCGCTTCGTCAAGCACAGTGCGTCGCCAGGTTTGTTTGGGACGGCCACGCTTTCGTTTCCCCTGCGGATTCCAGTCCATTGCCTGTTTGGGTATATGGTCGGGGTCCCTTCGGAGAGTGTGGCCAATCCAGTTCCATTTGCGACGCTTGATCTGTTGGTCGATCGGTGTTTCGTGGCTGCGTTCTCGGAGCTCTACGTTCTAGATTTTCTCAGGCCAGTGGATAACGAGAATTTGGCGAAGGCATCGGTTGACAAAAACCTGGAGCTGGTGCCAGATGGCCTTGGTTACTTTGCATGATTCACACCCGTACAGAAGAAGTACAGACTTCACATTGGACCCGAATATCTTGAGCTTAGCTCTGGGTCCGCTTCCGAGACTGCCATAAGGGGCGCAAATGCACGAAAGTTTCTCGGGCCTTGGCAATCCGATTGTTTGCGACATGTATGGCTGCAAAACTATGTCAATTCAGTCAACGAAGATCGCCATAAGATGCTTTAAAAAAATAAACAAACCTAATAAAAAAATTAGAAATTTTACAAGTCTTATGAATTTTGATGCTTCTTCAATGCCACCTTCAAAAGTAGAATTGGATCAGCATATTACGCGCAAGATATGTATGGAACATATGGAGCAATGCCTGTTGATAAACTCCCAGTAGTCTTTCGCCAGTCAATAAATTAAAGTAAATTGTAAAACTATCGACACGTTACAATAAAAATCTAAATTCATAAATATTATGGGAAAGTCCGAATAAAATTTTTGCAACTAACTTTAATGTCTTAAATAACTAATATATTCATTTCAAAATTCCAAACAGCAGTTATTTTTTGCGTACGGTAGATAGAAAATAATTATTGGCGTGTTGCCGCCAACAACATCACTATAGGTTCATGCCTACCAGACAACTAAGCATTTATTTCATATAATACTCAAACTATAAAAGAAGATGAATATAACCGCTCACTGCTGGCGGGGCGGTGGGAAGTATAAAGGAGGGCGCCCCCCTCTCTCACCAATATCATTTTCATATTTTTGACAATGCAAATTCCGAGAAAACCGTAAAACACTCAAATTATCCATAGTGATAACTGTTATGTAGATTGCTTATAACTACGAAATGCAACCAAAATTTTTGTCAGTTTTTTTATTGCTAAGCTAGTATTCACTAATTCTTCCATGATTCATCGAGCTCAGCCATTTACCTTATCATTTTTTTTCGGTCACGATAAACAGTTTTTCAGCCGCCATATCTAGATAACGCAACCGAATATTTGGTCAGTTTTTTTTAAATTGACATCAGTACAACTAGTACTTACTTTCTACGTCGAGTTCAGCCATTTACCTTATCGTTTTTTTTTGGTCACGATAAACAGTTTTTCAGGCGCCATATCTAGACAACGCAACCACTTGGTGCAGGCAGACCGACATATATGGCATCAGAGAGGTATCCTCTATCCGATGAACCAGAGTTCACCCATTTACCTTATCGTTACCATTTTTGTCGTCACCTCCTAGTATATTACTCCCTCGCACTCCCGTTGAGTATTACGCCTAAATTTTAGCTTATTACATGATATTATTAATTGTTATTTTTATTAAAAAAATAAGTATTTTTTTTATATTTTTTTACAATCAGTATCATTTGTCATCGACCCTGAGTCGCTCGTCGCTGACCAAAACAACGACCTGTATAGATAGATGAAACCACTCGATATAATAAAACTAAAAAGGTAGACCATCGTAGACCGCCGAATCTTTAAAAGAAAGATATCGCACCAAAAAAATATAGACGAAAAATATGTACAAAACTAAAAACATTACATGAAATAACACTATTGCTATCTCTCATTACTTAGAACCAAGATATAAAAAACTAACACGACCAGGTAGCAGGCGGGCTGGAATGAAGTCGAATCGGGAACGATATCTGCAGACGGCTCGCATACGCTCTAATTTGCCAATCGACGGAAAAATTCACTTGGATACGTTTTATGTAAGAGGGAACCAGGTTAATTAAATGCATGAAAACGTATAGAAAGTAATATAGGTATTCTTCATTATCGTGTGCCCCGCGGTTTTACTCGCGTTCCCTAGATAAAAAGTAGCCTATGTCGTTTTCCATACCATAGGCTATCTGCATGCCGCTAATTTCATGATGATCCGTTGAGTAGTTGAGGCGTGAAGGCGTAACCAACAAACACACTTTAAAATTTATAATATTACTAGCTGTCCCCCGTGGTTTCACCCGCGTTCCCGGGATAAAAACTAGCCTATGTCCTTCTCCATACCATAGCTATCTGCATGCCAAATGATTCATGATGATCTGTTGAGTAATTGAGGCGTGAAGGCGCAACAAACAAACAAACTCAATACTTCCACATTAGTTGATAAACTGTGTCGCAGTCAATAGGAATGTTGCCTGGGTAAAAATATAATAATTCTAATTAATCCGTCAGTTAGATTATAAAAAAATATTGGACACGTATTGTTTGCTTTACCAAATCATTAAACATTGACGAAGATAAAAAGCGACTAAGTTCGGGAGTGGGGGCTCGTGACGTCACTTGTTATTAAAAAGTGTACCACACCGTGACGTCACGCGAAACTTCAATACACGATATCTTCGCATTTTTTTTATTAATTGACAAAAGAAAAATACGTGTCTAATGTTTTTTGATAATGTAAATGACGGACTAAATAGATTTTTTCAGGCTAGTACCCCATTACTTCAGATAGTAGTCCCTTTATCATATTATATTTTTATTAAATTTCATGTGGGATTCCAAGTGCACTGAACTGTTCAAGGAACACTGGTTAAACCGAAAAAAATTAAATTAATCTGGTACAGTATTACCCAACTGATAATTATGGCGCGTCGTAAATCTTCGTTCGCACAGAAAAGAAAGTATGGCCCCGATGATTAACGAAAGAATGCTTAAAACTTACAATCAACCTTAGATCACTACTATATGGTTCATAATACACTGCAGCTGTTAGTTCCGTCTCACTTGCAAGTCACATGTGCATCACAGCCATGTTAGCGCGCGCCGCGGAGGGGCCGCACGGCGCGCGCTAACATGGCGGCAGCTGCCGACCAATAGCGTTTCCCGCGCTTTGAAAATGTATCTTCTGCGCAGGTACATCGGTAAGCCATATTAGTTGGGTACTACTGTACATTGGTTCCTTTTTTGTTAGATATTTGTATTTGAGCAACTGCTAATCCTTAGAAATAGCATTTAATTACTATTTTATATAATAATTTATTGTCGGTTTTTATACTGCAGAAGAAGGCTGTCCGCGCAATATATAAAATAAGCTCTAGAGATTCTTTGAGAGACAAGTTTAAATCTATTAATATAATGACAGTGTCGTCACAGTACATATATGAAAATCTTATTCATGTGAGGAAAAACTTAAATAACTTTCCTAAGAATAGTGACACTCATAGTTTGAACACTAGAAATAAGCACAAACTTGCTGTACCTTTAACTCGGCTCAGCAAAGTCCTTAACTCTTTCAAGGGGCAATGTATACGTTTCTATAATAAAGTACCCAAAGAAATCCAAGAGCTACCTATACATAGATTCAAAAAGATAGTTAAACAGAAGTTATGCACGAAAGGGTACTATAAAGTTTCTGATTTTGTAGATGACAAGAATGCATTTGAATGAATTGTTCGCTTCGCAGGCTATTTTTATATATGTCGGAGTCAGCGACAGCCAAGCGATACAAACACCACGATTAGGGTTCAGTAGTATCGGGATTCGGTGGGCGTAGTGCAGGCAATAAAACAACGTTATACCATCGCTTCGTAAAAGTCCCGTATGAGGAGAAGAAGCGACGCAACAAACTCCTCACGGGCCCAATGTGTTTATTACGTTATTATTACGACATAATATTACAATTAAATAACACTTCACTTCGCTTCACTTCACTTCACACATGTACAGTCTTAAATAATTACAGGCTACAGAACCGGGTGTAACAATGATTGCACTGAGATGTGTACAGCTCGAGCGCTTGTGATAAACTAACTATCCCAAAAACAATACGCGTCCCCTTATAAACTCTGTTATTCACGTTATAGTCAAATCAATGTTTTTACTATTACGCATACCCTCATTATGTCTGTTATTTACGTTAAAGTCAAATCAGTGTTGCTACTATTTTACCCAACCCTTGTACCACGATAATATCGTAATCCAACTAAGTCCGACCAACGATCTAACTCTCCGACATATATATTTTGTAATTGTAATACTACTATATACTTACTTAAAAAAAAAAAACACTTGCTGAGTTTCTTGCCGGAGTCTTCTCAGTTCAAGTTGTATTTGGAACCGGTGTAGAGCCATTTGTTAACGTTCATAAGTGCCTTTTTTTTTTTTTTTTTTTTTTTTTTATACCACTTAGGTGGCAAACAAGCATACGGCCCGCCTGATGGTAAGCAGTTACCGTAGCCTATGGACGCTTGCAACACCAGGGGTATCACTCGCGCGTTGCCGACCCTGAAGAAACCGCTTCACACCCTTTTTGAAGAACCCCATGCTGTACTCCATTGGGAAAACCATGGCAGGGAGCTCATTCCACAGTCCGAGCGTCCGCGGAAGAAAACTCCTTTTAGCCCGCACAGTTCGAAACAATTCTGGTTTCAATGTGTGTGAATGGACTCCCTGTCGATGGCGAGAGTTGCGATGGTGAAAGGTAGCTGTGGGCATCAAGTCGAATAATTCCTTAGAACACTCTCCGTTGTACAAGCGGTAGAACACACATAACGAGGCAAAGTCTCTCCTCAGACTGAGTGGCTCTAAACCGCTTGTGAGCTCGGGATCGTCAACAATTCTGATGGCACGTCGCTGAACCGAGTCTAAAGACCCAAGCTGGTACTCAGGAGCTCCCGCCCATAGATGACAGCAGTACTCCATATGAGGCCGGACCTGCGACTTATAAAGTTGCAGCCTTTGCTCCGATGTGAAGTACTGCCTCGCTCTGTTGAGCACTCCAAGCTTTTTGGATGCCAGCTTAACCTTTTCCTCCAAATGACTTCGGAACATAACGTCGCTGGAGATGTCGACGCCAAGGATCCCGATGCTTTGACTGATGTTCAAGGAAGTGTTTTGGAATTTTGGAGCCACAGACCATGGGGTTTTCTTAGCGGTGAACGCGCAGGCTTGAGTCTTGGTGGGGTTGAAATGGACTAGGTTTAGTCGACCCCAATCGGAGACACTAGTTAGTGTACTCTCGATTTCAGACACCAGCCGTTCGCGGCTTTCCTCCACCTCGGAACGAGGGATATTTGCACGGCCCGTGTATTGAGCGTCCCCTGTACTGTCGTCCGCATAGCAATGAATGCCGTCAATAGACAGCATATCATTGATATGCAGAAGGAACAGTGTTGGGGACAGCACAGAACCTTGCGGGACGCCGGCATTTATGTCCATGCTATCGGAGCAGCTACCATCGACGACGGCTCTTATGCATCTGCTGGACAAAAAGCTGGCGACCCATTTGCATAATCCCTCGGGAAGCCCGTATGCTGGTAACTTCGTGAGAAGACCCCTGTGCCAGACCCGATCGAACGCCTTCGCCACATCTAGGCTCACTGCCAAAGCCTCACCTTGACTCTCGATGGCGAGTGACCAACGGTGCGTGAGATACACAAGGAGGTCACCAGCTGAGCGACTATGGCGGAAGCCATATTGTCGGTCGCTCAACAACTCGTGATCCTCCAGGTATCTCAAAAGCTGCGTGTTGATCACACGCTCCATGACTTTGGAGAGAAGGGAGGTGATAGCGATAGGCCTGTAATTCGTCGGGTCTGATCTGTCGCCCTTTTTGGGCACTGGGTGCACGTGGGCAGTCTTCCACGAAGACGGGACTTCCTGTTTGGTGTAGGAAAGTGCGAAAAGACGCGTCAATACTGGACACAATTCAGGAGCACACTGCTTCAGCACCACTGCCGGTATGCCGTCTGGCCCACTCGACTTATGGATGTCCAGAGATAGTAATTCCCGTCGGACCTCACGTTGGGTTATGCTTATCTCCGGCATGGAGCTGGCACACTGCGGGATGGTAGGCGGTGTGGCGCCCCCATCATCCAAAGTCGAGTTCGAGGCAAAGAGAGAGCCTAAAACATCAGCTTTCTCCTTAGCACTATGGGCCAAGTTTCCGTCCGGCTTACGTAGTGGTGGCAAGGTCGACTGGCAAAAGTTCTCCTCAGCAGCTTTGGCAAGAGACCAAAAAGCACGACTTCCAGAGGGAAGGCTAGTCAGCCTCTCACCAAACCTGCCGACGAAATCGAACTTAGCCCTGGCAATCATTCGCTTACTGGATCTCGAGGCAGCGTTAAATTTGCGTTTCGCATCTGAGATGTTAGTATCCTGATTAGTTCGGGCCGTGGTCCAAGCCTCATACAAAGTCTGCTTATTTTGTCTAGCATCTTTGCAGGGCCGATTAAACCACGGTCGTTTCTTCATCCCTGCAGCCACTAGCGGGTTTGGGATATAACATTCCATTCCCGCCAGTATCGCCTCAGCGACGGCAGCTGCACAGGTGTCAGGATTATCTGATGCGAAGCAAAGCTGCCTCCACGGGTACGATGCGTAGAATTCACGCAATCCATCCCAGTCTGCAGACTTATAGTGCCACACGCGACGACGCCCGGGTGACCGGAGCGAAACGGGCCGCGCACAAGGCACCTGCGACCGGACAAGACAGTGGTCCGATGAGCCGAGTGGCGCATCCACTGTCACTACATAGCTGTCCGGTCGCGTAGTCAGCAGAAGATCCAGTAAGGAGCTTGTATGGCTCTCAATATCTGGGATTCTCGTAGGAGACAGAACCAGTTGCGAGAAGCCATAGGCCAGGGCAAAGTCGTGAGCAGTCTTCCCCGCGAAGTCGGTGATCCGAGAACCAAGCCACTCAACGTGGTGAGCGTTAAAGTCTCCTAGAACCACCAACTCCGCAGAAGGATACTGCTGGAGTACTATGCCAGTCGTCAATTGCAGGTGCTCAAATAACCGAATCGTGTCCACGTCACCGCTGTGGGACCTGTAAAGGCACGCGTAAATTCGGGTGTGACCGCCGTGGTCTACGCGCGCCCACAAAACTGACAGGTCCCGGTCTTCAAGGCCATGAAGACGTCGACAGCAAATATCCTCCCTGACGTACATACATACCCCGGCACGGCGCACAAAGTTGTGCTCCAACTTGTACCCGGGGTAGTGTAGATACGATGTATCATCAGGGCAGGATATTTGCGTCTCTGTAAGGAATAACAGGGTCGGCTGTGCAGTCTCAAGGTGATGGTGGACTGCATTGATGTTGGAGTGAAGTCCCCTGATGTTGCTGAAGTCAACAGAAAATGTGGACGGGGTTGCCGCTGATAATCGTTTGTTCCTTCTTTTTCTGGCCATTTTAAAAGTGAGTTGAAGAGGTTGGTTGAGAGAAGTTTCTGTGTGGGCAGCGGAAGGGACAAAGCGCGGTATAATTTCACCAGAGTATTGCACAGGTGATGCGGTTTGCTGCTGCGGCAGCCGGAAGGGCCCCCGGTCCCCCCCTGACACATTTGGCCGAGTCCACTCCGGTTTCCTTCTCCGGCACGACCAAATGCACCAGGGATTATGCGCTAGGCGGCGGGCCAGCCTCCCAGGGCGGAGATTAAGTGATCCCTGGGTTCGGGACCCCTACAACCTGCGGGCGGCCAGCGGGCAGCCGTTTCACCGGGTCTCCCTGACCGCCGCAACAACACGCCACGCCTGCACAGTCCTACGGCAGTTCTACACCGCTGGTCCCCACACACTGCCAGCACAGCGCCTCCTCATGGAGCTCTGGCGACCTTACTCACCGCAGGAACACAACACCACATTAGAGTGATGTTATTTGGCTGCGATCTTCTGTAAGGTGGAGGTACTTCCCCAGTTGGGCTGCTCCGGATTTCGAACGGGAAATTAAGCCCGTTTGCCCTACCTCTCGAAAAGGCCTAAATTGAATAAATGCTTTTTTGAATTTCGAATTTTGTTAATATTTTATAGAACAAACCTTCTAAATACTAAGCAAGCTCCGCACGTAATTCACCCTCACCATAAAAAGACCAAAGGAACATTGCAAAACCTGAAAAACCATGTTGGTTCAATTCTGCATAACACCATTCAATACGTGCCTGAAATACGTACAGCTCTAGTGGAGCGATTCCGTTCTAACTTTTGACTTTACCTGTCGAATTGTAATGAACCCTAATATCTACTTCTTCCTTGGATCAGCTGAGCCATCTCAAATACGTCGGATTATACCTTTTTACCTATAACTCTGTGAATATTACAGGGTTCTATGAGCCATTTTAAATCTTATATAAGCTGATTTGAAATTTTAATATCATGGTACTTAACTTTATCAATCATGTCCAGTAATAATGTGGAAGGAATCTAAGCAGCGTCAACGCTAATGTGACTCTTAAGCAGTTCAAACTCCTCAAAGAGCTGATAACCAATGGACAGCTATCTCGTAAAAATCATAATTTCCTGAATCTTTGACATCCTACTGCTTTTCTCATCAAAGCTCCTACGTATTTTTCATTTCATTCTGTACAAAAGCCCCAAGACTTTTTTTTAGTAACATTTTGTTCGAAGATATCAAAAAAAATATTTTACATTTATACATTTTATCTATTGTCTCTTTCTTGGAACTAATATTAGGTACTTATTGACCTGAGTCTTACGTTGAAAAATATAAAGTCAGAGCTACAGTTTCGACAAGAAAAAAGTGGATTACTTGAACAGTATAGGTAATTTCTAAATTAGAAGAAATAGTTTTGGCTGGCGAGTTGCAAATTCGCGAGAATTCTCGCGATAGCGCCTTGTGGCTATAGAAGACGACAAAGAACAGCGATTACCAATTCGCGCGACTTCCTGCAAATTCCTCAGATGGCGCCGACAGTGGCTACGGGACTTTCCCCCGAAGACGTGCGACCTCTTTCTTAGCACATAAAATGTACTTTGTACGTTACCCAATTCATTATAATTACTATATACAATTATAATACAATTCCTATAATTTATATAAAATATAAATTATAGGAATTGTATTAAATCATAAAAAAAAAAAATTTCTGTTTATTAAATAGCTAATAAGTTAACTAATATATACCAAGTTATGTACAATATTATATTTGAACCATAACAGATGGAAGAGCAATTACACCTATAATACAGGTCTTACCTAGTTTAGGTGTAACTGCCCGCTTGATGCAAATGTATTATTATTATTTATTTATTTTTCTATACATGTATTCTTAGCTATAAACATTTGTGTCCTTGTTTGTACTGCATCTCTTTGTAATAAATTTATTTATTATTTATTATGTTCCGTTCCGCGGCAATGTAATTTGAGCCTTAAAATATCTTAATTCTAACCCAGATTATAGCATGTAGAATCTTTTGTATTTTACTATAATGTAACGCTACTTGGTTTCAAAAGTAAACTGTGCATAATAACGAGAACACTTGAAACATGATATTCATAAAATAACTGAAGAAAACTTTTGTATGGCAGCCCTAATGGCCACTAAGATAAAGTTCGCTGCAGCAAAGCCTTTGTTACACTCTCTGTAACACTTCCGCTTTTAAATCTTTCTACATTAGGTATAAATTGTAGATACACTGTTTTCTTGAATAACTGAGACCATTATGTGTCTAAAGCAAGCTTACTTTTCGCTTACATTTATAAAAATGGAACCGTCCTTGCTGAATTTCTTGCCAGTTCTTCTCAGTTAAAGGCTAACATCCGAACCGGTGGTAATTTGACGGGATGGTTAAGAGGAAATGCTAGTGGCGCTTGTTCCATACAAACGTAATCCTTAGTTTCCTCTTTGGATAATGACACTAGAGCAATTATTATTTTACCATGCAATCTGTAGGTACCACTGTATGTCCCTCGGTTGTGTTTTTCTCCATAAATTAATTATTATAAGAATAAGGAGCCTTCTAAAATCACAAAACCTTTCCATTTTTAACGCCCTTATCAGACGTCCAGCGAAGACGAATATAAAAAAAACAAAGGAAAACCGACAGACATTGCCAAAGGCCTTCTTATTATGATTCTTGTTTTTTTTTTAAATCGATCCAGTTTCACTAGCTGACCTGTCCTGACGTGCTAATCAAAACACACAGCAAAAAAAAATCTTGAGATAAACTGATCCCACCAAAAACATAAATGTGAAAATGGGAGCCAAGTTCAATATTATGATAATTTTGGTGTGGTTGTTGACTTATGGCCGGTTTCAATAAACAAAAACGAATCGTTTTGCTTACCAATTGTAGGTTTTTTTATTACCAAACTGGGCATATAGATCATTTCGTAAGCTAATTTTACCTGTGATAGCTACTTCCATATGGGAGGGTCTATGCAAAGCTTTGAGGTCTTTGCTTCATTATTAATAAAGATATAAGTTCGTATCGGTTCGTAAATTATTGAAACCGCCGGGCCTTAACCTCATTATGGCTTAAATATCGAGTTCATTATAATTATCTTTTGAACGCAATAATTATTAAACTAATATGACTAATCAGAACATTGAAATAAACTTTGAAACCCATAGAAATTCGCACCTTAACCCTAAAACAGCCATGGGTCTACATTACCTTGGCAAACAATAAATAATTAACTTAATGAAGCACGCCACGACAGAAAGGAAATTGGGTGTGTTACCTCCCAAAATTAATCCTTTTTAAAGGGTTAAAGTGAGGTCGAAGGAAACGGTCCTTGGGTTCTTTATGGGAATTTATTTTTGCTTGACCAGTGAGTATGTTATTTTGGCGTTTGTAAAAAGGGTTTGTCAGAGACTTTTAAATTGGAATATAATGAATTACCCAAATGGTGTAGGTACGTGGAATACAAAAATAATCTAAATGTAGAATTATGAAAAGTATATTTAGTATCATTGTATTAGGCACTGTACAAGAAAAAATCCTTGCAAAGTTTCTTGGTGGTTATTTTTGGATTATAATTTTTTTTTTCGCTTTTTTTTTATTCACTTCACACACTACAAGACCTATTTTCCATCTTCCACATTGTATTTCTTTACTGATTCATGTTATATTAAAGTAATAAATGTCCTTTGTTCCATCCTCTATTATATTTACAGCGGGAAACTCCTTATATCAGACTCACTATCTAGCACGGTTTTTGAGACTGTACGTGTGGACGGCAAGACGATAGCTTGTGCATGCCCGAAAGCTCGGCTTGTGTAATCGTTGACTTGTTGAAGATTGGACTGCGTAGCTTTGGTTTGTACGATTTTGACTTGAGCGTGTGGATGATCATTCAAGCCTCGCTTTAGTCCAACAAAATTATTTTCAACGATACAAGTATCAAAATGTGGGTTGTCAGTGAGAACTTGCAAAACACTATGAGGTTTGCTCAGTCTAGTTTGCACGTGCCCACTTGCACGGTTCCATGTGCCGCTTTTTGTAGAGTCATGTCTGTCTATGCAGTTTCGAACTGCGTTTGCAAGACTGAGCGAGTAGCTGTGCTTTATAGCAATCACGTGAGATGTCTGCTGTCCACGGCAGCGCTGCGTGGGCTCGTTGACGAGTTTCGTCTTACAGAATAACAAATCTGTAACGAGTTCTAAAAGCTTTTTAGTAACCTTTCTTAGAATTTTAAGAACTTTTTTCCAGACTGTAATAGGGATGATTCTGGATAAAAAAAAAACAAATTAGTACGTCAGTTAGATTATCAAAAAATATTGGACACGTATTTTTTTCTTTACCAAATCATAAAAAATTACAAAGATAAAGCGCGTCAAAGTTCGTATTATTTTGTTTAATTGACAATAGAAAAAAATACGTGTCTAATATTTTTTGATAATGTAAATGACGGATTAAATAGAATTTTTCAGTCATCTAGCCTATTATCTATCTATCACTCGTAGTAGGCTTGACAATCTAAATACCTACAATAGACAATATAGCTGTAATAAAATCATCTAGGCAATTTAACAAATATTTTTGCCAAACAAGTCATATGAGCTTTACAAATTAATTTGTTTAAAGGGTACCCTCATCAAGCAAGTTGTCACTTTCATGTATCGTGAACAACTCTTTTACATTAAATTTAGCAACATGTGTTTGTTTTTTTCTTTTGGGAAATAGATTTAATATTTTATAGTTTAATTCAAACCTACGGATTCACCCGCTTTCCCAGTATGAAAGACCTATTCCATGACCTAAGTAACAAACACACACACATTTAGTAAGATAACGTTGCCGTTTCTGTTGTAAATCGCACAAAACTAATTTAAGTCACATCACATCTCTTTCTTACAAAGATTATTGAAAAAGGATAGGACATAATATTTAAAGCTGGTAGATTAGTTTTTGCCGTCTTCATTTGCGGGTATTTAGACGTAACAGTGATAGATGGCGACTAACGGTCTTACTCATAAAAATCTCTTAAATAACGGATTAAATAGTGTATAGCTAAATCTAATAATATATATAAAATGCTTTTGTGGGTACGTAAATACGCAGTTTTCTCAATCACCACCAACCCCAATCAACTTCCCGTTGGGGTGGTAAATACCCCTTGGTCTCCAGATGGTAGTAAGGGAGTTTGGTCGCGGTGGGTGGAAGAGGGGGGTTGTGGGTGGCGAAAATGTTAAAAAATATATTGCTGTCCTTTTCTAACGCATGAGGACTTCTGAAAAGATCTCAAAATTTCTGGAATGGAAAGTTCCAAAATGTGTAAAACGGTTATAATCGATCTGGAGTGTTCTAGAAAGTTCAACAAATATCTGGAATGATCTAGAAAATTCTAGAGTGAATGCAAACTATTATAATCGATATAGCATGTTTTGAGAAAGTTCTACAAATTTCTGGCTTCATCTAGAAAGCTCGAGAACGTTCTAGAAATTTCCAGAATGATCTGGAAAGTTCCAAAATGAGTGCAATTTATTATGATCGAGATTAGAATGTTCGAGTAACTTCTTGAATGATCTAGAAAGTTCCAAAATGAGTAAAACGGGGTTATAATTGATCTGGCTTCATCTAGAAAGTTCCAAAATGTCCAAAACTGTTATTATCGAGTAAGAATGTTCAAGAACGTTCTAGAAATTTTCCGAATGATCTGGAAAGTTACAAATTTAGTGCAATTGATTATGATCGATTTAGAATGTTCGAGAAATTTCTTGAATGATCTAGAAAGTTCCAAAATGAGTAAAACGGTTATAATTTATCTGGAGTGTTCTAGAAAGTTCAACAAATATCTGGAATTATCTAGAAAATTCTAGAATGAATGCAAACTATTATAATCGATATAGAATGTTTGAGAAAGTTCTACAAATTTCTGGCTTCATCTAGAAAGTTCCAAAATGTCCCAAAACTGTTATTATCGAGTTTGAATGTTCGAGAACGTTCTAGAAATTTTCCGAATTATCTGGGAAATTCATAAATGAGTGCAATTTATTATGATCATTTTAGAATGATCGAGAATGTTCTAGAAATTTTCCGAAAAGTTCCAAAATGAGTGCAATTGATTATGATCGATTTAGAATGTTCGAGTAATTTCTTGAATGATCTAGAAAGTTCCAAAATGAGTAAAACGGTTATAATTGATCTGGCTTCATCTAGAAAGTTCCAAAATGTCCAAAACTGTTATTATCGAGTTAGAATGTTCAAGAACGTTCTAGAAATTTTCCGAATGATTTGGAAAGTTACAAAATTAGTGCAATTGATTATGATCGATTTAGAATGTTCGAGAAATTTCTTGAATGATCTAGAAAGTTCCAAAATGAGTAAAATGGTTATAATTTATCTGGAGTGTTCTAGAAAGTTCAACAAATATCTGGAATGATCTAGAAAATTCTAGAATGAATGCAAACTATTATAATCGATATAGAATGTTTGAGAAAGTTCTACAAATTTCTGGCTTCATCTAGAAAGTTCCAAAATGTCCCAAAACTGTTATTATCGAGTTAGAATGTTCGAGAACGTTCTAGAAATTTTCCGAATTATCTGGGAAGTTCATAATGAGTGCAAATTATTATGATCGAGAATTTTTGGTTTGGTCTGGAAAGTTCCAAAATGTGTACGAGTGTTATTATTGATCTATAAAAACCAAATCGAAGTGATGTACATCTAAAGATTCATTTCCAGTACCAGATCAGTACTGGAAATGTCGGTATATAAATCGAAATTCAGTGACTTTTCGTCAGTTCAATTGTGATTGCAGTCGAGTAAAAAAAAGAATAACTATATGTTCTGGAAAGTCTCTCAATATAGAAAATAGAAATCTATAATATGTTAAAAAATGTATCCATATATATTTTTAAACCATTAAACATTCGATGTATTTTAACCCGAGCAACGCCGGGTTTCGCTGCTAGTACTATTTAAAATGTTATTCAGTGTTTAACTTTTCTTTACTCATAAACGCATTTTAATCATGATTTAGTTATTAGAGCAAAAATAATATTATATATGGCGACACCAACGTCAAGACCATAAATTTGACAGTTATGGAGGTTTTAAAAAAAAGAAACAGCAACAATTTGAAAAGTTTTATTATGTGTTTTATTATATTGCATATGATCTGAATCTCGGAAACAGCTCCAATGGGTTTCGGGGGCGATAAATCGATCTAGCTAGGTTTCATTGTTAGAAAACGTCGTTTTATCCGTGTTTTCAGGCAATGAAAAACTGCTTCAATATCATTAGAATACGAAGGTAAAATTCGCCACCATTTACAAGGTTATCATAGCCAGTTGGGAAATCGGGCGGTCCCGAAACCAGAAGACCCTGGTCCAGATGAGTTTCTTGCCTGTTCTTCTCAGTTGAAGGCCGACTTACGAACTGGTGGTAACTTCAGTAGCTTTGACCTTCATAAGTGCCCTACCAGGGCCTAAATTGAATAAATGGCTTTGACTTTGACTTTGATGATATTTTTTTTCGCATTTTTTTTCAAGTTCTTTTGTGAGAAAAACTAATATGATTTACAAAAAAAAAAAAAGAGCAAAGCTCGGTCATCGAGGTACAAGTTTAAGTAATTTATATAATTTATGGTGTTTCTATATAATCTAACATCATATATCCAGCTTATTTTCGGAAATCGATGAAAAATATTTTACAGCAATCAAGGAACAGCTGTTTATTTGGCGACCATTTTGCTATTTAGCCCGTTAAACAAGGGTCTTAGGTTGTTTAATTTGACAGCTCTTTAAATAACGTTTTTAAGTAGTGAATAAGGATAAATACCGTTTATGAGTGAAGATTTTTTTAAATAACTGTTTTAAGTATGACTTAACTTTAAATAGCGTTTATGAGTAAGGCCGTAAATTTATATTGGAAACAAGCATTGTACTAATTTGACAGGACTAAATTACTTACATCCTTTTCTTATGTTTTTTGTTAGAAAGAGATATAGTGAGACTTAGTTTAGTTGTAAACAACAGAATCAGCACCAACAACTATAGAGGTTTTACTATTTTTAAAAGAAGTTCCTGTTTTAAATGTTTTCATTTCATATTCATTTACGGTCTTACTCATAAAAATCTCTTAAATAACGGATTAAATAGTATATAGCTAAATAATATTTAAAATGTTATTCAGTGTTTAACTTTTCTTTACTCATAAACGCATTTTAATCATGATTTAGTTATTGAAGGATTTTAAGAGCAAAAATAATATTATATATGGCGACACCAACGTCAAGACCTTAAATTTGACAGTTATGGAGGTTTTAAAAAAAAGAAAAAACAACAATTTGAAAAGTTTTATTATGTGTTTAATGATAATATTATATTGTATATGATCTGAATCTCGGAAACAGCTCTAATGGGTTTCGGGGGGCGATAAATCGATCTAGCTAGGTTTCATTTTTAGAAAACGTCGTTTTATCCGTGTTTTCAGGCAATGAAAAACTGTTTTTTTTTTAAATTAAATGGGCTTGCGTTTGGCCACTGACCCGCCCATAAGGGGCGATGACGAAGCCTAAGATGAAACACGCTTACCCAGAAGAAACCTATTCACTCTGGCCTTGAAAGTACCTAGATTGTAAGCGTCAGGAAACACAGACGCCGGAAGCAAGTTCCACTCCCTTGCTGTCCGCATTATAAATGAGGATGCAAAACGCTGTGTCCGTATATTCGGTATGTCAACAACGTACGGGTGAAAATTTTCCCGGCGTCTTGTGGTTCGGTGTAAAAATGGGGATGGTGAAATAAGGTTGAACAATATCATTAGAATACGAATGTAAATTTTGCCACCATTTACAAGGTTATCATAGCCAAATCGGGCGGCCCCGAAACCAGAAGACCCTGTTCGAGTCCAGATGATATTTTTTTTTGCTTTTGAGTTCTTTTGTGAGGAAAACGAATATGATTTACCAAAAAAAAAAACGAGCCAAGCTCGGTCATCGAGGTACAAGTTTAAGTAATTTATGGTGTTTCTATATAATCTAACATCATATATCCAGCTTATTTTCGGAAATCAATGAGAAATATTTTACAGCAATCAAGCAACAGCTGTTTATTTGGCGGCCATTTTGCTATTTAGCCCGTTAAACAAGGGTCGTAGGTTGTTTAATTTGACATCTCTTTAAATAACGTTTTTAAGCAGTGAATAGGGATAAATACCGTTTATGAGTGAAGATTTTTTTAAATAACTGTTTTAAGTATGACTTAACTTTAAATAGCGTTTATGAGTAAGGCCGTTAGGGTTCTATTCTAACTTGAGTTACACAGATTTAAAGCATAAGTATTGGCTTTTTTATCCCACAAATGTTAAAAAGTTGTACAAAATAATCCTCGAAATATTATTCAAGGACATAAATCAAAAACCAATCACAATAAATAACAACATCACAGTACATAAAATAATTTGTCAGTGGTACAAGGGTAATTCTGTGCAAACTGTTTAGGCCTACAAATTAGTGTCGCGCTATGCCAGCTTATAATGGCTTTTCCCGGCTTAAAGTTCAAATTTATTGATAAAGGGCTTTGAACGGCTAAAATGTGGGAAACCAATTACCTATCGCACTCTATATTAATTTGCGTGCTTATAGATAATCTGAACTGTTTTTTATTTATTGGTTTATATCCTTTTATTTATATTCCATATATTGCATAATCTATGGTCTAATAGAAATAATCAAATTGTTTGACCATATACATAATACAGGTAGTCCAAAATAAGTGTCAATCGGAAGTCCAGACATAGAGACTCTAGAGCTACCCGAATCACCCACCCCCATGTATGTAAAGCGATTTTTAATTTGTTTGGTAGTATTATTGGTAGTAATATATTTTAATCAAAATTTGGCATTGATTATTTTCGACGTGAATAATAATACATATTCAAAACCGAATACCAGGTATCTGATTTTTAGTTGGTATTTGCTTTTTTGGCTTCAATTTCGTGTTCCGCGTGCTCCAGCTGCCTTTTGTTTTGTAATCTAAGATCCTAGCATATATATTAAAGGAGA
This sequence comes from Polyploca ridens, assembly GCA_951394255.1. NCBI lineage: Eukaryota > Metazoa > Arthropoda > Insecta > Lepidoptera > Drepanidae > Polyploca > Polyploca ridens. The sequence continues at coordinate 5,152,806 of OX596269.1, read as the reverse complement.
AACTGACTGACATTATCAAAGCATAGCTCAAACCAGAAGGTCTAGAAACTTACCATTTTGCAAATATAAGTTTTTTTTTACAACCAAGCATTCGGCCCTCTCGGTCATAAACGATTACTGCAGCTTTAATACGCTTGCAATACACGAAGCATCACTCGCGCGTTACCGACCTTCCCCCACTTCCCAATGAGCTCTGGCGACCGTACTCACGCGCAGTAACACAACATAAAGTTATTTAGCTGCGGTATTCTGTAAGGTGGAGTTACTTCCTCAGTCGAGCTGCTCTTCGAGCGAAATTTCATTTAATCAAATCATAAAGCTAATACTTATATAAAGCTCTTTACGCCCAAAAACTATACTACATACTCCCACACGCTACACACAAAGCAAAATGGCATCGTATAAATAAACTCGGTGTTTATGACATTTCTTCGAGGAAGTGACGGAAGGAACTGGGGGAGGGGGACGGAAGACATCGCTTCTCGTCACATCCGCCTCCAGAGTAACAACGGCAATATGGAAATAGCGGCCTTCCTTCGTTTCTGACGGATGTAAGCAACAGTAGCTAATAAGGATGTTTATAGCGCTTTGAAACGTGGAATTTGTGCTGATAGTATTTAGGACAGGATTTAGGTACGTATATATGTAAGGTAGGCAACAATAATATACGTAGACATTTATTAGATTGGCTCGTTAGATTGGTGTGAATTTGATGATCGAAAGTTAGTGAACGGTCTAATGACTGTTCAATCTTGTCTTGTATAATTAGTTGTCCTGACTGACTGATTCATCAACGCAGATCCTAAACCACTGGCACTATAAACTTGAAATTTTGGACACAGGTTTCTTTTATAACGTAGGCATCTACTAAGAAGAGGTTTTTGTCAACCTTTAAGGGGTTAAAAGGGGGGATTTAGAAATTGTTAGAGTTTGTATGGAAGAAACCTATACAGCGCGATCCGATTTTGCTGCGTTTCGATGTACTCAAAATGACATTCGTAACTTTTATAACCTATAAGAATGAATGTTTGGAAATACCATTCTAAGGGGTTAAAGAAGGGCGCGCGGGTGAAACCGTGGGCGGAAAGCTAGTTAATTATAAAGTTGGTAGAGAAAAATGATAAAATAAATATAATTCAAATATTTTTTTAAACAAGCCTTTATTACAATGCACAAAAGTATTTTTATTTAAATATAGTTTCTTATATGAATAGTGACACAAAGTGGCATAATTATAAAATTACTTGAAAATAAGATTTAAAACATTTGTCACTTCTATAATTTTCACTCTACCCACATCAAAATCTATCCTCAAAATGTATTCAGCACAGTCTGTAATAAAGGGGTACGAACATTTTTGTATGGGAGCTGGCATAGCTGCCCGCCGCCATTTTGATTTTTTTTCAATGTCGCGGCGCACGATGTAACTGGTATATATGGGTAGAGGACACTTATACAAACAAAAAATGTTAAGCAATATGGTGGCCTAAAGTGTCACGTTTCCGAGATATTTGGAGGTAAAGATCGCCATATGAGAATTACGACAATCATTAAAAATGAACTTATTACGTGTTTATATGCATTCGATTGCATTCAAATAATAGTTCCCAGGTTTATTTATATATTTTTTTAAAAGAGTATAAGTAGGAGCACGAAAAAACAATATTTTTAATTACTTACCTACTAAACACCATCGTAATATTCCCTATGAACTACAATGTTGTCAAAGTAGCTCGGATTGTGACTTGTTTTCCATCTTGTCATTATTATACAAATAGAAATGACAATACTTGTCCTATAACTTGGTAACGTGAGATTATTTAAGTGTGATTGGTAGTGGAGCATTAAGGAGTGTGGAGTGACAAGAATGGATAAGATAAGAAATGAGTACATAAGGGGAAGCTTGAAAGTAGCGCCAGTGACTGAAAAGTTGAGAGGGAACCGTTTATCCTGGTATGGACATGTTATGAGGAGAAATGAAAGCCACGTCACTAAAAAAGTGATGAATATGAAAGTAGATGGATATACGGGAAGAGGAAGACCAAAAAAGAGATGGATGGATTGTGTGAAAGTTGACATGGGTAAGAAAGGAGTGGATGCTAGTATGACGGATAGAAGAGACGAATGGAAGAAGCATACATATTGTGCCGACCCCAAATGATTGGGAACAGGGCAGGCAGATGATGATGATTGGTAGTGGAGCATTACTTAGCGATCGAAAGATTGCATTACTTAGCGATCTTAATGCTCCCTGGGCGAGAAAAATGCAACAGCGACGTAAATAAATAAAAGAAAGCGGGACCGGGTTTCTAATCTCTTAATACTATTAATTACCAAGTTAATTGGAACTAGAGTTCCAATTAGTAACGTGAATTGGTAACGTGAGTTAAAACAAGTCACGATCCGAGCTACTTTGACAACATTGTAGTTCATAGGGAATATGACGATGGTGTTTAGTAGGTAAGTAATTAAAAATATTGTTTTTTCGTGCTTCTACTTTTAATCTATTCAAAAAAAATTATAAATCAACCTAGGAACTATTATTTGAATGCAATCGAATGCATATAAACACGTAATAAGTTCATTTTTAATGATTGTCGTATTTCTCATATGGCGATCTTTACCTCCAAATATCTCGGAAACGTGACACTTTAGGCCACCATATTGCTTAACATTTTTTGTTTGTATAAGTGTCCTCTACCCATATATACCAGTTGCATCGTGCGCCGCGACATTGAAAAAAAACTAAAATGGCGGCGGCTAGCTATGCCACAAAGGTTCTATCCCCTTTAACCATTAAAACTAAATAGCATTTCAATTAAATAATTACCCACTAAATATACAGCACCAAAATAATTAAACTAAAGCATTTTCAAACGTTTAAAACCAATGCAGTCCGCATAAAGTAACGAGATAAACCGATTACCCGATAACACTAGCCGAAAACGATTATAGTTCGCAAGTTTCATCGATAAAATCAATCGAGTTAATTCGATTATTCGACTACGAACGTGATCTGTAGTCCCCGGGCGTTAGATAATGTTGGCCATTAGTAATTTTAGTGTGAATAGGGGAATTAGGACTGCATATCTATACGATATTTGTAACTAAGGTAATACGATACTAGAATCTAGATCAAGCTTAGTTTTAGTTTATTTTACATGAAATGGCTTGCACTGTCTCATAATTTAGTATGTCATGTAGCCGAAGAATACAAAACCTAGGTGGAACTTATTCTCGGCCATTGAGCTATTTACGTATTGTTAAGTCGAGTTGGTCACAACACTAGCTCGACTCTCGCATCAGCGTGTCCCATCACTAAAGGACTATTAAGAGTTTTGACAGATCGAAACAAGATGGGTGTCCCGCGTGTTTGGTAGAGTTTTATTATGTGTCTTTAACATTATTGTAGGGCTTGTTGGATGTAAATAAGCTCTAACAGTATAGAGAAGACACCACACATCACAACTATGTTCCATTCAAGTGATGCCATTGTTGTAGAACGATGAACGAAACGCGTAAAAATCACGCCGTGAAAATCACGGTATTTGCGAGAAAAATACTCATAAAAGCGTTCTGATAGCGCTACGTGTTTCTACTGTCTGCTTAGACGACTCATTATTGTTTCAGCGGTAAAGAGAACTTTAGTTGACTCTTAAAAAATGGGATATAATCTTTGCTTATGATAGCTTCTCTATACATAGTAATAATAGCTCATTGTTCTCGGCAGCTGATAGTGCGGCCGGCGAGAGAATACGTTTCGATCACCTGCAAATGTTGGCCAAATCTCGAAGACGGCTTGTAGTGTATGCGTAAAAGAGATGGATGTATACTGTCGTCTCCCACACATACGCGGAATAGACTAGTGTGAGAAGAGAGTACACTGCTGGAAGAGCGCGAATGGCGGACGGAGTTGAGTAGACAAATTAAATAAGATTTAATGATAAACGTGTGTGTGGGAGCCGATACTTCGATACAGTAAGTAGTAAGGAGTGCAACTATTACAATGGCGACGAGGTGAAACTGTAAGTTGTCTTTTATTAATTAATTAATTCGACGAAAAGCAAAGAAATAAACTATAGTAAACTGCTGCTACTTGGGTTTGCGAATTCAGTATACACATGCATTTATACATTATTGTATGTGATTTTGTAAAATAATTACGGGTTAGAAGCGTACTGGAAAATAATTTGGAAAGAAAATCATGTAAGATGATATAATTTCTTTTTTTTTTTTTTTCAATTTAAGCGCCATTTTTCATCTAGGTGCTATTATGGTTTTAAGTTTGTTTTTGTTGGTGCTTATTTTTGCCAATGTCGAGTTGTAGGCCGCGCTGTCGGTCACTGTCCGCGAGGGTTGTGTTTTGGTGAAATAGTGGTCACTGTGCCGAGGCTTCATGTATTTCTTTTTAATGAGATGACAGAGGGTGGCAGAAAAAAAAAAAAAAAAAAAAAGAAAACATGTATAACAATAAATGAAATTTGATAGTTTGTATGGATGCTATGTTTGTTGCTCTTTCACGAGAAAATTGCGAAATAGATTTGGATGTAATTTGGCTCATGGCTAGATTATACTGGACTAATATGTAGAATACCTACTTTCTGTCCCGGAAAATCATGCGATCCCTCGGAATGAGGGTGGAACCGCGGGAGACAGCTAGCTAATATAATTTATATGAAGGTTATGGAGTTCGACATTTTTATGAAATATATAATCGTACTTAGCTAGTTGATGACTGCTATTACGTACTGTACTTACCTATGTACCTTTATTTGGTTTGATGAAAATTAGATCGTACTTAGCTAGTTGATGACTGCTAGTATGTACGTACATACTTAACCATAAGGTTTGATGGAGTTGGACGCGTTGATGATGTTATTGATGAAGTTGGAAGCTTTGATGTTACTTACCTATAAGGTTTGATGAAGTTGGACGCTTTGATGATGTTTTTGATGAAGTTGGAAGCTTTGATGTTACTTACCTATAAGGTTTGATGAAGTTGGACGCTTTGATGATGTTTTTGATGAAGTTGGAAGCTTTGATGTTACTTACCTATAAGGTTTGATGAAGTTGGACGCGTTGATGATATTTTTGATGAAGTTGGAAGTTTTGATGTTACTTACCTATAAGGTTTGATGAAGTTGGACGATTTGATGATGTTGGACGCTTTGATGATGTTTTTGATGAAGTTGGCCGCTTTGATGATGTTGGATGCTTTGATGAAGTTGAACGATTTGATGAGGTTGTACGCTTTGATGATGTTTTTGATTAAGTTGAATGCTTCGATGATGTTGGATGCTTTGATGAAGTTCGATGATTTTATGATTTGGACGCTTTGATGAAGTTGGACGGTTTGATGTTAATCGTACCTACTTAGATAGTTCACGACTACTATGTTTCGTACGAACCTATAATAAATAGGTATTATATGGTTAATTTTAAGTTATGCGTTCATAGCTAGTTGACGACTGCTATGACTATAACTATTGGATTGGAATAGTTTTATTTATTACAAGAAGTGATCATCACTGACCGGATGATAGCGGGAACGTTTATCAAGAACGTTTAGCAGGTCAAGAAATTACGAGTCTCGCGAGTCTCACGTTGGAAAAATTCAAATGTTAGGAAGACAGGGTCTGTTGGTGTCAGATGGGTACGATGGAAGAGAAGTTTAAATATCTATTTTGAAACCTCAGGTATAGACCCTGCTGGTAAGAAGCGGGTGAGTTTGCTACATTGGGGAGGAACGGAACTTCAAGAAATTTTCTATAATTTATTTTATCGGAAGCTGATGCACAAGTAGGAGAAAATAAGAAGGATGTTTTCGAAATAGTCATAGAGAAACTTGACGAATATTGTACTCCTAAGTAGAGTAAAAGATTTGAAAGACATATATTCAGGAAAATTAAGCAGGCAAGCATAAAAATTTCTAGTACGACTACGGCAGCAAGCAATGAAATGTCAGTTTACAGACGTTAATGATTATCTTATAGACCAACAACAATGCTGTTCAGAAAATTAAAAAAAGAAAAAAATATTGAGGAGAAGTGAATAAGTGAAGATGATTAAATGATACGATTTTCGCAGCAGACAGTTAGAAGATTTTCAGCATACAAAAAAAAATATACACCTTATACATCAAATTGAGACTAAAACAAGAGATAAAGATTGAATGAAGAAGAAGGAATGTTTTAGACGTGGAAGTTGGGGTCACTTGCCAATATAGATTCATTCTACTTTGTAGTTTTGCCGCCGCGCCGGGGCACGCAATTGTTGTCAGTGCGAATAGAATGTAAATATTATGTAATGAATCTAAGCTTGTTTTGAAAAGAGTAATTCCTGAGTTTATTGCGGCTCTTCTCAGCAAATGCAACCTTCCGAATCGGTATTAGAGTATTAGAGTCAGACTTTTCATAAGTGCCTGCGAAGGTCTATTTGAATAAATGATTTTGAATTGAATTTGATGAAGGGTCCAGAAAAAATAAAACATGCATAAAGTGCGGAAAATGGGTAATTTTATAAAGCAATGTAAGATAATTACTCGTAATTATATGTTGATAGATTCGGGTAGCACACATAATTTGATCACGGATGAGACATGGACTTTAATGAAGAAATATAATGTTAAGGTCACAGAGCAAATACCAAAACCAAACAAATCCTTCCTGGCATATGGAAGTCAAGTTCCACTTAAGTTGCTGGGTTCATTCCGTTCTGAATTTCAACTCGCGGAAGAGAAGAAATACAGTGTTTTTTATGTTGTCGTGGGGGAACTCGAAACTTGCTTGGTAAAAAAACAGCTATGGAATTAGGTGTGTATTTACAATACGCATAAAATACACTTTTGAGGACATGAGTTATCAGGAGTTGGAGTTAGGCCAGTTAATAAATATAGAAATATAAATTTTAAAAAAATATACTTGTTACAAAGTTTTATAGAATGTTAATGGTGTAGGTAAATGGATTCCCAATATTGCAACAATAACCGAACCGTTAAAAGAATGGCTTCAAAAAAAAACTGGAAGAAATGCTGAAATATCTGATTTATCGAAGGAAAGACGACAGACTGCTTTTATGGCTTTTAAAACTATGATTATTAGTATTCCCAAATTTAGGATACTAATATAAAATACAGAACAATAGTATTCGCGGACGCTAGTCCTGTTGTTTTAGAAGGTTTACTGGTACAAACTAATGCAAGGGTTGACGCGGCAGGCATTGCCTATGGAAATAAAACCCTAACAGATTGCGAACGCCGTTATTGCCAAACCAAAAAAAGAGGCTTTAGATTTGGGGGCGGCAGTTGAGCATTTCCATAAGTTTTTATATGACAAAGTATTAGACCTCATCACGGATTATAAACAGCTTGAAGCAATATTTAGTACTAATTCAAAGCATGCGCACGTATTGAGCGATAGATATTGAGATTACAATCTTAATTATATATTGCTGCGGGGAACCAAAATTATTATTCCCAATTCGTGGTTACGAATGCGGGTTCTAACTGCAGCACATGAAGGGTACCCAGGGATTGTCGCTATAAAGTCGAGACTTAGAAATAAAGTTTGGTCGCCCGGGTATGACAAGGATGCGGAAAGATTATTGAAGACTTGCAAAGGATGTTCACTCAAATCTGTACCCAATCCTCCACATCCTCTTAAGAGGAGACAACTCCTAGTACATTTTTGGGTAGATGTAGCAATAGACCTTCTTGCTTCTATGCCGACTAGTAATTTATAATGAAATAAAGATCTGTTGAGAGAGACATAACTAGTAAAGAATTATCTGTTTACTCAACGAAATATTCAGCCGATTAGGAATTCCGCTTTCATATAATGGATGGATATAGCCTCAGATAATGGAAAGCAATTTGCCAATGAGGATGTTAGATTATTTGCCGGGAAAATGTTTTGGAACTTTATTACTCAATTCCATATTGCCCAAACAAAACGGAGAAGTGGGAAGGTAAACCGCGACATACTTAAAAGATTAAAGATAAATCACTTGGAGAAGAAAACAAATTGGAAGAAGTCACTCTTAGAATATTTAGTGGTGTATAATAGTCACTGTTACTGGAAAATCTCCGTCAGAATTGTTTTTCCAACGAAAATTCCTATGATAAATAACAGTAAGCAAATTATTTATTATAAGAAGCAATTAAAAAAAAAAAACATAAAAGAAAAGGGGAAGGAATATGCAGACAGGAAGAGAAGGGCACAAAAATTTGGAACCGGGAGATAAAGTATATGCTAAAAACAAAAAAAAACAAAACTAATAAATTAAGTTCAAATTTTAAATCTACACCACATACAGTTAGATCTCGTATTGGAGGAGAAGTACAAGTTCAGAATGATGAGACTGGACAACAAACATGACGAAATGTGATTCACCTGAAACGACTCGAAGCAGAATGGTGTGTGATGGATGATAATAACGAGACAGAAAATGATGAAAAACTGAATAACAACTAGTAGAGGTAAATATTGTTTGAAGTTGTGAGGTATTTAGGAATGAGGTAAACTGGTTATATTATTTGAAGCTAAATTGAAGGAAGCGAAGGAAGCCTATCTGATGATTTTGTTACAGTAGGAAGTTGAAGGAACTATTATTGGCATATTTGATTTTGAAGTGGAGAGCAATATAAAAAAAGATTTATTGAAGTACTTAAGTACCGAAGTTTTATTTAATTAAAAATAAAAACAATAAGGAAGGGATGTAGTGTATGCGTAAAAGAGATGGATGTATACTGTCGTCTCCCACACATACGCGGAATAGACTAGTGTGAGAAGAGAGTACACTGCTGGAAGAGCGCGAATGGCGGACGGAGTTGAGTAGACAAATTAAATAAGATTTAATGATAAACGTGTGTGTGGGAGCCGATACTTCGATACAGTAAGTAGTAAGGAGTGCAACTATTACACGGCTAATCTGGGGCCCAATTCTCACTTCCCTCGAACTAGCCTTCGAATCGAACTTGCATTACGAGTTGTGGCAGAATAAACCGGGCCACGCGGTATAATATTTTCTTTGGACTGTATTGGGTTGGTGATACTACTAGAACTCCACGAATGCTTTCTCTGCCCCAAAGACGAAAATCAATGTAAAAGGAACACTTACCTCGTCTGGCTTCTTCACCGGCAAAGCACCGCGGGTTCAGGAATAGTTCTTCACACACTGGTTTGAATAAAGCACAATGCACAATAGTTCTTATACAGACGCAGGTCTAGACCCTGTTTTCATGTTAATTACACCACAAAACTCTTTTAGTAGTAATAAAGTAAATAATTATAGTTATCCGAAACGTTCGGAGGCTTGCTGCGCTCGCGATCAAAGTTGGACTTGTCCGGTGTGGAGAGTGGCGCTGCTCGACGGCCGGCGGGCGCAACAAACACGGTTGCGTTCCGTTTCAGCTGACTCAGCACAGCGTTCAATGAACATTATTTTAATCTTTGAGGCAGATATCGAACACCCCCCACCGAAAGCTTCGTGAAGCTTTCTCATTAAAGAGAGAGGAAAAAAAAGAATAACTAAATATAAGATAGTCTGGTTCTAAACCAGGTTTAAAGATTAAAGAAAAATTTTTATTTTTTATTTTTTATTTAATTGACAAAAGGCAAGAGACTAAGTTTGTTAACAGGTCTCTGAAAAGTATTTCTTTTAGAAGAGCTTAAAGTAACTTTTCTAATGATACCATCTGGACTAGGATGGATTTTCTCTACCCTAGCCAGCGGCCAATTGCACGAATGGGCTTGATCGTCTTTGACTAGCACTAAATCTCCTACTTTAAGGTTAGGAGTTGAAGTGAACCATTTAGATCGTTGTTGAAGAGTATTTAAGTAATCATGGCTCCATTTTTTCCAAAACAATTGAGAACAGTTCTGTAAATATTGCCAACGTGACAAGTGCGTTATAGGAACGTCTGTTAAATGATATTCTGGTACAGCAGTCAGACTTTTACCTATCAGGAAATGCCCTGGCGTCAAAACATTGAATTCGTTTGGATTATCACTAGTTGGTAGCTCACACAACGGACGTGAGTTCATTATGGCTTCAATTTTACAAAAGATTGTAGTAAGCTCTTCGAACGTCAAAGCTTTGTTACCAACCGCACGCACAAGATGGTATTTCGCGGATTTAATGCCGGCTTCCCAGAGCCCTCCCATGTGAGGGGCGCTGGGAGGATTGAACTTCCAACAAATTTGACGCTGAGCGCAACCGTCTAAGATATTAGCATGATTAGAATCATTCGATAGAAATTTTTGAACTTCAGTAAGATGTTTACTAGCCGCAATAAAATTTGTGCCTTGATCCGAGTAAACGTACGCGCATAAACCACGACGAGCTACAAATCTGTCTAAAGTAGCTAAGAAACAGTCCGCGCTCAATGAAGATAATACTTCTAAATGGACCGCTTTTGTCGAAAAACAAACAAAGAGTGCTAGGTACGCTTTATCTACCTGGGCGTTACGACGACGTAAATTTTCTTTTATATAGAAAGGACCGCCAATATCTACACCTACATGTTCAAAAATTTTGTTAGGTAATAAACGCGTGGAAGGTAAATCAGCCATCCGAGGTTGAAGCATCGGAGGATTACATTTATAACAAGTCTTACATTTAGACAGCACCGAACGAATAATACTACGGGCCGAAAGAATCCAGTAGGTATTGTTTAAAATATTTTGTAAATTACGTGGACCCGTATGTAAGTATTTTTTATGAAAATGTTCTATCAAAAGTTTTGTAAATCTACTCTTTTTTGGTAATAAGAGCGGATGTTTGGCATTGTAAGGTAAATCTGAGTAAGTCAAACGACCCCCCACCCTGAGGTAACCACTTCCATCGAGGAAGGGACATAGTTTCCTTAACGAAGGAACGTAAACGGAGCCCTTGGCTAAAGCTGTGATTTCTTGATCGAAGTGTGAACCTTGTACTAATTTTATCAAGCAATCGTGAGCTTGATTCAAATCAAAAGTTGTCAACATGTTTTTATTTTCAGTTAAATTATCTTTTTTATGCATTCGAAATAATTTTAAAATACGAGCTATGGTTCTTTGTAATTTTGTATACGATGAAAATGAATTAAGAATTCGATCAAGAAATTCAGATTTACTTTCAATATTAATTTGTTGTTGAGTAAGAAGGCTAAACGCATTTGAGTTAGGTTTTAATTCCGGAATGTCAGATTCATTTCTGTTTAAAAAAATATTGATAGGCCAATTTTCTCTACAGTCACGTAGCCATTCCGGGCCTTCTAGCCACTGAGTTTGAGAGTTCAGTAGATTAGTTGGAGATGTCCCACGGGAACATATGTCAGCTATATTGTTTTCAGTATTTATATGTTGCCACGACTCAGGTGAAATTGTACTAACAATTTGTATAACACGGTTACACACAAAAGTTTTCAATTTAAACGCAGCCGTTTGTATCCACGCTAATACTATACTTGAGTCAGTAAATGCCGTGGTGCGAGTCACTGTAACACGGGTTAAAATTTGCTTAACGTAAGCAATTTGCTTGCTCAAAAGAACAGCACCCATAAGTTCTAGTCTGGGAATCGTCATCGATTTAACAGGAGCAACTTTGGATTTAGCCAATAGTAAACGAATCTTAACTTGGTCAGCATTACGAGAAATAATGTAAACACATGAAGCGTACCCACGCGAGGAGGCATCACAAAATCCCACCAATTCACATTCAGACTGCTCTGGAAGCAATATATGGCGTTCAATGTGCATTTCAGACAATAGCGGTAGTTCAGAAATAAATTCTTGCCACTTAACACAAACGTCATGTGGCAGCTGCTCGTCCCAACCGATACCTAACTTCCAGAGGTCCTGTAAAATGCATTTAGCGACAAAAGTACATGGCGAGATGAATCCGACGGGGTCATAAATGGACGCTAAAATTCTCAGAACTGACCTTTTTGTTGTGATAATATCGTTTTTATTCACGGAAAAACTAAAACTGTCGTGTAAAGGTGACCAATGCAACCCAAGTAATTTCAGCGAACCGTGCGCGTCGTTATAATTTTTATCTAACGCGATAGTTTTTTCACGATATTCCTCCGGCACACGTGATAGTAGGTCCTCGCTGTTACTAGACCATTTCTTCAAAGTAAAGCCTCCGCATTTCAGAAGTTCGATCATTTCGTCTTGTAGCGCACACGCTTGTGAAAACGTTTCACAAGACCAGAGGGCGTCATCCATATAAATACCTTCTCGCAAAACGCGAGCTGCTGAAGGGAAACGTTCACCTTCATCAGCGGCTAATTGAAGTAATGTTCTAATAGCAAGGTATGGACTACTACTGATTCCGTAAGTAATTGTTTTTAATTCGAATACTTTAGCAGTCTCGTCACTTGACGACGTTGACGACCTGTAAAGTATATGTTGATATTTACGATCGTTTTCATTAATTAAAATAGCCCGATACATTTTACAAATATCGCTCGCGAAACAATATTGAAACAATCTAAAATTTATTATTATAGCATTTATATCACGATATAAGTTTGGTCCCGTTAACTGAATGTCGTTCAAAGATATATTGTTACTAGATTTAGTCGAAGCGTCGAAACAAACACGTAAAGGCGTGGATGTACTACTAGGTCGCAGAACAATTTGTAGAGGAATTAAGTATGAACTTGGCTCACTACTTGTATACAACTCCATGTGACCAAGTTTTTCGTATTCTATCATAAAATCATCGTATGCTTGTCGTAGTAGTGGATCACGTGCGAGTTTACGTTCCGTGGCGCTCGGCTATGGTGCGCGTATCGCCGAGGGGCGGCCGCTCGGGCACGAACGGTAGCGGAACCACATACCTACCGCTAGCATCGCGACTATGTTCGTTTACAAATATTTCCTCAGCTAGTTGATCGAGAGGGTTCAGTACAGGTTTGCACGGCAATTCCTCCACTTCCCAAAAATCTCGCAATAAACTATCTAAATTTTGTTCCTGAGATAATGACAAATGTACGCACCGCGAGTTAGTTTTATTTTCGTAGTACAATTTGCCACTAACTACATAACCAAAGATTGTAGCGATAAGGTTTGGAATATTTGAATTAATATTAATCGGTTTGTCTTTTATCAATTCCGGCGCTATGTCATTACCGAGTAAAATATCAACTGGCGATTTTTTATAAAATAATGGATCAGCCAAATCAAAATCTTTGTATTTTTCAATTACATCATGTGAAAAGGAAATATTGGGCATGTCCGAAGATACCTTTGACACTACGACCATATCAACCGAATAAAATGAAACGACCGATTTTATCGATTTTAAATTACAATTAATCATGCCGTAATTTTTTACTATTCCGCCACCTAGTCCCGAGACTGTAAACGGACATTTTTTACGAATTAAGCCCAAACGTTGAGCGCATTCTAACGTTATAAATGAACTTTGCGCGCCAGAATCGAGAACAGCACGGCAGTTCTGATACTGGCCGGTAACGTCCACAATGTGTGTACGCATCGTACCCAACACAACGCCATAATCAGGGTTCTCATTCACGGAATGAAAACTTTCCATCACGGCGGCTGCAGCATGCCCGGCACTCACGGAGTGCGACGGAGGTACCGCAGCGCCTGCGTCTGAGCGAGACGGATGCGAGCGCGCGTTCGACGCCAGAACGTCTGCGTCGTGGTGTAAGAGATAATGATGAGGATTCGAACATACTCCACAAGTCATATTACTTTTACAATTTTGTGAATCATGACCTGTTTTTAAACAATTTACACATAATTTCAATTGGTTGACACGGTCAAACCTATTTTTTTGAGATAGTTTACGAAACTGTTCACACCTGTATATCATGTGATTTTGTTGACAATGAACACAGACAAATTTATTATTATTATCACTACGTGCTGTAGTTAAACCTACCTTGGGCGAATTTTGTTTATACTGAGAATATTTATTATTATAAAAATCATTTGTTTTACTGTTTTTATTTTGATTTAAGTTTTGTGACGACTTCGATTTGTACTGATAAGGTGTAGGCCAGGAGCTGGTGCTCGGGGTTGTATGTTCGAGCACTTTTATTTGTTTATTTACAAAAGTAATTAATTCGAAAAATGTAGGTAATTCATTTTGATCACGACTTTCTTCAAATAGTTTTTTAGTGTGACTGTCGAGACTACGTAATGCTATATGACAAAATAAGTAGTCATCTAAGTTTTTAATATCTAAAGCTTTAATAGCCTTTAAGGAATGATCAAATGTTTCGATAAATAATGTTAAATTACCGATCGTATCCTTTGATAATGGTGTAAAACTCAGCATTTTGTCTAAATACCTTCCGGTCAATGCCCTTTTATCTTGGTATTTATCTACTAAACTTTGCCAAACTACCATGTAATTGTTGGCAGTGATCGGAAGATTCTTAACCATATTCAATGCTGGTCCCTTTACACATGATAAAAGATAGTGAAATTTATCAATGTTATCAAATTTACGATTATGTACTAAGGACACAAATTTTTTTTTTTTTTTTTTTTTTTATTTATCCTAGGTTACACCTTCTTTAGTGTTCCCTATTCATACTACAATCTAGCCTTAATATTAGGCTAATAAGTAATTTAAATTTAACATAAACTTCTATATTGACTATTTCTAAGAATGTGTCCATTAACACTTTTCTTATTGTCTCTATTAAGGGGAAGACACTTTGTTCTTGTGTTCTTTATGTATCGTAAAATGTTGTCCAATTTTCAATTTGACCGTCGAATTCAAACAAAGTGAGCTTCGGTAATGATGGTCGCACTAAATCACTATTTTTATTATCATCAGATTTTTTGATACCTGGCTCCTGGTCTAACTTTTTGCAATTTAACGCAACTCGTTTGCAAGCAAAATATAAGTCATCGAAACTATCCAAAGCGTTCGTGTTTGGTTTAGTTTTAGGATTTAATTGTAATTCAATTATGCAAATATCCATGACAATTTTTTCGAAGTCAATACGACCTTCGTCGAGTTCTGAATACTGTATCAAAAATGATTGAACTGAATCTAAACTGTTGAACTTAACTGTTTCGGACAAATTGTAAGCCTTTTGTAATTTTGCAAACAAATATTCTTTCTTTAATGTTAAAGAATTTAATTGTAATAATAAGTCGTCATTAGAATCCATTTTAGCCATTTTTTATTTTGTTTACAAGTAGGTAGACGGTGTGTGCTAAATGAAATGGTTCGAAAAAATGGACTCGCCCAAGTGCAAGTGATCGCAGATGAAAAGAGTATGAATATGTAAATTATATTGAAATATCCTGATAAATACGATTTATCAGTATGGGAACTACGTACTTTATATTGTATATATAGAGGAATACGGTTCGATGGACCAAAAAATGTGGCAGAATAAACCGGGCCACGCGGTATAATATTTTCTTTGGACTGTATTGGGTTGGTGATACTACTAGAACTCCACGAATGCTTTCTCTGCCCCAAAGACGAAAATCAATGTAAAAGGAACACTTACCTCGTCTGGCTTCTTCACCGGCAAAGCACCGCGGGTACAGGAATAGTTCTTCACACACTGGTTTGAATAAAGCACAATGCACAATAGTTCTTATACAGACGCAGGTCTAGACCCTGTTTTCATGTTAATTACACCACAAAACTCTTTTAGTAGTAATAAAGTAAATAATTATAGTTATCCGAAACGTTCGGAGGCTTGCTGCGCTCGCGGTGGCGCTGCTCGACGGCCGGCGGGCGCAACAAACACGGTTGCGTTCCGTTTCAGCTGACTCAGCACAGCGTTCAATGAACATTATTTTAATCTTTGAGGCAGATATCGAACACGAGTTCTAGTTCTACCGTAAAATTTCGAGGGGCGGAGTCAATTCTTCGATTCCTGTATTCTCGACACTAATCGAACTAAGTTCGAGTGTAAGGAATAAATGTTGCCATTATGATAGATACAAATTGCACAATGCGTTTCGTTTCACTTGATAATTGCGTTTTGTTAACGTATGCAATAATGTTATATCTTAAATTAAAATTTAAAAAGATTTTAATCACTCTAAAATATTTTAAACAACGTTTTACACTTTTTATATCCTAATATATCCGGAATTCATAAGTTAATCATTTTTATATGATAATTATAAATGAATATGAAAAAATATTGTCTGTGCGTAACGGAAATCCTTTGGCTTATCTGTCATTACGTTTCCAAATGACAACCAAACTATTTGACGTTTGATAGTTCGCATTCGAAATACGTTTCGAACGGTCCCGACCAGTCGAAGCAGTTCGAGCGCTAACCCTCGAAAAATAAGAGATAATGGCGGCTTCGAAATTGTCAGAATAGCCTAACTTGATTTACATTTGAAAAAAGTACGAGTTCGAACTTTATTTGGAACGAGTGATGAATTCGAGTGAATGAGAATTGGGCCCCTGATGATGGGACTTTCACTAAACCGTGCCTAAGAAAATCCTGAACCAACCCATGATTTGACAAATATTAACAGGGGGTCTAGAGATGAATATCGACAATCGTAATGGTTAGTAAATGATCAGTCTTTGTATGGTATTGACATTTCAAATCGAACTATGACGTGTTTTTAATAATTTCTTATGTCAGTCCCATACAAAGGTTGATATTTTAGTATCGATGACGATTATCAACATCCATCTTGTCTTGGGGGGCTGGTGTCAGAAACGTTCTCTCCGCGGCCGCAACACCTGAAGTGTTTGATATTTTGTTGTCGTGCCTACAACAATGATTCTCCTAAAATATAAACTCTTCGCAGGACTCAAACCTCGGATCTTGCGTCTTTTGACGATATAATGACTGTGTAAAATTGAAAGTTTCTTTTGTCTTACATAATAAGTGAACTAGGAATAAAATATAGAATAGTGTAAAGGGTTATTTCGCAAACTCTAGCCAAAGTTTCAGGGGTTAATGTACTCATTATTATGATCAACATTTAGTATGGGGACCACCTCTAAAATCTCGAAAAATATACGATATTTTTATACAAAAGTACCAACGCTGCACGATCTTATGAAAAGGTTGTTTTTTTTTCGAGATTTCAGATATAATAATGAGTACATTAACCCTTGAAAATTTGGCTAGAGGTTACAAAATAACCCTGTATATCCCGGCAACGCATATAATCCCTTGGGAACGCAGGTATATCCGCGAAGCAAAAACTAGTTACCAAAAAGTTTCAAGTGTATTCTCATAATTGAATAAAATAACTTTAAAACATTATCAATTATTCAAGTCCATAGTTAAATAAACCATAAAGACAAACAGTGAAAGTAAAATAATTCTAAGAAATGAATAAAGTTGAAGCCTTCTTATCTTAATGAAACAGAACTATTTTATACGAAATGTTCATTAATAAAATGAAATAAAATCTAGTTTTGTAAAACAAGGGGCTGTAAACATACGCAATCGTTTTGCGATCGAAACTGCTGCAGAAATATATTCTTTAAAATGTATTATATACTTGTTTTACAATTATATTAATAATGCATGTTATAGTCATCGATTTTAAAATTGTATGAAACATCGCAATTCAAATTCAAAATCATTTATTCAAATAGACCTTTGCAGGCACTTATGAAAAGTCTGGCTCTAATACTCTAATACCGGTTCGGAAGGTTGCATTTGCTGAGAAGAGCCGGCAATAAACTCAGCAATTACTCTTTTCAAAACAAGCTTACATTCATACCATAATAATTTACATTTTAATTTTTTTTTATAATTATACCTAATATGAAACGTGGACGCTCGGACTGTGGAATGAACTCCCCATCGTGGTTTTCCCAATGGAGTACAGCATGGGGTTCTTCAAAAAGGGTGTGAAGAGATTGTGTTGCAAGCGTCCATAGGCTACGGTAACTGTTTACCATCAGGTGAAACGAATGTTTGTTTGATACAGTAGTGGTATAAAAAATAAAAACGGAACTCGTTTGAAAATTCAACACGTGTATTTTGTCTTAAAAATAAAATTGCAACTATGATTAATTTAATACATTTATATTATGATTAAGTATTTAATGTATAGTTTATTTAAAGTATATACTTTGATTAAAATATACTGTAGTTGAAATGAAACAGAATTCAAACTTTTTATTTAAGTAACAAAAGAATTGTAACTGACAAAAAACAGAACATAAAATATAAGAAGAAAAATGTTCATTATTTGTTATTTTCATAATAACGTAAAAAAAAACTTAGAACAGCGTTATTTCGCTCAAAGAGCAGCTTGACTGGCGAAGTACCTCCACTTTACAGAATCACGCAGCCAAATAACTTAATTTTGTGTTACTGCGCGGGGGGAAAGGATTGGTAAAGCGTGAATGATGCCCCGTACATTGCAAGCGTACAGTAGTACCCAACTAATAAGGCGCGTCGTGGATCTTCGTTCGCACAGAAAAGAAAGTATGGCCCCGAAGATTAACGAAAGAATGCTTAAAACTTACAATGAACCTTAAATCTCTACTATAAGGTTCATAATACACTGCAGCTGTCAGTTCCGTCTCACTCGCGCGTGAGGCCCCTCCGCACGGCGCGTGCTAACATGGCGGCGCGCTTTGAAAAAGTATCTTCTGCGCAGTTACATCGGTAAGCCATATCAGTTGGGTACTACTGTACATAGGTACCTCCAGGCAAGCGGTATATCTGTTTGTCGTATTTGTTGTAAAAAATAAACAACGAATTTATGCTTAAATATTCTAGGTACCTACCTCCTCTATTGTTGGTAAGAGTACTGAATAAAGCTTCAAGCATCGTAATAGCAGGATAATTAAATTCATGAAATCGGTATCGGTTTTATAGAAAACAATTTTCAAGTTGACTTAATTTCTAGATTGCTTTTTGTAATGTTAATCTAAATCTCTGAGTTGGAAACTTGTTTCATTATGTATATCTTCCAATGTTTGCAAATCGTAATACAATATGCGAAAATGGAGTTATTTTGTTGGTTTGTTACCTCCAGACTCCAGTACTCCGAGACAAAGTACATTTCGTTGCGTTTGCGTGAATAGAAACGTTACCTACGTACGTTGTACTAGCGACGCCTTAACGGTAAAACTGTCTATGGTTAAACCACAACCACAGTGCATTGAAAAAAAAAAAGAACTCCCCCAGATACGCCTTGCTGAACAGATTCCATAATATTCAAGCTTATCTGTTGGCAGCGTTTTACCAATAGACATATGCGTAATCTTATCATTTCATACTGTTTACACATAATGCTATTAAAGAGTCGATATTAGACTGACAATTATTATTGCTCGCAATTATGCGATTTTTAAAATTCACGGGACTCGAGTATTGTCATTGTCTTTGTATAGGCGCGCGGGACTCCTTGCTCTGTGAGTAAAACCACTATAAGTAAACTCCATAAGGAAAAGGAGGACATAAGATTATTTTTATCCCAGGAACGCGGGAGAAGCAACGGGGCGTAAAACTACTTATTACTATACATTATTATTTGCCTTGAGGATATGGTCGCTCGAAGTACTGGTGGCAAAGCTCGAGCGTTTACCATGCTTCGTGTCACTTAATTGTTATAGTCGTTAAGCTAGTTGGAGGCCTCCTAGACGGCTTGAAAACTCCAACAGTAGGTTGACCACTAGCCTACCTCCACCAATCTTCAATGAGCATGCGCGGTGGAGTATCTAGGCATTTGATTTCACCCTCATTTGTGAATGGAGGCTCGTGCTCAGCAGTGGGACATTATGAGCTGATGACGATGATGATAATGTATATACTATAGTCAAGAAACTTTTACTCTTTAAAAATAAACAGCTTACTTGGACTTACCATATTCTGCCACTGAAATACAATATAAAGAATTTTTACAACACAGAATATTCTGAATATTCTGTCGTTATTTCATATCATACCGAGCTATTGGTTTATTACTTTATACACTTCGTGTCATGAAAACAGCTCAATTTCAGTGCTGTAAAGTTGAATAAAAAATTGAACATACATGGAAATACTAATGAGAACATTTCTGCTCGTGTTTTTTTTACTAGTAATTTTACTTGTCTTACAAATGAGTAGCAGTAGCTGTTAAAATTTATAAAAGACTACTTGCGCCCCACGGTTTCACCCGCGTACCCGAGGGATATCCTACCCTACCCCACCGTTAAGATTTCTTAATTTTCTACGCAACTTTCTTATTATTATTTCCATAAGAACTTTATCCAGAGTATTATAAAACTTAAAAATAATTGGACTGTTTTACAAAAACCTTAAACCGACTTCAAAGTACACTAAGAAGTAATCAAATCCTGATCTGATGACAATGGGACCAAACGGGAAGCGTACCCTTTCAAATAAAAAAAGAATTTTCCAAATCGGTTAATAAATAAATGACGGAGTTATGAGGTAACAAACATTAAAAAAAAAATACATTCGAATTGAGAACCTCCTCCTTTTTTGAAAAGATTTCGGTTAAAAAGATGGATGAAATCGGTAAAGTCGTTCTCAAGTTATGGCGTGACCAAGGGAAAAAGGGACTCATTTTTAGATAAACGAATATTTTATCTTTTTATGAAATGCTAAAATTAAAATAATTTTCAAGAGGAATAAAATACGGATGAAAACGATCCCCTTTACATTGTCCGCACGTACACTTATCACAGTATTACGTCATAGTATTAGTTATCAGATCACGTGCCAATTTTATGCACACTATCTGTATCCTTTACGACCTACGATAGAAGGGCCTAGCGTTGATCTATAATTGACCTGGATGTACCTTTTAGAGGCGTTACTTTGATTAAATTAAGTAGGCAATGTTATTTTCAAGGTCTGCGAAGCTATATCAATTTTAAAGCGACTAAACCAAAGATATGGACAGGGCAACAGAGACAGGCCGAAAAGCGAAAAAAATATGTATTAGGGAAAAAAACCAATAGGTGGTTTGATAAACATGAATTTATTCGCGATTAAAGAGCACTATATTATTTATATAATAATAGGTATAAAATAACTACTCAATATTATTCAGCTTATTAATTAATTTGATTTACGGTATGCTACAAGGCAGTGATTTTAGTCCGATACTATTTCTTTAATACAGTACCGATATGACCTGAATAATAATTAATTATCTCTCTAATTATTGGAATTAAAGAATATGTTTTACGTATCGATAATGTATCGAGTCCAGACGCAATCCCACAATAATAATTAGTATGATGATGACGATATCTTTTAAGTGGTTACAAAAATAAATATACTAAAGCTCTTAATAAAATGGCATCAACAAAAAAGGTTTATAGCTGTTCAAGCGAGGAATTTATTCCCAAAGGTCTACCAAATACTAAAGTTGATATCTAGCAAAAATCATTATTAGCATGAATCTACATCCACGTCAAAGCAATTATTACTGAAGGTTTAGAAAGGGTATAACCCGCAACCAACCGTGCGTATGAATATTGGTAAGTTGTTAATAATATTGTATTGGAATTTAATTTGGTATGGCATCACGTGGCCCGTTAGGGTCAACAATCAGGGATAATAGGCTATTGGGGAACTTTATCTAATTGTTGAGTTATCCTTTGTTTCTACTAAGGTTAAAAGTATTGTTATTTTTATACTGACTGGCTTGTTCTGATCATAATCTCACTTTGGAAAGTGATGATAAGCCGAAGGTGATAAGAATCTAAAGCCTAGAGAGTCATGAGGGCTAAAATCAAAAGATATTTATCATTTTTAGGACGTATTTGAGATAAACCTAATGTTGAGTACATTTTGAAAAACCGTTATTTAAAATGTTTGTGTTTTTTGTTAGCATAGTTACCAGATTTTATAGAAGAGAATCAAGTTATTTTATTCTTCTTTGTCGACCACTCTTGGCTGAATGGTCGTGGGCATGGATTCTCCCTTTGGCGCATGACCGCTGCATTTGCAATGTTCCTCCGTTATTATTTGTTTATAGCGTTTCGGGAACATTCGGTTATGGGACATAGCGTGGCAGATTTTAAGAGGTCAAGTCACCTTGTTGGAGTCCGACCACGTGAACGTTTGCCTTCAAATCGACCATGCGTCACCAACTTCTCCATAGAATCAATCAAGTATGTGATGTGTCAGAAAAAATTTTGTATTCGTATCTGAACAATCGAAGAGTCTTTGTTTAATCCGGAGTTATTTTGAAATGGATACGTTGCTTTAGGAACTTTTCAAAACTCAGCTAAAACCGCCTGGCAAATTATATCCCACTAATATTTGAAATGCAAAAGTTAGTGTGTGCTAGTTTTTAACAACTGATCAGATTTCCATACTGTAGGTCCTGGAATAAGACGTAGGTGAAACCGCTGGGCGGAAACATGTCAAAGTATCTGCTAAGACGCTAAGACGAGCCAACCGAAGCGCTTCGTCGTTTTTTTGTACCCTAATATAATTATAATTTAATAAACAAAATTCTCGGGATAATTATTAAACATACTAGCTGACCCGCGCGGTTTCACCCGCGTTCCCGGGATAAAAAGTAGCCTATGTCCTTCTCCATACCATAGACTATATGCATGTCAAATTTCATCGCGATCGGTTCAGCGGTTTAAGCGGAAAATCGTAACAGACAGACAGACGTAGACAGAGACACGTTACGTTCAGACAGAGTTACGTTCGCATTTATAATATTAGTTAGGATAAGGTTTCAATAACATAGCTCTTATTATTGATATCTAAAAACTCCGATTTCGTCACTGACTCACTGATGATCATCAAAACGCTTCCTGAAGTTCTAGAAAGCTGAAATTTGGTATGTAAACTTGTATTAGTACACAAACAACAAAAAAAAAAAAAAATTAGAAGTTTAACAATATAATACAAAATGAGAAAATGTCATAAGCAACCTACAACACATCGCCCTCCTTCCGGGTCAGTCGGGTAAAAATAAGTGAAACGACTAAGCCACATATTTTGACTACGGTGTGTAGAGTTTATGAAGTTAGGGCTTGTAGAGTTAGGGCGTGTAGAGTTATAAGCTTGGCTCTACATTAGATCTGATAACTTTTTGACAGTGCGAGCCATAAGGTCTCGTCTTGGCAACATTTTACATGAAAATGTTTTTGGTGGGTACAATTTGACCGAAAATAAATAAAATGTTTGCCTTTAGTAATACATACGCCTAGAGTGCTGACGACTAAGCCAAAAATAAACACTCGCTTTTATTTTGTGGATTAATGTATAGATTCGTTTATTTTAAGAATAACGTTGGCGGTGTATTATAATTTATTTAGAGTATAGCAAATAAAAGTAAACAGTACAACGTTTCTATTTCTTTTTCAAATACCTAATCAATGCTTACTTCTCTTCATAGAAGGCATGGGGCTAAGTGTCAAGCCGGGGCATCGACTTGTCCCACTTCTAAGACGCGTGACTCCCAAAGGAGTATTCCTTATTAACGGGACCCCTTGGGAAATAAGGGTGGTCCATCCAATGAGCCTGTACAATGTGTTTTACTAATAGCACCAAACTTATACGTAAGATTAAAAACCCTGCGCCCACGACTTTTTGTAGCCATGCAGTCGCAAAAAGTTTGAATGCGTTACCGTTCATTTAGTTATTTTTGCGCTACATTTAAGCGATACAGTAGTGCTCAAAAAAGTTGTTGTAGACGCAGTCACTATAACTTAGAGATACGATCCGAAAATGGACTTCTCACTGTCATGAAAACTTAAAACAAAGACGATACTTTTAGGTCAAATTGAAATACATTCTGAACGAGGAACTTAGCAAAACCATAATTTCTAAAATAATTGCGTAGTTGAAGTTTCATGTAGCACTTTCGTAGCGGTCATTTCGTAGATGTCGTAGAGTGCTACGAAGTTATAGGGGGACTAAAATGTGGTAAGGAGGTAGAACAATGGACGTGGCGAACGTCATCCTGTGCCTGGTTTATTATTATAGAATGTACTTATTATGATTATATGTGGGATTGGAGGTATTACACCACTACTGAAAATGTTTGCGGTGGAAGAGTGGTGGTAAAATTGACAAAAAAACATGAACTATAATAGAAATACATTATCGTAACAAGAATTAAAAAATGCTTATATTATTAGTCCCATAGGTATCCAAAAATGAATCTGGAAAAAATTATACATTATGTGAGTTATACAAATCAGCTTTTATAAAGTTGGTTTAAATATATTAGCTGTATGGATATTAAAACCATTGTATTACCGATTCTCCTGCACTTAACACGTTCCGAAACGAATTGATTTAGTATTTTTGCTCGTCTGAAGCCGTAGATGAGATCTGAATAATATAGTCAAATAGGATGCGCGAGTCTATAGCCTACAGCTATATAGTGGTAAATAATATACTCTCAACTCCCTTTGAACACACTAATAACGGCTATTCTAAAAATAAAAATGAGCGAGAATTAAAGCAACCACAATTTTTGCTATCCATTTATCCATAACCGGCTTAAAGGCTTTATTAGTCTTATTAACGTAGACAAGTTTCACCCTGTCATCCTCACAATAACATGTTAGAAACTGGCTTGACACTTTTGAACGCCACTCTAAAACTAATATCGAACTTTATTACCTATAGCGCACGGAACTGGATGGAAGGAAGGCTGTTCTTGCTAAGACCTAAGACGTTTTGTTTTGGATAAGAAATCGTGTTCAAAAATGCCGTAGGAGGGACAGTTACAAAGGTCAAAGATTCTGATTAATTACAGTTTATCTAGACTGACGGGCAATATAAAAAAGCCACTAACTTATCATGAAATATTTCCGAAACCACGCGAGAGAGCTTCTTGAACTGAAAAACAACATTATAACGCATTTAACAAACACCAAATTGCTACAAAAAAATACGTTGTTTTTTTATATATTACCCACCAGTGTATTAAATATTGTTATTTTACTATTAAATATGCACTACAATAAGATCAAGCTTAAAGGTGCCCGTTCGCAACCGACCGCAGGCAGCAGCAGCAGGCGACGCTGTCGCCGCGACACTACTTCTCTTGCGTTTCTATTTATTACTATGGAGGTGACGCCACGCGACGTGTTGTTAGCTACGAAAGATATTTCATAGTTATACATAGAAACCAGTA
Source organism: Polyploca ridens (assembly GCA_951394255.1). Classification (NCBI taxonomy): domain Eukaryota; kingdom Metazoa; phylum Arthropoda; class Insecta; order Lepidoptera; family Drepanidae; genus Polyploca; species Polyploca ridens. Next base: position 5,127,745 of record OX596269.1, on the reverse strand, counting down.
GTGTCGCGGCTACAGTATTGCCTGCTGCTGCTGCCTGAACTGGAACCTTTGAGCTCATATGTTTTCCTGTTTTTGAGTTTAGGAGGAACAAAATTAATTGAATATTCTTACACGGGCGTTCTCTTAAAGTTATGATTTTTTTTTAACTAATGTTATAAATATGTTTAGTAAGTTTGTACGTAGGAGCTATCTCCGGAACTACTCATGCGATTGTGAACATTTTTTCACTAATGGGAAGCTACATTGTTCCCGAGTGAGGCTTTATACTTTTCATCCCGGAAACGCGGGAGAAACCGCGGGGGATAACTAATATTTTCTATGATAGAAGTACGTATTTAAATATGAACTAAATTATCATTAAACAAAAACCCTGAAAGACTTTGACAGACAGACACACAGATGCGCCGTAGGCTTATACACCGTGATTTTTTATTCGTCTTAGAAACGCAGCCCACATAATGTACCCAATGAATAGGTACTAAAAATTAAAAAAAAAAATTTTTTTTTTAACATTTCAATCATTGAAAAATGTCAAATATTATTCATTATGACGCATGATGTAGTTTTAAACACCCTGTTACGAGCGCAGTCTACTCTACTCGTACTCTGGGTTGATATTTTCTACCATTTTATACGTAAACTTTAATTTATTAACTCGATTTGTCATAATTCTAATAAATTTTAATATTTTTTTTAAATACACAAATGATCAAAAAAAATTTTTTTTCTTAATGGTTAGTACCTAGTCATTGGGTACATTAAGTGGGCTGCATTTCTAAGACGAATAAAAAGTCACGGTGTATAAGGGGATCCCATTGGCAACCGGTTATAGGACCCTAAAAACGACGTGACTGCCCATTGCATATACCATAAAGTCGCGCCATGAACAGCCGGCTGTAAAAATGAAGTCGGTACCCGGAACTGGGTCGCCATATTGTGTTGTGATTGAAATTTAATGCTTCCCAGTTTGTTTTCCCGAACTTTCTTTGTGAACTTAACGATGTGAAGTAACTTGTACGGCACATTATTAACCTTATGTGAAGGTTATTAGACCTTTCACCTTGTGACTGTGATAATTTGAGGTCACGTGGGGTCGAACTGACCTCGGGGTGGACTTTCGACCCGTTGTGAATTTTCAGAGCTTATGTAAGTTAGGTTTAAATTATTAAGTGGGTTGTGTTAGGCATCAAGGACTTTTTAAATTGTACCAGTACCACTGACATAAGAGTTGGACATAGTGGACGCTTTAAATCATAGAAGAAAAATTGCTGTAGAGTAGTCATACCTACCAATCCAATTCCGCTACTAGTAATTGATTTTGTACTGATTTATACCAGTACCGACCAATAACTGCATCTCCTAAGCAGAGCTTGTACTATGGAAACTAGATAACTGATATAATACATATACTACTTTTTTTTGTAAATACATACTTAATATACATAATTACACCCAGACTCAGGACATACAAACATGTTGATGCACACAAATGCATGTCCTTGGTGGGAATCGAACCCACGACCGCGGCGCGATAGGTGGAATCTTATCCAGAGTCTTGACCAACCGCGCCAGCAGGCCCTTGTCCCTTGACTTAGCTTATTAAAGCGAATTATCGATGGTGGACAATTGGCGGAATATATTTCAAACAAAATGAACGGTTTATGCACTTATTTGGGTTAATGTTTCGATTATTGGTTCAATGAGAGAAATCCTTGTAAGGTAACTATACTTATCAATAGTTCGACATTGATCCTAACTTTTAGAGCGATGATAGCTCAGAGGTACCGACTCAGCCGTGACAAAGGTCCCGGATTCGAATCCTACATTGAGCTTGAACTTTCGGTGAAGGAAAACATCGTGAGGAAACCTTAGCTCGGTGGTAGAGTACTTTGTAGTACCCATCTGGTGGCTACCACCCTCAGGTCAAAAATCTGTCGTCAAGGACCTACCAATGTGTTCTGACAACTGACCTTCGTCTCATTATCCGATGTCCTTACCAATGAGCTATCATATCGGCTTAAAACTTTTTTTTGATCGGGCCTTTTTTAAATACTTACTAATCTTTATCTACATCTATGCTATTTCTTTATTTCTTTTATGGAATATTATAATTATAAACTTTCCCCTACTCATAAAGCGTTATTTAACTAATATACTGTTTAAAGGGTCACGTAAATAACGTCACTCTATTGTTATTGTCAAATAATTTGACATTATTTACGTGACCATATAAGTGTTTTTGTTGTTTGCATTCCGTGTATTTTTTTTATTCTTTGTAACTTTTTTTATCTTTGTGATGTCAAATCTAACTAATAGGTACATTGTAAGTAGATATTCTAAGTATACGTGTATAATATTTTTTATTAACCAATTGCTGTTTAATACCATGTTAACCACTGATATTATTTTAATATTAATTCAAAACAAAGCATATATAAGTGAAAATATATAGTTAATATACATATACAAAGAGCATGCTATTAATGAAGGATCAATTTTGAATAAATTAAAAGCATCATAGTTCTAGAAAGTTATTCAACAAGCGGTCAAACCACAACTTTAATTCAGGCTATAATGATCTTTATTATACTACTAAATAAAGTTTCAAATATACAGTACGTTAAAATAAAATATCAAATTGACGTGGTAAATAATCATGAGTTAAAAGCGTGTTACGTTACGGTGTGACGGAGGAATCGATGACAAACCGAAACTCACTACGGTACAATTTCGCAATACCTACAGCACTTGCAATGATGAATCGCGATGATGAAAGAACTAAATCGCCGATGCAGCGATACGTCACCACGGTGGACACCGCGCCGACGATCCGCTCCCAAGATTACTTCTGGTACATACATCGACCATTAGACACCTAATTAAGTTAATTTGAATATTGTATTCTTTTTATTAATAAATACTTAAGGTACTTTGTAGTACCCGCCTGGCTGGCTACCACCCTCAAGATGAAAATCTGTCGCCAAGCACCTTTCGGTGTGTTCCGATAGCTGCACTTGAGAGCCAGTTCCTTCTAGGCTTTGTGTGCTTACCACCTTCGGCCGCATCATCACTTACCATGGTGAGATTGCGGTCAAACACAGGCCTATAAACAGTAAAAAAAAAAAAAAAAAAAAAAAAAAAAATTAAGTTAAACTTATTGGTTTTTTTTGCATCCTTCGGCTGTAGCCTACGTAATTGGCGCAGTCGGTAGGATCTCGAGTCAGTGCGTGGCGCGAACTACAAGCGAAGATTTCCGTAATCTAGCCGAAGCAAGTCCCGCGTGGCTGACCGGCTTTCAGCCCATCGAGATCCTAGAACCTAGAGCTGCAGCCCGACGGTGTATCAAGATATCGATACCGCAGAGATACCAATAATGCGCATGTAAGTACTTTAGAATCTTTCTGGAGTTGCTTCCTTTTTCCTATAAGTCTTAAGTTAATTTTCCAAGATTTTCCACCCAAGGCAATCGAGGTCCCCTAGGCTAGAAAAAAATAATCGATTAGATTTACACGACGCAAACAGAAATATTAATTTAGGTAGTTGTAGTAATTTATTAGAATCAACTAACATGACTCAGAAAATGGATCAGATCTTAAAAGCACTCCGCCTGGTCCCGGAATTTGATGGAAACCCGCACGTGCTCACTAGATTCATAAGATTATGCGATCAATTTATTCGTGAATATTTAGAACCGGATCCAGATAACGAATTCATTAAACTTGCACTCATTAACGGTATATTAAATAAAGTAACTGGGAATGCCGCCCGGTTAATAAATTCAAATGGCATTCCGGAAAGCTGGGATGGTGTTAGAACCGCCCTTATCAATAATTTCGCTGATCAGCGAGATGAGACCTCACTCTACAACGATCTCGCATTATTAACCCAAGGATCTTTGTCTCCGCAAGAATTTTACGATAGCTGTCAAAACCTTTTCAGCACTATCAGGACGTATATCAGTTTACATGAAACGGTGGCAAGTACGATAGAGTCGAAAAGGGCACTTTATAAAAAGTTAAGCCTACAGGCATATTTGCGTGGCCTTAAAGACCCGTTAGGATCGCGTATTCGGTGCATGCGGCCTGATTCTATAGAAAAGGCGTTAGAATTTGTGCACGAAGAAACAAATACTGTATATATGCAGCAACGGAACGAGAACTCCGAGCGGAGATCGCAACCTCAGTCACAAATGAGCCAGGCCCCGAAATTTTCGTACGGTTCCATGCCACCAGTGGCATCTTCATCACGACCCTACGGATTTAATATGCCAGGGTTATTTAGAAATGTTCCCTTCCAACAGTTCCAGCGTCCCCTACAATCATGGAAACCAAATTTAAACCAGGTCCCTTTTAATAGAGGTCCCACGCGCACGCAGCAAATACTTGGTGCGCCGCCGCCTAACTATAGACCCCAGAGCAACGTCTTCAGACTTCCACCTAGGAATCCGCCATTTAAACCGAATAACTCGGTGCAACCAATGAGTGGCGTCAGCCATTATGTGACGAAAACTTTACCACCTAGTGGACAAGATTGGACTAAGTCTGGAAACCCTCCACCAAGAAATTATTTTAAATCCAGAGAAATGAACTTCAATGAATGTTACGAGGATCAGTATGAACCATACTATTCCGATTATTACAATCATGACTGCTATGAATATCCCGAATATGTACTTGATAATGATGAACGTCAATGTCCCGATATGTATTATTCAGACCCACCTGAAGAATCTCATGATGATGTTTCTCCTAATGAACATGAGGATTTTCAGAAGGGTACGAAATCAGAAAAACCAAAATAGAACTTAACTTACAGACCCAAAGACAATTACCATACATACAGATTTTGAGCCCTCCTATCAAGCTATTAATTGACACAGGTGCCAACCAATCTTTTATTAGCCCTGAAACTGTAAAGAAATTCTATCCTTTCTTGCCATGGAATTATGATCCCTTTGAAGTGTCTAATGTTCATGCCACTTGTTCGGGCCAACCCTTCATGGGGATGGGTTTCTATGTTTTAAATCATAGACCACCTTAAAAGGAAAAAAATCAATATATTATTTTTCTGACATTACTAAATTCTACGCCGTACGTAATCCGCAAAAATACATTTTTTCACTAACTAAATTATAAATTACTACATATAACCGCTGTCCGCTAGTTCCGGGTTCCCGCGCGGGACGCATTTCAAGACACGAGCCTACGAGAGGGTAAGTCTTTGATTTAATTTATGGTAACCCATCCAAATGCGGGATCCTGGTCTGAACCAGTATCTACAGTGAAAGGTCATGATTATGATATAGTTTCTAAGTTGGCCTTCACCCTCCATTGGTCCTTCGAGCCGGATTTATTTAATTTTTAATTTTTCTCGCTAGTTAGGTTGTAAGCCGATAGGCAAACTCCTCTTCTTCTTTCTAGGCTTAAACGATAGTTTTTGTCCTTAACCCGCTAATAAATTACGTTTTCTAACCGCGAATATTGCCTGTATTGCATTTTTCCACGTAACAACCGATTTACCTTACCTCTACCGCCTCGGTTTGTTATTTATTTCTTTAACTTTATTTATCTGTTAGTAAAATGGCTAGCAGAGGAAGAAGAGTTCAAGAAAATCAAAATGAAGATGAGATGACGATGGTCCCTCATTCAATCATTTTATTACAAGCTAGACAGGCAGCATATTTTGCCAAAATACAGTCATTATACGACTTGTCACTTACGATTGAAACGTCAGAAAGTGTTCGTTCCGAGTTTATAAATAAAACTTCTAACATTGAAACAATTCGTACGGAATTTAATTTAATTGTAGAACAACTAAACTTAGAACAGATGAAACATGATAAAAACTTTTGCCCTACATTCAGTCAATGGGAAGCGTTTGAAGACATGTACGCTTGTATTCAAGGAGTTTTGCGTAGTACGAAATCGTTTCCAATTGATCATGACTATTCATCAAAACCAAAATTAAAACTGCCGCCAATAAAACTACCTCAATTTGACGGTAATCCATGTATGTGGAGTTCTTTTATCGAATGTTACAACCGTCTCGTGCACAATAATAGTTCATTGAAAAACTCTGAAAAAGTATTTTATCTATGTGGTCAGCTGACTGATAAAGCTTTGACTACAGTTTCAGGTATTAATCCATCTGGGGATAATTACAATCTTATTTATTCGACTTTAGTTGATAAATACGATGATGTCCGCTCATTAGGTACTTTTTATCTAAATCAACTTTTAAATTTTAAAACTTTAACTTCCGCCTCTGTAGATGGGCTCAGTACTTTTATTGATAAATTTGCTAATTCAGTAGCTGCCTTTGCAAGGTTGAACATATCTGATAAGTTAGATTTCTTGTTTTTGTTTCTTGCACTTAAGAAGCTAGACAATGAAACTATTCGTCTGTTCGAAAACACATTTCGCTCGGAAAAGCAACCTTCTTATTCTCAACTTATAACCTTTTTAAAGGAACAGTGTAGAATTTTAGAACGCATTAATCCTACAACTTTAAAGAGTGTAATGTCACAATATCCTAAATTACCTACTCCTAAAAACGTAAAGTCATTTGTCACTGCAAATAATTCGCAACCTTGTGTCATGTGTCATAACATTGAACATGATCAGTTTTTTCGCTGTCCTAATTTTATGAAATTGAGTCCTAAAGAGCGTTATAACGTTGTTAAGCAACATAATAGTTGTGTTAACTGTCTCAGTATGAAGCATAAAACTTCAAATTGTAACTCAACTAAAACTTGTGGTGTGTGTCAATCAAAGTTTCATCATTCTCTTTTACATTTCCCGCCTTCGAATGAACAAAATAATACTGTGTTGTTATCGGCTTCTCTTACACAGTCGACGCCGATCGAACCTATGACCGATGGTTCGAGGTCTACCATCAGCACAACTGGACCGCTACAGGCACATAATCTTAGTGACTTACCTGTGCGCACGCCTCCGCTAACTGAACAGAGTAATCCTCGTTCTACTGCATCTACAAGCAGATCATCTCACGCACCTGTCACTTTGTGCTCGCTACAAAACAATATTGTATCGCAAGTATCGCAACCTTCTACTGTTTTGCTTGCAACCGCTCGTGTTTGTATCGTCGATGCTTGTGGTAATTCGCATATTGTGCGCTGTCTCATTGATAATGGGTCACAAAATCATTTCATTACAACAGAATGTTGTAAACTTTTATCATTAAAATATAAGATGTTAACCGAACCAGTTTCTGTTAACGGATTTGGCGGATGCACTAATGAAATTAAAGGTGTAACGGATGTCATTATTTCCTCTTGTTTCGATAAAAACATTTCTTTCGCTGTGAAACCGCTGGTCGTGAATAATATCACAGACTACTTGCCTACCTCAAAAATCGATAGATCGAGGTTGGCATATCTTAATAACGTACCGCTCGCCGATGACAAATTCTTTGAGCCTGGAAGGGTCGATATGTTAATTGGTGCTCAACTCTTTCCGCGTTTGATAAAACAGGAACAGATTCAGGGCCCTCCTGGAACTCCTGTTGCGATTAAAACTTCGTTCGGATTCATATTAATGGGTGAAGCTCCTATTTTACCTACTCACAATAATAGAATACATGCACTATGTTGTTTTTCTAGTGCTCCTTTAGATGCTGTTTTACGACGCTTCCGGGAGTTAGAAGATTCTCCATCTCCACTCACAATAAGGTTAAGTGGTGAGGAAGAGGAATGTGAGAATATTAATAAAACTACAACCCGTCGTGATTCTTCATGTCGTTTGTTCGTTGCGCTTCCTTTCAAAAGGGACCCAAGTATTTTAGATTCTTCAGTTATTACAGCTCAAAGAGGATTTCTGTCTTCAGAGTATAAACTTCAATCTTCTCCATCTTATAGGATCGCTTTTGATAGCATTCTTGAAGAATATCTCAATAAAGATTATATTACCCCGGTATCTGATAGTAGTGATACTTCAGGATATATAATCCCGCACCACGGCGTATTCCGTGAGTCTTCTGTTTCAACAAAAGTTAGACTTGTTTTGGATTCCAGCGCAAAAACTGAAAACGGCGTTTCACTAAATGACATTGTACATGTAGGACCTAACCTACAACTGGAATTGTATAGTGTTTCGCACAAATTCAGACTATTTCTAATCGCATTTTGCGCTGATGTAAAACAAATGCATGTACTAGGTGTTACTGCTCCGCTTATTTTTTATGCTCCTCCTTATAAGCTTCTCATAAAAGAGCTTTGGTTGCAAGAACTTGATAGGACTGCTCCTCCTTCTAAGCTTCTCATAAAAGAGCTTTGGTTGCTAAACCTTGATAGTACTGCTCCGCCTTCGATTTTTAAGTTATGGAACAATCTTATATCTGGATTAAAAATACCTCATTATCTGGGGATAATTCACATATGTACTGTAACTTTACTTGCGGTACTCTTCTCTACCTTGTATGTTCAGAGTTCGGAAAGCAATTTAGTGCGACTTATTTTTGCGAAACCTAAAGTTTCGCCAATTAAAGTGATGTCACTTGCACATCTTGAGCTTTGCGCTGCTCATATAATGTCAAAAATGGTTGCAGTAATTATACGAATTTATCAAAACCGCATTTGACAAAACATATAGTTGCGTTATCAAATGCTACAGTTGCTCTGAACTGAATTAATTCCAGTCCTCATCGACTGACATTTTATAGGTGCTAAATCCTACGATTTATAAATAAAGTTCAAGATTTTATTGTTTCAAACTCATTTGACGAACATTTTCGGTCGGTCTTAAATGAAAATCGTATTACTTAGTGTATAATTTTACCTAATGCTAAAGTTGGGAATCCGCTATAAGTGTTAAAACCCTTTGTATTTTTTGTGTCATATGCAATCATTTGTTGTCATATGATGAGTCATTAACTATTTTATGCCAAATAGAAACAGTCTTGAATTCTAGACCACTCGGCATCTTGAATAAGGATCCATCTGAGCCTGTTCCTTTAACGCCCGCACACTTCTTAAGTAAAAGTGCAATACAGAGCAAAATCCTGTTAAGGAAAGTACTATTGTTTTACTTATAGAGAATGTGTCCCCTGTACAAAGGCAGTTAGGGGTTATTCAACATACTATAAAGGGCAAAGATGATCGTATTCGCATAGTTCTTGTAAAACCCAAAACAGGTATATTTTAAACGACCAGTAATTCGATTATGTCCATTACCTTCGCTCTCTTGAATGAGAATATCTCTTCAATTTCTTTTGTTTATTTTATTAACACTTACTAAGGTTCTATTATTAATTTATTCATTTATAGAATACTATGTTGTTTTGTTTTATCTTATTTTAATAATGGGTTAGTCTCATTTTTATGTTAATTTCACCTTTATGGTTGGTTATTCTCCTAGGTTAGTTGTTATTTTAGTTTAACTTTTCTTCCGACTAGGAAATAACTGTTTTTGTTGAAAGATGACCTTTCAAGGTGGGGACTGTGTTCGGGCCAACCCTTCATGGGGATGGGTTTCTATGTTTTAAATCATAGACCACCTTAAAAGGAAAAAAATCAATATATTATTTTTCTGACATTACTAAATTCTACGCCGTACGTCATCCGCAAAAATACATTTTTTCACTAACTAAATTATAAATTACTACATATAACCGCTGTCCGCTAGTTCCGGGTTCCCGCGCGGGACGCATTTCAAGACACGAGCCTACGAGAGGGTAAGTCTTTGATTTAATTTATGGTAACCCATCCAAATGCGGGATCCTGGTCTGAACCAGTATCTACAGTGAAAGGTCATGATTATGATATAGTTTCTAAGTTGGCCTTCACCCTCCACCACTACTCGTAATGATTATTCTATAACTTTACCTTGTTTTCAGGAATTTAACGAGAATGATGACGTTACCTTTTTCATTTATAACTTTCATGATTATTTCGATGGATTGATTGGTTTGGATCTTTTAAATAAATGGGAATCGAATATAGATTTAAGAACTAAAATGCTTACAACACGTCAGGCATCTAATCCCATTATTATGTACGACTCGCGAAACTGTAATTTGTACGAAGATATAATTCCGGCACATTCATCAAAATTGATTAGAGTACCGATTAATATTCATGACGGTGATGCATTAATTCCCGAGCAATCTATATCGAACTGTATTGTAGGTGAATGCATAACTAATATCAGTAAAAATCGTGGTATTATTGAAATCTCGAATCTCACTCAGAATGACGTAATCTTTTCCATGGATCGCCCAGTTAGTGCGTCAATTTTTAATACTGAGTGCAAGCGCACTAAACAACTACCATCCTCTCGCGCAGATGACGTTTTATCTCGCTTACGTACCGATCACTTAAATATTGAGGAACGTACTAATCTTGAAACATTATGTGCCTCATACGCCGACGTATTTTATATCGAAGAGGAGGCTCTTACCTTTACTAACCGGATTAAACATCACATTCGTACAACTGATGAAATACCAATCTATACGAAAAGTTATAGATATCCATTTATACATAGGCAGGAAGTTCGCGATCAAATAACAAAGATGCTAGATCAAGATATAATTAGGCCTTCGGAATCTGCATGGAGTTCACCTATATGGGTGGTCCCTAAAAAAGCTGATGCATCAGGCAAAAAGAAGTGGCGTCTCGTAATAGATTTTAGAAAACTCAACGAAAAAACCATAGACGACAAATATCCGATCCCCAACATAACTGACGTTTTGGACAAATTAGGTAATTGTCACTATTTCACTACGCTAGACCTAGCTAGTGGCTTTTACCAAGTAGAAATGAACCCTGACGATATATCGAAGACCGCATTCAATGTTGAACATGGTCACTTTGAATTTTTGAGAATGCCAATGGGACTCAAGAATTCCCCATCGACATTTCAAAGAGTAATGGACAATGTTCTTAGAGGCCTACAAAACGTTATATGCCTAGTCTATTTAGACGATATAATAGTCTTTAGCACCTCATTACAGGAACACATAGACAACCTAGAAAAAGTATTCAAAAGACTGAGAGAATCGAATTTTAAAATTCAATTAGACAAGTCAGAGTTTTTAAAATTAGAGACAGCTTACTTAGGTCATATTATCAGTAAGGATGGTATTAAGCCTAACCCAGACAAGATTTCTGCGGTACAAAAATTTCCACTACCTAAAACACCTACGGAAATAAAACGTTTCCTAGGCCTATTAGGATACTATAGGAAGTTTATACCTGATTTTGCTCGTATTACAAAGCCTATGACACAATGTTTAAAGAAGGGTTCCAAAGTCACGTATAACGATTCTAACTACCTTAGTTGTTTTGAGAAATGTAAAACCTTACTAACAAACGATCCAATCCTACAATACCCTGATTTCACTAAAGAGTTTGTACTAACAACTGATGCTTCAAATTTAGCGATAGGCGCGGTGCTCTCTCAAGGGCCTATAGGCTCCGATAAACCGATTGCATATGCCTCACGAACTCTGAACACTAGTGAAATAAATTACAGTACAATCGAGAAAGAGCTTCTTGCTATAGTCTGGGCAACTAAATACTTTCGCCCATATTTATTCGGCCGTAAATTCAAGATAGTTACCGACCACAAACCCCTTCAGTGGATAATGAGTCTGAAAGAGCCAAGTTCAAGGTTAACTCGTTGGCGATTAAAGCTTAGTGAGTACAATTTCACAGTAATTTACAAACGCGGTAAATATAATGTTAACGCCGATGCTCTCTCCCGGATTGAAATTAATAATGAAGAAACAAGTTCGATGGCAGTCAATACATCTGAAAAAGCTCATTCAATTTCAGGATCATCCACACTTACAGCCCACTCTAGTGGCCACTCTGAAAAAGCACTCTCAAATTCAGGGTCTTCAACTCTTACAGTTCACTCTGATGCCGAGAACCCCATCTTAGAAGTCCCCATATCAGATGAACCTTTAAATAAATTTAACAAACAGATAAGTTTTACAATAGTAAGTAATATAAAGAAACGTGCAACGGTTACCAAGCCATTTGAAACCCATACGCGTACATCCATTCAATTATCAGAGTCAAATCTCGAGGAAGACGTTATTAATGCAATAAAAGAATACGTCAACCCCAAAGTAAAAACAGGCATAGTAATCCATCCACAAACAGCCATGTACAGAATTATACCCATTATTCAAGATAAATTTAAAAGTTCTGCAATGAATTTAATCCTTACTAAAACTGAAGTAGAGAATGTTAAAGATTATTTGCGTCAACAGGAAATTATACAAAGATATCACGAGGGTAAAACCAATCACCGTGGCATAAACGAATGTTACCTGGCTCTATCAAGAAGGTATTATTGGCCGAAGATGAAGGAGCATATTGCAAAGTATATAAATGCTTGTAATATATGTGGCCAGGCTAAATATGATCGCAACCCTGTGAGACAGAAATTTTGTATAGTACCACCTCCGACGAAACCCTTTGAGATATTACACCTAGACTTATTCACTGCTCAAAACGAAAAATATCTTACCTTAGTAGATGCCTTTTCTAAGTATGCTCAAGCATACTATCTCCGAGATGGTACAGCGGTCAGTGTAGTCCAAGCCCTTCTAAAATTTTGCACTCACCATGGTGTCCCATTGACAATAGTGACAGACCAAGGCCCCGAGTTTACCAACCAACTCTTTGCCGAATTTGTGAAACTGCATAAAATCCAACACCATAAAATACTTGCTCATAGCCCTAATGATAATGGAATGATAGAACGTTTTCATTCCACCATCCTTGAACATTTAAGAATATTAAAATTAGAACAGAAAAGTGAATCAGTTGTAAATATTATGCCATACGCAGTTCTTGCCTATAATAGTTCCATTCACAGTTTTACGAAGTGTAGACCTCTAGAAATTATAACTGGTCATTTTGACCCACGAGATCCAATAGATATCGATCTATCGGAACACCTACTTCAACAATATACACAGGAACATAAGAAGATGGTTGCTAAAGCGTACGCTATAATAAACGAGTCCTCTTTACATGACCGTACAGTACTTACTGAAAATAGGAATAAAGATCGTGAACCTGAAATAGATTACAACCCTGACCAATCAATCTATGTACGTAATCCTATGGCAAGTCGACAAAAATTAGCTCCTCGTTACACACATGATACAGTTTTAGCAGATCTCCCCATACATATATACACGAAAAAGAAACGCGGACCCATAGCTAAATCACGCCTGAAAAGAACACCAAAATCTTCATTGTTACAGGATACTCCTGCCGATATTGTTCTACCTGGTACGAGCGCAGGACGTAACAATTGAAACATTAGAAGATGGACCCGGTTTGCTTCCTTTTAAATTAGGCCCTACCAAAGTTATATCCCATTATCATTCTTTTCTTCAAACAATTGAACTTGACGAAATTTACAATAAAATTGAAATTGTAATATCTCAGTTAAATGAACTTAGGCCTCAACTTAATAATAAAACTCTATCATTGTATGAGCCACATATTGAATATTTGTCTGATAAGATTGAAAAGGTTTCGGAACAATTGCGTTCTTTTGAACCCAATCGTGTTAAGCGAGGACTCATCAACGGAATCGGTTCAGTCATTAAAAGCATTTCAGGAAATTTAGATTATACAGATGCTATTAAATATAATAATGCCATTAGAATTCTTCAGAATAACGAACATAAATTAGAATCTGAAATTAATAATCATATAAGTCTTACTAAAGATTGGACATTACATCACTCTAAAATTTTGGATAGCATAGTAGAGAATCAGAATAAAATAGTTGCAGTTTTAAAGGTTATTATGAATAATGATAGTACGAAGGAAACGGATTTAATTAAATATGCACATTTAGCTCAGCATTTTATAATATTAAGCGATAATATAGAATCTTTATCGGAAGAGTTATATAAGTTAGAAAATAATTTAGCTTTTATTCGTGCATCGAGCACATCTCATTCTATTCTTAGCTTAAGCTCACTTAGTAATATAATAAAGACGTTGAGAACTTTATACTCAAACCAAGAAGTTCTTGAAATAGACCTTAGGAATTATTATGATATAATTAAGTTGGGATATTATTTTATCAATAGACAGATAGTGATAGTTTTCAAGGTACCGATTGTCTCTCCTGAAATCTTCAACCTCTACAAATTATCCATTGTTCCTAATAAATACCATAAAGTCCTCATTCCAAATTCACCCTATATAGCAATTCATGGAAATGTTTCTATGTACATAGAGACAGAATGTCCGAAGATCAATCTGTGGTATCTCTGCGAAACAAAACCCAACTACAAAATTGGAATTCAACCCAACTGCGTTCCACAGTTAATTAATCAGCAGCAATTAGATTCATCATGTAAACTTAGTTCTGTAATACTGACGAAAGAAGCTTTAGAACAACTGGATGATATACATTATATAATGTGTTTCCCAAATTTAACCAAAGTCCAAACTTCATGTGGTCAAGATCAATACAGAACTCTTCAAGGAAGCTATTTGGCCGTAATCCCGCATAACTGTTTACTGAGAACTTCAGAATTTACTATAATTAATACTGACAATCGTATTAAGGGACAGGTACTGAAGATAATTGGATTATCACAGATGAATAGTTATTCAAGCTCAAACGAAGAACTAAGTACCATTCAACTCAATTCTATAAATTTAGAGAGCCTGCATGATAGCAACACTAAAATATCAATGCAGACACCAGTAAAACTAGATCAAGTCACAGACCAGACTATGTATCACACTACTATACCCATGTACTTCATACTATCAAGTACATTGGTTATAATCATGATCATTGCGGCCCGCCGTTACAACTTATTCAACTGTAAGAAAAACGAATCTCCGACACTGAAACCTGAACATCAAGAACAACCACAAATGGTAAAACCTGAAAATATAGAATTGAATCCAGCAACATTTCTACTGAACGTTAAAAAATAGTTGCTGTTCTACGGGGGGAGGTGTTACGTTACGGTGTGACGGAGGAATCGATGACAAACCGAAACTCACTACGGTACAATTTCGCAATACCTACAGCACTTGCAATGATGAATCGCGATGATGAAAGAACTAAATCGCCGATGCAGCGATACGTCACCACGGTGGACACCGCGCCGACGATCCGCTCCCAAGATTACTTCTGGTACATACATCGACCATTAGACACCTAATTAAGTTAATTTGAATATTGTATTCTTTTTATTAATAAATTAAGTTAAACTTATTGGTTTTTTTTGCATCCTTCGGCTGTAGCCTACGTAATTAGCGAAGGTATATTCTGTGAAAAACGAAACCAATCAAAACATCGGCCCACAGTATCGTTTTCGTAGAATATGATAGGAAAAACGCAAACATCCCCCTTCTCCCTTACGTGCCTACATTCCCTCTCACCCCTACGTGCCCTCATACTAATCAGTCATCAAAGCCGAGTCTCCCCGAATTGCAAACAAAATCCTCTCTCGACGATTTTTGTGTGAGGTCTAAGTTACAAGCGATACAATCTATGTAATGGGAGAGTTTGTTTGATCGTTCTTCTAATTTCATAAATTAGCAAATGATTTATTTTTTAAGATAGTTGACAGTAGGTACTATTAATGAGCTACTTTTTATACTAGAAATGCTAGGGAAAACACAGGACACAAAAATATGTAAATTTTTATTTTTTTAATTAAGCTTAATCTTGTCTATAATTTTGATTTTGACAAAAGATGTTCAGTTTTTATAATACCATTTTTTGTCAATGTTTAATGGCCAAACGTATAAAAGCCTTCTGGAAGGAGTTATTACGAGGCCAATAACTACATGCTTACCCATAAAATGCCTATTCACTATGGCCTTGCATCTAGTATTATCTGGCAACACAGACCCCGGATATGAGTTTCACTCATGCAGTACTATTTTGTAGGGCGATAAAAGCAAGTTTTGTATTTTAGACTGTAGTTACCATACCAATGGTTAACATGGAACATTCATATAGTTTAAATGATATGCACTTCATCATCCTATCAACACCACAATGTTGTTAAGTGTAAATTTAGTGGCAAATTTATAAAAAAATAATCAAAATCGCTACAATTTATTACTTATGCCACAATAATAAAAAATGCTCCAAATTATTGGGGTTACAAGAGTCAGTAGTGTAGGAGTACTCACGCACCCATGATAATCCAAATCGTGACTTATTCGTCCTACGAATGAACAGCTTTGGTATTCTGAAACGTTTTTGACAGCAACCGACGACAACACATGACGTATTCCGTTGTGACGGTTAGTCCGGGAGGTAGCGTTGCAAACACAAAAGTCATAGTAAGCCGCCCAAGTAGCAAAATTTGGTCCTTTAAGTGTCCTAGGAGCATGTATTTTTTGTCCTATAGAACTCTTGAAAACGCTTATAAAGCTGGATTTGGGCGCAGGTTATAAGATTATTACGCCCATTAGTCGTTTTGTAACAGTCCGGTAAAGTGCAATACAATTTTATAATTATCTTATTAGGTGCAGTTACAAGATAACATGTCCTATAAAGATCCGGTAAACGCTCTGAATACGCGCGATTAGTGCTCTATAGATCTGGAGAGCGCCGCTACTGGTGTAATTAATCCAACAGTGATCAGCGTGATGCTATTACTGGAGCATTCACTTTTCATTCTTATTGTTACGGTGCCATTCTAGTGTTTCGACAAAAAATATAATATTTTCAAAGGGTAGTAAGCAGATCACGAAGCATAACATACGTAACTTTTGTCTTTTGACTGTTGTATAAAGA
This sequence comes from Polyploca ridens, assembly GCA_951394255.1. Taxonomy (NCBI): domain Eukaryota; kingdom Metazoa; phylum Arthropoda; class Insecta; order Lepidoptera; family Drepanidae; genus Polyploca; species Polyploca ridens. Next base: position 5,110,973 of record OX596269.1, on the reverse strand, counting down.
AGGCCTACTCATCTTGCGAAAATAATTTTATTGATAAAGTGTTCGATGATAATAAACATATCTTCATGCCCCTTCACAACTAAACATATTTATTATATCTTCGATATATTTTTATTCGATAATATTAACAAATACTGAGACCGCCATATAGGATCGGATCATGTCCGATTGCTGCATTTATCAAAACCTTTATAATACTATTTAGTCAAATTTAACTACTACAGGACATACCTACTTCGCCACCATATTGGTTTTAGGGTTCTTTTTAACAAAATGACCGATTACTCTAGTAATAGCAAATATAGGACACATATAAGTAGAAACTTACATATAAAAATCGCTGGGCATGCTAGTTTGGTGCTAATAATCTATTTGAAATCACGACTAAGACAAATTAATCCTATAATACCTTTACCTATAGCAGCTACACCGAGGACATTTATAGAAACTCATGTCTTATAGAATAATGAAACAAGACGCTAACAAGAGTAACTAATCTTATTAATTACGCTTATAGGATCAAAAGCCACACTTTGCTTATTAGTTTTATAGCATGCGCTTACAAGATTGTAATAATTACAAGTTCTAGTAACTATCTTATAACATTATCCTGTAAACGTTTATATCTTATGTAATAGGATCTAAAGTACTTGTAGTGCAAATCGTCGTATAAGATGTTGTTGTGAGAACAGTGATCTTACTCAAAGCGTCTATTAGACTCTTAAAAGATGTTAAGTCTTATAGGTCGATTGCTGTAGGACTATTTTGTTACTTGGGCGGCTGACGTTGAAATGTATAGTTGATCTTATATGACTAATAAGTGAATAGACCGTCTGCTCAAGTAAGTGCTCAAGTCTACCACATCCGTCATCAGCCACTCCCAGTAAAAAAAAGACATAGTACGTCGGCTCAAACTTGTTTCATAAGTATTTGACATCATACTGAGCTGAAAAAAATCGTCTGCTGCATGGTGGAGGGGGGAACACGCGTCAGCTGCTCGCATGAATTAAAAAAAAAAAAGTTTACCCCTTCCGTAACCTTCCAATCCTATACCCACCGCGGGTGCATCGCTGATGCGTGGTTCACTTATTAGTCATTCAAGATCTATTGAAAAAGATGGCCATCGATCGGCGTATTAATACTACCTAAAATGCATCAGTACCTCCCGGACTATTGCATCCCACCAAAAACATTTTTATGTAAAATGTTGCCAAGACATGGCTCGCACTGTCAAAAAGTTATCAGATTTCATGTAGAGCCAAGCTTATAACTCTACATGCACTTACTCTACAAGCCCTAACTTCACAAACTCTACACACCGTAGTTAAAATATGTGGCTTGGCCGTTTCGCTACCGTCACATGGGAGTAAGGTGAAAAATGTATTCACTGTTCATTACTTTTTTGTTATTCAATCGTTTTTGTAGTAGTGAAACGGCCAAGCCACATATTTTAACTACGGTGTGTAGAGTTTGTGAAGTTAGGGCTTGTAGAGTAAGTGCATGTAGAGTTATAAGCTTGGCTCTACATGAAATCTGATAACTTTTTGACAGTGCGAGCCATGTCTTGGCAACATTTTACATAAAAATGTTTTTGGTGGGATTTCACTTCTTTTTGTAAGTTGCAAAAGTTTTTTTTTTTTTTATTTCCATGTTTTATAATTTTTTTGTTGTTTGTGTACTAATACAAGCTTACATACCAAATTTCAGCTTTCTAGGACTTCAGGAAGTACCCTATGAGTTTTGATGATCATCAGTGAGTCAGTGACGAAATCGGGGTTTTTTAGATATCAATAAAATCTAAAGTATAAGAGCTATGTTATTGAAACTTAATATGTTTAATAAGTTCACTATTGACATCATATCCTGAGAATTTTGTTTATCTGGTATAATCCAAACCCAAGTTATGAGGGTTCAAAAAATCGACGAAGCGCTTCGAGAAAAGGTAGGTAGTGCCCTTTCGCTTCGCTTGGCTGTCTTGGCTTGCCCCCAGATGTCGAAACAATTGAATACTTGAATTGGTCAAAAGAATTAAAATGGACTGGAAGGTGTATTGTAAACATCAACTGCGCTCTGCGGGTGGATCAGTACCTCCCGGACTATTGCATGTCGAAACAATTGAATACTTGAATTGGTCAAAAGAATTAAAATGGACTGGAAGGTGTATTGTAAACATCAACTGCGCTCTGCGGGTGGATTTAATTTATTTTAATGATCTGAGCCGTAATCCCAAGCCAAGCAAACTTATGATATGGAAACTAGATAAAGGCAAATTTTATTTCATATTTTAGTAAAACTTAATGTACCGAATATACCAATTTAAAGGTTTAATATGAAGGCTATTCAGTAGTTTAACTTTATCTTAATATTTAGGACATAAACTTCACAAAAAGAAACTAGATATAGCGCCCATATTTTGAAAATATTTAAATAATTAACTTTTTTTCACAAATTATATTTAATAACATACTCGTACGTAGGTACATACTACAAATTTGACGAGGTATTTTTTTATAAGGAATAACAAAAATTAGCCAGATATCAAAGACTTCTATATAGAATTTGTAAGAATATTAGCATTTCCAGTGAATAAAAATGCATTGACTTTTATAGTGCTGGGCACAATTTAATCAATGTTTATTTCAACGAGAACAGTAAAAAGAATTACTCGCCAAAAGTCTCAACTGTTGAGCTTGACGACGTTTTTCCAAGATGAAGATATCTTGGAAAAACGTCATTGGCTGATTTAAGGATGGCCATAATATGACTTATCCGAGCTGCAGACATCTGAAATATGTATACCAACTCTATAACCACTATAAAATTAGTATCATCATCATATTCTGTCACGAGATGTCCTCTGCTGAATATGGCCTTTGTTCTCCATTGATTTCGACAAAGAACAGTCTTGAATTTATAATAAATAATTTATAATAAAACATACTTACTTTAAATATCATAACTTTACACAGAAACTATCATAAATGAAAGTGATCCACAAAGTGACAGGTTTTTTTATAATGGATACATAATACGACCTTAATAGGAGCTTCCTAAAATTAAACATTGATTAATTGACCAATTGAAAAATGTAGCACCGCACTACGAATGTATAGAGAATAGACCGCGTCGACGGAATGACGTCATGGTCGTCGTCGTCAGCTGTCAAAAAAAATAACAGAATTGCTACGCAGTACAGAAAATACAAATTTTTGAAGCGGGAGTTTTAGCTTCCCTTACCACCGCGAATAATATCGTGACATTTGGAATCGAAATTGCGATGTCCAGTTATGAGGTCAAACAAAAAGTGACTTCAAAAAAGTTTGGTGTTCCATCACTCCAGCGGCTGCAGTTTAAAAATACGAAAATAGCGTTTCCCGGGCTTTGAAAATGTATGTTCTGCGCAGGTACATCGGTAAGCCATATTAGTTGGGTACTACTGTTTTTTTTCGTTTCCGGTGTCAATAAGTAAAGACGTGTTGCTGTTGCTCCTCACGAAAAAATTCTAATTAATTGTCAAAATCAACAAAAAACAATTGGAAAACATCATTGATGTAGTGAAAAGTGGTGTCTATACGTGGTGAATATATAGTGGACAATCAAATAGCAAGATAAAACATTCACTTCGATATAATATCCGCCAAACAGGTTAGAAAAATAAATGATTTTTATCGTTGACGGCTGAATACCAACATACCGAGAAAAACACAACCATAGACTATACTTGGTACACCTAGATGGTGTTGCCGACTCCAAACCAGTGCTGCCAACTTCAAACAAGTGTTGCCAACTCCAAACAAGTGCTGCCAACTTCAACCTAGTGTTGCCAACTTGAAGCAAGTGTTGCTAACTCGAAACCGAGGTTGCCAAATTCTACTTAGGGTTACCAATAATAAACCAGTATTACCAACACTGATCCAGCATACCATACAAAAATATATCAATATGGAACAACAAATGGATGCTTTTTGGCAAAAAATGAAGCAAGAAATGTCAGCGCAAACGCGAGAGATAACCGAAGCCGTCACCAAAAAGGTATCTGAGAGTATCAATGAAAAATTAACTGCTCTTTTGGAGGAAAATAATAACTTGAAGGTTGAAATAGAGACCCTACAAGGCAAAATAAAGTCAATGGAAGATCATAAAAGGAAAAATAACGTCATCTTCTTTGGTATGAAAGAGGAACAGAACAACGAGTCTCCAATCGAATCCATTACAAAATTGCTAGGAAAAAATATGAACATTCAAATCAACCCGCAAGAAATAAACAACGCCTACCGACTAGGAGCAAAGAAGGATAACAAAACACGCCCTATCCTTGTAACGTTCACAACAAGCTGGAGAAAAAATGAAATTCTCAAAAACAAAAAGAAATTGGACAAAGAAATCTACATCAAGGAAGATCTCAGCAAGGAGACCTTGGAGAAAAGGAAAGAGCTTCTTCCTCAGCTACAGGAAGAAAGAGCAAAGGGCAAAATTTGTTACTTTTTTAAAGATAAAATTGTCATAAAGTCGAAAGATGACAAAAAAGATAAGAGGAAAAGAGACTGCAGCATTTCACCCAATAACCAACCGACATTGGCCCCAAAAAAGATTAACAAGACAAATAATATGTTTAACTATATGGCGGGGGGCAGATCCATGTCACTGTCAACACTCTCAACTACAAAATAACGATCAATAGACATCGACAACGGAAATCCAAAACCAACGAACAAAAAGCATACACCCAACGAAACAACCCACACATTCACCCCAAGACGGCCGGTCACCGTGGGGGAAGACGACCACTACCCTCCAAATACTATCCCTTTATCTCAATCGAATGCGCCTAGAACCAAAAAACAGCAAAGTAGAGAACACCTATATATAGCAACATACAACACACTCTCTCTAAGGACTGAGGAAAGCTTACAAGAACTTTTATACTCTGTTCGAGATATAAAATGGGATATTATCGGCTTGAGCGAAGTAAGAAGACACGGTGAAGCTATTGAAGAACATGACCAATGCATACTGTACTACAAAGGCGAAACACCAGGAAGACATGGAGTAGGATTCCTAGTAAGGAAAACACTCAAAACCTACATTACAGAACTAATTGGCATATCAGAAAGGATTGCAATATTGAACATTCAGATACCCCCAAGCAAAGAATTATGGTCCATAGTGCAAATTTACTCGCCAACCGAACAATCTTCGATATTAGAAATTGAATCATTCTACTCATCCCTTAAAATCGCCATAAAAGAACACGCACAAAAAAACTACATTGTTATGGGTGATTTCAATGCGAAAGTTGGAGCACCAAGAAACGGAGAGGACATCGTCCTGGGGCCATACAGTAGTGGAAAAAGAACAAGAAACGGACAAAAACTAATAGAAATGGCATTTGAAAACAACATGAAAATACTAAATAGTCAATTCAAGAAGAGAGCTTCCAATAGATGGACATGGATATCGCCAGATGGTCGGTACAGAAACGAGATAGACTACGTTTTAACGAACAGACCTAAATTATTTGACGACTGCGGCACCATTGCAAATCTAAATTTTAATAGCAACCATAGAATGCTTAGAACATGTCTGAACACATCATCTGCTCTAAAACCAAGCCGGCCTTTCAAAGCGAAACCAATAATACCACATAACACCGAAATAATAGCCACTATAAAACAAAACCTCAATTCTGTGACAGAACCATATCTAGAGCATTTAAGCACCCAACAGAAATACAATACAATTCACGAAATACTAACAGCAAGACCTAAAACCAACATCAAAGGCGAATCAAACAATAAGAGAAACATATCAGAAAAATCCAGCGAACTCCTTGAAAAAAGATCAAAATTAATCAGTATAACAAATAAAACAAAAACTATCCGAGATAAAATAGGAAAATTGAGTAAAGAAATAAAATTACAAATAAGAAAAGATAGAGAACACCTCAGACTCAACACCTTCGAAAAGTTCGTCAACAAAACTGGCGGTATAAAAAAAGCCCTTAAAGTTTTATCCGACAAAACCAACTGGATAGTTAATATGAAAGACCGACATTACATGACAACAACCAAAAGATTAGATATTCTATCAATAGCTACGAATTTCTACAAAAACCTGTACTCCAGCAAGAGCCAATTTGAAATCACCAAAATCAAAATCAAAATCAAAAAGTCATTTATTCAGTTTAGGCCCTAGTAAGGCACTTATGAACGTTATGTACATACAGTTGAATTTACCACCGGTTCGGAATACACTTAAACTGAGAAGACTCCGGCAAGAAACTCAGCAAGGTTTTTTTTTTTTTGTGGAAGATCTTTTAATATTACAGCTTTTTTCCAAATACTTATACAATATATACATTATTATTTTATGCTTATTCGTACAATTGTCACTTAGCCAGGGGGATGCAAGTGCAGAGAGAAGCTACTACAACCATATATTCTTGTCTTCCACGTAATGAGCCGCCTTATAGTAGGCTTTGTCAATTAACCTCTGCTTTATGAAATCTTTGAATTTATCATAAGACATTTTAGTTACTTCGAGTGGGATTTTATTATAGAATCGAACGCAATTTCCGAGAAAAGACTTATTAGCTCTAGATAACCTGAATCTAGGTGTCACAATTTTATCTTTATTTCTTGTATTGAAGTTATGGCGGCTACTATTAATTTCAAATAAATTTAAGTTTTTACGGACAAACATAATATTTTCATAAATGTACTGTGACGGTAACGTTAAAATTTTAAATTCCTTGAATCGACTTCGTAGTGATTCGCGAGGACCCAAACAATAGATTGCGCGAATTGCACTTTTCTGCAGAATAAATATAGTTTCAAAGTCTGCAGCTGAGCCCCACAGCAGAAGACTGTAGGACATTAAACTATGGAAATAAGCAAAGTAAACCAACCTGGCTGTAGCCACATCTGTTATTTGTCTAATTTTTCTAACTGCGAAGGCGGCGGAACTCAGTTTACTAGCTAATCTTTCTATATGAGGACCCCATTGTATTTTACTGTCTAATGTAACGCCGAGAAAAACTGCCTTATCCACTAGTGCAAGTCTTTTACCATCGACAAAGATATGAGTGTCACTCTTAACAACATTAGGGAGAGAAAACCTTATACATTTAGTTTTACAGGAATTAAGCATAAGATTATTGGCGGCAAACCATTTTGATACAGCTGATAATGTGTCATTGAGCTGCGTAAGGTCTGTATCTTTCCTATTGACTTTAAAAATTAGAGAAGTGTCATCAGCAAATAAAACTATATCCGACAATTCATTTACCATATAGGGCAGATCATTAATATATGCCAGAAACAAAAAAGGGCCTAAAATTGATCCTTGCGGTACGCCCGTTTTCACTAAAGACCCTGAGGACGTAGTACCGCTAATACCTACTTTTTGTTGGCGACCTGATAGATAAGATGATATAAGATCGAGTGCCACTCCACGAACTCCATAGTGTTGGAGTTTTAAAACTAGTGTGTAGTGATCTACGCAATCAAATGCCTTGGAGAGATCACAAAATACGCCAACCGCATCCTGTGAATTCTCCCAGGCTTCAAAAATATGCTTTAAAAGTTTAGCACCAGCGTCTGTCGTAGACCGGCCTTTTGTAAATCCAAACTGATGATCATGTAAAATCTGATTTTTGGTGAAATGAGTTAACAATTGATTTAGTATAACTTTCTCAAAGATTTTGCTTAACGCTGGAAGTATAGAGATGGGTCTATAATCAGAAGGATTATTTTTGCACCCAGATTTAAATATAGGAATGATCTTACTGTGTTTCATCAAATCGGGGAAAGAACCCTGAACAATACATTGATTAAAAATAGCTGCTAAAATAGGTGCTATACTAGTTATAACTGAGTGGATTACTTTAACTGATAAGCCCCATAAGTCTTCTGTATTTTTTATATTCAAAGACTTGAAAGCTCCTAATATTTCACTAGCATCAATAAACTTAAATAAAAAATTGGGAATATGTTTTGGGAAATTGTCTTTAAGGAGACACTCGGCTTTCTTAGGTGAAGATGCAAGATACTTAGTAGCTTCAGTAGGTATTGTTGAAAAAAAAGATTCGAAAGCACTCGCTACTTCAAATTTATCGGAGATAAACTTATCATTAATTTTAAGGTTAATTGTGTCTTCTTCCTTTTTATTTTTACCAGTCTCCGTGTTTATAATTTTCCACACCGTTTTAATTTTATTAGTCGAATCACTAACTTTTTTGGCAATGAAAATGGCTTTTGCTCTATTACAAACTAATTTAAATATTTTTGAATAATTCCTAACATATGTATGAAACTCTTCGTTAGTTGTGTTTGATTTTTTACGATAGAGTTCATACATGTTTTCTCTACTCAATCTTATTCCTTTAGTGGCCCAATCACAGAATTTTAGTTTATCAGTTACCTTAGTAGATTTAATCGGGCAATATTTATTAAATCCTTTACAAATCTCAGTAAACAATGTTTCATAGTTATGATTAGGATCATCAGATTCGAAATAGGTATTAGCAAGACTCAATTCTAAATGACTATTAAATTTCTCTAACTTGTACTTTGTGGTTGGTCTAAATTCCCTACTTACTTCATATAATATTTGGCTTTGAGAGGGCAATCTAACAACTTGAGCCAAATGATCCGAGCGAACACCAGGAATTAAGAACTTATCCAAAGTACTCCCATTTGTAATAATGTTGTCAATGCATGTTGAAGATGTGGCTGTTACCCGTGTCGGTTCACAAAACAAAAGATCCATATTAAATGATTTGAATAAAGAAATAAAATTGTTTCTATCTGATGAAGTAACAAGAATATCAATATTGAAGTCACCACAAACTACTATAGACTTTTTGGATTTGAAAAGTTTACTAAGAATCTCTTCTATTATAGAATAAAACAAAGAAAAATCAGAAGCCGGAGGTCTATATACACATACGATGATGGAGCTTTCAATCTCTGCACATGCCACCTCACAGACGCGCTCCACAGAATGACTACATATATCTGTACGATTTTTGAATTTTATGTTGCTGTTTAATAAAATAATAGATCCACCACCATTAGCAGACACTCTGTTGAACGCACTGGCGACGGTGAAATTGTTAATATTAAAGAGCATCATATCAGGTTTTAACCAGGTTTCAGTAAAGCATAAAATATCAACCTGGGTTTTATCCAATAAAAGTTCAATATCATATATTTTGCCAGAGAAGCGATTTATGTTCTGATGCAATAAAACAATACTTTGTCTAGGCTTCTCTTTTGTCGAAACTATATGTTTAAAGAATTAATCACAATATTATTAGAGTTACTAGATAATATTGCTTCGTCACTTAACCTACTGTTTGTTATATTTACTATAACACTATCAATATTATAAGCTATCAATGTAGCAATCAGGTTTTTCGTCCTTCTAGGCATTTTCAGTGAATCCCGATTTAATTTTATTCCACTAACAAACTTATTAGTGTCGAAAAACAAAATATTGTCATTGTGACATGTCAAATTAACCGAATTCACCGAACTAAGCAATGATGACAATGTGCCATCCATACTAGAAGATGAAGTACATAAGGCAATCAAAACACAGAAGAACGATAAAGCCCCTGGTCCCGACGAGATCAGCAATGAATTACTTTTAAGCTGCAGAAACCACGTTGCACCACTATTAACAGGTATTTTCAATGATATATTGAATACCGAAATTATTCCATCACAGTGGACTGCATCAACCATCATCCTGCTCCACAAAAAGGGTGACAAGACCGAAATAAATAACTATAGGCCCATTAGTCTAATGTCCAATATTTATAAAATCTTTGCCAAAATAATTTTAGTCCGAATAACAAGAACCCTAGATGAAAACCAACCTAGGGAACAGGCCGGATTTAGGGCAGGCTATTCGACATTAGACCATATACATACTGTGAGACAAATTATCGAGAAGAACAAGGAGTTTAATGTGTCGTTCTACTGCTGTTTTATTGACTACAACAAGGCATTTGACTCAATTGAGCACGAAAATATCTGGTACTGTCTAAAGAATCAAGGAATCGAACAAAAGTACATCAGAATAATAAAAAACGTATATACTAACAGTACAGCTAAAATTAAGTTAGAAAAAGAAGGGAAGGAAATAAAAATAAACAGAGGTGTAAGACAAGGGGACCCGTTATCGCCTAAATTATTCACAGCTGTCTTAGAAGAAATCTTTCGGAAATTAAATTGGGATCATTACGGGCTAAACGTAAACGGAGAAAGACTATCCCACTTACGGTTCGCTGACGACATTATTTTATTCGCTGAAACAAAGGAACACCTACAAAACATGCTCATAGACCTGAAAAGAGAGAGCCTCAAGGTAGGCCTAACGATGAACGCCTCCAAAACCAAAGCACTAACAAATGCATCCGAAGACCCCATCATCATAAACGGCATACCAATTGAGTATGTCAAAGAGTACACTTACTTAGGGCAACAAATTTCAATGAGTGATATAATGTCAAAGGAAATAGACACTAGAATTGGGAATGCATGGAAGTGCTACTGGCGGCTAAAAGAAATTATGAAGAACAAGGAAATCAAGATGCATATCAAATCAAAACTGTACAACACCTGCGTGCTACCAGTTCTAACCTATGGCTGCCAAACCTGGGCTCTCACCAAAGCGCAAAGCAAAAAATTAGAAACTTGCCAGACAGCTATGGAGAGAAGCATGCTGAATTTAAGAAAATCAGACAGAGTACGAAACAAAGTCATCAGAAGACGTACTAAGATACAAAATGTTACAACTAGGATACGGAAACTAAAATGGCAATGGACAGGACATACAGTAAGAGGCATCGAAAAATGGAACAAAAACATAGTGTTTTGGTTCCCTAGAAATAGTAAAAGGAAACGAGGCAGACAGATCCGGAGGTGGGAAGACGAGATAAAGACGACAGCAGGAAAACTATGGACAAGGAAAGCTTTAAACCGAGTAGAGTGGAAAGAAATGGAGGAGGCCTTTGCCAATGTTGGGCAAACAGACGAAGTTGTCGATGTCATCGACTCAGCAGAGTCGTTAACTTAAGTTTGTAAAGTGTAAATTTTTGCGTCTGAATAAAGGCTATTATTATTATTATTATTATTACTGTAACAACTAAATCAGCATACGCTCATACGGACCTCCCCTCCCTGATGAGCACTGGTGACCTTACTCACGCGCAGGAACACAACATTAAGTTGGAGATATTTTCCCAGTCGAGCTGCTCTTCGAGAGAAAAACGCTGTTATGCTTCTCTTAACCTCTCTTTATACCAGCTTTCCACCTCTTGATTAGTGCTTATTTATTTATTTGAGAAATCAACAGCGATACAAAATGTAATAGTAAGTATAAAATTATTGATAGAAAGTAAGGCCAATTACAGATTTCTACAGATAACATTTAAAATAAAGGTACATACATTTTCGAGAAACACAAGATAGTTTGTTCAAACAATTTTAAAAAAATATAAAAATGCGGTAAGTTATGAAATACAACGATAATAATAACAATATTAAACACTAATAATAAAAAGAAAATGTAAAAATGAAGGTTTGTACGTTTTTGCATGTGTGTGGGTTATGTGTATGTGTAGTGTAGGTATGTTGTGTGTGTTAGCGGCAGATTTTGATTTATAGTGATAGATGTATATACAGGTCGTTGTTTTGGTCAGTGACGAGCGACTCAGGGTCGATAATACAAACGATACTGGTGCTAAAAAAAATATAAAAAAAATACTTTATTTTTTTTTAATAATAAAAATAAAAAATTTAAAATTTTGAAAATCATGTAATAAGCTAAAGTGTAGACATAATACTCAACGGGAGACCGAGGGAGTAAAGGGGTGGGGCGATGGCGGCTTGCGCCTAGCTCTAGACTGTGCACGTGCCTAGTAACCATACTTTGCGGTAATTTTATTTCAAATTGAATAAGGTATTTCTCAACATATTTACAGTATTTAATGGAATTAAGTCCATTTTTGGGGAATATATATTTTGTACTACCGCTCCTGGGTCGCTTGTCGCCGACCAAAACAACACCCTGTATATGTGGTGATAACCTATATTAACTGACCTGATCTGAGAGAGATTTAATGATCTTTTGTCTAAAGATATCCTTGGAGCAGTTGAATGGATCAATATTAGGGAAAAGTTTATTGTAATATTTGTAATCACGTGCGATTCGTGTGAACAATGAGTTACTACCGTAGTTGGTGCGATGCATGGGTACGTGAAGTAAGCGAGTATTTAGTGTTCGACGGGAGGGTACTGAAAGCGCTATCTCATTAGTAAGAAGGGGAAGTACTTTCGGGGTTGAATTGCTGGACATCCTTTCTTAGAGAACTCTTAAGATATTCAAGGAATATTTCCTAAAAAAATTACGTCCATCCATCATCTATCGTTTAGGCTGTGCGCTGTCTATCAGTCGGAGTAGCTTTTTAATTTTTGCTTTTTTTAAATTGTTTATGACCACTCTTTATATAGAGATGTCTACATTAGATAAAACCAATAACTATTAGGTAATTACAAGAAACCCCGTCAATATAGATAACTCATAATATTTTATTCAGTTTCTATAATGATACGTGTGGTATAAAGGCTCTCACACACCAAGACTCAGTCCCTAGTGACTTGTAAAGAGCAGACACGTGACCAATTAGTTTATAGAAAATTATTGCAGTGGGGATATCCTTCAAGAGTTTCGAATACCTACTCTGCGTAGACATGGCAGTGTTTATTTATGCTTTTCGCAATTTTTCCTTTATCTTTGCTATAAGACGATGCTTCGTACACACGGCTACAGATCAAGCTATACATTTCCAATATAAGCTGACCTCTCCTTGTACGGAAATCCTATACAATGCGAGATCAGCTTATACTGGAAATGTATAGCTTGATGTGTTGCCGTGTGTACCAAACTTCAAGATTCTGAGTTCACGGGTAGCACCCTGTAGGTTTTGATTCCCTTGCGAGTATCGAAAATTTGCAGCATAAACGGCTGTCTTTATCCGTTGGCTTAGAAGTTTGATTTTTCACAGCTCAAAGGGAACGTAGACCTGAGTATTTGATATGAATTTCAGCTTGATACGTCCACGCGTTCCTGAGAAAAAGGGTCTTGACAGACAGACAGACAAAAGTGATCCTATAAGGGTTCCGTTTTTTCCTTTTCAGGTACGGAACCCTAAAAAACATTTCAATAGTAATTGGTGCCGATTCTGTTGTCAATCGCAGTAAACTAATTTTAATCAGATGACACCATTCTTTCAAACATTATTGAAAAAGGATAGAACATATTTAAAGCTGTCAAATCGCAACATTAACTATAATAATAAAGAAATCGCAGTAAGGAACCTTAGACTTGGCACGACTTTGTCTACATTTAATTACTTTTTAGAGATAAACAAGAAGCTCCATCGAGACTTGGCTAGTTTTTTACAGAATGTTTTTGATGGGATTAGTCTTTACCGTTTTCATTTGCGGGTAAATAGTAATAGCCTTACCGTAACGTAAACTTTAATTACGACTATTAATTCAAAATTAGTTTATCTAACGATCCAAAAATTGGTCCTAAAATAAATTAAACTTCTCAAATAATTCCAATCATGACTCAACCCGTACAATACTCACGTGGGTAAAATTCAACCGTTGATATTCATAGATCAAAACATTCTGCTACTCGTCTGAAGTGCCCTTTACCGGAGTGGATACGCGTGACCAATTAGACGTAACGCGATAGGGGTATCACATACCCTCACTGATTGGAAAGCTTTTGTACCGTTATGGGGGTTGGAAGAGTGTGGGGAGGGAAAAAAGGTGGTATTTTCATGTAAATTTAAAGACTGTTTTTAAGAGTTTAGGGTGAAAATACATAAAAATAAAGTTGTTTTTTTGAGGGTAGTCATATTGTCATAGCACTTTAAGTGATTATGTTAAAATACAAAACTAAGAACGTATCAGCTTTCAAAGGCAGCTGTTGCTACGTGCGATGATTGTCTAGCTGGAAACACAGTCAGAGAAACTTTACGCTTTCATCATCAGCTCATTATGTCCCACTGCTGAATACGGGCCTACCTTCACATGAGGGTGAAAGGGAATGGGCTCCAAAACGCCCACTGCATATTGGTGGAGGTAGGCTAGTGGTCATCCTAATGTTGGAGTTTTCAAGCCGCCTACGAGGCGTCCTACTAGCTTAACGACTTTCAGAATTGTTAAGTGATAGCCGGGACCAAAAGCTATAGGTATGTGCCTTCCGAAGCACGGAAGACGCTAGAGTTGAAATACCAATACGCGGTCACCCATCCGGATACCATTCTCACCGGTAAGTGACATTGATAATGAAAACTAGACTAAAACATTTTTAGAAAAATATGATGCTATTATGATCAATTCGGTTTCATTCGGGATACAATTTACTAAACATAAATTCATAATGATTGAGATGAACAGGATTATTAATAAAGTATATTTGAAGACTTCATATCAAATAGAAAGAACTGTTAAATCATGTTTAAAATAGAAGTCTGGAGAAATTCTGATCAAGAATCTAGAGCTGTACAATAAACCCTTCAATTTCACACCGCATCAATCAGCTAGTATTCCGCCACCAATATTTGTTGAACATAAGCCGTAATCCAAGCTAGTGACAAGCGATCAAATAAAATATACCGTTCTGCCTTGCAACATTACAGGGGAACCCTTTTCGTTGGGGCTTTTGGTCTGATTTATAAGAAAAGGCGAACGCGAGAAGCGATTATATTCGACTAGCTGTCCCACGCGGTTTCACCCGTATTCCCGAGGGATCGTATGATTTCCCGGAATAAAAATATCACATCTGTTAATCCAGAACATATTCTATTTGTGTGCCAAATTTCATCCAAATCCGTTCAGTAGTTTTTCCGTGAAAGAGTAACAAAAATACATCCATACTCACAAACTTTTGCATTTATATTATTAGTAGGATATATATATGATATATATTCTATATATTAATTTTCCTCAGTTTACAACAGAAATGATATTTTGTCCAACCACGTCAACATTTCAGGAAACTCTTCGACCACTAGTAACTATCTCACCATCACACACTTTTCTAGTAGCGATGTGTTCAGGATTTTAAAAAGACTTGATTATTTTAAGGGAGCCGGAGCAGATGGTATTCCGTCCATTTTTGCTGCAAAGTGTGCTTCTGCATTGGCGTACCCACTCTCTTTGATTTTCAATAGATCTTTATCATCAGGTATCTTCCCGTCTATTTGGAAGAAAGCGTTGGTAATACCTTTGTTCAAAAGTGGTAGCACTGATAGAGTTGACAATTATAGGCCTATCTCCATACTTTCTGTTTTCGCTAAGACGTTTGAAAGGCTCTTGTGTCCACTGTTATCGTGGCACTTCAAGGGAATCATTTCCGAGCATCAGCATGGTTTCATTAAATATAGGTCTACCTCCACTAATCTAGTTTCATTTGTCGATGTGCTTTCTAGGGAACTGGATTCTCGCCGTCCTGTCGATGTTGTATACACCGACTTTAGCAAGGCCTTTGATAAGGTCCATCACAGCATACTACTTTATAAGCTGTGTTGCAATGGTATCGCCGGTACCTTGTTGGATTGGTTTGATTCTTACCTTTCTAACAGACAGTCGACGGTGGTTGTGAATGGCTTCACTTCGGATCCTTTCACAGCTTACTCAGGTGTTCCACAGGGTAGCCATCTGGGGCCAGTGCTTTTCAACGTTTTTATAAACGATATATGTGACGTATTTACCAATTCCAAATACTTCCTTTATGCCGATGATTTAAAAATCTTCAGATCTATTTGTTCGTTGGATGATGCTAAGTTGCTTCAAGATGATTTGAATAATCTCGATAAATGGTGTGTGAAAAATGCTATGATTGTGAACACAAAAAAATGCTACGTAGTCCGTTTCACAAGATCCAAGTCTGCACTTGCTGGATCTTACACACTGAGAGGTAATACACTAGAGCAACTTGTAAGTATACGTGACCTGGGGGTTACGTTGGATTCTAAACTGCGCTTCAATACTCATATGGATCTTATATGCAAAAAGGGGTTTAAGACCCTCGGTTTCGTATTGCGTAATTGCAAGCACCTCAATAACCCCTTCACCAAAATAATAATTTACAATGCGCTAGTGCGTAGTGGACTCGAGTATTGTAGCTCAGTTTGGAACCCACACTATGATGTATACAAGAAGAGGATTGAAAGTGTTCAGAAGCGTTTTTTGTGGCACCTATCGTACAGTTGCGGGTTGGCTAAGAAATTGCCTAGTTACGTGGACAGACTACGTTATTTCAAAATGCAAAGTCTATTTGATAGAAGAATGCTGCTGGACAACATGTTTCTCTTTAAGTTGGTTAGGGGTGCCCTAGATTCCCCTTTGTTGCTTTCATATGTTGAAATAAATGCACCCTTAAGGTTTCCCAGACGTGTTAATTATAAACTTTTTAATGAAAAAGCGGCAAAGTCAAATCTGGGACACTTCTCTCCAATCAATAGAATGGTCATGGCGTACAACATAGCTTCTAAAAAAAGCAATGCTGATATATTCGGTGACAGACTAATTCCTTTTAAAAATAAGTTGCTAGATATAAGCAACGTGTAAAGCCTTCTACTTTATTTTAAAATTTTTATGTTATTTAATTTTTATATTATTTGTTATTTTTTTTTTTCTTTAACTTTTATTTAGTTGTCATTTCTTAAAGATGTTTTGGTTCTGTTGTTTGTTCTTTTTAATGCATGTAGTCGTCACCTCTAATTGAGACACCATTTATGATTTATATTCTGTACCTTTATTTTTTAATGTATTAGTGTGTGTCTTGTTGGTGATCAAATAAATAAAAAATAAAAAAAATAAAATATCATATCATTTATAAGGTTTCAATGGAACAAAATATATCAATTGAAAGCCTGTAATCGATTAAAATCTCTACCGATGTGATACGGTAAATCACTCTGTCCTTTCTTAATATAGTTTCTTAAACACCTACAGTCTTCAATTTACGAAATAAAGCTTGTAAGAATCACGTTCATATGTGCCTTACTGAATAAGAGAAGGAGGGTGCTACGGGTTCTCTCATTCAAAACGGGGTCAGCCCGCCTGGGGAAGTTCCCCCACGTTACAGAAGATCGCAGATATATTCTTGCGGTGAGCAAGGTCACCGGGACTCCATAATAAAGGCTTTAAATTAATTTATAGCACTGTGTGACATAAACCCGCACTTAGGTCACGCTTCTCCGTGACTTAATTAGTTGATTGTTACACGGAGATCCATGACCTAAGTGCGAGTTTATAGTATACGATACTCGTGATCCGTTATTCCACGGTGAAGTTGAGCACCCTCGAGTTTTAACCCTTTTTCGGTTAGAGGGAGTATTTTTCCCACCAACTTTTTTATTATGAAACAATGAACCTATCTATTGCAGTATTTGCAGTCCTTTTTTAGATTTGACAAAACTAAATACAAGGAAGAAAGTTTTTTTTTATTTGACATTGACAGACAACATACGATATTTTTCGTAACGGTTGCAATGAAATTTGGAAAATGGCGTATCTTCAACTGCGAACGAAATCGGTATAAATCTTCGAATTTACGTGGTAATATATGGTAAGTTCTTCTAGGTTTTGTAGATTCATATCTAATATCTAAGATTTATTACTTACTTTTAGTTTATCTATTCAATTTCGCTGCAGGCAGGGGGAATATTTTTACCACCAATAAAAAAAAACATTTTTTATTTTATTTTTTATTGTCAGGCATCAAAAATAACCCTTAGTCGAAATCAGATTCAATGTATCTTATCTCGATCGTTATGGCCCTTAAGGGGTTAAGTTATACTCTTTTTTTCTCGCTTACCTCTTTCAACTTAATCCACCTATATAATAAATTGCGGCAATATTTTCCCAGCAAGGTTTGGTGACTGGTGTACCATCAATCGGAACCGGCCACCCATCGACACTGGATATATGTTCAGATCCCACTGTAGATATGACCGTCTAGTTTAATGCCCAGGATCGGGCCAAGTGTGCCTAAATGACGGTCATTAATAACTCGACGAGTATGGGTAGGGTTAAACGCTGTATTTGGTGTCAGATTTTTAGGGAATTTTAATGTAAAATGTTAAATTATTGCTATTTATGTTACTGGTCTTGATTTGAGAATTTGATTCATATATACATTTTCATTTAACTAAACCATATTTTAATTAAAATTAAATAAATATCCTGGAACATTCCTCACACACGGTCATCTGATCCCAAACTATGCAGAGCTTGTACTATGGAAACCAGATAACTGATATAATACATATACTACTTTTTGTTTGTAAATACATACTTAATATACATAATTACTCCCAGACTCAGGACATACAGACATGTTTATGCACACAAATGCATGTCCTGTGTGGGAATCGAACCCACGACCTGCGGCGCGTAAGATGAAACTTAACTAACTGCGCCAACTGGCCCGTCAAATTACTTCTAATTATATTAAATCTGAAACTGAGTTTGTTTGTTCGTTACCTCTTGACGTCTCAACGGTACATCCATCGTGATGAAATTTGGCATACTTACATTACTTGGAATAATATATAGGATACTATTTATGCTGAAAAAACTACAGATCCCTTGGGAACGAGAGTGAGACCGTGGGACAAAAACTAGTAAATTTATTATACTGTAACTTGTAACAGAATAGGTACAGACACTATAAAAAGTTTCAGCTCAAAATAAATTACTCAAAAATTAATACCTTTTTGCTTCCAAGTTTATTGAATTAAAATCATAACCAACGTGTCAATGAGGGTCATCTTTTCACTTTACTTCCTAATATTATTATAAAATTTTCTCTTGCGCGATCTGTGCGCCTAGTACCAGCGATGTCATGTAGTTACTCTAATGGATATACACTTTTTTTTTTTTTTTTTTTATACCACTAATGTGGCAAACAAGCATACGGCCCGCCTGATGGTAAGCGGTTACCGTAGCCTATGGACGCTTGCAACACCAGGGGTATCACTCGCGCGTTGCCGACCCTGAAGAAACCTCTTCACACCCTTCTTGAAGAACCCCATGCTGTACTCCTTTGGGAAAACCACGGCGGGGAGCTCATTCCACAATCTGAGCGTCCGCGGAAGAAAACTCCTTTGAGCCCGCACAGTTCGAAACAATTCTGGTTTTAATGTGTGAGGATGGATTCCCCGTCGATGGCGAGAGTTGCACGAGAGTCGCACCCTTTCCATTGCACGTGGTATAAGAGAAAACCATTAGGACTGAGAATAATTTAGAAGTCAGTGCAATATTTTGTTCTACGCTAAAAATATTATGTTTTCAAATAAATAGTGTAGCGAAGACTTTTACGGGAATTTGTGTACAAATTTCAATTTAGTTTTGACAAATTAATTCGGTCTTAACATTTACAAAGGGTTGTACTTAATATAGTTTTAAGTTTCGGTACAAGTCGCCATAAATGTCAAAGCGTAAAATTCATTTAACATTTTCTACTGTAATTCTGAAAAGTTTTACCTACATCTAGTAATTTCCGTTATATATATTTTGATAAGATTTTCATTCACATTAATAAAAAAAAACATGTGAAAATTTTCATTTCTCGCCTGATGACAGCAACTGGCTCTCAAGTACAACTGCACAATTGTATAAACTTTATCATTATTTAATGTTGATTTAATTTCACCTACATTCATAATGAAACTGATGGCTTTAATAATGTGATAGTGCTGCTTGTTTGTGATACCAAAAACCTCATCAAATATCAAAGTAAACTCAAAAAATAATCGATAATAAATCGGAAGTAATCGATTACGTACACTGCAATACCGTTGTCCATATTGATAGACTTGGAAGAAACCCACGTACAGAATGAGCCAGCGGAGTTGCCCTATCTGTACATTATCGTAGCATCCTAAATCCAGCCAATAAAATTAGTCGGTTCTATAGAGAAATTAGTAATGTCCTTGTTTTCTCGATTTTGTCGATAAAAATTTAAATGCGTTTACACGTAGTGATTTTTTAATCCAACTGAATTTATTGTTAAACATAAAGCAGATTATGGTGATTAATATAATTAAAACTATGGTTTAACTATCAAATTCAGTTAGTTTATGTAGGTTTATACTTAATCTAAATAAAACTGTGACATGAGCAAGAAAGGAGTGAATGATATATGATGGATAGATGGGTCAAATGTATTGGCGCCGATCTCAAATAATTGGGAAAAGGTCGGGAAAATTATGGGGTATATAAATAAAAGTGTATATAATTTAATTATATTGGTGTATTTGACTGTACATAGAAGCCTACATTTTTTTTGTCATTTACTCAATCATTGTTCAACGAAATTATTTAAAATAAACCGGCCAAGTACGAGTCGGACTCGCACACGGAGGGTTCCGTGCAATATTAACTAACTAAATATTGCTATAAAAACGCCAAAAAGAACGTTTCTTGTATGTTTCCTGTAATATTTAATTGTATTTCATTTTTATTATTTGTTGTTATAGCGGTAATAGAAATACATATTCTGTGAAACATTCAGCTGTCTACCTAGTACGGTTCATGAGATACAGCCCACTGACAGACAGACGGACGGACGGACGGATAGCGGAGGCTTATGAATAAGGTCCTGTTGGGCACCCTTCGGTTACGGAACCCTAAAAAGAACAAATCGAAAATGTTTTCTCGAAAACTCTTAGTATCGATATTCTCGCTATATACCCAACACTATTTTATCGCAGCGCAGCCAATCGGCGCGACGTCCTAGTGACGTATTACTGTACATTCTTCTAGCTCAAAGCTCTTGATACCTATTTATTTTCCGAACCCAAATCCTCTGGGCTTACAACGAAAACGCGGTTATAGTAATTTGAGTGCCTTGCCTTTGTATCGTGGATAGAGTTGTGTGCAACGAGTTTTATTATTTCAGGTTTTATTTTTTCTTTCCAAAATAATTATGAGAAGCTGGTAATTTGACAAAATATTGGAACGTTATCAGAAAGCGCGTATTTAGGATCTATTGATTTAAATCAATAAGCAGTTCAACACTATAATAGACTAGCTGTCCCCCGCGGTTTCACCCGCGTTCCCGAAATAAAAAGTAGCCTATGTCCTTCTCCATATCATAGACTATCTGCATACCAAATTTCATGATGATCCGTTGAGTAGTTGAGGCGTGAAGGCGTTACAAACAAACAAACTCACTTTCGCATTTATAATAGTTAGGATTATAATTTTAGTGATAAATTTAACGATTAAAAAAATGGGCCCCATTTTTATGATGATTAGTTTCATATAAGTAAAAACATAGTTGGGTATTATTTATCTTTTTCACATTCTTTTCTTTTTTGACATTATAAAACAACGCTACAAAAACATTAAAGAGTATTTCAGTGTTTTGAGGTAACGGCATGAACTATAAATTCCTTCAGATCTACGTAGGACGTGAAATATTCATAGTGGGCTCCCGTCCCCAACGGGCAAAGATACTTGCGGTTTTTATGGTCCCTACGGCATACTGAGGCTCGAGGTCTTGCCCCAAAAAGCCTATTAATCTCCCTTTGTCCGTTCGACTGTACGTTGCTATCAAAATTTAATTTCTACGTAAATTAATAACTTGCTTGCTTTAGATACTTTGAGACATTATGAACGATAAGTATACAAGACATTTTGGTTCTGAATCTGGGCAATATTTGTATGAGCATAATAATATAATTATTTACAAGTAGAATTATAACAGTTATGTAGTTTTTCAGTCTGGTTTCCATAGTACATTTAGAATTAGATGGTCGTGTGGGAAATTTTTCATGTTAGTTTAGTTGTAAGTTGTAACCAATATATAATCTAGGCACTTATTTACTAACCGTAAAATATGTTATTTCCGAAAATATTAAGCTATACGTATAAGGTACTTTATATATTGTATAAATAATTTTAGTGAATGAATTACATATCTGGTACTTATATAATTTTTGTGCATGACTCGCAAAGGCAGAATAATGATATGGTTAGATTTTTATATTGTGTTCAACCTATAAATATTCTGCAAATGAGGGATATTTTGAATTTGAAAAATTAATGTTTTTTTTTGTATCTGGTAGTAAATGAATAAAATATTATCATCAAGAATGTACCGTAGAGGTACAACTAAAGAATTTGAATATTGTATCGAAGTCTATTGGTACAGCCCTCTCGTAGCTATGAGATAAATTATCCACGACATGCAATTGGATCTGGTATGGATCTCCAGATTTGACATGCCTTTGAATTAGACTTGTTAGACTTTTTGGTTGTGCAAGTTGTCCCAATATTTTCCATTACCGAAAAGCCAGTGTCAAATTCATATACATAACGGGTTTCTTCACCTAATGGTCGTAAATAGGTGCATTTACTATACTACTCACTTACACTATATACTATACTACACTATACTACACACTCTACATACTACACACTCTACATCTACTATAGATGGAAAGAGGTGCAACTAAAAGTAAGATTCAAAGAAATTAGAACAGACACCCAAAGATATTTAATGAACTGTCACACTCACACCCTCCAAACAGTTAATATTTCCATATTTATTATTATTTATTTACGCAAACACGGCACGTAGATAAAATTTATATGTGTACGTGATACAATTATGTAGATTAAAGTGGAGACGTGAGGGTCCTTTCATACTTTAATCGGATGAAACTTTAGTATTGTGACAACCCTGTTGTTTAAGTTGTGTACCGTTGACAGATAAAGTTTAAACTTAAACCCATCGATTGTCTTAGTTTTGGCCTTACAAAAGCCGCATCAGGGAACCACGTTGAACAAATAGCAGGCATATAACTAGAAATAGCTTAAAGCAAAAAGATGTGGATGAATTTAAATGTTGCTTTATATAGAGTGACTGGTAATTAGTAAACACATACTTACACATGATTCTACTCATGATACCAAACAAATTTCACAAAGAATCATTTTTTTTTAAATTTACTTTGCACATGAGCCCATAGCATTCAGTACCTAACAAGAATAAGAATACAGCTTTTATTTAATATAGTTATATATCCCTATTTGTTTCTTTGGGAAAGTTGTTTGTTATCATGAGTACAATCATGTGTCTAAGTATCGTTTACTAATTACCAGTCACCCTATATGTCTATACTATATATATTTTATATTCTGCTATGTTGGCAAATAAGCGTACTGAAGTTCTGGCGGCTTTAATTGGGCCTTGTATCGTTTACTAATTACCAGTCACCCTATATGTCTATACTATATATATTTTATATTCTGCTATGTTGGCAAATAAGCGTACTGAAGTTCTGGCGGCTTTAATTGGGTGCAGGACTACTATTTGACTGTGGTATTCTGTAAAGTGGAGGTACTTCCCTAGTCGAGCTGATTTTGATCGGAAAAATGCTGCGCCCCTCTTAATATTATAGAGTTTGTATGTTTGAATGGATGAATGAATGTCTCAGAAACTACCAGTCCAATTTGGAAAAGTTCTTTTGCGTTTGAAGCCCATATAAAATAACGGGTGAAATCACGAGGCACAGCTAGTGTCTAATTCGATAAAGGGCAAGAGAAAATAAACCGGTTGGAATTCATAGAATTACTCCTCATTTATGTTCATAATATTTTACATTTTAATACCTAATGATTCCCAAAATAATATTTAACTTTGTTGTTCTTAAAGTTAAGCTTAATAAAACACGCCAAGATGGTAAATGTCAGGCAAATTCAATAGAAAACTTAGTTGATTAGAAAATTGGCAACTGAAAGTCGAAAATGAATTCAATAATTCCAATGAAGAGGCATTCATTACAATTTGTCAAATCCGTGAATTTGTCAAGATATTTTATAAAGTTCAAATTGTATCAATAAATCTCAGGTAACTTAAATCTACAATTATTTGAATTATTTTTTGGTGACACCCCTGGGGCGCCTTTCTGCAACGAGCGATCTAGAGTTCTGCGGTCAGAGTTCTGGTCCTGCGTTCAATGTAATCTAAGCAGTGCTTTTGATAATTGCACACAGTGACAGCAGCGGTCAAGGAGAACGCACGTAGAACTCAAACCGCAGAACTCTAGACTGCTACCTGTGGGATCGGCGCCTAAAATTACAGTACAATGGGCGGTCGTAACGCAAAGAAGCGATCTCTTCCAGACATATGATGGATTTGGATGGAGAAGTTTTTTTGCTTTTTATAGGCCTGTGTTTGACCGCCATCTCACCATGGTAAGTGATGATGCGGCCGAAGGTGGTAAGCACACAAAGCCTAGAAGGAACTGGCTCTCAAGTGCAACTATCGGAACACACCGAAAGGAGCTTGGCGACAGATTTTCAACTTGAGGGTGGTAGCCAGCCAGGCGGGTACTACAAAGTACCTTACCACCGTGCTATGGTTTCCTCACGATGTTTTTCTTCACCGAAAGCTAAAGCTTAAGCTCATTGTAGGATTCGAACCCGGGACCTTCGTCTCGGTATCCGACGTCAATACCACTGAGCTATCATCGCCTTAAAAATCTAAGCACATAAATGGCAATATCCCACAGATATACATCTAAATAGATGACGCGAGTATATGTACTTCGCGTGTCAAAATCTGTGCTCAAACTCGCAGAAGGCTGCATGTCCACCAGAGATGTGTAGCGAGGGATATGTTTAGCTGAAAAATATAATAGCTTCATTTTCACGTTAAAAATCTAATGCCAGCCTAACTAAATCCATCTTGTGATATTATGGTAGGTACAAAAAAAGTTACACGCTTGGTTTTCATACAGATGGAGGGACTTGCGTTATGTATTGAGATTTATGTCTGTGCAATATCCTGACTTATTCATTCACTGACTCATTATGGCTCAGTCCAAACCTCAGCACCTGAATTTCAGCATGTGTATGGATTACGCAACGTAAGACGGGATTTTTTAATAGAAAAAGTAAAAACTACGAAAATTGACCTGTTTGCCTCAGCTAATAGATAGATAGATAACGCTTTATTGTGAAAAAAATATTAAAATACAAGAACATAAAAAAGAAAGTGTTACAATGGGCGGCCTAATATTCATTTCCTAAGATTGATGAAGGGTAAGCCGCCAAGACAGCCAAGCGAAGCGAAAGGGCACTACCTACCTTTTTTCGAAGCGCTAACTTCACAAACTCTACACCTTAGTCAAAATATGTGGCTTGGCCGTTTCAATACTACAAGAACTATTGAATAACAAAAAAGTAATGAACAGTGAATACATTTTTCACCTTACGTTGCCTTGACGGTAGCGAAACGGCTAAGCCACATATTTTGACTAAGGTGTAGAGTTTGTGAAGTTAGGACTTGTAGAATAAGTGCATGTAAAGTTATAAGCTTGGCTCTACATGAGATCTGATAACTTTTTGACAGTACGATCCATATGTCTTGGCGGCAACATTTTACGTAAAAATGTTTTTGGTAAGATGTTATATTATATTATAGCGAATTATAGCAAAAGCGAATGTACTAAACATATATATTTTTGAAATTCACACCGAGAGGCCTAAAATAAGAACCGAAACCACGGGTGAAAAGCTAGTAATCTAATAATATATATAAAATGCTTTTGTGGGTACGTAAATACGCAGTTTTCTCAATCACCACCAACCCCAATCAACTTCCCGTTGGGGTGGTAAATACCCCTTGGTCTCCAGGTGGTAGTAAGGGAGTTTGGTCGCGGTGGGTGGAAGGGGGTGGTTGTGGGTGGCGAAAATGTTAAAACATATATTGCTGTCCTTTTCTAACGCATGAGGACTTCTGAAAAGATCTCAAAATTTCTGGAATGGAAAGTTCCAAAATGTGTAAAACGGTTATAATCGATCTGGAGTGTTCTAGAAAGTTCAACAAATATCTGGAATGATCTAGAAAATTCTAGAGTGAATGCAAACTATTATAATCGATATAGCATGTTTTGAGAAAGTTCTACACATTTCTGGCTTCATCTAGAAAGTTCCAAAATTTCCAAAACTGTTATTATCAAGTTAGAATGTTCGAGAACGTTCTAGAAATTTCCAGAATGATCTGGAAAGTTCCAAAATGAGTACAATGTATTATGATCATTTTAGAATGTTCGAGAATGTTCTAGAAATTTTCCGAATGATCTGGAAAGTTCCAAAATAAGTACAATTAATTATGATCGATTTAGAATGTTCGAGAAATTTCTTGAATGATCTAGAAAGTTCCAAAATGTCCAAAACTGCTATTATCCAGTTAGAATGTTCAAGAACGTTCTAGAAATTTTCCGAATGATCTGGAAAGTTACAAAATTAGTGCAATTGATTATGATCGATTTAGAATGTTCGAGAAACTTCTTGAATGATCTAGAAAGTTCCAAAATGAGTAAAACGGTTATAATTTATCTGGGGTGTTCTAAAAAGTTCAAAAAATATCTGGAATGATCTAGAAAATTCTAGAATGAATGCAAACTATTATAATCGATATAGAATGTTTGAGAAAGTTTTACAAATTTCTGGCTTCTTCTAGAAAGTTCCAAAATGTCCCAAAACTGTTATTATCGAGTTAGAATGTTCGAGAACGTTCTAGAAATTTTCCGAATTATCTGGGAAGTTCAGAAATGAGTGCAATTTATTATGATCGAGAAAGTTCTAGAAATTTTCCAAATGATCTGGAAAGTTCCAAAATGAGTGCAATTGATTATGATAGATTTAGAATGTTCGAGAAATTTCTAGAATGTTCTGGAAAATTCCAAAATGAGTGCAATTTATTATGATCGATTTAGAATGATCGAGAAAGTTCCAAAAATTTTCCGAATGATCTGGAAAGTTCCAAAATGAGTGCAATTTATTAGAAGCGATTTAAAATGTTCGAGAAAGTTCTAGAATGATCTAGAAAAGTCCAAAATGTGTAAAACGGTTATAATTGATCTGGAATGTTCTAGAAAGATCCAAATTGAGTGCAGTTTATTATGATCGATCTAGAATGATTGAGAAAGTTCTAGAAATTTTCCGAGTGATCTGGAAAGTTCCAAAATGAGTGCAATTTATTATAAACGATTTAAAATGTTCGAAGAAGTTCTAAATATTTCTAGATTGATCTATAAAATTCTAAAATGAGTTCAATTTATTATAAGCGATTTAAAATGTTCTAGAAAGTTCAAAAAATTTGTGGATTGGTCTGGAAAGTTCCAAAATGTGTACGAGTGTTATTATTGATCTATAAAAACCAAATCGAAGTGATGTACATCTAAATATTCTAGAGTGATCTGGTACTGGAAATTTCGGTATATAAATCGAAATTCAGTGACTTTTCGTCAGTTCAATAGTGATTGCAGTCGAGTAAAAAAAAGAACAAACTATTTGAATGTTCTGGAAAGTCTCTCAATATCGAAAATAGAAATGTATAATCTGTTAAAAAATGTATCCTTATATATTTTTTATACCATTAAACATGCGATGTTTAATGGTATTTTAACCCGAGCAACGCCGGGTTTCGCTGCTAGTTAAATTAATAAATTTACATTTATTATTTATGTTGCAATCCGTACTTGCTGAAAGGATCTAGCCGTTATTTTAGTTAATACAACCAGGCGAAAATCTGGTGGAGTGAAGACCGACGAAACCTTTATACACATTTGTCTGACTACATAGTTTCACACCATATTTTTTTGTAAGTACATTCTGTATTATCTTTTCATGTTTTAACTATAACCATCAAAGTAATGGTGTGGTAAAGTTAGTAAGCACACAAAGCATAGACGGGAACTGGCTCTCAAGAAATAATAAATCATTTATTCACTCCCACATGAGTACCTGGAGATGCCAACTGTAAAGCAGGAATTCAGCAACAACAGCCAGAGATATAAAACAACTTACCTTGACTTAACAAGCATATAAATGAATTGGCAAAAAACCTGAACACAAGCGACAATGTAAAACGCCTGAAAAGATGGCAAATACTGGATCTAGACCAAAGAAATTAAATTTCTTTTACACTTTACGGTGTCATTTAATGGAATGACATTTACACCTCTGATACTTCGACCACATCTGATTATGGCTATGGAGAGGAGGAGAAATAGCAGATAAAGGAAAAAAAACACTCCCACATATAAACAAAATATCATTTTTAGGGTTCCGTACCCAAAGGGTGCCAAACGGGACCCTATTCATAAAACTCCGCTGTCCGTCCGTCCGTCCGTCCTTCCGCCTGTCACAGCAACCTGTTTCACAATATCATATCGATAATACAGGTCGTTGTTTTAGTCAGCGACGAGCGACTCAGGGTCGATAATACAAATGATACTGGTGCTAAAAAAATATAAAAAAAATACTTTATTTTTTTTAATAATAATTTTTTTTTTTTTTTTTTTGAAATTCATGTAATAAGCTAAAGTGTAGACATAATACTCAACGGGAGTACGAGGGAGTAAAGGGGTAGGGCGATGGCGGCATGCGTCTAGCTCTAGCCTGTGCACGTGTCTAGTAACCATACTTTGCAGTAATTTTATTTCAAATTGAATAAGGTTTTCCTTAACATATTTACATTATTTAATGGAATTAAGTCCATTTTTGGGGAATATATATTTTGTACTACCGCTCCTGGGTCGCTTGTCGCCGACCAAAACAACACCCTGTATATCAAATATTGTAATTTAAAAGGTAATATAAAAGCTAAACCGTAATTAGTAGTTTTTATCCACAAAAACCCTAATTAATTTAAATTACAAAGAATATCCGTAAGTGTAACTGATATAAAATTAATAAGTCAATTACCCGTCATTTCAAAAATAACTCTATTCAGGCGATTGAAGTCGGTTGAATATTTCATTTTGGCCGATAGTCGGAGGCCTTTCGTCCCAGCGGGTCGTAAAGGTCACTTGTTGTCCTTATCCTATTTCTAAAGGTCGTTTGTCAAACGTTTGGAACGTTGAAGTAAGAATTGTTATAGTGTTGAATCTGTTTTATAGTCATATCGTGACTAGTGATAATGTGGACGATAGTGGTAAGTAAATAATAGTACATTATGATACATGTGTGCAAAGTTGGTAATTACAGACGAGGCGATATTAAAAAAGCCGAGAGTGTAACGATCAATGCACACGCGTATCATACGACGTTTTTCAACACACTTGTGAGGAAAAAAACTGATTTTTATTTTTATAAGTAGATTTTCTGATAATAAACAATGAGAACGTCAACAAATATGGCGCGCAAGTTTTTTTTTTTTTTATACCACTAAGGTGGCAAAAAAGCATACGGCCAGCCTGATGGTAAGCAGTTACCGTAGCCTATGCCTTTTTAAAGCGATTCGCTGTCAAACTGTTTTACCCGTTTAAATTAAAAATGCTTCGTCTACGCACATATCAATTGCATTGGGTTACAAACTTAAGAGGAAATGCTTGTGGCTTTGTTCCTTACAAACGTAATCCTCAGTTTCCTCTCTGGATAATGATACTAGAGCAATGATTATTTTACCATGCAATCTTTAGGTACCACTGTATGTCCTTCGGTTGTGTTTTTCTTCATAAATTAATAATTATAAGAATTAGGAGCCTTCTAAAATCACAAAAACTTAGCATTTTTAACGCCCTTATCAGACGTTCAGCGAACTTTGACGAATATAAAAAAACAAAGGAAAACCCCGACAGACATAACCAAAGCCCTTCTTATTAAGATTCTTGAAATATTTTTTTTAAATCGATCCAGTTTTGGATGAGAAAACCGGGGATTACGAAATAGCGATTTCGTCTAATTTAAATAAGTATAATCGGTCCAAGCTGTAGTTGTCTCTATCACCCTCGGGCGGGATGGCTCGGGCACAGCGCAACAGCAATAGATATGTTAAATACCTATTTTTAAATTTCTTGCAGCCATCCTTTCCTAGAGGAAAGGATGAGAAGAAAAAGGAAAGAACCTAGAGGTTCTTTCCTTTTTCTTCTATATATTCCTGGTTTTAAGTTTTATTTATTTTACGGCTTGAATTATCATTTTTCAAGTTTTCTAAGCGGTAACTCTCTATAAAAGTTTCTAACGCTCATGAAAATATTATGATACAGTTCTGCCGTAGTATGTGTTACTCATGGGATTTGTTAAAATTTAAAGCCAGTGCCATATATTTTATGTAAGACTACTTGATACAAATATTATTTAAACTATAAAGTGACAGATCTATTAAAATAAATCTATTTTATTAAAGCTATAGGCCAGTGGCAGTGAAATCTATACCACCATTAAGAAAATCTGTCGCGAAGCACCTACCGATGAATTTCAGCTACACGTCTTGATCGTTTCTCCTATCGGTACTATCTTCAGTTACATTTTTTTTTTACTCCTGGCCTGTGTTTGACCACAATCTCACCATGGTAAGTGATGTGGCCGAAGGTGGTAAGCACACAAAGCCTAGAAGGATCTAGCTGTCAAGTGCAGCTGTCGGAACACACCGACAGGTGCTTGGCGACAGCTTTTCAACTTGAGAGTGGTAGCCAGCCAGATGGGTACTACAAAGTACCTACCGTACTATATATGGTTTCCTCGCGATGTTTTCCTTCACCGAAAGCTCAAGCTCATTGTAGGATTCGAACCCGGAACTTTCGTCTCGGTATCCGATGTCACTACTACTGAGCTATCATCGCCTTAAACATTCTTTACTATAGTCAAAACAAAAGTCCTTTGTGGTATAATTAATAGGATAGCATCTCGGTTTTAGTGTATTAAAACCGGCGGTAGTCAATTGTTAACGTTAATTATGGCCTAAACAGTCAAATATCAGTTTTATAAAAACGTTCTAAGATCTTTTCAGTTGATTATTACAAGCTTTTATTTCGTTTCACCTGTCCCAGTGTCTTTTCATCTATCTGTAACCCCTAATAGGGGGTTTAGGGGTGTTCAAGTTTGTATGGAAGAAACCTACCGCGGCGTCCGATTAACTGTATTTAATACTTTGCATAGAAAATAAAGAACCACGTGTAATTTGGTTTCTCGAAAGTCGACCCTTTACGGGGTAAAAAGGGGTTTTTATGTTATAAGGAGAGGATTTCTCTCAATATGCTGGTATTCCCTTTATAGCCTGAAAAAATATTTTTTGGAATATCATTCCTAAGGGGGTAAAGAAGCAAGGAAACCGCGGGCGAAAAGCTAGTAATTTCTAAAAAAGTGCTTGTGTAAAAACATCTTCTTAACCTTTAGACGTGATTATTACTATCGATGACTTTGCTAGGTGTCATGTTACTGAAAATATTAAACGAAGTGATTTTCTTCCTTCTATGACACCATGGCGTATCAGAGTATAAGAATACTTAAGTAAACTTTTATATGTACTACTATTTTTCACATTGCAGTTTTACCTCCCTACATTGCCGGATCCTGGATTAACTGGATCCTGTTTTATTTCAGGATATCATTTGTTTATATGCAAAGTATCATTTAAATCTATTCAGCACATTGTACATTTACACAAATATCACGTGATTCGCGATACAGAAGAAGTTAGATAGAAATGTTGTCTTTTCTTTTTTAAATTTACTACATACAATTTTCAATTATAATTTTGGAAATAAAATACTTATTATTATCTCCTCCGTGTGTTAGGAAAAATTTTTGTTTAATCAAAATAGAACATAGCAGACAAAGACATTCAATACTTATTATTACTTATATACAAAAACAGTAAACATACCTAAATTACTCAAATGAGACTTTCTTATGGTCGATATCAAGGTCATAACGCTGATTTTCAGCTAAAGCCAAGTCACCGGACTGAGCACTAAAAATCAATCTTAACGGTGTGACATAAGACCCTATCAAAGACGTAGGCGATGAAAAATCACCGGCGAACTTTAGTAAACGGTTACATTAGCCCCGTAGAGGGGTAAAAAACGAACCAGTCGAAACGACCCCGCTTTAAAGGATTAATCTTCATACACATGTGGTTATTAATAAAAACGTTAACTATGATATGGCATTAGGAAGATATTGCCAAAACTGCTTAATGTAATATTGATTAACATATAGATAATACATTTTATTATGATCAGTAATTTTTCAATAACTAAATATTCAAATTCAATAAATGTTTATTCAATATAGGCCCTAATAAGGCACTTACAAATGTTACAATTATTAATTCTACCACCAGTTCGTAACTACACTTAAACTGAGGAGACTCCCGGCAAGAAGCTCAGCAATATTATAAAACTCGAGCTATAATGCTATAGCTCGGTTAAACAATACAAAAACTGAATTAACTGGTTGGCTCGCGGTTAAAAATATAACAATGACATCAATTGCTATAATAAGACGCGCGTCCCTCGCGAGAACCAACGGGCCGCTTATCTGACCATTGGCAAGTAAGCTCTAAGACGAAATAAATCTGCGCTTAAAAAAAAATATAGTAATACAGAGATTTTTGTGTTTGCTTGATTTTTTGGCAACAAACAAAATTATCATACGTGAAGATGATTTTGTACACCTTTGCTGAGTATGTGATATGGCATAGTTTAAGTTTATATGGAGAAGAAGTATAGAATGATAAACTTGACTAAGCTGAAGAGTTTTTTGTTTGTTTGTGCTAACTGGTACTACCAGTCGGATTCCAAAAATCCTTGCACTAATACTTTGTATCCCAGAACAGTAGCTAATAATAAATAATTTAGTACAATTTATAATATGTATGGGATTTTATGTCTCATAACTTCTACCAATAAGTTCTGTATCCTTTGTGCTTCAAACCAAACAAAATATAGTGTTCAAACAATAAATGAACTATAAATAATATAACATAATATATAAATAACGTGTAATATCTGAGTCTATTGTTAGTTTAACTGTTTCGCGGTGGAAGCAAACCCTTTGAATTATTGAGTCTGGACATAGAGTAGAAGTTTAAATAAAAATAGAAGTGAACCTTTATATTTATACGATTGAATTGTTATGTAGGTATTGAAACGACGTAATTCATTGATAATTTTGCCATTACAAAAAACTACGACTGTTTTTAAAGTCCGCGTGAAATTCAGACAGAATTATGATGTTATAGGTAATTTGGATTTCTACCCTCAGGAGGGTGTTTATCCAAGGGTTTCATTGAACCAACCAAATGGAAAAAAAAACATATGATCCCAAATGGTTCATGATTTTAAACAAAATTACATCATCCTCCTTGTCTTTATTCAAAAATGTTACCTTGCTGAGTTTCTTGCCGGATTCTTCTCAGTTGAAGGCCGAGTTCCGAACCGGTGGTAACTTCAGTACTTAAATGTAACCTTCATAAGTGCCCTTCTGGGGCCTAAATTGAATAAATGGCTTTGACTTTGACTTTGTCTGAGGAACCCTTCGTTCGTAGATGCTTATGTTGTTTAAGAATATGTGCGCAGAATTTCAGGATCAGATATACCAATCAGTCAGAACAAGTCATTTTGCAAGCACAAAAGATAGTTTCCAAAATTCCAGATTCAAGTCATCCCTCACAGAATATCTATTATTAGTTGGTAGATAGACCAACCGTTCTATGAATAATTCAATCACAGATAGACTGGGAATGGACATTAGGCAATCCAACTCTGTCAGCTATAAATATGTAAGCGATGTTAGTAGCAAGCTAAGTGCAATGAATACTAAGGTAATTTTTTAATCATCTGATTTATTTTGATATACTGCATTATTCTTTAACTCTGTATAATGTGTGTTCTACCACTTGTATAACGGACAGTGTTTAGGCCAAAATACCTATAATAATATTTATAGTAGAAACCTACTCATATTGAGTTTCAATGACGAGCCTCTACTTCCCGATTCCTCTCCTTTTCCCACATCATATGTGAAAGCGAGAAAAGAGCTTC
The DNA here is from genome assembly GCA_951394255.1 of Polyploca ridens. Taxonomy (NCBI): domain Eukaryota; kingdom Metazoa; phylum Arthropoda; class Insecta; order Lepidoptera; family Drepanidae; genus Polyploca; species Polyploca ridens. The sequence continues at coordinate 5,077,087 of OX596269.1, read as the reverse complement.
GGGAATCTTCGAGATACTTCGGCGACGCATCGCCAAAACGTGTGTGCGAGTAAAACGAAACGCGCGCGCCCCGCAACCCCGCAAACTTCAGTACGAAAAACGCTACAGACCGAGACGCATTAAACTTTGTGATTTGTGAACTGATGTGAAGTGATAGTGCTTGTCACTGTGCTGGATTGCCATAGGAGTTCCTGGTAAGTCCTTACCTTTATCCTAGGAGGCTCCTCGTTTTCCATATTGATATTTTTACGCAAAAACCCATCATTTTTCTGGTACGCCTTCGAGCGGATTCATTTTGAGTCAGCCATTACAGCAATTTAATTTCATATCAAATCACGTATAATTTCCCGCTTTCTATAGGTTTTATGCCTCTAAATAGGTATATACCTCATAATACGCAAGTCTTATACCTCATAAATAGGTTTTAGACTATATAAATAATATATTTCGTACTCCCGCCATTTTTACCACGCCAATCGTGATAAAAAGTAGTTAGGTATTCAATACCGCCGCCGCTCCTCCATATTTTTAGGACTTAGATTTTATAGGTACCGATTCGTATCTTATTATACGAAATCATATGGTGTACTAATAACCGCAATACGTACTTACTATTTGTACTATTACTACGCATATAATTGCATTCTATGAGCCTTGTCTGTCGACTTGAAATAAACTTTCATGCCTATAGGTAGGTGCCTAAACTGTCGGATATACCTACTTACCTACAACATTTTACTTTAATTAGGTAATTTTGCAATTTATTATTACGCAATCTTTCACAATGGAAGCTATTGAAACTAAAATTAAAATATTGGAAGCTTGGTGGGTTTTTGCGTTAAAATATCAATATGGAAAACGAGGAGCCTCCCAGGATAAAGGTAAGGACTTACCAGGAACTCCTATGGCAATCCAATGATTATGCGCACTGTCACAAATCACAAATTTCACATGCGTTTCTATCTGTAGTGTATTTCGTACTGAATGTTGCGAGGCGCGCGTCTCGTTTTACTCGCACACACTCGTTTGGCGATGCGTCGCCGAAGTATGTAGAAGATTCCCGAAGCTCTTTTCTCGCTTTCACATATGATGTGGGAAAAGGAGAGGAATCGGGAAGTAGAGGCTCGTCATTGAAACTCAATATGAGTAGGTTTCTACTATAAATATTATTATAGGTATTTTGGCCTAAACATCCTCCGCCGCCTTGAGAATACGTAGTGTTCTCAAAAGAAAGAAAAAATAATTAATTATAAGAACTAATTACAGATTATAATAATTACAAAAGTACTGAATATAAGATGCGGTATGATTAATTTTTATTGTGAGGGTAATGGACATAACTTGACAATGGGTCTTTTGAATGATCCATTTGAAGTTTTTACTAAAGCGACGCGGATATTTCCATCCTTGCCAGGATAAACTTGTGATATTATGCCCAACGGCCAACGTAAAGGGGGAATATCATCTTGATGTATAAGAACCACAGTACCAATCTTAATGTTATCTTTATCAATGAGCCATTTCTGTCTAACTTGAAGATTATGTAAATATTCTATACGCCATCTTTTCCAATAGCTACACACCATCTGATCTAATAATTGTTTCCGACAACGTAAAGATATGGTTTCCTCGGACACATTCTGAAGCGGCAATGAAGTCAATGGTGAAGCCATTATAAAGTGAGCGGGAGTAAGAGGCTCCGGGTAGGGATCCTCAGATAAAATGCAAAGCGGTCTAGAATTTAAGACTGTTTCAATTTGGGTAAGACCAGTGAGGAGCTCTTCATATGTGAGGAGCTGCGAACCGATAACACGGTATAAATGAGTTTTAATCGATTTTATATTAGATTCCCACAATCCTCCGAAATGTGGGGCGCGGGGTGGAATCATTTTCCATTCAATGCGGTACTGATCGGTAAGTAGTTCTTGTAATTGAGCTTTAGCTCCGACAAAGTTAGTTCCGTTATCGGAGTAAAGAAAAGAAACAGATCCTCGACGGGATATGAATCGCTTAAAAGCGGAAATAAAAGTATCTGATGACACATCAGTTGCCAATTCGATGTGTACAGCTTTGGTTACTAAGCATATAAACAAACAAATATATGCCTTTTGGCTCTTTTGACCTCTGCGTCTACATAATGTTACTTTAATGGGTCCAGCATAGTCAACACCCGTATGCACAAACGCTTTGGTCTCCTGAACGCGGCAAGAGGGTAAATCAGCCATTTTTGGGCTGAGAAATGAAGGGGAATTTTTATAACAAAAGTTACATGAATGTACTCTGTGTCTAATGACACTTCTAGCGGACAGTATCCAATATTTCTGGCGCAACAGTGAGCTCAGAAGATTGGCACCAGTATGGCAATGAGCACGGTGAAAATAGTCTATAATAAGATGAGTAACGTGGTCATGTTTAGGTAAAAGAGCGGGATGCTGAGCTTCATACGGAAGATTTGCATTTGAAAGTCTACCTCCAATTCTAATAATTTTATCTTGATCTATAAAGAGGTCAAGTTTTTTAAGAGGGGAAGATAATTTAACTTTTTGAATATTATTAAATAAATTTTGAAAATGAACTTGTTGTACAGAGCGTATTAAATATACTTCAGCTTTATTTAGCTCAGAAGCTGTGATGCGGCTGTGACCTTGATCACGAGAAATTATGCGAGAAAATCTAAGTATGTATACTATTAAGTGTAATATTTTATTCCATGATGAATATTTCAGAGCAAGCTCGTAAATTAAATTAGGCTCAACAGAAGCGGACGCGGTACAAATAAATAAATAAATAAATAAATATCCTGGGACATTCCTCACACACGGTCATCTGATCCCAAACTAAGCAGAGCTTGTACTATGGAAACCAGATAACTGATATAATACATATACTACTTTTTGTTTGTAAATACATACTTAATATACATAATTACACCCAGACTCAGGACATACAGACATGTTCATGCACACAAATGCATGTCCTGTGTGGGAATCGAACCCACGACCTGCGGCGCGTAAGGCGAACCTTAACCAACTGCGCCAACTGGGTTGTCACAAGTAACAAGCGTTTTACTATTAAATTCAGGTAGGTCCTCACAGCATTCGGGACTAAATGGAGTGATAGGCCATTCTGAAACTGGATCTTTTAACCATTTCGGGCCGTGCCACCATAAGTGATGTGACACTAGCTGCTCAGGTAAAATACCTCTAGAGAGACAGTCGCTAGGATTTTCTATACCACTGACGTGGTAGAAATGTTTTGGGTCAAGATTTTCTTGACATTTAGCAATGCGGTTACTAACGAAAACATTCCATCTATGTGGAGATGAATGTATCCATGACAGAGTAATTTTAGAATCGGAGAATGCGAATATATTATCAATAGTGGTTCGAGCACTATAAGTCTCATTATAACTAGCGCGTAGCTGTGGATCGCGTAGCTTGGTACGCTCCAAAGCAAGTAAACGGCGGTGAGCAACGGAACGGGAATCACCTAACACGTCAGGATCCTCACGAAAAGGTAACGCGGTGCAATATCTGCCTGCGGAGTCCCGTGAGAAGTTACGAGAGAACAGCTGTTCACACTCCTTTTCGGCCGAGCTCATAAATTTTTGCGCGGGAATTTCTTCGAGCTCCCAAAACTTAAGTAGGGAATCATCTAAAGAAATAGTAAGGTCATTGGGACCAGAAATGAAAAAAATCGCGGTATTAAAATAAGTGGATGCATTTTTATTAATATTAGAGTTAGCGGGAACGTCACCCATAAGAATATAACCGAACACGGTTTCAAGGGCAGAAGGAGCGGGAGGTGCAATAATTTTTTGACCTAACAATAAAAATTGGAACAATTGTGCCCCGAGAACTACTTCGACCTCTCCGGGGATGTGCCACAGAGGGTCAGCGAGCGGTAAGTTACCTAAATGTTGCACTATAGAAGTCTCAACATATTCAGTCGGTAACCTGTCAGTAATGCAATCAACGACAAGAGCGGTAATATTATAAAAATATTTTTTATTTTTCGCGGTTATTTTAAATTGAACGTAGCCGTGAATAGGACGCGAAGTGGATCCTACACCCTTTATAAAAGAATTGCTAAGCGGTATTATATTTAAATTTAGTTGTTTACAACAGGCAGTTGTAATTATGTTGTTTTGAGACGCGTTATCTATTAAACATCTAACTGAAATATATTTATTGTCCTTATTAGACGCATAAACTTGAGCGGTTGATAAAAGTACAGTAGTATGGGAAGGATTTAATTTATTAAAAGAATCGCGTTCGTTATCATTATTCTTATCAACTCGCGCTCGGGTGCATAGCGACACCGGTTGCGGAGCGTCCGTAGCGTTAGAAGGAGACGCGGTCGGATGCGCGGGCGAGGCTGCGCACGGGAGCGGTCGCGGCGCGGCGTGGGCGGCGGCGGACGGCTGCGCGCAAAGCTGCGCGATGCGGTTATCTCTATTATCAAGACGCGCCGAGTGAGAGGGACGCGAGTCGGAAACTATTTGTTGCGATTGTGAATTACTATCCAAATGCAAAAGAGAATGATGGTGTTTATTACAAGTTTTACAACTATACGACGACTTACACTGAGAAGCAGTATGCGTAAGGCTGAGGCAGTTTACACAGCCTTTTTTAGATTTAACAAAATCTAAACGATCTTTAGTATTAAGTGCTTTAAAAGAGGAACAATAAAAAATCTGATAGTGATCAGATTTATTACAAAATAAGCAAGTGCTTTTATTATTATTATCGCGTGCAAGGAAAGCATGGTGGACTGTATGTGAATTACGCGGTTGAGAACGAGAAGCGGGCGGATTATTAAGGTTGCTACCGACTGGGGCGATTCGCGCGGAGCCAGCAATTGGCGTAGAAGTGCGGTCTAATATTTTTACTTGCGATTTAATAAAATCAACAAAATCCTTATAAGAAGGAATTTCTTTATTCCTCATAAACATTTCAAAGGAATTAGCGGTTGCGGGATCTAACTTCTTTAAAGCTAAAGAAAGTAAGATAAAATCTTTCATATCTTCAATACCTAACTGTTCCAAAGCAGATACAGAAGCGTGGAAAGTTTCAATGAACGTATTTAAAGACGCGGAATTATTTAATGCGGGTTTAATATTGAATAAATTAGACATGTAGTGTGAGCCTAATGCTCTTTTATCTTGATATTTTTGAACTAAGCTGTCCCAAATAGAATTATAATTATCACCGGACGGTATAATACCTGCCGTGATTTTTAAAGCATTTCCTGTTAATTTACCTACAAGATATTGTACTCTTTGAGAATTCGAAAGATCAGGATTTGAATGTATATTAGATTTAAAAGATTCAAAGAAGACGGGCCAATTTTCTATTTTTCCATCAAATGACGGAATTTGAATTGGTGGTAGTTTGATACGACCTTTATATTGGGACGGAATAGTATTCTGCGCGGACACATTCGACGTAATATTTGTCTTACTGACGATAAGAGAACGAACCCTTTCTATTCGGGTGTACACTGTATCAAAGGAAATCATTTTTTTATAATCAATCTTATATTCTGGATCAAGTTGCATATTTAACGCGTTAATTGTATCTAAATTGGCACTAAATTCATGACGAATTGTACTAATAATTTCAGTGTCCGCCATGAATGTCTCCGAGGAACAAAGGTCTGCACTCGCGGACGTGGAAATATTCTTAGAAGAATCATATAAGAACGATAATTGTTCAAAAATAGCTTCATTTTTAGCTTCCAATATTTTAATTTTAGTTTCAATAGCTTCCATTGTGAAAGATTGCGTAATAATAAATTGCAAAATTACCTAATTAAAGTAAAATGACGTAGGTAAGTAGGTAGGTATATCCAACAGTTTAGGCACCTACCTATATAGGTATGAAAGTTTATTTCAAGTCGACAGACAAGGCTCATAGAATGCAATTATATGCGTAGTAATAGTACAAATAGTAAGTACGTATTGCGGTTATTAGTACACCATATGATTTCGTATAATAAGATACGAATCGGTACCTATAAAATCTAAGTCCTAAAAATATGGAGGAGCGGCGGCGGTATTGAATACCTAACTACTTTTTATCACGATTGGCGTGGTAAAAATGGCGGGAGTACGAAATATCGTATTTATATAGTCTAAAACCTATTTATGAGGTATAAGACTTGCGTATTATGAGGTATATACCTATTTAGAGGCATAAAACCTATAGAAAGCGGGAAATTATACGTGATTTGATATGAAATTAAATTACTGTAATGGCTGACTCAAAATGAATCCGCTCGAAGGCGTACCAGAAAAAATGGTGGGTTTTTGCGTTAAAATATCAATATGGAAAACGAGGAGCCTCCCAGGATAAAGGTAAGGACTTACCAGGAACTCCTATGGCAATCCAATGATTATGCGCACTATCACAACAAATCACAAAGTTTTAATGCTCCTCGGTCTGTAGCGTCTTTCGTACTGAATGTTGCGAGGCGCGCGTCTCGTTTTATTCGCACACACGCGCTTGGCGATGCGTCGCCGAAGTATGTAGAAGATTCCCGAAGTTCTTTTCTCGCTTACACATATGATGTGGGAAAAGGAGAGGAATCGGGAAGCAGAGGCTCGTCATTGATACTCAATATGAGTAAATATTATTATAGGTATTTTGGCCTAAACATATGGTTTCCTCGGACACATTCTGAAGCGGCAATGAAGTCAATGGTGAAGCCATTATAAAGTGAGCGGGAGTAAGAGGCTCCGGGTAGGGATCCTCAGATAAAATGCAAAGCGGTCTAGAATTTAAGACTGTTTCAATTTGGGTAAGAACAGTGAGGAGCTCTTCATATGTGAGGAGCTGCGAACCGATAACACGGTATAAATGAGTTTTAATAGATTTTATATTAGATTCCCACAATCCTCCGAAATGTGGGGCGCGGGGTGGAATCATTTTCCATTCAATGCGGTACTGATCGGTAAGTAGTTCTTGTAATTGAGCCTTAGCTCCGACAAAGTTAGTTCCGTTATCGGAGTAAAGAAAAGAAACAGGTCCTCGACGGGAAATGAATCGCTTAAAAGCGGAAATAAAAGTATCTGATGACACATCAGTTGCCAATTCGATGTGTACAGCTTTGGTTACTAAGCATATAATCAAACAAATATATGCCTTTTGGCTCTTTTGACCTCTGCGTCTACATAATGTTACTTTAATGGGTCCAGCATAGTCAACGCCCGTATGCACAAACGCTTTGGTCTCCTGAACGCGGCAAGAGGGTAAATCAGCCATTTTTGGGCTGAGAAATGAAGGGGAATTTTTAAAACAAAAGTGACATGAATGTACTCTGTGTCTAATGACACTTCTAGCGGACAGTATCCAATATTTCTGGCGCAACAGTGAGCTCAGAAGATTGGCACCAGTATGGCAATGAGCACGGTGAAAATAGTCTATAATAAGATGAGCAACGTGGTCATGTTTAGGTAAAAGAGCGGGATGCTGAGCTTCATACGGAAGATTTGCATTTGAAAGTCTACCTCCAATTCTAATAATTTTATCTTGATCTATAAAGAGAGCGGGGAAGATAATTTAACTTTTTGAATATTATTAAATAAATTTTGAAAATGAACTTGTTGTACAGAGCGTATTAAATATACTTCAGCTTTATTTAGCTCAGAAGCTGTGATGCGGCTGTGACCTTGATCACGAGAAATTATGCGAGAAAATCTAAGTATGTATACTATTATACGTAATATTTTATTCCATGATGAGTATTTCAGAGCAAGCTCGTAAATTAAATTAGGCTCAACAGAAGCGGACGCGGTACAAGTAACAAGCGTTTTACAATTAAATTCAAGTAGGTCCATTTGTTTTATATCTGCTGTAATAGCAATGGGAAATAAGCGGAAGTTCAGTAATACAATAAACAAGTCAGATTGTAAATTGGGTCCCGTATGTAAAATATCGTTCAGTGATATGCCATTGTGACATTTAGCACTAGCATCGAGTACTATACGAACTTTTGTTGTTTCTTTGTCTTGCCGTACGACGGGATGGTGCGGTATGAAGTACCCTTTATCATGGTCGTCAGAATCGGAAGGCAATATTTCAGATAAGTATTTTTTATCTAAGTACTCCTGTATAACCTCATTATAACTAGCGCGTAACTGTGGATCGCGTAGCTTGGTACGCTCCAAAGCAAGTAAACGGCGGTGAGCAACGGAACGGGAATCACCTAACACGTCAGGATCCTCACGAAAAGGTAACGCGGCGCAATATCTGCCTGCGGAGTCCCGTGAGAAGTTACGAGAGAACAGCTGTTCACACTCCTTTTCGGCTGAGCTCATAAATTTTTGCGCGGGAATTTCTTCGAGCTCCCAAAATTTAAGTAGGGAATCATCTAAAGAAATAGTAAGGTCATTGGGACCAGAAATGAAAAAAGTCGCGGTATTAAAATAAGTGGATGCATTTTTATTAATATTAGAGTTAGCGGGAACGTCGCCCATAAGAATATAACCGAACACGGTTTCAAGGGCAGAAGGAGCGGGAGGTGCAATAATTTTTTGACCTAATAATAAAAATGGGAACAATTGTGCCCCGAGAACTACTTCGACCTCTCCGGGGATGTGCCACAGAGGGTCAGCGAGCGGTAAGTTACCTAAATGTTGCACTATAGAAGTCTCAACATATTCAGTCGGTAACCTGTCAGTAATGCAATCAACGACAAGAGCGGTAATATTATAAAAATATTTTTTATTTTTCGCGGTTATTTTAAGTTGAACGTAGCCGTGAATAGGACGCGAAGTGGATCCTACACCCTTTATAAAAGAATTGCTAAGCGGTATTATATTTAAATTTAGTTGTTTACAACAGGCAGTTGTAATTATGTTGTTTTGAGACGCGTTATCTATTAAACATCTAACTGAAATATATTTATTGTCCTTATTAGACGCATAAACTTGAGCGGTTGATAAAAGTACAGTAGTATGGGAAGGATTTAATTTATTAAAAGAATCGCGTTCGTTATCATTATTCTTATCAACTCGCGCTCGGGTGCATAGCGACACCGGTTGAGGAGCGTCCGTAGCGTTAGAAGGAGACGCGGTCAGATGCGCGGGCGAGGCTGCGCACTGGAGCGGTCGCGGCGCGGCGCGGGCGGCGGCGGACGGCTGCGCGCAAAGCTGCGCGTCCTGCGCGTGTGGAGACGGCGCGATGCGGTTATCGCTCTTATCAAGACGCGCCGAGTGAGAGGGACGCGAGTCAGAAATTATTTGTTGCGATTGCGAATTGCTATCCAAATGCAAAAGAGAATGATGGTGTTTATTACAAGTTTTACAACTATACGACGACTTACACTGAGAAGCAGTATGCGTAAGGCTGAGGCAGTTTACACAGCCTCTTTTAGATTTAACAAATTCTAAACGATCTTTAGTATTAAGTGCTTTAAAAGAGGAACAATTAAAAATCTGATAGTGATCAGATTTATTACAAAATAAGCAAGTGCTTTTATTATTATTATCGCGTGCAAGGAAAGCATGGTGGACTGTGTTTGAATTACGCGGTTGAGACCGAGAAGCGGGCGGATTATTAAGGTTGCTACCGACTGGGGCGGTTCGCGCGGAGCCAGCAATTGGCGTAGAAGTGCGGTCTAATATTTTTACTTGCGATTTCATAAAATCAACAAAATCCTTATAAGAAGGAATTTCTTTATTCCTCATAAACATTTCAAAGGAAATAGCGGTTGCGGGATCTAACTTCTTTAAAGCTAAAGAAAGTAAGATAAAATCTTTCATATCTTCAATACCTAACTGTTCCAAAGCAGATACAGAAGCGTGGAAAGTTTCAATGAACGTATTTAAAGACGCGGAATTATTTAATGCGGGTTTAATATTGAATAAATTAGACATGTAGTGTGAGCCTAATGCTCTTTTATCTTGATATTTTTGAACTAAGCTGTCCCAAATAGAATTATAATTATCACCGGACGGTATAATACCTGCCGTGATTTTTAAAGCATTTCCTGTTAATTTACCTACAAGATATTGTACTCTTTGAGAATTCGAAAGATCAGGATTTGAATGTATATTAGATTTAAAAGATTCAAAGAAGACGGGCCAATTTTCTATTTTTCCATCAAATGACGGAATTTGAATTGGTGGTAGTTTGATACGACCTTTATATTGGGACGGAATAGTATTCTGCGCAGACACATTCGACGTAGTATTTGTCTTATTGACGACTAGCAGACCCCCGCGGTTTCACCCGCGTACGGTTTGAATTTTTTTCCGCAGAACACTTATTATTATTTTTTAAATAAAAGTAGGTACCTAAGTTACTCTCATGTTACTCCTTATAACATCAGCTATGAACCGGAACAGTCAGAAAAAAATGATTAAAAACTCAATCCGATTTTATTCAAAAAAAGTTGAACTCACATAAAAGCTTGGTGCAATACAAAACTCTTTAAAACTGGAATGTCAAATATAAAAGAAAATTTCAATCAGAAGCACTAAGGAGTATTGCTATCAACTTCGGTGCAAATCACCCCGAAAAAACAAACACGGATATTTTTACTATTAAAACTAAAAACCAATAGTATACACTAATAAATAATACACGCGTCATACTTGTGAACAGGTGCTGCTTGTGGGGGCTGGTCTGCTTAAGTTTGCCATTTATTTATTTACTTATTAAATATAGATTCAGTCTACTTTGTAGTTTTGCCGCCTCGCCGGGGCACGCAATTGTTGTCAGTGCGATTAGAATGTAAATATTATGTAATGAATCTAAGCTTGTTTTGAAAAGAGTAATTGCTGAGTTTATTGCCGGCTCTTCTCAGCAAATGCAACCTTCCGAACCGGTATTAGAGTCAGTCTTTTCATAAGTGCCTGCGAAGGTCTATTTGAATAAATTATTTTGAATTTGAATTTGAATAAAACTCAAAGAATCTTATTCAATTATTATTAAAACAAATGAAAAAGAAATTAAATTAACTACACTCAAAATATTCTAATGAAATAGTGAAAATGAACTTCCAAACAAATTATACAGCAATCGCAAATATTCGCTAAGTAGGTAATCTAAGAGATCTCCAAGGAATCGAAGGAAAATCAAGGCAGGCACCGATCCCACAGAAAAGAGTTCTAGAGTTCCGAGTTCTGCATTCCGCGTTGATTGTAAGCTATGTGGCGCCTTTGAAAGTAAAAAAAGTGTATGATTTGTGATCAGCAGCGAATATTGCAGAACTCTAGAACTCTAGCCTGCTTGCTGTGTGCACAATAGTCAACACGGAATGCAGAATTCTGAACGCAGAACTCTAGAACTCTCTCTGTGCAATCGGCGCCTAAGGTAAGTTTTTCATTCAAATATTCAAGAACAAAAAAAAAATATGTTTCGAATTCTAATCAGATTTAAATATTCTTTTATATTTGACATTCCAATTTTAAAGAGCACCAAGTTTTTTTCTTAAAATCTGCTCAGATTACAGAACAAAAGGCAGATAGAGCACGCGTAACACGGGAGTGAGGCCAAAAAACCACAAGGTTTATTTAAACAAAAGTGTTTTTCGTTAAATTTTAACTATGAGGAAAGATTGTCAAAGTTTGATATTATAAGTCTCGCGGATCGAAGACAGTTGTCAGATATGTGTACTCTCCACAAGATAGCTAATGGTGTTTTTGGGAGTGAATTGCTGGCAAAATTAGATTTTAGGATAGCAACACGCTCTGTACGGGACCCCAAATTGTTTAAAATCCCAATGGCTAATAATAACATGCTCCCATAAATGACATCCCTGACTTGTTTCATGGTAGTTTCAGACGTTTTAAAGAAGTATATATTAAAAATTGATATAATAATATGCTAATAATAATATTTCATTAGTTTCATTTGTTTTTATGTAATTGTTTTTAATCATGTTTATATTTGTATATTTGCTATTTGTATTTGTTTTTTTATTATGTACTTGAGTAGCTGTGAATTGTTTATTATTTAAGTTGTGTGCAGTTGTCATTGGATAGCAGGTTTATATATATTTTTTCCTTATTTAAATTTTTTGTGTTAGTTCAATCTGTTATCTGTTACTGTACCTATCAATAAAAATAAAATAAAATAAATAAAGTATTATAAACAAAGCAAATACAAATTCAAAAGCGAGTACCAGGTAGGTATGTGTTTTACAATTTGTATTTGCTTTTTTGGCCTCACTCCCGTATTCGGGGCGCTCCATCTGCCTTATTCTGTAATCTGTGAAAATTGGATTGAGTTTTCAAACATGTGTCAAAATAAAATGTAATTTAAAACAAAAGTCCTAAGGAGTATTGATATTAACTTCGATGCAAATCACCCCTAAAATAACTTTCTACCCCTTTTTGACCCCGTTAGGCGATGAGTTTCAATAAAATACGAAACACGTCTTCCATCAATTCTGTTAAGGAATGTGTATGCAAAATTTGAAGTAGATCGGACCAAGGAATCACGTTGTCCCATACAAACTTTGCCCCCGTTTTTCGCCCCCTTAGGGGTAGAATTTCGAAAATTCCTTTCTTATCAGATGCCTACGTCATACAAAGAACACACCCTCCAAGTTTCAGGTCTGTACGATCAGCGGTTTAGGCTGTGCGTTGATTGTCAGTCAGTCATTCAGGACAAAGCATTTTATATGTATAGATAAGAGAACGAACCCTTTCTATTCGGGTGTACACTGTATCAAAGGAAATCATTTTTTTATAATCAATCTTATATTCTGGATCAAGTTGCATATTTAACGCGTTAATTGTATCTAAATTGGCACTAAATTCATGACGAATTGTACTAATAATTTCAGTGTCCGCTATGAATGTCTCTGAGGAACGAAGGTCTGCACTCGCGGACGTGGAAATATTCTTAGAAGAATCATATAAGAACGATAATTGTTCAAAAATAGCTTCATTTTTAGCTTTGTTTAGGCCAAAATACCTATAATAATATTTATAGTAGAAACCTACTCATATTGAGTTTCAATGACGAGCCTCTACTTCCCGATTCCTCTCCTTTTCCCACATCATATGTGAAAGCGAGAAAAGAGCTTCGGGAATCTTCTACATACTTCGGCGACGCATCGCCAAACGAGTGTGTGCGAGTAAAACGAGACGCGCGCCTCGCAACATTCAGTACGAAATACACTACAGATAGAAACGCATGTGAAATTTGTGATTTGTGACAGTGCGCATAATCATTGGATTGCCATAGGAGTTCCTGGTAAGTCCTTACCTTTATCCTGGGAGGCTCCTCGTTTTCCATATTGATATTTTAACGCAAAAACCCACCATTTTTTCTGGTACGCCTTCGAGCGGATTCATTTTGAGTCAGCCATTACAGTAATTTAATTTCATATCAAATCACGTATAATTTCCCGCTTTCTATAGGTTTTATGCCTCTAAATAGGTATATACCTCATAATACGCAAGTCTTATACCTCATAAATAGGTTTTAGACTATATAAATACGATATTTCGTACTCCCGCCATTTTTACCACGCCAATCGTGATAAAAAGTAGTTAGGTATTCAATACCGCCGCCGCTCCTCCATATTTTTAGGACTTAGATTTTATAGGTACCGATTCGTATCTTATTATACGAAATCATATGGTGTACTAATAACCGCAATACGTACTTACTATTTGTACTATTACTACGCATATAATTGCATTCTATGAGCCTTGTCTGTCGACTTGAAATAAACTTTCATACCTATATAGGTAGGTGCCTAAACTGTTGGATATACCTACCTACTTACCTACGTCATTTTACTTTAATTAGGTAATTTTGCAATTTATTATTACGCAATCTTTCACAATGGAAGCTATTGAAACTAAAATTAAAATATTGGAAGCTAAAAATGAAGCTATTTTTGAACAATTATCGTTCTTATATGATTCTTCTAAGAATATTTCCACGTCCGCGAGTGCAGACCTTTGTTCCTCGGAGACATTCATGGCGGACACTGAAATTATTAGTACAATTCGTCATGAATTTAGTGCCAATTTAGATACAATTAACGCGTTAAATATGCAACTTGATCCAGAATATAAGATTGATTATAAAAAAATGATTTCCTTTGATACAGTGTACACCCGAATAGAAAGGGTTCGTTCTCTTATCGTCAGTAAGACAAATATTACGTCGAATGTGTCCGCGCAGAATACTATTCCGTCCCAATATAAAGGTCGTATCAAACTACCACCAATTCAAATTCCGTCATTTGATGGAAAAATAGAAAATTGGCCCGTCTTCTTTGAATCTTTTAAATCTAATATACATTCAAATCCTGATCTTTCGAATTCTCAAAGAGTACAATATCTTGTAGGTAAATTAACAGGAAATGCTTTAAAAATCACGGCAGGTATTATACCGTCCGGTGATAATTATAATTCTATTTGGGACAGCTTAGTTCAAAAATATCAAGATAAAAGAGCATTAGGTTCACACTACATGTCTAATTTATTCAATATTAAACCCGCATTAAATAATTCCGCGTCTTTAAATACGTTCATTGAAACTTTCCACGCTTCTGTATCTGCTTTGGAACAGTTAGGTATTGAAGATATGAAAGATTTTATCTTACTTTCTTTAGCTTTAAAGAAGTTAGATCCCGCAACCGCTAATTCCTTTGAAATGTTTATGAGGAATAAAGAAATTCCTTCTTATAAGGATTTTGTTGATTTTATTAAATCGCAAGTAAAAATATTAGACCGCACTTCTACGCCAATTGCTGGCTCCGCGCGAATCGCCCCAGTCGGTAGCAACCTTAATAATCCGCCCGCTTCTCGTTCTCAACCGCGTAATTCACATACAGTCCACCATGCTTTCCTTGCACGCGATAATAATAATAAAAGCACTTGCTTATTTTGTAATAAATCTGATCACTATCAGATTTTTTATTGTTCCTCTTTTAAAGCACTTAATACTAAAGATCGTTTAGATTTTGTTAAATCTAAAAGAGGCTGTGTAAACTGCCTCAGCCTTACGCATACTGCTTCTCAGTGTAAGTCGTCGTATAGTTGTAAAACTTGTAATAAACACCATCATTCTCTTTTGCATTTGGATAGCAATTCGCAATCGCAACAAATAGTTTCTGACTCGCGTCCCTCTCACTCGGCGCGTCTTGATAATAGCGATAACCGCATCGCGCAGCTTTGCGCGCAGACGTCCGCCGCCGCCCGCGCCGCGCCGCGACCGCTCCCGTACGCAGCCTCGCCCGCGCATCCGACCGCGTCTCCTTCTAACGCTACGGACGCTCCACAACCGGTGTCGCTATGCACCCGAGCGCGAGTTGATAAGAATAATGATAACGAACGCGATTCTTTTAATAAATTAAATCCTTCCCATACTACTGTACTTTTATCAACCGCTCAAGTTTATGCGTCTAATAAGGACAATAAATATATTTCAGTTAGATGTTTAATAGATAACGCGTCTCAAAACAACATAATTACAACTGCCTGTTGTAAACAACTAAATTTAAATATAATACCGCTTAGCAATTCTTTTATAAAGGGTGTAGGATCCACTTCGCGTCCTATTCACGGCTACGTTCAATTTAAAATAACCGCGAAAAATAAAAAATATTTTTATAATATTACCGCTCTTGTCGTTGATTGCATTACTGACAGGTTACCGACTGAATATGTTGAGACTTCTATAGTGCAACATTTAGGTAACTTACCGCTCGCTGACCCTCTGTGGCACATTCCCGGAGAGGTCGAAGTAGTTCTCGGGGCACAATTGTTCCCATTTTTATTATTAGGTCAAAAAATTATTGCACCTCCCGCTCCTTCTGCCCTTGAAACCGTGTTCGGTTATATTCTTATGGGTGACGTTCCCGCTAACTCTAATATTAATAAAAATGCATCCACTTATTTTAATACCGCGACTTTTTTCATTTCTGGTCCCAATGACCTTACTATTTCTTTAGATGATTCCCTACTTAAGTTTTGGGAGCTCGAAGAAATTCCCGCGCAAAAATTTATGAGCTCGGCCGAAAAGGAGTGTGAACAGCTGTTCTCTCGTAACTTCTCACGGGACTCCGCAGGCAGATATTGCACCGCGTTACCTTTTCGTGAGGATCCTGACGTGTTAGGTGATTCCCGTTCCGTTGCTCACCGCCGTTTACTTGCTTTGGAGCGTACCAAGCTACGCGATCCACAGCTACGCGCTAGTTATAATGAGGTTATACAGGAGTACTTAGATAAAAAATACTTATCTGAAATATTGCCTTCCGATTCTGACGACCATGATAAAGGGTGCTTCATACCACACCATCCCGTCGTACGGCAAGACAAAGAAACAAGAAAAGTTCGTATAGTACTCGATGCTAGTGCTAAATGTCACAATGGCATATCACTAAACGATATTTTACATACGGGACCCAATTTACAATCTGACTTGTTTATTGTATTACTGAACATCCGCTTATTTCCCATTGCTATTACAGCAGATATAAAACAAATGTACCTACAAATTGCTGTTATTGATGAGCATAGAAAATATCAAAAAATATTATTCCGCTTTGATCCCAATGATCCGATCCGCGTATTTCAATTTAACCGAGTTGCATTCGGTCTTAAGTCCAGTCCGTTTTTAGCCATGCGCACTGTGCGCCAGTTATGCTCGGATGAGAAAAACCTATTCCCTCGCGCTGCTGAAGTAGCTTCGCGTGAAATATTACGTATAATAGTATACATACTTAGATTTTCTCGCATAATTTCTCGTGATCAAGGTCACAGCCGCATCACAGCTTCTGAGCTAAATAAAGCTGAAGTATATTTAATACGCTCTGTACAACAAGTTCATTTTCAAAATTTATTTAATAATATTCAAAAAGTTAAATTATCTTCCCCTCTTAAAAAACTTGACCTCTTTATAGATCAAGATAAAATTATTAGAATTGGAGGTAGACTTTCAAATGCAAATCTTCCGTATGAAGCTCAGCATCCCGCTCTTTTACCTAAACATGACCACGTTACTCATCTTATTATAGACTATTTTCACCGTGCTCATTGCCATACTGGTGCCAATCTTCTGAGCTCACTGTTGCGCCAGAAATATTGGATACTATCCGCTAGAAGTGTCATTAGACACAGAGTACATTCATGTAACTTTTGTTTTAAAAATTCCCCTTCATTTCTCAGCCCAAAAATGGCTGATTTACCCTCTTGCCGCGTTCAGGAGACCAAAGCGTTTGTGCATACGGGCGTTGACTATGCTGGACCCATTAAAGTAACATTATGTAGACGCAGAGGTCAAAAGAGCCAAAAGGCATATACTTGTTTGTTTATATGCTTAGTAACCAAAGCTGTACACATCGAATTGGCAACTGATGTGTCATCAGATACTTTTATTTCCGCTTTTAAGCGATTCATTTCCCGTCGAGGACCTGTTTCTTTTCTTTACTCCGATAACGGAACTAACTTTGTCGGAGCTAAAGCTCAATTACAAGAACTACTTACCGATCAGTACCGCATTGAATGGAAAATGATTCCACCCCGCGCCCCACATTTCGGAGGATTGTGGGAATCTAATATAAAATCGATTAAAACTCATTTATACCGTGTTATCGGTTTGCAGCTCCTCACATATGAAGAGCTCCTCACTGTTCTTACCCAAATTGAAACAGTCTTAAATTCTAGACCGCTTTGCATTTTATCTGAGGATCCCTACCCGGAGCCTCTTACTCCCGCTCACTTTATAATGGCTTCACCATTGACTTCATTGCCGCTTCAGAATGTGTCCGAGGAAACCATATCTTTACGTTGTCGGAAACAATTATTAGATCAGATGGTGTGTAGCTATTGGAAAAGATGGCGTATAGAATATTTACATAATCTTCAAGTTAGACAGAAATGGCACATTGATAAAAATAACATTAAGATTGGTACTGTGGTTCTTATACATCAAGATGATATTCCCCCTTTACGTTGGCCGTTGGGCATAATATCACAAGTATATCCTGGCAAGGATGGAAATATCCGCGTCGCTTTAGTAAAAACTTCAAATGGATCATTCAAAAGACCCATTGTCAAGTTATGTACATTACCCTCACAATAAAAATTAATCATACCGCATCTTATATTCAGTACTTTAGTAATTATTATAATCTGTAATTAGTTCTTATAATTAATTATTTTTTCTTTCTTTTGAGAACACTACGTATTCTCAAGGCGGCGGAGGATGTTTAGGCCAAAATACCTATAATAATATTTACTCATATTGAGTATCAATGACGAGCCTCTGCTTCCCGATTCCTCTCCTTTTCCCACATCATATGTGTAAGCGAGAAAAGAACTTCGGGAATCTTCTACATACTTCGGCGACGCATCGCCAAGCGCGTGTGTGCGAATAAAACGAGACGCGCGCCTCGCAACATTCAGTACGAAAGACGCTACAGACCGAGGAGCATTAAAACTTTGTGATTTGTTGTGATAGTGCGCATAATCATTGGATTGCCATAGGAGTTCCTGGTAAGTCCTTACCTTTATCCTGGGAGGCTCCTCGTTTTCCATATTGATATTTTAACGCAAAAACCCACCACCATATCTTTACGTTGTCGGAAACAATTATTAGATCAGATGGTGTGTAGCTATTGGAAAAGATGGCGTATAGAATATTTACATAATCTTCAAGTTAGACAGAAATGGCTCATTGATAAAGATAACATTAAGATTGGTACTGTGGTTCTTATACACCAAGATGATATTCCCCCTTTACGTTGGCCGTTGGGCATAATATCACAAGTTTATCCTGGCAAGGATGGAAATATCCGCGTCGCTTTAGTAAAAACTTCAAATGGATCATTCAAAAGACCCATTGTCAAGTTATGTCCATTACCCTCACAATAAAAATTAATCATACCGCATCTTATATTCAGTACTTTAGTAATTATTATAATCTGTAATTAGTTCTTATAATTAATTATTTTTTCTTTCTTTTGAGAACACTACGTATTCTCAAGGCGGCGGAGGATGTTTAGGCCAAAATACCTATAATAATATTTATAGTAGAAACCTACTCATATTGAGTTTCAATGACGAGCCTCTACTTCCCGATTCCTCTCCTTTTCCCACATCATATGTGAAAGCGAGAAAAGAGCTTCGGGAATCTTCGAGATACTTCGGCGACGCATCGCCAAAACGTGTGTGCGAGTAAAACGAAACGCGCGCGCCCCGCAACCCCGCAAACTTCAGTACGAAAAACGCTACAGACCGAGACGCATTAAACTTTGTGATTTGTGAACTGATGTGAAGTGATAGTGCTTGTCACTGTGCTGGATTGCCATAGGAGTTCCTGGTAAGTCCTTACCATTATCCTAGGAGGCTCCTCGTTTTCCATATTGATATTTTTACGCAAAAACCCATCAGACAGTATTCTGAAGAATTATTTGAGCTGATTTCTACGGCTACCATTGCAACTCTCGCCAAGAATGGGATCACCTTCATCATACATTAGATCCAAAAAGGTTTCGTACTGTTGCGATTTCAACATTGCTTCCTACCGCTGCCGCTCAGGATTTGTAATAAGCTCCTTGCCGTTTCTAAACAGTACAGCTTGGGGCTCTTCAAAAAGTGAAGCGATTTTTGCAGGGTCGGTAATGCGCGATTGATACGTGGTATTGCAAGCATTCATAGGCTATGGAAACCGCTTACCATCAGGCGGGTCGTATGCTTGTTTAATACCTTATTAGTATACAAAAAAATCAATGAATGCTAGAAAAAATACCGAAAATACGAGCACAGCATTTTGCATCCTCATTTATAATGCGGACAGCAAGGGAGTGGAAATTGCTTCACGCATCTGTTTCCTGACTCTTACAATCTAGGAACTTTCAAGGCCAGAGTGAATAGGTTTCTTCTGGGTAAGCGTGTTCTATCTTAGGTTTCATCATCGTCCTTTATGGGCAGGTCAGTGGCCAAACGCAAGCCTACTTTTTTTTTAAAGATAACCACTTTCTATGGTCAAAAATAAGCCTATCCTTATCCTAAGATATGGAATAGAGTTCAAAATTGAATAATAGAAATCGTTGTACAGAAACATTTCCCAATCTCTTGAATATAAATCCAAAATACACTCGGCACCTAAGTTAATTAATTTAACAAAGCTAAGTAACATTACGCTAACTACAGGAAATGTAGGAGAAAGATACAAGGTAACTTTCTGACTGTTATCATTTTCAGACAGTCTTAAAGCGATGGACCTGCTTGGTGAATGTTATTATTTTTTTTTAAATAGATTTTCATACGCTATCCTCTATTTTTGAATCTTATGAAACCCATCCTGCCTATCCTATAGTGCATGCCAAAAAATATAAGGAACATGTGTGAACAAAATCAGGTTTCTAGATATCGACATTTGAGCTGCGATTATATCACAATTTTTCAGCCAAAGGGTGTCTTTTAATGAATATAAGCTTCGCATCGCAGCAATTGTAATTGACGGGCTAGTTGGCATAGTTATTAAGACCTCTACGTATCACTCTGCGGGTCATTGGCTCGATTCCCACCCATGACATTGCATGCATTTGTGTGCATGAACATGTCTGTATGTCTGGAGTCTGAGGGTCATCAGCCTCGTCATCAGCCCATAATGTCACGCTGCTAAGCACGGGCCTCCTTTCACAAATGAGGGTGAAAGGGAATGGGCAAATACTCCACCACACATGCCCACTGCGGAGTGGTGGAGAGGCTAGTGCTCAAACTATTGTTGGAGTTTCAAGACGCCTAGGAAACCTCCAACTAGCTTAACGACTATCACAATTAAGTGATAGCCGAGACCAACGGCGTTACGTGCCTTCCGAAGCACGGAAAATACTCGAGTTGAAATACCACTAAGCGAACATCCGGATACCGTCCACACCGGGATCAGGACACAGTTATCTGGTTTCTATAGAACAAGCTCTCCCTAGTTTGGGATCAGCAGGGGTATTTTAAAACGTCGGATTCGATATCGGAAACGGATTCAAAAATTACCGAGGCGCATTTAAGTAATTGCTATTTTAATTTCCGATAACTTTTCGATGAATCGAATTGATATTACCGTAAAGAAACATCAAAAATATTCGAATTCGGAAATTAAAATAGTAATTGCGGAAAATCGCCTCTGTCGTTTTTTGAATCCGTTTCCGATATCGAATCCGAGCGTTTTAAAATACCCCTGCAGATGGCCGTAACGTATGACCCGGGATATTTAAATAATTGTCAAGTCGATTGTGTAACGCAGTGTTTTTCAATCTTATTGATTTTGCGACCCCCTTACAGGTTGAAAAATTCTGGCGATCCCCTTGTCAGACAAACATAATTTATAACGTAAAAGACTACGATAATGATTTTCTTTATTTTGATACCTTTACTTATTAGTTTGCAAGAAGCTGCGAGAGGTTTGCAACTAAGTAAGAGGTAAGTTGGACGCCCGCTTGCGCGAAGTCTACCTTGCCTTTTTCCTTCTGCCGGCGACCCCCCGACTAAGGTTTCGTGACCCCCCTAGGGGTCGCGACCCACAGATTGAAAAACACTCATGTAACGTAATGAATTGCAGATATAAAATGAATCCAACGTAAACTATGTTTTGTTTCGTTCCATCATGACTCAAAATAAACAAACCTCATTTATTACTTTGTATTGAACTACAACGTAAATTGTACCTAAAGCTCTACCGAAATCAATTAAAATCAAACAATAGTACGAATGTTTGCATAATTTCGACGTCGAATGCACCATAGGCATATTTGTCGTGGATATGCAATATACAACAGATTTACGTTCAGTGTATTGTCCTCGGTTGTGCTACATGAGGGATGAACCTATTCTGTAAATTCTATCTTTGTAATATCCCAATGAAATTATAATAGAGATATGCTACCTTCATACTAAGCGGCGTTCAGTTCTTGTTGAATTAGGTGAATGTGATAGATAATACGGAACGTATGATACAGAAAGAGATAGCTATATGTAGCCGCTAAGCAAAATTACGACAATTGTCTGAATTTGTCTGCAACAATTACACGCTAATTACCTACCTCTTTTTATTATAATATAATTGTAATATCCTTACAAATATTATAAACGCGAAAGTTTCTATGTATGGGTGTTTATTACTCTTTCACGCAAAAACTACTAAACCGATTTGGATGAAATTTGGCACACAGATAGAATATGTTCTGGATTAACACATAGGATACTTTTTATGCCGGAAAAACATACGATCTCTCGGGAATGGGGGTGGAACCGCGGGGGACAGCTTATTATACAGTGCTTTGAAAAACATGGAAAATCAGTCCAGCCGTTCTCAAGATATGGGTTTAACAACGAAAAGCACTTACAATTTGTTTATTTATACATATTTGTTTGCTTATTAAATCGGTATACTTAATTAATAGTCAGAAAGTTCTATTTGGGTTTTATAAAAAGACTAGCTGTCAACTGCGGTTTCACCCGCGTTACCTGGATAAAAAGTAGCCTATAATACTCAGGGATAATGTACTTATAGCTTCCAATAAGAGAAAGAGTTTTCCAAATCCGAGTGGTAGACAGTTCCAGAGATTAGTCCATTTAAACAAACAAAAAACTCTTCCGCTTTATTATAATATGAAAGAAAGAAAGAAAGAAAGAACAAGGATTTATTCAGGACAACACACAACATTACATTAATGACAAAATAAAAAATATAAAAACAGAACAAACAATAAAAACTACACAAAAATGCAATGTTGCGTGATGCCAGGAATAGGTCTCGACTCAGCAATATGCTTAGGTTAGTAAGAAAAACTAACCCTCGCGCTGGTTTTCAGTCGAGGCCCACGTCCATGACATCACGAACATACAGCGACACAGTACCAACAATTAACAATTGAAAATAAAAACTAAGATTATGTAAAAAAAAAAATAGAAAACATTTTTTTTACGGTGACTATACTTTTTGTTGATAGTATACCAAATATTAAGTCAATCCTGTTAGGATTTTAATGATAGGCAGGTTTTTGGACACTATATACGAGTTTATTTAAGTAAATACAGTAAGCACAAGCCACCGGGATGCGGGGCGCGGCAGACGAGAAAAACAAATCACGATACATATCAACTATAACTAGGTAGGCACAGCTCACTATACTTCGCTATCCTAACACCTCCCCTCGAAGTAGTGAGCAAGTCTGACTAACCCTTGCATACATCAATCATACCTAGATTAAGCATGCATTCTTGATGCTTTGTCCTATTCAAACCCTTGGTCAAAACATCAGCAGGCATTCTATCTGTACACAAGTATTTCAGATCAATAATACCTTGTTCGCACATATCTCGAACGAAGTGGTGCCTCACGTCAATGTGTTTTGTTCGTGAATGGTAGTTTCTGCTCTCGGTAAGCTTTATCGCACCCTGGTTATCGTTAAATAATGTCACACACTCACACTCCATTCCAACATTACTCAACACATCTCGCAAATACATGGCTTCCTTAGTAGCTTCAGAGATAGCCATGTACTCGGCTTCCGTGCTGGACAATGCAACAGTTCGTTGCTTTCGTGCTTCCCAGCTGATAGGAGCACCTGCTAAAATAAATGCAAACCCGGAATAAGACCTACGATCAACCGCATTCGAACCCCAGTCTGCATCAACCACGCCAAACAATGCTAAACCAGTCCTCTCATACACTAAACCATACTCTCTCGTACCTTTGAGATACCTTAGCACACGTTTTGCCGCTTTCCAATGCTCAATATCATAGTTAGTATTATATTGACTTAGATAATTGACGGCATACGTAATATCAGGTCGTGTAGTCACAGCCAGATACATCAACGCGCCTATTAAACTTTGATAAGGATACTGATTCATCACATCAATTTTCACGCATTTAGGCTTCTCTAACTTTACATTAACATCAATAGGGGTCATTGTAGGCTTACATTCACTCATACTAAAGCGTTCTAAAACTTTATCTAAATACACACTTTGATTAAGATATAATCTGTTTTCTTTATCACGACTAAATTCAATACCCAAGCAATGATTTATTCTTCCCATGTCTTTCATCTCAAACGCACTAGATAATTGTGTTTTTACCTCACGCAACCATGCATTATCATTTGTCGCTAGAATCAAATCATCAACGTAAATGGCAATTAACATCATTCGCTCATCTTTTAGTGCCACAAATACACATGGATCCTGCTGCGTTGCCTTGAAACCAACACTCATCAGCTTTCTCACCAACTCCTTATGCCATTGCAATCCAGACTGACGCAAACCATACAAACTCTTTTTCAACAAACACACACTATTATTACAGTCATCCAACACTTTACTCCAACGTGTAGCTGTCTCGATAATTTTCTTATCTGTAATTATTTTTCTTTGCGTTCCAATCTTTTGGTTTGCGAGTACTCTGCCTAGAACATCGCGTAGCTGATCAGGTACATCCATAAATACTTCCTCATCTAGTGAGCCATTCAGGTAAGCTGTCACTACGTCCATTTGATGGATCTCTAGTCCTAATTCAGGTGACAATGCAGCTATGAGTCTTATTGATGACGATCTTACTACTGGAGATGAGGTCTCATGAAAATCCTCCCCTGGCCGTTGAGAACATCCTTTCGCGACCAGCCGTACTTTCTTCCCAGTAGTTTTGGTACTAAATACGAATCGACTTCCAATCACTTTCCGGTTCGATGGTCGCGATACTATTTCCCATGTACCATTTTTAATCTGTGCCAAATATTCATCTTCTAAGGCACCTCTCCATGCATTAACATCGCTTGTTTTCTCAATTTCATTCCAAGTCATAGGTTCTATCGCCGCTATTGCTGCTGATAGTTGTTCATCCGATTCTTCATCTTCAGACTCATTTTCGCTTTCATCTGTCGTTATATGTTCATTTACCGATCTGTATTCTAGTTGCGGTCTTTCCACTAGATTAGTACGAACTAGTCTACCTCTTCCTCCTTTTGTAGGTTCTATTAATCTTTCCCACATTACTGTCGCTGCTCTCTTTCTTCGAGGCATTACTTTATTTCTTTCTTCTTCTTGTTCGTATATACTTTCTAGAGGTCTTTTAGTTCTAACAACTTTCCTAGTTTTCAAAGGAGCTCTACGCTCTTCTTCCTTATTTTCATTGTCACCATTATGCATGTTCAGGTCAACAAGTATCTCTCCCACATCAATACTTTCTTCTTCATCAAGTATTTCCTTGTATTCATGCCTGAACGCCATCTCATTCATGAATTTAACATCACGAGTCACTACGATTTTCTTTGATTTTGGATCATGAATTCTATAAGCTTTGGATTGAATATCATATCCCATAAATATACCCAATTCTGAACTAGAATCAAACTTTCCTTTCTGGGTACCTTTATTTTTGTAGTACACCTTCGATCCAAATACGTGCATGTAGATTACAGTAGGTTTTTTACCTTTCCATAATTTAAATGGTATCTGACCATTCAACGCTTTAGTCGGACACCGGTTTCTTATATAATTTGCAGTATGAATTGCCTCAGCCCAAAACGAAGGAGGGCTTCCTGCCTGTCGCATCATGCATCGCGCCATCTCAATCAGAGTTCTATTTTTCCTCTCCGAAATCCCATTTTGTTGGGGTGTATATGGCGCTGTTAATCTTCTCATGATTCCTTCTTTCTTCAAAAATTCATCAAACTCATAATTAATATATTCACGACCGTTATCAGACTGAAGGTTCTTTATTTTCATGCCTGTGAATTTTTCAACATAGGCCTTGTATTCTTTGAATACTCTTAGGACGTCGCTCTTGTTCGTAATGAAGTATACTTCACACCATCTAGACTTATCGTCAGTAAAAGTAACAAAATACTTTTTACCGCTAAAAGACTGATGTCTCATAGGGCCACATACGTCAGTATGTATGATCTCTAGTAGCTCACTCGTGCGATCAGCACTGCTCTTAGGAAAAGGCTTGCACGTCTGCTTTTCACTTATACAGATTTCACACTCAGACAATTTTTCACCGTCATTGAATGCCAAGCCATGTACTAGACTATCTTTCGCCATTGCCTTCAGGTCACGTTCATTAAGATGTCCGAGGCGCTCATGCCATGTATCAATTGGCTTCTTCTCCACCTCAACATTGTTCGCCCCGTTATGACTCATTCGAACATGGTATAAATTACCAACACGATCTGCACGCATATGAATTTTATTTTTATCATCAATAATAATTGCGTAATCTTTCTTGAAATGAACCTCGAACCCGCGATCTGCCATTTTCGCTACTGATAACAAGTTGGTTCGTAAGTCTGACACGTAAAATACTTTTTCAATGTCAATATGGCGCTCTTCGCTGCCTGTATCCACTGAAATGCTGACCTTACCCGCTCCGGTTATATTTGTGCTCTTATTAGTAGCCAAATTCAGCTCAGAGCTCAACCGCGCGAAATCCTGAATCATGTGCTTATCATTACACATATGCCCCGTGCTTCCACTGTCGATACACCAAATAGGGTGTGTCTGGTCACTAAACATCACCTCTTCGGTGGTACTCATCAGCATCGTCGTCTTCGTATCACTTTCTCGTCCCAATTGTTGTGCGCTCTGCCTATTCTTATTGAAGTTCTTCACTTTGCACTCGCTTGCCAAATGCCCCCGACGACCACAACGATAGCACTCAATTTTACTTTTAAAATAGTTTTGGTTCTCATTTGAGTTCTTCTTCTGATTGGCATTAGTTTTAGTACGCCTGACGAACATAGCTCCCTGGTCAGCTACTTTTGTTTTTCGGCCTTCATAGTCCTCGACAATCTTAACTTTCAACACTTCTGTTGTCGGTAAGTCATCCCTCGATTCCATTGCTGTGCGAAACATAGCGAAGGAATCTGGTAAACTGTATAGAAGTAAAATGGCCAATAATTCGTCAACCACCAAACCAATCTCTTTGAGCTTTTTCACTGCATCAAAAAAATCTGCTATGTGCTTTTTAATGTCATCATCTTCTTGCATACGGGTCAACACAAGTTTCTTTAATAATGAGGCTTTCCTGGCAGGCCCGGCTGACTGGTATAAAGTTTTCAACTTATCCCATATAGCTTTGGATGTTTCCAAGCCATCCAATGCAATCAACTCACTTGGACTAACGGCTAACAATATGTCCGATTCGGCTTTTCCATCATTTTTAATCCAATCTGCATACTTAGAATCCTTACGGTCAGGCTGCGGCAACAATCCTGTTACATATTCCCACAAGTCATTTTTCTTCAAAATAGCTCGCATTTGAATCTTCCAGGTATCATAATTATCACCAGTTAATGGATCAATCTTGATAGAAGCAGCCATTTCGAAGTATTTTCTACTCCAAAACCTCCAAAACAACGAAAAACCGGCACCGTATCACAATGTTCTAAGTTGTAAATAAAATAGGTGAGTCCAACTTAAATGGGCAAGTCCATATGCAGCGACAACACAGATCTATGGCACCGTGTCGCCCGCGTCCTTTCACTTTTGCACACTGTGTCAGTAAATGGAACGCGCACAGAGTTTGTTTACGTGAATACTTTATTTCACATATTTCACAGTAAATCCAGTCAACTTTTCACAAAAACGTTTATGTATCACGTCACTGGTCCCAGAACCTGTTAGGATTTTAATGATAGGCAGGTTTTTGGACACTATATACGAGTTTATTTAAGTAAATACAGTAAGCACAAGCCACCGGGATGCGGGGCGCGGCAGACGAGAAAAACAAATCACGATACATATCAACTATAACTAGGTAGGCACAGCTCACTATACTTCGCTATCCTAACAAATCCGACCACTGCAAGTGGGTGAAATTCGACTATCAAGATTCCAAACAAAAATATAGCTACGCGGCGACTAATTGGTCAGACAGATTATTAAAGTAGGTAGGTAGTACCTTATACCTATAGACGGTCGCCAGACAGTCCTCAAAGAGAAAGTGCGAGCCGACCAGCCGCCGCACGCCGCGGCGTATAGTATAATATAGTATACATAGAATTTCAAAGCTGAAATTATAATAATAACTATCAGTGCTTGTACATTTTACGCTGCAGCAAAACTGAGATGAGGGTATCATAGCTTTCTTTTCGAGTTTTTAGCCGGTGTTAGTCCACTCATCGAACAATTAACCCAAAAAAACAATTCATTTTGTTTGAAATCTATTCCACTAATTCCCCACTACCGATAATACGCTCTGATTGGCTAAGTCAAGAACACACTAAACATTTAGTTGCAATAATTGGTCGGTACTGTTAATAATCAGTGCGGGTTTGGATTCTTCGGTATTGACTCTAAAGAGATTTTTCATCGATAAGTCAAAAAGTTTTTGAACATATAGTTCACACCCGATATTTTAATAGTTTTTTTACTGTGACAAATTTATGTCATGGAGTAATTTAATCAAACCCTTGTATCATTCCTCTTGCTTTCAAATAGTACCCAACATTTTGAACTAGGTATTTGCTGAATTATTGAGTTGATTTCACGATGGCATCGTCGTAAATAACGTATTGCCAGCAACACCCAGCGCAGCGTCCGATGCTGAGACATCGATTGTTCTACCGTAATCGATTATCCGAGTTCCCGATTATTGTTGCATGATTTACAGTACTACTATACTGAGTATCCTCATTGCAAAATCGGGAAATTGAAAAAGATTATCAGACTTATTCATCATACAAAATTTCATTCAAAGTCAAAGTCAAAGTCATTTATTTATACAATTTAGGCCCCAGAAATATTAATGTCACATTTACTGAAGTTACCACCGGTTCGGTACGCGGCCTTCAACTGAGAAGAATCCAGCAAGAAACTAAGCAAGGTTACATTTTTTTAATATTTTTTGGGCCACCTGACTATGTTTGTCTTTTTTTCCAAATAATTATAGTCACAAATCATTCATTCATTCACACATTCATTAATTCATTCATTCACTGAATTTAAATCGTTGGTTTCCTAAATAGGATGGATGCGGGTGGCAAAAAATTGGAAGAAGTGGTGCGCTCTGGGGTCTCCCAGAGCGCGCCACTTCTTCCAATTTCCTTCGCCTAGGTCGTACGTTTGCCTAGGTCTAGCAGTGGACTTAATAAAAGTGGCTGAAAAGTGGCTGATGATGATGATTTATAAAAATAGAATTTGTTAGATGGGGGTTTTTGGGGGCGAAAAATCGATCTAGCTAGGTCGCACCTTTGGGACGCTGCTGACGCCTTTTCCGAGATTCCACGAAGATGGTAAGATAAGTAATTTCACTGCAGCATGGACATAAACATCACTAAGCTATAGTGATTGAAGCATTAGAATTCCGTCCGTAAGTCGTGGGTTCGATCCTCTAGTACTTTTGTATTTTTGTCTTTTTTATAGTAGATATAGTTTTGGTAATATTATTAAAGATCCGAACAAAGCTCGGTCACCCAGGTAATTACATATGGCCCGCCTGATGGTAAGCGGTTACCGTAGCCTATGGACGCTTGCAACACCAGGGCTATAACTCGCAAATTGCCGAACCTAAACTACTAGTACTTACTACTAACTGAAGTAACTCAGTGAAAAAGGTGCTTATGTTGTTATTCGATTTCTCGATAATATACCTTTAATTCGATTGTAAGCTAGTGTTGTATATCTAGTGAATAAATAAAATTGACTTTTAAACTATACAATGGTATTATGAGCAACTGGAGATAGTAGTCTGGATTTGACTAAGATTTTGAGTCTTGTCAGTGTTGAAGTTGAGTGCCTCGAGAGTTTTAGTTATTTTAGATGTCTAGACGCCATAATCCTAATGGTCTTGTTAATTAAGATTATCATTGTTTATACGAGTACTCATATTTTATAATAGATGAGTTTGTTTTACCTCTTGCGCCTCAAAACGGCGCAACCAACATAAAATATTAAACTAAATTAAATGGCAATACTCTGCTATCGCATTTGGTATGTTCTGAGAGGTAATTTTTATTTATCAAATTATGGTACTTACCAATATTTGGTTTAAGGGTCAGTTCACACCGAGACGAGACACGATGAGAGGCGACGCGACGTTGCTTGAAGAGGCCAATTGTTTCACAAAGACGTGTCGCGCTGCGCAGCGCGGCCCAATCGCGCCGCGAAATACATGGCGACGCCTCGAGGCGCAGCGTGATCGCCGCGAATTGTACTCTAAGCCGTCGTTCGCACGGGCGTTTAAAAAAACTTTGAACTCGACGTTTTTTACTAGAATGTATGAAAACTCCCGTCGTAATAAACGTCAGCGTGCGAACACGTATAGGCGAAGTCATATTTATAACGTGCATAAAAATCGTTCGTGCGAACGGTTGGGGGGTAATTCTTTCATTGAAAGTTCCTTATTGTGTACTTAATAAAGTTCTATTTGTATCGCTATCTTAAAAAGTGAGCGCCGCATCGCGTTACGTCGCGTTTCGATTTGAATTGACCCTAAAATTCTAATATATTTAAGTGGTCCGAAAATAAATGCAGTGTTTGTACACAACTATTGTATAGTCCGGCTTGCTGCATTTCTAACTACATTACAAAGGGATTTTATGGTTTTACGGAGTAAACATATCGTAAGTATCTTTAATAACTTAAAGTATCTTTGTGTCAAGTTTAATCTAGATCCGTAGAGCCTTTACGGCGTGAGTTGGTATGAAACATACACACTAACTTTCATATTTATGTATTTGTATTTTTACAAACAAACTTTGTATTTGAATAGATTCAATATAATATTGAACCAATACAATGAGGTTTTTATTTTATGTAGTAAAAGAAGAAGAAGGATAATTATTATTCTCTTATACCAAACTTTCTTCGACAAATATATGAGCCTACAAAAAAAAAACATTGCCATATAAACCAACCAATCAGCATCGACCATTCAAATCGCTACGTTTCACAATTTCACATGTTTATTATGCTACCAGCTAGGGTTGTCAGCTACGACTTTATAGAAAGACATAACCTTTAAACGAGGATTTAATGCTTTTTGAGCAGATTGAGTAGGTCATATAATGTAGTAATAAGGTTAACACTGCGGAAATGCAGACGTGAATTTTAAAATTAGATTGTAGCAAATGCATCAGAATTTCTAGTATTCTTCTGCTAAAAACGTGGCCATTTCATATTATCTACTTTAATTGAAGTAAGTTGCGTTATGCAATAATCTAAAATTGTTAGCTATTAATTTCTCATTAGTATTTTCATTTTGCTTTCGAGGAAATCATTTTTGTAATTCATTTTCGTTAATTGTCATCATCAAGATTATCTTTATCGACGACAGCAACATTAATAACATTATCCTTATCAACGACAGCAAAATTAACAACAATGAAGTCAACATTATCGGTTTCTAATTTATCCACTGCTAACCTCAGATAATCTCGATATGATTTTAGGAGATGATAGCATAGGAAACCATGGCACGAGTACATAGAACCCATTTGGCCTAACCACCCTAAAATTTATTGGCAAGCACTTGTTCTAGCATCTGCACTTGAGAGCATACCTTTGACGCTTTGTGTCCTTACCATCATCAGCTACATTATATGTAGGTATAAAATACGATCTATATATAGAAAATGTCCTCGAATCCGCTGCTACCGATTAATGGCAAGGTTCCCAGCAGGCTGGTAACGTTTCCTCTTTGGATAGCTAAGCTAATGCATTTGCGAGAAAAGCTCCCCGCCCACTCGTCTCCGGAGGTCTCGTTTCCAATTCTAATGACAAAATGCGAGCAAATCGGAGAGCTTCGGACCCCCACGGACCCATGGTCTCAACCGCAAAAAGCATAAAGTGATAATTTGCTCCAATTGGAACCAAAATGGTTCAAACTATGTGGTTTCAAAGGAGCTTCCTTCCGCGGACGCTCAGACTGAGGTATGAGCTCCCCGTCGTGGTTTTCCCAATGGAGTAGGTACAGAATGTGGTTGTAGGGTCGGCAACGTGCGAGTGATACCCCTGCTGTTTTAAGCGTCCATAGGCTACGGTAACTGCTTACCATCAGTCGGGCTGTATGCTTGTTTGCTAACATTATACACATTTTATCTGACTCCTTGTTTCATCTTTAATATCTAATCTTTAAATAAATCTAGATATTCCTCTTGTATCTCTCTGCAATGCCCTATTTTCCCTCGGCCGCCTACAATGCCACAACAAAGGCATTATACATCTGCCAGTGAGCTCTTGCAATGTAATACACGATACAGTTGCAGCAGTTTCCTTTAAACGTTTGTATATTGTAGGATAAGTGTGGTCTGTGTCGGTTCCGTTTTCTACGCTGTATATTCTGACTTATTACATGAGATGGTTTAAGCCAAGTCTAAAAACACAGGTTTTAAGATATTCCCGTTTCTTTGTTATATGAAGTTAGAAAGTGACGGATAATTTAATACCTGGGTTTTGCTAAACTTGCTTTAAATCATATCACGTAATAAGACTTCAAGCATGTAAGTGAACTAATAAGTGGGTGACGTCAGCTATTATGGCCCTAATCCCTCTGGTATCTGCTAGTTCATAAACTAGCAGATACCAGAGGGATTGCCAATATGATGTCGACTATCACAAAGCCTAGAAGAGCGTAGCCTTTTTTCACTCAAAAAAGTAAAGGGAAGTACTTCCACCTTCTGACATTTCAATTCATACAATATTAAAGTGAATGCATTAAGTCACTCACAGTTATTTCATTCATCATCAATATGGCGTTAATTTTTTGTACAGAGCTCTCCCACGATATACATGACGTTCACAACAGTTAAGTGTTTACCATTGATGTATGTTCACTTGAAACGCCATCGCGCCATCGCGCATCAATAAAGATATATTTTTTATTCCCAGTTCCTTCTAGATGTAGTGTGGTACCTTTGATCGTATAATCACCTAAACATAATAAAAAAACAATAACTATTATAAATATGCGAAAGTTTAAATGTTAGTCGTTTTGTTTTCGAATGATGATAATGCACTGAATCTCAGTACGGCTGTATTTGCACAGGATTTGTTAGGAACTCATAACTCTCCATTATCTATATATAAATCATCTACTGCCTGCCCTGTTCTCAATTATTTTGGGTCAGCGCAATTTTTATGCTTCTTGAATTCGACCGTTTTATTATTTTTCAGCATTTACTCCTTACTTATTCATATCATATTTCACAAAATTCCTCCAGTTTTTTTCGGTCTTTCTCTATGTTTTTCTCCATTATCCATAAATTTATTCAGCGTAATCAATTGATTATGCTCATGCAAAAACTTAAATATGGTTACATAGAAAATTCATCAGCTTTTAATGAAGTCATAAATTATTTCATTTCGTTCAAATTTCTCATAATGCATTAAAATATAACTCATCATCATCATCATCAGCCTATAATGTCTTACTGCTGAGCACAGGCCTCCTTTCACAAATAAAGGTGAAAGGGAATGGGCAATACTCCACCACGCGTGCCGACTGCGGATCGGTGGAGGTAGGCTAGTGGTCAACCTACTGCTGGAATTTTTCAAGCCGCCTAGGAGGCATCCAACTAGCTTAACGACTATCACAATTAAGTGATAACCGGGACCAACGGCTTTACGTGCCTTCCGAAGCACGGAAACGCTCGATTTGAAATACCACTAGGCGGTCACCCATCCAGGTACCGACCACAACAGACGTATCTTAACTTTGCCGATCGATTAAGAACGGATAATCATGCTACACCACGAGCGCTTCCAATATAAATATAACTAAAGTAATTAAAACTCAAAAAATCTAAATTATAAATAAAAAAACCTCTCCATCTCATCCGCCATCTCTGGTGGCAGAGTACCTAGGATGCGGCATTGCCTCGTTGTCTTATTATGTGGCAAGCGAGACTTATTATGTGGGCTAAGTACTGCGGTTCCTACGTGACGTCCACCAACCGCTTAGAGAAAATAAAATTACTATGCCACTTCCAGATGTTTTAATTCCATGAATTGAATAATGATTTGCACTAAATAACTCCATAGAACGGGGCATCGTGTGAAATAGTCTTTTGGTTTTTGCACACCATAGTGATACGGAGACTGCTATTAACGCAAATGGTATTTAGGATATGGTGTCAGTTTACTATATTACCATGGATAGTCTTGTGTTGGATCATAATCTCGCCATGTTACTTAACGGTGTGGCCGAAGGTGATAAGGTGAATTGTAGTTTATTTTTAATCGACTTCATTATTTATGCATTATAAATAAAAGAAAAAAAAGAGATTATTTGAAAAGGGCGTAAGATTGTTAATATTCAGATAAATGTAGGTAGTACTCGTAATACCAAAAAAAATAGGTAGTCAGGGCAAACATATTATTAAAAAATATATTGGACTGCTAAAACTCGGGGAAGAAAAATCAGGAATAAGATATGGGAAAAACTACTAAATTCTTACAGTAGCAAAGTTAGGTAGGTCTAAACGTAAAACCTAATGAACTGTAGTTTATTTTTATTTATCCATTATAAATAAATGAGAAAATAATGAGATTATTTGAAAAGGGCGTAAGATTGTTAATATTTAGATAAATCTAGGTAGTACTCGTAATACTAAAGATTAGGTAGTTAGGGAAACCATATTATTAAAAAATATATTGGACTGATAAAACTTGGGGAAGGAAAATCAGGATAACGATATGGGAAATCTACTAACTTCTTACAGTTACAAAGTTAGTATGTCTTAACGTAAAACCGTTAAAAAATGAAATTTCTCATGGACTGACATGAAAATTACAGGCATTGCAATTGCAAATGTAGGTCGAAATAGTTTTCTGTAATTATTTTTAACTTTATGCACTTTTTATGTGAAGAGTTTTAAATGCAGGCAAAGTGTTGGCAACATTTTTTTAATTATTTCATATGTGTATCATAGTATAAGTGCATAAATCTTATACTTATACCCCTAGCTTTACGCCTCACGGTTTTACCCCCAAAGGAGTGGAATTACCAAAAATCCTTTCTACTGAAACTGTGAAAATTTTCAACAGTCACTCAGTGCGTGCTTCAGTCGGTTTCTCGTACAATATTTTTTTAAAGATACCAGCCACATCAGCCACATCATTTATTTTATGTACTCATTGGCCCTGATTCTGTTGTTCACAACTAAACTAATTTTAATGTCACTATGTCTCTTTCTAACAAAGAACATAAGAAAAGGATGTAAGAAATTTAGTCCTGTCAAATTAGTTCAATGCTTGTTTTCAATATCAATTTAGTCGCCATCTATCGCGATTACGCCTAAATACACGCAAAATAAGACGGCAAAGATTAATTTGACAACTTAAAATATGTTCCATCCTTTTTCAATAATGTTCGTAAGAAAGAGATGAGATGTGACTAAAATTAGTTTAGTGCGATTTACAACAGAATCGGCATCATTATCTACTAATCTAGTTTTAATCACAATTCTAGAGAGTTCTGTTTGACACCAAACTTAAAAGGGAATTGGCTCCCGAATGCAGCTGCCGGAAAACACCAGTAGGTGCTTGGCGACAGATTTTCAACTTGAGGATGGTAGTCAGCTAGGCTGTGTGAGCTATGTGCTATGGTTTCTTCCCAATGTTTTCCTTCGCCGAAAGCTCAAAGTCATGGTAAAATTTCAACTGTTTTTCTGTTATTTTTTTACAACACCTGCTGTTCCCCAGGCAGTCACTCGCACCTTCCCGTTCCTTCCCCCTCCCCGATGATCTCTGGCGACCTTACTCACGTGCAGGAACATAACATTGGCTGCGGTATGATGTAAGGTAAATCCCCGGTCAAGCTGCTCTTTGACCGAAAAATCTATATGCTCTACCTCTCCTCTACCACGGAGGTATTTTAGTTAATTTTACTATTGGTCCAGTAAACAAAAATCCCACTTCATGAAACTACGAACGGGACGGTCACAAAAACTGGAATAAATACAAAAAGTGAAAAATCCATTGGGAAATATTTTGTACCACTACTTTGGTTGCCCCGTGTCACGGCAGTATGCAAAACGCGTCAACCGCGAACCGTGACTTTTGTTCGTCCTATACACTCCACTGCTGAAAATTTACTGCAATTTTACCGACGAATTTGGAAATGTTGACGTTGTAAAAGAGTTCCTAGGTTTAACATTCTTTTAACAGTAAAATAATAGATGAATTTTTAGTTGTCTATAATTTTGTTAGCTGGTTATTCATCGCATGGGATTCATGATGATTTATAATAATACTATTTGAAATATTTAAATGTATTGTAATTGAAAATTCACATAAAATTTTAAACAGCATCGCAAATTGTTCACCTAACTTTATCCACGTTACTTACATATTTTTTTTTTGCTACTTAGGCAGCAAACAAGCATACGGCCCGCCTGATGGTAAGCTGTCACCGCAGCCTATGGACGCTTGCATCACCAAGGGTGTTACTCGCGCGTTGCCGACCCTGCAGAAATCTCTTCACACCCTTTTTCAAAAGAACCCCATGCTGTACTCCATTGGGAAAACCACGGCGGGGAGCTGATCTGAGCCTCCGCGGAAGGAAGCTCCTTTGAAACCGCACAGTTTGAAACAATTTTGGTTCCAATATGAGAGGATGGACTCCCCATCCATGGCGAGAGTTGCGATGGTAGAATGTAGCCGTGGGCATCATCTTAAATAATTCTTCAGAACACTGTCCGTTGTACAAGCGGTAGAACACACATAAGGAGGCAAAGTCTCTCCTCAGACTGAGGGTCTCTAAACCGCTTGTGAACATGTGGGAAACCAGAAATAGTGAAAACATCGATTCGTAATGTAATTAGCAAGCTATGTATGGAAACCTAATAGTGCGGGTTCTGATTTGCACTTGGTAGATTAATTTGAAATGTTTTAAAGGAATAGTTGATTACTCGGGATTTTTCAAAGCTACTGAGTTGCAGTCTCGAATAAACCCAATGACGTACCGATTGGGTCAAATAGCTCTTAGGTATATTCTAATTTTGGTCTTATATTCGGAATGAGGCCGTCGACTGTATGTAACTAGCATCAGAATATATTTTATTAAATTTAATCGTATAATATGCAGCCGGGGCGCGGCGTCTCAAGCCTCATAGGTTGATATAATATTGCCTTTTTGACCTCAAACCAAAGAAATTGGATATGCGTAGACGGAGCTCCAATAAATGAAGCGACTTTTGAATAGCTGTTCTCATTACTCTTATCGGGATTCGTTGTGCCAAAAAGAGACAGTTATATATTTATCATATCCTAAAATAGTAAGGTTGTACACTGTTGCATGACTTTGTTGATCAAGTAAATTTACAATAGGGTTGTGAATACAAGAATATCGATATCGACAAAATTTGGTTTAAATAAAAAAAATAGAAAGGGTGAGCTGAGTCGGTTTTTGAACCGTTTGAACCTACCAGTACAGAAATCGGTTTTGACAGATGACAGACCTTATCTAACCATAGCTGAAAAGTCACACGGCGCTAAATCAAAATGGCGTCATCATGCGTTTCGTTTTTGCACGATATTCCTTGTAAAATGTATAATTGCAAGTTTTTTTATACACATAAAATGGGTTTGGATAAAAAATAAACTATTAATTTCAATTAAATAGATTTTCAACATAAATAAATTCAAAACTCATCTCATTTGGCTG
Source organism: Polyploca ridens (assembly GCA_951394255.1). Lineage (NCBI taxonomy): Eukaryota > Metazoa > Arthropoda > Insecta > Lepidoptera > Drepanidae > Polyploca > Polyploca ridens. The sequence continues at coordinate 5,039,498 of OX596269.1, read as the reverse complement.
TATCGACTAAACTTTTGCCTAACGAAACGCAACTGTATATCAAAAGACGCAAGATTGTGATTTTATTAACATACTTCAATAATTTATATCTCAAAAACTATGAGGTTGCTTCAAGAAATTACTTCGCTGAAAGACTAAGGAGTCTTATCATCATCATCATCTACTATCTGTAAAAAAGAATTGAACACAAAGACCAATGTCCCGTCACATAAAGTTTATCCTATTGTTTTCGTGCTCCTTGGTTTTACTCTACTCTAATAAATATTTAAATCAACCACGTAATAAGTTAATCCTCACTATAATATTATAAATGCGAAAGTGAGTTTGTGTGTTACGCCTTCACGCCTCAACTACTCAACTCTAGAAGTTATCTAAAATATTATTTCTCAACAGATCATCATGAAATTTGGCATGCAGATAGCCTATGATATGGAGAAGGACATAGGCTTTTAATCCCGGAAACGTGGGTGAAACCGCGGGGGATAGCTAGTTTCTAATAATTGTAAAATCTAAATGGCGGCGGGTGGCTATGCCAGCTCCCATACAAAAATGAATAGGTACATACTTTCTTCAAGTACGTACTTATACTATAGACAGTTTACAGATAAGGTTTTAAAATAAAATAACAATCATTTACGCGTTTATTAATTAAACATAAAACAATGTTTTTGTGTACCGTTTAGGCAGTTATTGTTTAAATAAATTATCAATAAACATGTTAATTTATATTTAAATAAAAATGACAAAAACACAAACAAATAAACCCGCGACTAAAAACTAAAAAATCTTCACTTCTCTTTTAGCTATGCACTTCTGAAGACTGGAATGCATGCTCTCGATCATATGCCTCACGTTTTCAGCTGGAATCTATTCCCAAGCAATTTTCAAAGCGTCGCAGATTGAAGCGTTATGTGCTTGCTCACTCTCTCTAACCCACCGACATCGGGGAATCTAGAATAAATAATTTAATCTTAAAATTAAGACACTTTTAACATTGATTGTACTTTCATTGACTGGACGCAACATAGGGAAGGCGGGGGGAAGGCCTTCAACTTGGTTCCCCCAAAACTTGAAGCAAAATCATGGTTTCAGAGATATTCATGGTTTTGTATGAGTTTATTTATATAAATTCATTTATGCGCCGACTCTGGCTCTACAGGAATTACCGCAGCCTAGCTCTCGCCAGCCATTTCATAAAGAACGTGATTTTATTAACAATCTTTTATTATTTAACTATCGAAAATTATGAAAAAAATATTATTGCTTAAAAAAAGGACTTCACTGAACGACTTCTTACATCATCTTCTTTCTGTCAAAAAATACGAAATCCCAGACCAGCGTCTCTTCAAGGAAAGTTTATCCTCATTGATTTGTCCATAAGAAATGTACGGCACTATTTTAACCTATACCAAAATATTTAAAATATAGCAATATTTTGGTAATCTAATTTGTTTTAAACATACAACACGCATAATACTATAATACTTTAATGTTAGTCTACAATTCTACTAATTATCAAAGCAATGTTACGAATAAAATCCGAAATATGTTCAAAATGCCGTCTTACCGATAAAAGCTAATAATTTCAGATTCATTTTCCTTTCGGTAGGAATGAGATTTGCACACGATTACAACACACACCATATTTGTGTTTATCACAGATCACAATTTATTAGCTTTTCACATTTTTGAAGCTAAATAAACAATAAATATTTTGAATCTCATATTTGTAAGAAAAAATATACATACAGCATTTTTCCTTAAAATTTTCCGTGAGTGTATCGGGTGTACTAAAAATAACGTGGTTTTATGATACCAGTCGATATTGCAAGCATCTGACTCGTTCATTGTGGCCATAAACAATGAAACGTTCCGCGACAATACTCACAGCACTTTGAAGTTGGTTTTTGAATATCTGTTGTCACATTTAATACTGTATGCATTCTGTATTTGAATATACGCAAGTTATACGAATACTTTTTATTTAAAAGCAGAACCATAGAGATGACTTAAGTGATAAGGTTATCTATGTTTTCATTATGTATCGGCTTGTATTTGAGAACACGTTGCTGAAAGAGATTCTTCAAGTAAGTGCATGTTTCCATCATTCTGCAGCCTGTGGAACTCTTCGTACTACTCCAAAATCCCAGCACGACTGCATTTGCTAGTCCCTAATAGTCTTTACAAGTAAAGCTTTAATCCAAATTTAATAATCAAGATACAGTCCACAAACCCCTTGTGGACTGTATCTTGATTCATAAAATATATATTTTTTGCTATTACAAAAGTGAGGAAGTTATAATCTTTTCCAATTTGGCTTAAAAATAAAGCCAACACACTGATTACCATCACTGATGGTTTATTTTCTTATGGTAATAAATTACATTTCACCAACCAGTTAATAGTTCCCTGACTCATAACACAACTCAAAATGGCAGCTTTTCATACAATAAATTTGACATTTGTTAGGTTTCCTGATCCCAAAGCGAGAATTCTGCGTTCCGCGTTCACTGTAATTTATGCGGGGCTTTTGATCGTTGCACACAGCAACAGCGGCGGTCAAGGAGAACGCACGTAGAACTATGACCGCAGAACTCTAGACCGCTAGCTACGGGATCGGCGCATGAAAATAAGCAAATAATAGTGGTACATTATTCCAAACCAAACGTAAACCAGTACCTAATTATCTATGTATGTTTAGGAGCAATTAATGGAGTAATTCAAGATAATTAGTGTACCGACGATGCACGCCGCTTGTGATCCTTTTAAGCTTCTGCCTATTTTACTGTTCTGTGGCTTGGCTTTTGCTATTTTAGTTACATAATGAACCTATCAGGTAGGTAATTATAATAAAATAACGCTATGGAAGCTTAGTGGTTGCCACGTGGAGTGCTGTAGCGCGAAGGTTGGTTTGATTGAATCCTAGGTAGGTATAAAATTAAGACTAGCTTTCTACCCTATGATTTCACCTGTATATCTATATGATCTAGTGGTTAAGTATGTATGACAAGATTACCGTTTTGATCGGGCATCTGGGGATTATCATAATTGCGATATAACGCCTAAGCGCATAGGCATTTATTTTACTAGTAATGTGAACCTACCCACAAAACTGCTTTCTTCAAAATAATACCAAGTTAAAACAGTAGAATTAAAATACAGTAGTACCCAATTAATATGGCTGATTATACTATTACCGATGTACCTGCGCAGAAGATATATTTTCAAAGCGCGGGAAACGTTATTGGTCTGCAGCTGCCGCCATGTTAGCACGCGCCGTGCGGAGGGGCGTGACTTGCGAGTGAGACGGAACTAACAGCTGTAGTGTATTATGAACCTTATAGTAGTGATCTAAGGTTGATTGTAAGTTTTAAGCATTCTTTCGTTAATCTTCGGGGCCATACTTTCTTTATTGTGCGAACGAAGATTCACGACGCGCCATATCAGTCGGGTACTACTGTACCTTTTAATCATTAAAATATGTTGATTTTCTTTTATTTTCTTTATCGACAACGTTTTGATTTCCTGTACAAAAAGTAAGTAGCTAATGCTGATGTTGCTCTGACCAATCAGAGCTCTTTGTTACCTTTATCCAACTATAGGTACACCTGAATAATATTTTAGGATAAAAATATATCGGTATCTCTAATACCAGGCTAACATAATCTATGCACAGTTCACATTCTTGTAAAGTCCAATGAAAATTGAATGATCAAACAGCACTCTTCAACTAGTAAAAGTGAGGCGTGTTAAGGGAATTTGCATAGTCTAGTCTGGGCTTAATTGGATCGCGTATAAGGGTAGTAATACACTGCGAGGTCTACGGAGCTTAGAGCTCGCTCGATACTGCGTGCTTCATTTAGGGTTGGCAGATGGCCTTTTTGATGATTTCGTTTTATATTCATGTATATTTTTTTACCTACATTAGTAAAAACAAGGACTCGTGTTTTAAACTGAGTTTAATTTCAATGGTTTTTCTTATCAGTCAACACAATTTTATTAAAAGAATTTTACGATCATGATTCTAAGAAGCAACTCAATATTTTGCCACAAGTAGAGTTACTAACATTTAGAGCGTCGAATTTAAATATTTTTATGTTTGTATGAAAGTTTGATGAACTATTAAAAGTCATAGAACAAAAGTTGTTGTTTATGATATTGGTGATATAATCGTAAGAGGTTGTTATTCTTTTACCAATAACCATGTATAAAATTGTTTATGTTCTATTCTTTTACAAAGAAGTCGAGTTTTAAATAGGTATTGAACTCAAATACGAAGTCAGTGCCAACCCTAACACAACTGAGCGTCTCACATGGGGCATTAATTTGCATTATACTCTCTACGCGGTGCATAACCCTATAAAATGTGGTAATGGACAAGCTTATGTGCCATAAAGTGTTATTTCGCATGAATTCGGGCTGAGTTCGCGATATACAGTTTGATGAAACAATTGGATGGAACGCATGGTATTTTCGCGTTTATTGCCAACGTAGGTACGTCAACTGTATACACGAACTTGGGACAAACAAAAATGTGAAGTTTATTGGAAGTCGAGAACGGGAGTTGAGAACAAAATCAGTTGTTTTTCTGCTAAGTAAAATATTGTGAGGGAACTTTTGCTTCGGAAAATTTCTCAGTTAAACAAAGTACTTGGGTTACTAACTGGCTCATATTTCATATAGATTCCATAGAAATGTACACATTTCTACCGATACCGAAGTAGGTACTACTTTCCAAGCAAACACAGATGTTGAACATAAATAAGGGGCTATGTATTTTTTTTACAATCCAAGTTTTTTTTTTTCAGAATTTTAAAGGCAGCAATCATAATCACACATTACACAAAATATGATTTAGAGCTGAGTGAGTCTAAATACGCAGCAAGTAGAGTAGCTTATCTTGTAGTGTGGAATATTGCAGTGCTGGCTTTCAGATAGGACCACAAGAGAGACCACGGCCAATCGCAGAATGGTCGTAAAAAAAGAAATAAACATATTGAACAATTTTCCAAATTATATAAATGACTACTTACAAAAATATTACATGGAACATTATGAAGACATTGGATATTACTTGAATAACTACGCAAGCATCATACTACAGTTTACTACGATTATTATAGTGTTAGAACATGAGCAGTCTCCTTATAGATGCATTCACAAATATATCGTACACTAGTCGATTCAAAGACAGACAAAATGTCGATATGGATTCCTTGTCACTTGTTATCGATAAAAGTATCGATAGAAAACGAGAAATTGGCATTCATTATATATGCGTGCACTTCGATTGCTGCATTTGGACCATACCGGTGCTCACTGACCGTACTCTAATACAGTCGCTCTATTAATATTCTAACTCTATGACAATTATAAACCACAAATCAAACAACACGTGTATTGAATCAACATGCAACCGGTCAACTCTAGCATGCTTGAAAGGAGATGCTGACCTAATTTATTAAAGCTCATGGATGAATGCTTGCGTCGTACCTCAACGCAATATACGATTTAATATTACCGGAAGATTCATTATTATAAAGGTTGAAAAGAAGTAAAAGGCCTACAAACCGACAGTCCTCTGTGCCTGGTGATGAGAAGCTGAAACGATGATGTAAGTACGCAGGAGAGACGAATCTAAACACAAGCTGAACTCGAATGAGGATTCTAAATGAACAGCTAAAGATTCTCTACAGGATATATTGGAAAAAGTGCGCAGAAACTATATCGCTGACTGAATTCAATAGTGGCAGAAGACAAAAATCAAAAATTTTAGAATTTTGAACAAGAATTCATTACTATAATTCAAAATGGCACAAATTTGACTTGTACCACTTGTTGGCTCCACACCTCAACATAATGTACTTATAAGTATTGTTTCCTAACTGTCTGGCAACACTTGGTCAGTCACTATTGTAAGCTGCGCAATGAGTGCTACTTTTTGTGGTTAGGTCTAGATGACCTTTAAATCCTTTACCTAGAAATACAGTTCATATAATGTTTATGTGGGTTTCATTCAATACCAGCGCCCTACACCACTAAAGAATTCAGTCAGCGATATGGACTATGGATCCATCGTGAAACTTTCTTGAGGTGTCTGTTGATCCATCTGCAACCTCTTCATCGCATAATAAATATAAAATAATCGCTTTTTAACTAAATCAGTGTCAATCAAAGTAAATCAGTAAAGACTTCGGAATGTCTTTATAACAAGATATATAAGATAGAATTTTCAAACTTTTAAGTCATTAGTTGGTGAGAAAGAGTTATCCCCCTCTAACTTTTCAACTAAGAGGAGTACATTCTGAAAAAAAAAAGCCTTTCAACAATTGCTTTATATAATAGTGTTATTTACATTTTTTTCCGACTGTGGAACCCTGCATGTGGTTCAACACTCACAACCAGTTTCACATTAATGACGTCTAAAATCAACAATGTATGTACGTGGATCAACAGTTACACACAATTCGGCCAGGCGCTCCACATTTTGAATAGTAATTGTTGAAATGAACTCTATACTGCGCGGTTGTGTCTAACTAATTTGCCAGTCGCCTCGAGGTATGTTTTCAGAAAGGAAAGTTTTCCTTTAGCGTAAAACAACTGACATGCTAACATTATCAAGCGTGGACGTGGAGTTAAACCTGCTGGATGTGCAAGAAAAGGAGTTTCTTTTTGGGTGTTCAAGTTTAGTGTTGTCAATATCGTTAAAACCAACCCTTGTTTCTATTTCCTTTAAATATGTTTGTGCAATCTTTAAGCAGATTGAATTACCAGCTTCTTTATCTCGAGCATAAGTTTGTTGACTTCTATGGTTCAGTAAATTATCATCAGCAAGATTTTGTGGTTCTAGCATAGTCAATTAAGAGGGACAACGGAAAAAGTCTGCAAATGCTTCTGTTATTAGGCTATCTCGTCAATCACAAGATGTATCTTCAGCCGTACCTCTACGTTGTGGGTAACTTGAATCTGCCCCTAAAGAGCTTTTGTAAGTAGTAAGATTTAGTATCTATATTGCCCAAAGAATACACAAGCTCTTACAATTCTCACATAATTATTGCTTCATAAAAATGTGGTTAATTTTTACACAGCACTCCATTATTATGCTCACGTAATCATATTGACTTACAGGTAAATAAGAAAAAAGAAGGATTTACTGGAAACAAAAACCATAAACGAAACGCTGATTTTCGGCTGGATACACTAGTGATTTACGGACGTGAAAACGGTATTTATGTATCATTTATTAACATATAGCTTGCAGTCGCCAATAAATAAGTTACTACATCATATCCAGTGACTCTACATCCATAACATACCCATTATAATAGGGCTAAGTAAAATTTAGAGTTGTTGTGTAAAGGGGCACAACACGTATAATCCATTCTTGTGCGGCGGGAGTTTTATTGCGACGTCGCTAGAGGGCGGGACTTGACTTTCACGTGGTTGACGATCGTACTTGACTTAAATGTAACGTTAAACCCCGTCGAATTAAATAGAAAATCTAATCTTTACTTGACACTAATATTGAAAAATTTAAGCATTCGTGGTGTAGCATGATTAGCCGTTCTTAATCGATCGGAAAATGTAAGCTACCACCATCGTGGTCGGTGCCTGGATGGGTGGTATTTCAAATCAAGCGTTTCTTTGCTATTATCACTTAATTGTGATAGTTGTTAAGCTAGTTGGATGCCTCCTAGGCGGCTTGAAAAATTCCAACAGTAGGTTGACCTACCTCCACCAATCTGCAGTGGGCATCCGTGGTGGAGTATAGCCCAATCCCTTTTAGCCTCATCTGTGAAAGGAGGCCTATGCTCAGCAGTGAGACATTATAGGCTGATGATGATGATGAATATTATTAACGTGAATGTTTGGATGTTTATCCTTCAGGCACGCATCATCAGCCGAACGGATTTAGATAAAATTTGGCACACAGAAAGAATATATTCTGGATTAACTTAGGGAACTATTTGTCCCGGGAAAACAGTAGATCCCTAGGGAACACGGGTGAAACCGCAGGGTGGAAACTAGTCGAAAATAAAGCAAGATTATTAAACGTGGTTTTCGTTACAAGTAATGTTTAGTTGAAGATCTCAATTTTACTCAGATCTTCAATACCATCTTGTCTTCAATAAAAAATACCTTTTTAGTTATATCTATAACAAAATATCTAAGCAAACCAGTATTTTTGGACGTGAAATAAATCACCCGACAGTTAATCTTAAATCATCAGCCTTTCTCCTTTCATCCACTCTAATCTAAGCCTACAAGCACTCAAATAACATCAAGCGAAAACTGTGTAACAAATGATTCATCTCGATTGCCGATAAACATTCTAAAGCTCTTATAATTAATGAACCGACAATCCTTTATATATTGGACCTTGGTGAAGGTGCCTATAACACACGGACGCGAATTTCAGAGTGCAAATGTTTGATTTTAATTTCTGGAGTCTGCCGTGCGAAGCTTTGAGTAAGTAAATCAATGTGGATAAATTGAGATCTATTACATGTGACACACCGCTTGGTAGTCTTGTATGCAAGATGGATGAAAAAATATCCTATCCCACCAAAAACATGTGAAAATGGGAGCCAAGTTCAATATTATGATAATAGGCTACTTTCCTGAAAAAAACTAATTAGTCCGTCATTTACATTATCAAAAAATATTAGACACGTATTTTTTCTTTTGTCAATTAAACAAAAAAATACGAAGATTTCGTGTGTTGAAGTTCCGCGTGTCGTCACGGTGTGGTACACTTTTTAGGAACAAGTGACGTCACGAACCCCCACTCCCAAACTTAGTCGCGCTTTATCTTCGTCAATTGTTAATGATTTGGTAAAGCAAAAAATACGTGTCCAATATTTTTTGATAATGTAAATGACGGACTAATTAGAATTATTATATTTTTACCTAGGCAACATCCCTATTATCGTGTGGTTGTCGACTTCACCGACAAAAGACTTGAGATCTAAATGGGTGTCAAGTTCTGTAGACAATCCTGTTTATTTATAAGAACGTATAACATTCTTAAGTAAGTTTAAAACACAATGTCTTGTTCTGTTTTCTGTTACAACAATGTTTGCTATTTAAATATATGACTTTTTAAATTTGAATAGTAGAATTAATTACACTATGAAAATAACTTACGATGGGTCTTAATATATGAATAAAATTTTGTGTGTTTATGTTAAATAGTTTTTGGGTTATGAAGGGTTCAAAAGTGGCTCCAAATGGGTCGTGTGTTATTACACACGGTGCTGCTCGCCAGTTCTCTTTTTTGTCTTGAACTTGGCTTGACTATACTGACGCTAGCGCGTGTCTAGATCTTGTCACTTTGGCTAATTCGAAACTAACCTTGCCTAGCTTTTTTACTGTGGAGAAATTATCATAGGTTAAACGCCCATGTAATGTTGTTAATGGGGTTTATTCCTCGTTATTAATCAGAAATGCAGGATACCTTAGAATTGGCCAAAATACAGCTACAATGAGGTCTGCAGAACTCACCATCCAGCAATTAATCTAGTAGCAACAATAATAATAGACTTTGCCTCCTTATGTGTGTTCTACCACTTGTACAACGAAAAGTGTTCTAAAGAATTGTTCGACTTGATGCCCACGGCTTGCAACCATCGCAACTCTCGCCATCGACGGGAAGTCCATCCTCACACATTGAAACCAGAATTGGTTCGAACTGTGCGTGCTCAACGGAGCTTCCTTCCGCGGACGCTCATACTGTGGAAGAGCTCCCTGCTATGGTTTTCCCAATAGAGTACAGCATGAGGTACTTTAAAAGGGTGTGAAGAGATTTCTACAGGGTCGGCAACGCGCGAGTGATACCCCTGGTGTTGCAAGTGTCCATAGACTACGGTAACAGCTTACCATCAGGCGGGCCGTGTGCTTGTTTGCGACCTTAGTAGTTTAAAAAAAAGAAACATGCGTTGTTATTGGCAAAGTTAAGGGCAAATGCCTGCTGATTGGCTAAGTAAAAACTCTTGATGCAGTGATTGTTCCTTACTGTTCAAAATCAGTGCAAAATCACTTAATATATGCGGAATGGGATTGATCGTTATTACTACTCTAAAGGGATTTTTGCTTACGGGCTGTATGCTTGTTTGTCACCTTAGTGTTGTAAAAAAAAACTGTGTCAACTAATCCTCGGTTTAGTAGCTGAATAACAGATTTTAAAGCATCAATTTTGCTAGCCACACACAAAAACCCTGTATCCCAAGAAATAGATTCAGCTATTCCATCTGGATTGATTTACGCAACCTTCTAATTATCGGTGAAGAGATTGAAAGTAATTTACTCAAATACCGTCTTAAGTAAAACAGGATAAATGATCGCAGATAAAAGTGAGATATTTGTTTTTGATTTTGAGTTGCTAAAATAGCGATTGTGTTGGTGATCTCATTCAGATGGGGTCTTGGGTATGAATTTTATAGCTTAGTTATAGGAAACCATAGCAAGATGGTAAAGTTGGTACTTAATAAAAGCCGCAGCTTGATCTTGTTGAAAATCCGTTAACGACCGCCTTGTGTTTTTCAGCAGCCGGACTTGAGGGCTATTTTCATTCCAAACGGTCGAAGATTTGCACTACTTTGGCTTCGTTGTCACTTACTACGGCGAGATTATGGTCAAACACAAAAAAATCTTGGTTTTAAATATTGACCGAGCCATCTGATTTTGTAAATAAACATCCCATCTAAGGTTCATCTTTTCAAAAGCCAATTAAGGATCAGATAAGGATCCGGATGGTATGTCTTTGATCCCTTGGAGTGTCGGCAAGTCGCTGGTGTGGGATGCCACATGTGTCGATATACTCGCGCCATCTCACTTATCGGCGACTTGTAAAACTGCAGGGGCAGCTGCGGCCAGTGCAGAAAATTCAAAATTGAAAAAATACGCATCGATTGGACCCAACTATATTTTTGTGCCTTTTGCGGTCGAGACCATGGGACCGTGGGGGTCCGATGCTCGCCGTTTTGCTCGCACCTTGTCATCAAAATTGATCGAGACCTCCGGAGACCAGCGGGCGGGGAGCTTTTTCCGCCAATGCGTCAGCTTGGCTATCCAAAGAGGAAACGCTGCCAGCCTTCTGGGAACCCTGCCGTTAATCGGAAGCAGCGGCAGGCTTAAGGAAATTTTCTATATATAGATTGTATTTTGTACATATTTGTTGTAAATAAAGATAAAAAAGGATCAGATTTATATTATATTGAAAATTGTATATTTTTAGTAAGTATCAGTGGAATAGTTTTCCAACGATAATCCAGAGTGGTTGAAAAATCGGCCCTAATGTAAACTATGGAATCGTGTAATTTATATTGGTGAAAGTGCCAAGTACGAAGGTAATATTTTGCATAAATTCAAAGCTACTTCATTATAAACATCACGACCAAAAACTGATAGTTGCATTTTACACAATCAATAAATTATATTGTGATGTTGTAATACATGCAAAGCAAAGGTATAAAAGAAAGGAAGAAATAATAGTATTTTTTGTTTTCATCATACATACCTACTACATACCTGAGAGTATGTACCACAAGGGACATCACATATATCATGAAAAAATTGTTCATGGTATTTTTAGACTAGAGATCCTTAAAAGAGCCAAGACAAAAATATGTAAGTAAATATTATCTTTAAAAAAAATAGGATAGATTGAACCATAAATATATATTTTTTACCTTCTGTGACATTTTAAAATTGAATCACACGATAGATCTAAGGTAAAAAACAACAAAAAGGTCACTTTGAAAATTTAATTGGGAATATGGGAACGCATCTGAAAGTCACTTTTGTGGAATGGATTGTCGTCCCAAAGGGCTTACAAAGAGCAAAGCGGAAGGTGAAATTTTAGTCGTTAAAACATAAAACTTCCTGGTACTAAGTAAAGGTAAAGTCAACCAACCTCGCGATAATCCATTTATGGAAAACCCGCCCGCGCCTTTAGAGGGTTGAATTTTAGTAGATGCCTTTTTATGTATAAGGCTTGCGTTTGGCCTTCGAATGAACCTAGGAGGTGCGATGACGAGCCGAGGATGTAGCACGCTTACCCAGAAAATGCCTATTTACTTCGTCCTCTAGACATCTAGGTTATAGGTGTCGGGAAACACAGTCCCTAGTTTCCAGTGAAAGAAAACACCCTGAAAACCCATAGCACGATGGTAGAGTAGTTTGTAGTATCCTAGCTGGCTAGAAGTTGAACATTGATCTTGAAGCATATATCGGTGTATTCCTGAGAGCCAGTTCTATTTTAGACTTTGTATGCTTACTCCATTTGCCCGCATCTTCACCTACCATGAGAGATTATGGTAATTATATGAACCTATCCATTTTAATTAATAAATGAGCCCAAAAATATCGCCTAATATGTCACTGTATTTTTGTGAAACCCGTGAGTTTATAATCTACCTAGTGAGATTGTAAACTGTCGATAAATTTTATTGTGAACTGTACTGCTTACAATATTACGTATTCATTTTCGATAGTCCGTCAAATTGTGAACCGTCCTTGATTAGTCAGTCGTTCGTTCTGTGTTCATAGAGATAGAAAGAAACATAGGAGTTAAATAATAGATTACGTAGACATGTAATAGATTACATAATATAACATGTCAATCACTATATTATTTCAAGAAACATTAATAATAATCAACGTATGGTCAAAGATGGCGATGCGGGACACATGACGTTCAACCAATCAGCGCGCAAGGTTAGTTTCGATGCATTCAAGTATGATGCCAGTTCACAATATGACGGTTTGTTATGGATAGATTATAAACTATCCAAAATAAATGCGTTATATTGTAAGCAGTATGGTACAGTTCACAATTTATCGACCGTTTATAATCTCGCTAGATAAAAACGGTGTTCACAAAATTACGGGGACATGCTCTTTCTTTACTCATACGATACTATAACGCCCTTTTCGCAAGCTACCTCGCAGATAAACTAAAAGGCCTGTGGCTAGTAGTAGTAGTAAATTTCAAACGATTATAATCGTATCGCTGATGGTATCCACCATTCCTTAGGAACCCAATATAAATAGCTTACTTAATCAAAATGGCATATAATCCATCACCTGACTTCGCTGGAATTTCCCCTTTCAATTAATTATATCACCCTGAATAGCTTTTAAAATGGTGCAATTTCTCAAAGATATGATGGTAATGATATATTTTTTCATAGATTTTTGAAATATTGTTTTAAAGTACTTTTTAAAAACATTTTTTGGTTCAACGTTTTAGGCAGTAAGATCAGTCACAGTACTGATGTTAGATATGTATAGAAAATGGTAATTAATACACTTAATTTCCACGATTATTGTCAAGCGGCTTTTTCGATATCACTATTAAAAAACACAGTTAGAGCTCAGTTTTTTCTGAAACTCAGTATTTTGACAGCCCTACTGAATTTTAGGAAAATTTATAACTAAGGCATTTCAGTGAAATTCGATCATTTTCAGGTGCATGAAAGCGGCTTGAACAAAAGAAAATAATACATAATACGGTTTAGTTTTAAACTCTCTTTTTATTATGGATCGCTAGCGGTTGATATAAAAAATTCCTCATTTTATCATTCTACTATAAAAATGTAGGTGGTATTTTTGTTAATTTAAGAATTTTTGAAATTAAATATTTATTTTACGGTTTTCTCTAAATTCAAAAGTGTATACTTATTTCATTGTTTGCCGCCTATAAACGACTGATTCCATTGTTTACACGGGGGTTTATAAAGATACATGACTAACTTTTGTATGAAAAGCTATTTTTTTTTTTCGAAGTTAGCCCCATAGTAAAAGTTGATAGTATTTATGAGTAGGTACTTTACGTGGTTTCATTTATTGTCGTATCCACCCCGTTTATTTTTTTTAAATGATTATCATGCAACAATAAACAATTCTCTCTATTAAACTCAAGCCGCGTTTTTATCCTTCATGAGACATTTGGCATGACATGACCTGTCACTGACAGCATTTTTTTTTATAAAGTAATTATTATATATTATCAGTCAACCCGCATCGATGTTCACGTTCCAATGAACAGACCCAACCCAAAATAATTCTACCAAAAAAGCAAACAATAAAATAAAGTCGTGTCAAAAGTTAACCCGAACAAAACCAGCGGTGATCCCTAGACGCGGCAAGTTGGCGAGTTAACCCTTTCGTCGCGACTTGCTAAGGGGTTGACCGGACCCGAGGGATGGACAGACAGATGTGACGTTACCCGAATAACTTGGGAGGTATGAAAAATATCACCAACTGATTTTACTTTTACACTTATTTACAAAGTTTTTGAGTTGGGTTTTGAGGTGTATAATTTGGAGTTTCAGTAAAATTTTAATGCGTACCCAATTTGCGGACAAAGTAACTTAGTTGTTCATCAAAATGGCTACTCGTTTAAATTTAAAGGTTTTATTGCATCAGAGACGACCAAATTTTGTTGGTTAGCCTATACAAAGCGCGGGAAACGCTATTGGTCGGCAGCTGCCGCCATGTTAGCGCACGTCGTGCGGAGGGGCGTGACTTGCGAGTGAGACGGAACTAACAACTGCAGTGTATTATGAACCTTATAGTAGTGATGTAAGGTTGATTGTAAGTTTTAAGCATTCTTTCGTTAATCTTTGGGCCATACTTTCTTTTCTGTGCGAACGAAGATTCACGACGCGCCATATATAAGTTGGGTATACTGTACCAATATAACACAAAAACATTTGCAGGTGAAACAATCGAGCATATTAAAAAAGCAAAGAGTAACAAACGTGGGTAGAACAACAAAATACCAGGTTACAATGACAGCGTAACAGGAATAAATCACGGCTCCGCGTACCGTAACAGATACGTTACAGTAACTGTGACACGCGCGAAATTAAATCTCAAATAAAATTGTAAATAGGTACCTATTTGAAATTGGAACTGTTCCAAAACAATAATGATGGGTACAGTCTTAAATTTTTTTAAAAACATTAGTTATACTGGTCTATTTTTTTTTCTATTTAAATGGCCTCACAGAAAATAGACGTGCCAGTAAATTATTTGTGAGTCAGTCAGTATTTATAAAGTTACAGTCCTTATTAGTCAATAATCCAAATTGTTTTTAGTCAGATTAGATTACGCGCATAAGTCAATTTAAAAAAAATTAAATGACAACCGGCTAATCAGAAAACTTGCATTTCTTGCAGGCCCTTTTACCAAATTTTCTTTATATGCAATAATAAATTACAAATTAATAGCAAAAGTGATTGCTAACATATACGGTTGTAACAGACCGACAGACGTACGAATTCGCACCATAAGGGTTCCTTTGTACCTTTTTAGTTCGAAACCCTAAAAAGACGTTACTTTTTATTTAAACCCATACTGAAATTTAAAACAAAACTTTTTGTTGACCTAATTACGAGGAACTCAACCCTCATAATAATTCCCATTCATATCAAGTCACGCTTGCACTCAAAACCCCATAAAAAAACTGGAAATCCCACTTATATTAACAATGGCTGTCAAACAATGCAATAAAAGTTGTAATCTGGCGAAACTAGCCCATAAAAACTGTATTACATAGCAAAAACGCGTTACAACGTAAAAGCACAAAATGGCGGCTCTATTATACAATAGAACAATGAACTAGGTACTTGAGGCGAGGGCCCTGGCGCGTTGAAGGGCCCTTGTAACCGAGAAAAGTGGGGGTGCATGAAAATTCTGTTCAGAAAAAGTGTACGTACCAGCTAGGCATTAGGGGAGGTTATCCACTTAATTTCTGAGTTTTCGAGACTTGCTGTGGTGTTGAGACGATTTTATGGTGTGAAAAAAAATTGGGCGGAGATATCGTATGCTACACCTATACATAAAATCTATAATACAGGTACAAGAATTCACTATAATTAGACTTCCATAGGCATACAGCTTAGAAGGAAACTGGACCACAAGACCCCAGAATATAACGGTAGATGTTTGAGGGTGGTTCACATAAAACTGACATAAAATAATAGTACCTAGGTGATCGAGCTTTGCTTGAAAATTCAGAAAAGCGCGTTTTACCAGAGATGAGACCCAGATCGATTTTATCGAAATCTAAGTTAGAACCGTTTTAGATACACATTTTTTTCTATCGAGGAATTTTCATTCCATTATGCTTTTGTTCTGATAGAACCCTTGCGTTTTTTTTTTTATACCTCTAAGGTGTCAAACAAGCATACGGCCCGCCTGATGGTAAGCAGTTACCGTTAGCTTGCACACGTATGGACGCTTGCAACACCAGGGGCATCACTCGCGCGTTGCCGACCCTGAAGAAATCTCTTCACACCCTTTTTGAAGAACCCCATGCTGTACTCCAATGAGAAAACCACGGCGGGGAGCTCATTCCATAATCTGAGCGTCCGCGGAAGAAAACTCCTTTGAGCCCGCACAGTTCGAAACAATTCTGGTTTCAATATGATATATATAATGAAAATACCCATATAAAAATAATTTTTCATTTAAATACTATTTACTTGGGTAAATTTCAATTCTAAGATCGCACTCTTAACTAAAGCTGGCACGTTCAAGACATTTACACGTTGCGCTTGTGTAAAGTCTGTGAAAAAGCGCATGGCGTGCATCGCACTGTATTCGCACCATGAAAAGTCTGTCCGTCTCTCTCGCGCGCGGTCATGCTTATGAGTATGAAGGAGAAAGTTATTGTTTTGCTACTGCTCATAAATATAGAGTGATATTTTTTGCATGCGTCGTCAGTTAGAATTGACTGACTGATTAGAAGCAATAATGTAATAAAACCTTAATTGCATGAGTGTGAGTACTGTGAACATACCATAGGTAATCGATCTGTAGTATTATGATTAATTAGATTACTTTATTTACCAATTAACAAGCTGTATGCATGAGGTTCTGCAAAAAAATCAGATATCCATTAAACAATGCTACCGCGGAACTTTAGATATAAATAGAAAGTTTACTAATTTTGTACTTAACCAATAAATGTATGCGATATTAAATTACTCCGCCGCAATAAATGGTATGGAATGGCGACCATAATTCAAACTCCTTGTCAAATTAACCGCAGTTTCCGAAACCCCATATTTCCAATAACGAAAGTTAAAGAAAGAATTTCGAACAAATTTTTCGCCTTTTAATAATTGGCGGATTTCCTTTCACCTTCATTACAAAGGCGTGGTTATGTTAATTGGAAATATTGAGATGTTTTACAAAGGCATGTTTTTATATTTTTATAATGATACGGGTTGGTTTTTTTTTTTTTTTTTTTTTTTACTGTTTATAGGCCTGTGTTTGACTGCAATCTCACCATGGTAAGTGATGATGCGGCCGAAGGTGGTAAGCACACAAAGCCTAGAAGGAACTGGCTCTCAAGTGCAGCTGTCGGAACACACCGAAAGGTGCTTGGCGACAGATTTTCAACTTAAGGGTGGTAGCCAGCCAGGCGGGTACTACAAAGTACCCTACCACCGTGCTATGGTTTCCTCACGATGTTTTCCTTCACCGAAAGCTCAAGCTCATTGTAGGATTCGAACCCGGGACCTTCGTCTCGGTATCCGACGTCACTACCACTGAGCTATCATCGCCTTTAAACTTTAACGTTAACTTGGTTATTAGTGTATTTTACCTGCCACGACACAGGTTGTGGCTTCGATTCTCACCTAGGACAGACACTTGAACATGTTATCCTGAGTATAAGAAAAATAATGTAGTATATAAACAGGCGTCCCTAGTAGCTATGCTTAGTTTGGGATCAAATAAGTTTTTGTTAAAAATTTCATTTTTAATACAAGCTTTTTGGTTGACTGTACTTCCATTGTCATCCAATATACTAATGTGTACCAAATATCAAGTCAATCCGACCACTGGAAGTGGGGAAATTCGATTTGCAAGATTCCACCCGAACGAACATACAAACATACATTGCAAGTTAAATAAATCTTGTAAAAACGCGGTGTGGGAGTAAATATTAATCATATGTTTACATTGCAAATCCTATGCACGATATGTTTTTTAAATTCAAAATTCAAATTAAAATTCAAAAAGCATTTATTCTATTTAGGCCCTGATAAGGCACTTATGAACGTTAACAAATGGCTCTACACCGGTTCCAAATACAACTTGAACTGAGAAGACTCCGGCAAGAAACTCAGCAAGTGTTTTTTTTTTAAGTATGTATATAGTAGTATTACAATTACAAAATATATATAACAATAGCCTGCGAAGCGAACAATTCATTCAAATGCATTCTTGTCATCTACAAAATCAGAAACTTTATAGTACCCTTTCGTGCATAACTTCTGTTTAACTATCTTTTTGAATCTATGTATAGGTAGCTCTTGGATTTCTTTGGGTACTTTATTATAGAAACGTATACATTGCCCCTTGAAAGAGTTAAGGACTTTGCTGAGCCGAGTTAAAGGTACAGCAAGTTTGTGCTTATTTCTAGCTAGTTTAACAAACAATCTCCTCATCGTCTCTACTTATTACGGAACTAAGCTATACATTTAGCGAAAATACAAATGTTTCTTCTGGAACAGGCACTTACTAACCAAAACTCTCTTATCGACGAAGAGTCCATCCTCACACATTGCACTCCCATCTAATCTGATTGCAGTATCTCACAGTGAGGTTTCAGAAGAGTTTTCTACGGCGGATGTTCAGTTTGTAGAATGTGGTTTTCCCATGGGTTATTCAAGAAGGGTGTGAATCCTTGGTATTGCAAGCGTCAATAGGCTTCGTTGACCGCTGACCATCAGATGGGCTGTATGCTTGTTAGCTAACTAAGTAGTATAGAAAAATAAACCTTATAACAAGTGACTAACGCCTTTTTTCATATGCCAACAAATGGTATGTTTAAGCTAAGGCTTTGATTACAAATTTACCGATAAATTCGCCAGATAAGCAACTATTACACGTAATATTTTATAAATAATTCAAATAGTGGCCCGTTATCGCACAACAATATAGCAACGAAATTTGATTACTGATATTAATATTTATCAATTGTAAATTATTCATGTATTTTGTTGTATATTTATGAGACAAAATATTTACACGAACTGCCGGTTTATTTTAATATTCAATAACGTGAATACTTTGTCTAAGAAACTAGGTATGCGGGAAAGAAAGTAAAAATGCTTAAAAAAAGACAGATACGTACAGTATTACCCAACTGATATGGCGCGTCGTGAATCTTCGTTCGCACAGAAAAGAAAGTATGGCCCCGAAGTTTAACGAAAGAATGCTTAAAACTTACAATCAACCTTACGTCACTACTATAAGGCTCATAATACACTGCAGCTGTTGGTTCCGTCTCACTTGCAAGTCACGCCCCTCCGCACGGCGCGCGCTAACATAGCGGCAGCTGCCGACCAATAGCGTTTCCCGCGCTTTGAAAATGTATCTTCTGCGCAGGTACATCGGTAAGCCATATCAGTTGGGTACTACTGTACACGTACATACACAGAAAAAGAGAATCGGTGGTAAACCTAACATAAATTGAAAGAGAATATCAGTTCAGTTCATTGAGTAATTATTCCTTAAAACTCATTTGTTCAACTTAAGAGTGTAGTCCTTGAAAACTGCCAAAACGACTGTTACGGTTTGTAAGAAAAATCTTCGATATCGTACGTTTAAAAACATTTAAAAAGCATTTTATAATCTTAAATGGTATACCTACAATCTTATCACGTTATATTTGTGAAATAATCCTTCATTTCCAACAAAAAAATACGATAAAATCTCTCAAAACCACAAAATATACCTTTGCTGTTTGCAACATTTATAGTATTTCGAATGAATTGACTAAAATATTAGTGGTTTAATAAAAACACAAAAGGGTTGAACCCCAACCCTACCATTTCAGATTTTTACAAGTTCAATCCATAAAATATTAAAATATTCTTTGCTTTTGCATGAAAACCGTGCGCCATTTTCCATAGTAATTACTATGGAGCGGTTGTCATATTTTGAATTTGTATAAATTCGAATGCGCGCATCAAAATCATCCAGTGTCCTCCTCGAGTCCAAAGTGGGAGCACGTCGCTTTGATGCTCGCTGAAGGTCGCCACCGTCTTGTGTCATTGACATAAAGGTAGGTCGTGAAAGAAAATACATTTATTGATTTATCAAGGTACGAGATTTTATTTAATTTAGGTATTTGTACTAACTTATGCAATGTTTTTATATTTCTTATTAATTATTATTATTAAAGCCCAACCGGAAATATATGATGATACATAATAAAATTCTAAAAGGTATTTGAGAGAACTCGGGATCACAAAACATGAATCTTCTCAAAATTTTGAAAACGTGTCCGCCATGTTGAACTTTTTAGACACTGCACCGATTGCTTTCAAAATCGATATTTGAGAGACCTTGGGGTCACAAAACAAGAATATTTTCTCAGATGTTTGAAAAAGTGTCCGCCATTTTGATCTTTTTAGATACTGGTCCGATTGCTCTCAAAATCGATATTTGAGAGTCCTCGGGGTCACAAAACAAGAATCTATTCCCAAAATTTTGAAAAAGTGTCCGTCTTGTTGAACTTTTTAGATACTGGTCCGATTGCTTTCAAAATCGATATTTGAGAGACCTTGGGGTCACAAAACAAGAAACTCTTCTCAATATTTTGAAAACGTGTCCGCCATTTTCAACTTTTTAGATACTGGTCTGATTGCTCTCAAAATCGATATTTGAGAGACCTTGGGGTCACAAAACAAGAATCTTTTCTCAGAATTTTGAAAAAGTGTTGAATCTATTATAAAAATTTTCAAAATTTTTATAATAGATTCTTGTTTTGTGACCCCGAGGACTCCCAAATATCGAATTTGAGAGCAATCGAACCAGTATCTAAAAAGTTCAAAATGGCGACAATAAAAAAATAGAACAAATTCTTATTTTGTAAGCCCAAAAAGTGGTCATTTTCTACCTAGGCACAAGCTTCACATGATGGGAAATTAAATTTCATGTCATGGAACTCTCATACATAAAACATGGCGTCTTCAGGCCCGCAAATTATTAAAAACTGTACACATGATTAGGTGATTATTAAATTAGTAATCGCAACACTTGCCGATGCAATGTAAAAAACGTAATTTTTAATAAAAACCGCGGCAGCAAAATTACAGCGGAGTGTGCAATACGAACTGAGAGCAGTTTGCTCAGAGGCCCCCAAAGCGGAGTGATATAAATTTGATGCTTTGGTAAACTCGACTATCCATCTGGGTAGAGGCACGATGTCCTATGAAAATATTTGATTAATCCTTATTTAATAACATAAGTTGGTTACGTTGGGCATTTAATGTTGATAAAGTTTGCTCTTTAATTAGGTACCAAAAATAGTATTCGCCATACCGTGCTCGTGCGGCGGGCGGGGCGGCGCGCGTGCAATGTCACCACACAGCATAGTACCTAGTTACCTACATTGTACGCGTGTGAAGCCGAGGCGTGTCGCTAGTAAGTTATAAGAATAATCTGTGGCAAAAATTTCAAGATTCTGGACCTTACGATCTAGCTGTGTGTGGATCAGTCATTACGCCATTTTCTCTTTGTATATACCTATATGGATTTAAGTAAGTAAAGGTAAAGTAGTTGTTAAGATTGATATAAAAATAACAAAGCTAATCAATATTCTCAATAAAGAAAAATATCAAGAATGATCCGGTACTGCTTACCTAATTAGCACGAATCACGCGAACACTGTGGCTCTAACCTTTTCTATTGCCAATATTGCCATCTCTTTTACCACGGCTACTCGCAAACTGCGGGGCGGCGAGTGAATAGCTACTAATCTTACAGGCGTGAACTCGCACTGTATAAATAATTATTCCATTGCGACGTAAATCATAGTTGTCTGTCTCAAAGCAATGTGTAATATAACTGTGAGACGCATCTGTGTAGGCAGAATGTGTCGATGTGTGAGCTCTATGAGAAATTCCCATGCTCGAGGACTAGGCTCTTAAACATCGTTTACCTACAGAAATAAAAACTATTTGTGCAAAAAGCAGTTGGAATTCACGATACTTTTTTGCTTTTTTTTTGTCAGTGATATTTGATACAAAAAATCAGTTTCCAAAATTAATTCAGCCCCAAATTCTTATCCCAATATACGGCCTCTATATAAACAAACCCCTAAAAATATCCTTAATTCTTTCATACCAAAGATAACGGCAAATAGGTAAAGATCAAAATTTACAATACCTCCCGCGATCCTGTTTAATGGGGCCCGTATAATAAATCGCAACGATAATTGCCTTATCCTTATAAACGTATAAGCCAGTGGTTCCCAAGGTGGCAATCCCCTTATGCGCAGTGGGGAAATCTGGAGTATTGTTTCGCTTGTGGAAATATTTTAACTGTAAAGTGGTAGTAAGATCTTATCTGTTTTGGGACTTGGAAAATAGGTTCTATACAGCTTTGAGATAAAATATAATGAAAAATTATTTCTTTATTCAGAATTTAATTTTACTGATTTAGTTAAACCGACTGAAACCACAAACGAATTGATATGAATTTACGCCTATCCTATCTACTAATGCCCTCATTCATAATCGCTTAAAAATTTAATCAGTGTTATAGTGCCCTCTGTCTCACTCTTTCGATCACCATCGTGACGGGTAATAATATAAAAAAAGGCTATATTATATTTCAAATTTTCAACAAATTGGTCCTTTTAGAAATTGTCCTCTGATAAACTTTTTACAGCAATTAAAAGTTGAAATAGTGCGTGGGTTGATCAGGATAAACTCATACTAAAATATATTTTCATTGTAGAAACACACTAAACTTGTTATTTGCCATTAGGTACCTTAGTGAAACAAAATAAATAAATTCAACAATATTAGATTTAGTCTATCATTATCATTTAAATAATGTCAGTAATTTGAGTCTTTACTCGTTTTCTTGTACTTATAGTATAAGGAATATATGATTATAAATCTTTTGTCATTTTTGTCCTGGCAACTCTGGTTTTGCATTTATGGTAAACTTCCGGCTGCCAAAATGATTAGATCGATAGTTTGGTCATTCTCTTGGAGTTAGCTGGACTGAGCGGACGTATTAAGAGGACTCAATTCGTCATACTTTTTATACAAAACCCCTGTACTTATTATGGCGTTGTTAAACATTTTTCGTTAGATGTTTTGAACAAATTAGTATCTTGTGCACTATATCTAGCCGTGTATCTAGGCGTAATTAAAAAAAAGTGTGAAACAAATGCAGTCAAAGCCTCCGAAAAACAGCGTTTTTGCCTTAACTTTGGCCATATCTAATGTACCTATAAATTGTAAAAATAAAGAAAACATTTAGATACCAGGCTTGCAAATGTATTGGAGATTCTAAATAACTAACTTTTTTTTCACAAACTTGTAAGATTTTTTCACAAGAAGTACACGCCTGGAACAAGTTTTATGAATTCGAAATGACGACCTAGCGAAGCGGCCGCGAGTGATCATCGGAATTTACCGACTGATAACCGACGGCTCTGATGCTGTCTCTCTTTTTTCGCAGTCAAACATTACATTGGATGAAAAAACAAGCTTTTAGACTATGCTTGCGTTGAAGTTGCGCCGGCCACAGAGGGCCACCTTAAGCAGTTTGCAAGTGCAATATAAATTCAGAGTAATAATTTACATATTAATACATAGTAATTATACTTCATAAACCTTATTATTGGATTTCACGTTATTATTAATGTGTTTTAAAAATGTAACCTTGCTGAGTTTCTTGCCGGATTCTTCTCAGTTGAAGGCCGACTGCAGGGGTAACTTCAGTAAATTTGACCTTCGTAAATGTATCGTTATTAATTTGTGTCTAAACACAAAATAAAAGTTCATAAAATAATTGAAGTTTCCTTAAAAAAACAAAAAATGATAAATGTTAAAAATGTTAAAAAGGTTTAATTTAAAACAAAAGCTTCTTTTCCCAAATTTATTTTAAAAGAAGGGACAACAACCAAAAGTTTGAGAACTCCTATTATCACCGGATAAATGGTATTGAATACAGTATTCTTTGGGGACTGTTATTGGAATATTCCCTTTTGTTAAATTATACTGAGCGTTGTATTTTATATTTAATTGAAAAAGCAGGTACGACGGTTCGTTTGTTTGTTTCGATAACCTTTATTTCGAACTAAACGACTTGTAATTGAACATTTATCTGATAAGCCGCTCTGTTAATTGGGGTATCTGTTATCTACCCTATTTCATTATTCATAAATAATCATCTTGCCCTGTTCCTAATCTATAATGTCCCACTGCTGAGCATAGGCCTCCTTTCACAAATGAAGGTGAAAGGGAATGGGCAAAACTCTACCACGCGTAATATCACAATTAAGTGATAACCGGGACCAACGGCTTTACGTGCCTTCCGAAGCATGGAAACGCTCGATTTGAAATACCACTAGGCGGTCACCCATCCAGGTATCGACCACGACGCTGGTAGCTTAACTTTGCCGATCGATTAAGAACGGCTAATCATGCTACACCACGAGCGCTTGAATTGGGTGTAAATACCTATGAATATATGAGGAAATTACTTCTTTAATTTCCTCATTGAAACATAGTTGTGCTACGGGCTGGGATAAAATCTCCAGTATATTTCTCAAAACTCATAGGAATATTCTAGTCCATCCCCTAACACATATCTGCAATCTGGCTTTAAGTACTGGAATTTTCCCAACAGCGTTTAAAAAATCCCTAGTCTGTCCAATTTACAAGAGTGGTGACAGAGACCGTGTCATAAATTATAGACCTATATCAATACTTTCATCATTGTCTAAAGTTCTCGAACGTTTAATAAATAAACGCCTCGTTAATTTTTTAGAGACTAACAACATTTTATCTCCCTCTCAGTTTGGTTTTCGTTCAGGACGATCCACTTCTGATGCTGTGCATGAGTTGACGGATTATATTGTTAAAAATTTGGACAAGAAACGTAAAACACTTGGTATTTTTCTTGATCTCGCTAAGGCATTTGACCCGGTCTCTGTTCCAATCTTAATTGGCAAACTGGAGAGAGTTGGCATACGTGGTCTGCAACTGCAACTTCTACGCGACTATTTAACTAGTCGTACACAGTGTGTTAAGGTGGACAAGCAATTGAGTAAGGAGCTACCCGTATCAACTTACGGAGTGCCTCAAGGCAGTATACTTGGCCCTACTCTTTTTCTTGTGTATATTAACGACCTCTGTAACCTAAGTCTCACAAATGGTAGAATAATCACCTTTGCAGATCATACAGCATTGCTATTTAATGCAAGCTCATACCAAGAGCTATATTCTGTAGCTCAATTGGGCCTCAATACTGTCACTGAATGGCTTCACAACAATATGCTTACCCTCAATGCGGATAAAACTAAATTCATACAGTTTTCAATTATTAACGAGTCACTTAAAACCAATCACTATAATTTAATAAGCCACTCATGCACGTTTCCCTATGATCCTGGCTGTAGTTGCTCAAGGCTTGATAAGGTTGATAGTTTGATACCTTAAAATATCTGGGGATAACGCTTGACTGTAAGCTAAATTTTCAAAGTCATGTAAATTTACTTTCTGACCGACTACGAAAACTTATTTACGTTTTTGGAAATCTTCGGCATGTAGCCGACGTTCCACTTCTTAAAAGTATTTACTTTGCCCTCTGTCAATCCTTAGTCATGTACTGTGTGTCTTCTTGGGGTGGTACCCATAAAAGTTTTCTGCTAAGGCTAGAGAGAGCCCAACGATCAATCCCGAAAGTTATGTTTTCCCTTCTTTTTAGATTTTCTACGACTGACCTTTACAAAATGGCAGGAGTACTCACTGTCCGGCAAATTTTTATTTTATTTATTGTAATGAGACAGCACACGTCACATCCATTCGATCCGGATAGTGTTGCTGTCAGAAGGCGTAAAGATATAATTTTTTTCAACGCCATCTTTTCCACCGAATTTGCAAGGCGCTTCTACTGTTTTTTAGGCTGCTACCTTTACAACAAAATCAATAAAGTATTGTCGATTTATAGTCTTAACAACCATAAATGTAAACATGTTCTAAAGGATTGGCTTCAAAGGCTGAACTATGATGACACCGAAAATTTATTGGTGGTTTTACGATGACACACACATGCACATACCTCCACACACATACACACACACACTCTCTCTCCCCCCCACACACACACATCTAATCTACATGCACAGTTATTTATTTTTATTTTTATTTGAGGTTTTCTTTTATTGTTTAAATTTAATTCTCCATATTTTAACTTATATTATTTGCTGTTACTAATATTGTATGAAAATTTTATGTTACGTTAACCGTGGGATGGAGACCTGCATTTCCTCCAGAATTCTGGGAACGTTGCCCTCTAACAGCGACATTTACATTTCGATTTTTTAAGTTAGATTTTACGTGTTTCATGCTAATGATTCATTACAAATTAAGAATTATTTTCTCAAATAAATAGTTTGTCCTTATTTCATAAATGTTATTAACTGTTTAACATATTTCTTCAATTATTGAAACTAATATTGATGTAGTGTTTGAGATAGTTTCAAAATTTGATAAATAGGATATTTACGATATATTCCGAACCGATATGTACCTTATCAGGATCTAAACTGAATAAAATTATTTTTTATTAGATTTGCCAAAACTCACAATCAAAAAATAAGAATTTTCTTTACAAGTTCCAAGTAATAACTAAGAAATGATGAACATTTTGCAGAAGAAAAACTTGTTATTTATTATTCTCATATTCCCAAGCCTTTTTAACGAGAAACTTCACTGTGACTCTACTAAATTACCTTCGGGAACTTTCGGGAACCATCGTAACTTAGGTAATTGTGAGTCCTTCGGGTTTGCTCGACTCTGTCAATGCCATAGATTTATAAAAATTCTAAGCCTCCACAGATACATAAAATACTGAGCATTTTCCAGATTATTGATATAACTAGCTGTCCCCCGTGGTTTCACCCGCGTTCCTGTGATAAAAAGTTGCCTATGTCCTTCTCCATACCATAGGCTACATAGGATTAATTTCATGATGATCCGTTGAGTAGTTGAGGCGTGAAGGCGTAACAAACGAACAAACTCACTTTCTCATTAATAATATTAGTTAGGAGTAAGATAACAATATTCTAACAAAATCGATGAAAAAAACTATTACAAGTAACGTAATGTTTTATATAAATGATTTAGCCGTTCTTAATCGAACGGCAAAGTTTAGCTACCACCGTTGAAGTCGGTAGGTACCTGGATGGGTGACCGCCTAGTGCTATTTCAAATCGAGCGTTGCCGTTCTTCGGAAGGCACGTAAAGCCGTTGGTCCCGGTTATCACTTAATTGTGATAGTATTTAAGCTATTTGGAGGCCTACTAGGCGGCTTCCAACAGGCTACCCGAGGCACCGATCTGCAGTGGATGGTGGAGTATCTGCCCAATCCCTTTCACCTTAATTTGTGAAAAGGACATTATAGGCTGATGATGATGATGACATAGGTATATTACTTATAACACTGGGTTATATGGTGTTTGGTACTATACCCTCTTAACCTAATTGGATCCCTCAAATCATATTCAAATCCCTAAACAATTAGTTCAGAGAATCTATTACCTCGAAGAAACGGAATTTATTAAAAAAATTCCAACTCATTTCCAATCCAATCCCGTGGGGTAAACAAAAATAACCTCGAGTTTAAACCTGAATCCATCCTATATACGATCCGGTATATGAACAGCCTGTACACGCCGACGTTTTTAATTTCACAGAACAAACATTAATTTTCTTCGAAGGCAAGCGTTAAGCAGTGTAGGCGGGGAAATTCTCAGGTTTAAAAAAATCCCTAGCAAATTGAAAGTTTAAATTTCCTTAGGTCTTTGTAAGTTTAAGATAATGCTAGTTGCAGGAGAAGCGGACCAAGTAAGATATACTCATGTATTAAGACATAATATATTATGTCTTTCGTATAGTTCAAAAACATTACATCAATCCAAGTAATTTCTTTACTTAGGTTGATGTAATTTACTGTTACCTATTTATTTGTGTTGGTTTTAGGGAGTGAACTAAATTTCTTTTATACAGATTTATTTCTTTGATTTGGTGGTTTTTTTTTATGGATTGTTTTTCTTTTTAATTATTTTATACTTAGGTACCTATGTAATTTACGCCATGTCACAGTCACTGCCATTTGCGGCTTGAACTAGGATTGTCAAATGACAAAACTCTTCTTTGTCCCTCAGAACTATAATACTAAAATAATGTTACCAACTACAAATACTAGGGGATCATAAGTCGCCCACGTCATGATGTCCATAATTTGCCATTAAAACAGACTAATTGGGTAGAAATGTCGACTCGGAGGAAATTTAACAGAGTGACTTTCCTTGTAAACTCTGTAATTGTGGTCGCCCTGACGGAGAGGCCTATTGCGTGTTTTGAGCCTACTATGTTTGGTGGGGTGTGGACTAGGCCATAAGCAGTTTGCGTTTTAATTAATGCACGCGTGAAAAAACGTTAATACTTCGTAAGAAATATCAATATACAATTGTATGTTAGAATAGTTTTTTTATTTTGCGACTTCTGATTTTTTCCAGATTTCATATCAGCTGTTGTTCATATCAAACTTTCATCGGAACATAGTTTTTAAACATTATTTTGTATTTGATCAATATAATAATATACCGTGACATGTTAGTCGTCGTACAAAGGTGGTCTACTCAAATTATCCGGCGTAAATTCTACTAGAATATGCGCGATCATAAAATTGTTACCTTTAATAAAGATAATAGTTACAAAGAAAAAGAATGCATAAGACTTATGAAAAATCCTGTTATCAAACGGTAGGACATACCAGCTCAGCGTACGAATCGAGTAGACTCTGCTCGTAATAGGGTGTTTCAAACAACGTCATGCGTCTCATAATGAATAATATTTTCTTTTTTTTTAATTCTTCAAATATTTAAAAAAAATATATTAGCAATCTTTGTTGGCTGCCGTTGTAAGATGAGTAAATGTCACTTTTCTTATGTCCATCTCCTCCTCCTTGTATCGTGTACCTCATTGCTGAGGGACGTAACCTTTATGGACTATCTTCTCGCGGACGATTGCATTGGTATCCAATATGGACCGTATTTGGTCAGACCAACGCATCGGCCTTCTACCCCTCGGCTTCTTTTCCTATTCCTCTGTCAACGTGTCTGTCTTGCCAGTAATAAACTTATCATGGTTGTCACCTGTCTTGCAATGTTGCTGAAGTACTCAAATATTAAGGTTGTCGAAAGTCAGTGCGTGATTTTGTCCAATTCGTCTTATGTATTTTTATTATACCACTAAGGTAGCAAACAAGCATACGGTCCGCCTGATGGTAAGTAGTTACCGTAGCCTAGGGAGGCTTGCGACACTTTCAATACTTGCACACTTACTTGAACACTTTTAATCTCTATAAATTGAATAACTCTCTCGAGTCTCATCACTTAGAGCACCAACAATAATATTATCAAAACCGGTAAGTTTGACTTGAAATTCAGGCGAAAGTTTGAGGAGTTTTGTGATAAAAAGTTAATTCCTCAGTTATTATCAGCCAGCTTGTTGAATACCTTGGATTTGTTCTAGAACTAATTTCATAACTCCGGATCCTGAGTTATTACAAACGATTAGCCCATTAAAAACTTGTTGGAAGCTTTAACGATGTTATAATTTTGATAAGTGCAACTGTTCAGTCGATTTCATTATTTATAAGTTTGTTTGTTTTAAGGCGATGATAGCTCACGAGACGAAGGTCCCGGGTTCAAATCCTACAATGAGCTTGAGTTATCGGTGAAGGAAAATATCGTGAGGAAACCATAGCACGCCGGTAGGGTACTTTGTAGTACCCATCTGGCCGGCTACCACCCTCAAGTTGAAAATCTGTCGCCAAGCATCTATCGGTGTGATCTGACAGCTGCACTTGAGAGCCAGTTCCTTCTAGGTTTTGTGTGCTTACCACCTTCGGCCACATCATCACTTACCATCATAGACATAGAGATCGATGCTTTCCATGGTGAGATTGTGATCAAACACAGCACAGGCCTATTCACAGCAAAAGATAATAATAATAATAAAAAAACTTCATATTATTTCTTCTATTTCACTATTAGAATAAACTTTTAAATCTACTAATAGACGGATAGGTAATAATGTTCTTTTTTTTTTTTTTTATACCACTAAGTTGGCAAACAAGCATACGGCCCGCCTGATGGTAAGCAGTTACCGTAGCCTATGAACGCTTGCAACACCAGGGGCATCACTCGCGCGTTGCCGACCCTGAAGAAATCTCTTCACACCCTTTTTGAAGAACCCCATGCTGTACTCCAATGGGAAAACCACGGCGGGGAGCTCATTCCACAATCTGAGTGTCCGCGGAAGAAAACTCCTTTGAGCCCGCACAGTTCGAAACAATTCTGGTTTCAATATGTGAGGATGGACTCCCCGTCGATGGCGAGAGTTGCGATGGTGGAAAGTAGCTGTGGGCATCAAGTCGAACAATTCTTTAGAACACTCTCCGTTATACGTTATTTCTTTGTTATTGCTTTATTAATACATATTTTCTTGGTATTATAATCCAGAACAAAAAGGGACTATATCTTATTAGTACCTATTATCATATAGAACAACAAAAACCTTAAATCACAACAATGGCCAAGCATAAACCATAACCTTGTCCAATTAGGGTCCGATACAAATAAAAGATGGCAGTAAAAAGTAGCTGAACTTTTCAAAAATATCATGAAAATAACCCAGTATTATACTTGGTCGTAAGTGGCCGTCGTTTTTATCTGTCGGCCATTTTCTGTCCCACCTGATCGTAAAAAATAATTGAATTGCACTGTGGAACGGTCCATAATATCTGAAATCTAGGAGGTGTTACGTCTACCTTCGCTGTAGTGGTGTGATGATTGGATATTCCTCGACTGAGAATGAATTTTATCATTAAAAAAAGAACAAATTATATTTTTTAATCAGTTGATTCGATTCCATTCATCCCATCCGTGAGTCAACGGGTACAAAATTATTTATATCGTTACATTAAGCCCGTCACAGACGTAGCTATAATATATATTAATATGCTAATATTTTGCCTTCATTTCATTGACGGTCGGCCTGGCGTTCGCACGAGTTTTTAAATAGAGATAGATAGATAGAAGAGATAGAAGATATTGGAATATTTGCTGTTACGGTCTAACTATACCTATTTATTCTAATGCTAAGTAAGTAAGTAGTCGGTATACGTCACTAGCACTAAGTTATCATCGCCTTAAGTAAGTGAATTAAAAAAAACGTATTTTGTATGACTTTTATGACAAAATTATTTTTACAAATATACAGTATAAAATCCAATGATCTACTTCTGTTTAAATTATTTCATACGGTCAACTGCAAAGTAGGATTTAAAAGGGCCACATGAAACAGTTTTTTTATTATCCAACGAATTTCACTCCACATTGCCTCTTTGGGTGGAAATTTGGCATTGCATGTTCTCCACAAGTTATTCATACTGCGCAGTGAATTTACATTTAAACATTAAAATTCTCGCGTCACACTACCATCATAGAAAAGCATTCAAAAAGCTATAAACACTCATGTATTTGAGTTCGATTGAATGCAATTAAAATTTGTTGTACCGGTGCTTCTGCCTTTGTTTGCATAGATTCAGACGGATGGTTTTATCCAGAAGGGATCATGAAATAATTAGTAACGTATTTGCAGGTATTCTACCAGTACATACGTTACTAATGTCATTCTTGAAAATTTTTAGTATTCCGAACCAAAAAGGTAGTAAATATGGACACAGCGTTTTGTATCCTCATTTATAATGCGGACAGCAAGGGAGTGGAACTTGCTTCCGGCGTCTGTGTTTCCTGATGTGTCTAACTAGCACAGTTTTACTGAGCTTATTACTGGCTCCTATAATAATTGCAAAATTTCGAACCGGTATTAAGAATCAGACTAATCAAAAGAGCTTTTATTTGTAGCGTATGCGTTCCTAAACGAGTTTGTAGCGACATCTATTAGTTACACAAAGATAGTTCACACGCAGAAAGATAAATGGCGCCACAAAATCCTGAATCGCGCTTACAATGTTTATTTAGAGATCAGTTAGATCAGATATATAGTGTCCAACATGTACAGTTGAGCCACGATGACTCCAGCTGCCGAAAGATCTTCCCTTTTAAATGGAGGTGTCTTCCACCTTGCACCTCCATACATTTATCAGGTAACGATATAAAATAAAAAAGTGAGTAATTAAAAGAAAAACGACTTCAGAATACACTAAAATGTATGAAATAACTGTAATCTGACACTGATTTGAAGTCAGCGAAATATGTTCAATGGAATACGTCGTGCTTTTACGCTGACTCTTTTTTTGAAGTCGATAAAAAAATATACGATTATAATAAATACGGCTTGCAACATATAAAAAAGGGCACGTAGCACGCTTGATACTCTCTTTGAGCTCTTACTAAATATAAAACATTCTAGGTATCTAAAGAGGTAGGTATCTGCTTTATCTCAGAGTTTAATATCACATGTTATCATCATCATCATATCAGCCCATGGATGTTCACTGCTGAACCCCATTGATTTCTACTTCGAACGGTTCTGGGCCGCTTGCATCCAGCGACTCTGACCAGGTCGTCGGTCCACCTGGTGGGAGGTCGTCCCGCTCGGCGCTTTCCAGTACGTGGTCGCCACTCGAGAACCTTTCTTCCCCATCGGTTATCGGCTCTTCGAGCGATGTGGCCTGCCCATTGCCACTTCAGCTTACTAACTCTACGAGCTATGTCCGTGACATGTACTTATATTAAAATGAATTATTTTTTCTCGCATAACATCATCAAAACGAATAGTGTCACAGTTGTAATCAATGTTGTTTGTGTTTATTAAAGCTTCGTCCCACTTCGCAACTGCGTTCCTCACACGAACCGATAGACTGCACTGTTTATGTATACTCGCAGTAATGAAATCCTATCCATAGGCTACAGAACCGCTTACGAGTAGGCAGGCTGTATGCTTACTTGCTATTTCTGTATATAATTGTTAGATTCAACTGTAATTTTTTTAATTGCCTATACTTAACAAAAAACTTTTGGATTTGATTTGATAAAAAAAGTATGGTTGCCAAAATATCATATAGATTTTGTATTGGGATACGAAAAACATAGTTCTAACTAATATTTTCTTTCACGCTTAATCCGCTAATCGATCGAGATGAAATTTTGCATGCATGTAGCCTATAGTATTCCGATCTATCATTTATTTTGAGCTCGACACGATTTATAAAAAAAAAACAATAATCGCAAAATCAAGGATAGATGTAATAAAGCCTTGAAAGACGGGCAGTTAGTTTCTTAGAAAGGTACTTTTGAATATAAAGCAAAATATAATATTTGTGAGCGAATCACCTTCTAGCTTGCTTAGGTACCATCCTCACGCTTTCCCATCCTTTTTTCCATTACTATACACTAACACTATTCCTTTCGTTCAAGAATCGAGTGTTATATATTTTAGCAAATTGATTTATAATGTATAGTTCTCCTACAGGGACGACATCGTGAAATTGTCAAAGTTCCATTAAAAATAAATGCAATGGTCACATACCATAATTATGACAAAAGTCACTTATGATAATTATGATAAAAGTCATAATTATGAAATAGACACTTTCTGGTCAAGCGTGCCATACTATCTTTGACCTCGACGAAACTCCTAACGGAGTTGGATTGGTGATGATGTTTTTTATTATAAAAGAAGATTTATTTGACGGGCCAGTTGGCGCAGTTGGTTAAGGTTCACCTTACGCGCCGCACGTCGTGGGTTCGATTCCCACACTGGACATGCATTTGTGTGCATGAACATGTCTGTATGTCCTGAGTCTGGGTATAATTATGTACATTAAGTATGTATTTACAAACAAAAAGTAGTTTATGTATTATATTAATTATCTGGTTTGCATAGTACAAGCTCTGCTTAGTTTGGAATCAGATGACCGTGTGTGAGGAATATCCCAGGATATTTATTTATTTATTTTATTTACTTTAAGAAAGTATTTATTTCGGATTGTGAAGGACAGAAACATTTATTCAGATTAGTACTTCAAAAGTAACAGGTAGAAATCTAGTTAAACTTCCAAATCAGTTATTTAAAAATATACATTTCTCTCTTCATTGTCACGATGTAAATGCGAAAGTAGCATCAATTATAACTTAGACCTAAGGCCTTTGTTTCTTCCGATGTTCAACGGCCAAGTCATTTGTACTTGTTCACTGAAGTTTTCTCATTTCATGTTTATCCGAACCCCTGGAAGAGGTTTAATCAAATGCTTTGAAAGCTTTATGAAGGGAACTTTAGGAGACTTGGCTGTATTAAAATCGTTGACTAGAAATATTACAATCCCCCTTTTTTATGATAACAAGGGCTTTTCAAAACTTTTTTTTAAGTGGAACGTAATGGAGCTAGGTCAATTGGGTCAATTAGTTTGACGAAACTTTGCTTGTCATTTTTTGAGGCAGTTGATCCGGATTTTAGGGGAGAGCAGGTACGATTCGTACACAGGGAGCATTCGTACAGTTGTGATATCTATACTATCCAATCCGATAACGTGTTCGTCTTTTTGTGCGTGACTCTCGCTCATATCAATTCAAGTTTAAAATGTGCTGTTTTCCGATAGTTTCACCTGAAAGCTATAAACAACTTGAACTTTATTTATTCAAATATTTATTAAATAACCGTAGTATTTTGATAAGATATCTTAATCGATATATTAATTTCTTATGGCGTATTTAACAACCAAAACTAAAAAATATTTCCTTTGATTATTTGGCGAAAATTTTGCCATAAATTGCCGCCATGTTTTTCAACAAATGTCTAAAATTACTTTGACGTAGAAAATGTGGGAAAATCGGACCGTATAGACAAAAACCAACGAATGTTAGCGTGACTGTTTGCGGAAAGTTCATTTTGTATGGAAAATTGCATAAGCTAAGGGTAGGTACGCCACGTGACTACTGCGGAATAAACCCACACAAAATACCGAATTCCGCATGCAGAAATTGTAGCGTTTAGCTTTTGTCTATACATAACTGGTCTCTGAGTATATGTGAGTATATCTTTATGTAATTTTAAATCACGAACATTCGTATTCGAATTTTCAAAATTCTAATTAGAAATTCCACCAATCACAGCTCTTGAGAATTCCGGCTCCCTGCGCTCCGTTTTACGAGGGAATTTACGATTCGGACATAGCTTAATTTACGATTTAAGTTTAGTAGTTCATTCCGATTTACAATCGATTAATGGACTCGATTCGACAGTTGCCGTTGAACGTTTTTATTACTCTGCGATTGAGATACCGAATGAAATTCTGAGTTTTTATTTTGATACATTAATGATGAAAATGTTGCATTTTATGTTTCTATTTATTTTATTCGATTTTGTTTTTAAGTTATCCCAATTTATTCAATATATATTTGCAAACTCATTATGTGCTAATTTTATTATGGTTAATACGTGGTTTTTTAACAAAGGAAGCAAAATCAACTTTACTTTTAAGTCATCACTTCTGCTTATTATTGAAAGTAGGAAGTGAAAACTATTGTTTACTATGCGACAATGGGTTACCCGATAATGTTTATACGATTTGTAGTAGTGCGTTGTAGAAAAGTAACAAAAGAAGTTATTTTTAGAGCCTTTTAATGAACATACAATATTTATTTTCTCGGGATAAAAATACTTTGTGTAGGTACAGAACATAATCCCATAATTTTCCACATTTCAAAAGACAAAAAGAGAAATTGAATTGTTCCGTATTTTAGACTAGCTACAGTTCATAAGTAATATCTTGGAAATAGTGTGCGCTTTTATAATAAAATATCGCTTTCGGTTACCAAGATGACTGATTATAAATTTAAATCACAATTATAAACGTCCTGTAAGAAAGAGCTTATTACATAGTAGCTAATTATATTGAAGATAAAGTTGTCTGGAAGTAGGTAGCTGCATTCTGCACAAGCGCATTTTGCTTATACGAAAGCCAGTAAGATCGATAGTTGTTTTTTTTTTAGGTTATTACTTTTTTCTCTTTTTCCTTGGCTTTGACTTTGACTATGACTATGCATTTAGTAAAAACCTGTTATTTGGATATTAAAAACATACACTTCGTAGGATAGGATTAAATACTTTATTTTTCTCAGTAAAATTACCTTACTAAAGACATAGGTACAATGAAATAATTTCATACCTACATGATTTAGGTACCCTTAGGTCCTCTCCTAAATTGTTAAGTCCACTGTGGGTAGGCCTCTAAACAACCCCCAAAATTTGATTCTGCGTCCTCCCCATCCAATCGCTTCACACCTGTACATTGTTGATTCACTTAAGAGTGCATACAAAGCCAGAAAAATATGGCAATGTCAGATGAAAGCAACTTATGTCTAAGCTTCGCGTGGCATGAGACGGAGATAGCGTGTTTCGCGGAACAAAAATGAACTAAGCCCTTCTTATCTAAATAACTCGTAAAGTAAAGAATATTTTAAAAAATTGTTAGTAGCAGCCCTAGGTCATATATTAGTGATATTATTTATCGAATTTTTGTCTTAATTAGATACACCATGAACGAATAAAAATGAAAATTCTTTATTATTAGAGGTATCTTTGTGATTTTCTTCAATCGAGGAATTTTCATTCCATTATGTTTTTGTTCAGATAGAACCCTCGCGTATATAATGAAAATACTCACATAAAAATTTTTTTTATTTAAATACTATTTACTTGGGTAAATTTCAATTCTAAGATTGTTATTTTGCTTTATACGCAGTCTTAACCTAAGCACAATACCACTATAGTAATAACATGAACAAGGTATGTCTTAGTATCGGATTTCCCTTGATAGAACGCAGACTTAATTTTTTTTTGTTGAAGTTAGACTTCATCATCATCATCATCATACACACATACATACAGCTTATAACTTCCACTTCGAACGGTTTTGGACCGCTTGCATTCAGCGGCGCCCAGCAATTTTGACCAGATCGTCGGTCCACCTGGTGGGAGGTCATCCCGCACGGCGGTTTCCAGTACATGGTTGCCACTCGAGAACCTTCCTTCCCTATCGGCTATCGGTTCTTCGAGCGATGTGGCTTGCCCATTGCCACTTCAGCTTACTAAATATATCGGTAGCCATGCTCGGAATCTCTACGTGGCAGGGTCCGAAACGAGGACATTCGTGGGAGAACGAAAAGATAGGCTTGTATTAGATCAAATATTACCAGCACACAAAATCTACTAGGAATCCAGGGTTTGCTTTGCTCAGTTCCCTTTTAATTTTCAATGGCCCTACGTTTGACCTTCTACTCACCCTGGGAAGAGTTATGACGAAGCTGAGTATGTTGCATGATTGCCCAGAAAATGCCTTTTTCTTTGGCCTTGAAAATATCAAGGTTATATACAGGTGGAGATTTCGAGATGGCATATTTTCGAAACCTATGTTGGGTTAGTCAAGCTGAACAACCAATAGTGGATTCTCAAAAAAAATATTTACTGTTCTTGGTAGGATGTTTTTTTTGAGATTTCTGTTGGTCCCATAGTAAAAGTTGTTCAGCATGACTAACCCAACATAGGTTTCGAAAATATGCCATCTCAAAATCTCCACCCGGTATATCGGGAAACACAGATTTTGGGAAACGTTTTATTCCTTTGAAATAAAAATTATCAATATCACGCATATAAACCATTCGTATCGCTTTTAAGTACGAATAAGCCATTACATTCAAAGGAATGCAACCATAAGAACTAGTTCAAGTTATGCGCAGATTAATGATTATATCCCTTTTTACGAGATTTCTCACTGTTTATTATTAGAAACATTGCTAGTCTTACTATCATATGTACTGGAATGAACAGCCTTGTAGATTGTAGGTAAGATACATATAAATATAAAATAACTAATTATCCCGCGCGTATTTTGAAATATCCTTGCTTGATGGTAACTGGTACACAAAACTCATTGTAATCACATCGCATCTCTTTCTTACAAACATTATTGAAAAAGGATAGAAAATATTTAAAGCTGTCAAATTAGTATTTGCCGTTTTCATTTCGGGTAAATAGACGGAACCAATTTTGATGGCGACTTAATTTATGTTGAAATCAAGGAATCGGACTAGTTTAACACCACAAAATTTCTGATATCCTTTTCTTTTGTTTTTTGTTAGAATGAGTTATAGTGAAACTAAATTAGTTTAGTTCTCTACATCTACAATACCAGGGATCAGGGGGATTGGCAATATGTTGCCGACTTATACAAAGCCTAGTTAGCAACTGGCTCTCAAGTGCACCAGCCGGAACATACCGGTAGATGCTAGGTGACAGGTTTTCAACCTACCATATCACCATGTATTGTCCATCAGTCATAGGTTATAGAAGATTTATTACACACTAAATTCCATGGCGCGGTTTCACCCACGTTCCCGAAGGACATATTGTTTTCATGGGATAAAAAGTATGCTATATGCTAATACAGAACATATTTTATCTGTGTGTTCAAAATTCATCCGAATCCGTTCAGTAGTTTTTTGCGTGAAAGAGTAACAAACATCGATACATCCTCGCAAACTTTCAAATCGGTTCTTAAGTTTTCATTTCACTCAGCAAATACAGCAGGCAATCAGTACTTATGTTCTGGTTTATACAGATTGACAACACCGACCAAGAGGAACTTCTTAATCAAGAATGTTAATCAAATAGCAATCCCCAAGTGAAGCCTGAAACTAAAGCCGTGTCGCCAGCCTATTGTGACTGACACAATAGCCTGATTAATGCCAAACAACCGCTGAGATTGGCTTTACCTATAGCGCTATTGATAGCTGTCTACGTATCTTGGTGATTTACCACCTTGCATTTCATGTGGATTGCAATAAGAGCTGTTTTTAATATGATATATATTTCTGTCAAATAAGCATTGTATTGTGTTCTTGCTATGGGACTACATTTTGATTTCCAGTGTTAGTACAGTAGTACCCAACTTACAAGGCGCGTCGTGAATCTTCATTGAAACAGAAAAGAAAGTATGGCCCGAAGATTAACGAAAGAATGCTTAAAACTTACAATCAACCTTAGATCACTATAGTCTATTTCAAATAACATGAGTTCGGTGACACATGGTATTTTATTAAATTTCTCAATGGTTAATGTTCATTTCGATATAATAAAGGAATACTATGATAGAGCTAGGTTTCACGAAATATTGTGAATATTATTTCAGTGTAATCAAATGGAATTTCACTAGATATTGGTAAAAAACCCTTGACCTTGACGACTCATCTTATGTGAAATAGAGTATACTATAACGTTCATAATAAACTGCAGCTGTTAGTTCCGTCTCACTTGCAAGTCACGCCCCTCCGCACGGCGACCGCTAACATGGCGGCAGCTGCCGACCTTAGCATTTGCCGCGCTTTGAAAATGTAGCTTCTGCGCAGGTACATCGGTAAGCCATATCAATTGGGTACTACTGTACACATTCGCAAGGTTATTAGAAAACATCCTCAAATAACCTTTATGTCAATAACGTAAAATTCAAATTGAATTCCATTTAACTGGACTAGACCCGCTTGGATTGCACATACATAAAAAAGTTCAGCGGTATTTGGCCCATTTCTTGAATAGCTATCATGATGGATGGATACAAAAGTATGAGTTGATTCAGCAAAGAACTACTAAGCGAATCGCCAAAACAATGGATGAAAGATACAACAGTCACCACATGAAACACACAAAGTTCTTCTAATACTTTTAATATAATATAAGTTCTTCTCTCTTCTCTAGTTTTTGTTAGCGCCACATCATGCATTTTATATTCAGTGTCCTCATCATCAACAACTTCCTGGCCATCTTTACTTAGAAACGGTTCTCTATTTTTGACCAGTAATAAGTTCTTATTTACTCCACACTCCTGTATAAGCGTCACAAATTCTTCCGGCCTTAAACACTTATTTTCAGGTTTAAGAGATAGCTATAGATAGATGTGAACTTTTTTATGTTTGTTACTCGTGGCTAGCATTTAAATCTATATGGAAAGGTAACTTAATGATGGATTATGTTAAACCTTGTGTCTTATACTCCAACGTGGAGTGTGGCGTACTTTGACTGCGGTTCTCCTTAAACTCCAACGTGGAGTATAAGACGTGACACGGGATAGATTTGGTTAAAATGTTTCATGACTTCAAGTTACACAATGGTATTTTTTGGTATGGAAACCCTCTTTTTATTATAATATCATTGATGGAAACCATGAATGTCCATAGCACACCAAAGAGGTAGCAAATGTTTTAAAATACGTGGAAATATTACTCTAAGAATATCAGTTCTTATTAGCACTTTATTCATTTGCTACAATGTCAAAAGATATTACCCAATAGTGCATTGTGCGGTAAGATATACTGAAATAACAAGAGGTACAAAAATCCCGGGGGTAGAAGATAACAAATTACTTACTCAACAAACATATTGTGCGATACGGAGGGACGATATTTCAGGTGACAATTCTGTTACGTTATTTTTTGGAATTCTGGGTATTATTATAAAGTAAAAAGTATTCGTAATGAAGGACGGGGATTGGAAACCTACAATGAGTGTGAGCTTTTGGTGAAAGAAAACATCGTGGTACAGTAGTACCCAATTAATATAGCTTACCGATGTACCTGCGCAGAAGATACATTTTCAAAGCGCGGTAAACGCTATTGGTTGGCAACTGCCGCCATGTTAGCGCAAGCCGTGCGGAGGGGCGTGACTTGCGAGTAAGACGGAACTAACAGCTGCAGTGTATTATGAACCTTATAGTAGTGATCTAAGGTTGATTGTAAGATTTAAGCATTCTTTCGTTAATCTTCGGGGCCATACTTTCTTTTCTGTGCGAACGAAGATTCACTACGCGCCATATCAGTTGGGTACTACTGAAAACCATAGTACGGTGAGGAGGTAACATGGTGAAATTGTGATCAAATACATGCTTATGCATATTTAAAAAGGTAATGTTGGTGGAAGAGTCAATAGCCGATTAAGAAGAAGCGACATTTTACCAAAAGCGAGACAGCCTCCTACCATGCTCTAAAATGTATCAATACAACATTGCCCAGAAACAATTGAAATAATTATCTAATTAGAAATTGTTGCTGACAGTACAGAACATTCGAGTGGCAGGAAGTGGTAGCAAACACAGCGCTTCCGCATTCGGAATTGTGCTGTTAGCACATCCGTTTCCGGTTGATGCTGAATTACTGTACGTTAACAAACACTAATGTTTGTTTTTGCACCTAGTTTATGTAAACAAAAATACATGTCTTTTTTTACAGTGCTAAAAATTGCTTGACTGAGTTTTTTTCACTAACTAGTAAATAGAATTAGTTTTTTATTTGGACTTTTGTAAGAATTCTCATCTATAGAATAAATTGACAAATTGACAAAATCTATAAAACCTCGAGGCTATCGCTGCTGCTGATGGGCAATGTTCCCAACCGTCTGGAAGCGTTTCCTCGTTGAAAGTCCAAGCTTCTGCGTAATCGAAAATAGCTCCTCATCCTGTCTACCAAAGCCTAGATGTATTTTGAAGCTCATGTTAAGGTGGCCCTCTGTGGCCGGCGCAACTTCGACGCAAGCATAGTCTAAAAGCTTGTTGTTTCATCCTACGTAATGTTTGACTGCGAAAAAAGAGAGACAGCATCATAGCCGTCGATTATCAGTCGGTAAATTCCGCTGATCACTCGCGCCCGCTTCGCTAGGTCGTCATTCATGATTTCGCATTCATAAAACTTGTTCCAGGAGTATACTTCTTGTGAAAAAATCTTACAAGTTTGTGAAAAAAAAGTTTGTTATTTAGAATCTCCAATACATTTGCAAGCCTGGTATCTAAATGTTTTCTTTACTTTTACAGTTAATA
Source organism: Polyploca ridens (assembly GCA_951394255.1). NCBI lineage: Eukaryota > Metazoa > Arthropoda > Insecta > Lepidoptera > Drepanidae > Polyploca > Polyploca ridens. The sequence continues at coordinate 4,997,549 of OX596269.1, read as the reverse complement.
GGTACATTCGATATGGCCAAAGTTCAGGCAAAAACGCTGTTTTTCGGAGGCTTCGACTGAATTTGTTTCACACTTTTTTTAAATTACGCCAAGATACAAGGCTAGATATAGTACACAAGATACTAATTTGTTCAAAACATCTAACGAAAAATGTTTAACAACGCCATAATAAGTACAGGGGTTTTGTATGAAAAGTATGACGAATTGAGTCCTCTTAATTTAAAATATCATTAAATTATTGTTTCGGTGACACTTACCCAATAACCAATCCGTTTTGCCACTCATATTTCATTTTAATTCAGTAATAGAGCTTCGCAAGTGTAATTGATTATGTTTCCCACACATAACATTATTTGGAACAGTAATTTATTGACACTGATCTGACATCCACATCGATAAATTGACATCTCCACGCCACACTTGGCTAAAACAATGAAACTTTATTACCTTATAAATTCGCCCTGCATTCTGGAAGAATAGTGCATAAAAGAAACAATGTTGTGTACCAATTATGGGAAGCCATTGTCAGCTCCCATAAACTCGTCATGTCGATGAATAATGATAAAATGGCGGTTCATACCTTACAAAGTGTAGTGGTGATACTGAATTCAATTATGTTGTTGATAATCTTGAATTATTCTTTGACGATGACTGTTTACGGTTGATTATTGTCATCTTAAGCATGAGTTTATTTATGGTAAAGATTATCTTTTAAATTGAAATAAAAGAGTCAATTTGAAATTTCGATTTATTTAGATTTTCAGTTGTTTTTTATTTTCTCATAATCGGAAAACTACTCGTAAATGCATGTGAAGAGGTGTCTATTCGATTATAAATAATTTCATTTTAAGGTAGACAGAGAATTACACCTCAATTTTTTAGGAAATTTCATCTCTACCACAGATCACGAATCTCTACGGATAAACATTTCCAAACAAAGATGAGTTGCCATTGCTAGAGAAAATCCTCCCATTTTATCTCTGGTTACCCGACAACTTGTATAGGTTCCTCATGACTTCATTGAAACGCCAGATTTAAATCAATATGTAAAGTAAAACCCGAAAATAAAGGCCTAAGAATCAAACCTTTACCCTTCCAAAATGTCTGTGTCTTACCTACATCATAGTAAACAACTGATACAATCTATCGAAGGGCCAATATGTTAAGCAAATAAATCCTAGGAGATACATAACTCGATTACATAAAAGATAACATATCAAAATACACAAATTATTTGTCTTTACCCTCAGAGAATACGTATTCAAATTTGTAAGATTTGTCTAGTAGACAAAACCCATGGTAATATCGAGAAATGTTTACGTTCAATCTAGGCAGAAACTGTACTGGGCACTGATATCTATATACACTGGATTGGGTTTAAGTACGTCCAACTGAGGCAATAAGATTCTCGCCATTATGACGTTATGTAAATTTTGCTGCCAGTGTGATTCAGATCGGTAAATGGGTGGGATATAATATAAAAAGTACAACTTCTAATAAAAGCTAAAATTGGCATTCATGCACAATCTTTTATACTAAATACTTACCCCCTTATTCATAATAAAGCTATGAAATGTTGATTAGCTAAAATTCCGAAGGGTTTATCTGACTGACAAGGTGACATTTGGTGATCGAAAGGTGAAACGGGGCACACAATACACTGATTTAGTTAAAAAGCGATTATGAATACGGGGGTTAAAGTTTTTATAAAATACTTTTACTTACACTAACATTATGCATAAAAATTTTCAGTATGTAGACTTTGAAGCACATTGGGAGTATACAAGTACCTGAGTACTTAAAAACAATTTGCAATCCAAAAATTAGTATGTACATCATATTTTTCATAATGCCTTGTAATTTTGTAGTATGTAGCCCATCTAGCGGTAACATACAGAGATCTGTGGTATCGAGGCAATAGTTGCCAAAATAAGATTATGGCCGTATGGTTGACCTACTATGTAAAGACCCTGTACATTGTTCGGCGAAGCTTGTGAGGGGAGCTTTAGAGAAATTGAGGAACTTAGAGCAAAGTTCGACACATCTGTAGAGAATTGTGGATTCTGCGCGTATGTTTTGTTTAATTTAATTAAAGGGTAATGTGGCTCTACTACTTCTTTAGTTACCTTCAATCATAATTTAAAAACTAAGTAGAATTAAGTAGGTTCCAATAGGACGAACCGGTTGTAGATACTCTAACGCTGTCACAAATGGGAATCGAACTCACGACTTGTCGTGTGATATAGGTTTTACCAACCACAAACCAACAAAACAATATGAAGATGATGTTACTCTATTTATTGACCGAGCGAGCGCGAAGCGCGGACTAAGTATATCCGTTTCAGCTTGGGCAAAAATGCTTTCATATGTCTGTCCAGTGGATGTCCGGTGGATGTCCGGCTGTTCGCCGCTGCAGGTTGCATTTCTATATTGATTCTCATGAAATTTTGTGAGCACTTCGATAATTATATGGAATTTATGTGTCGATTTAGATTTTGGTAATTTTTGAAAATAGCGGAGCCTAGAGAATAAAGGAGCGAAGGATTTTGTTTTAAGATGCGCGATAAATCATCGACCCGGGCTCATTCTCTTTATCAATGTATGTCTGTAACATAATCAATAAATAAATCAATCAGAAGTCGTATATCCCATGTAGTGGGAAAGCAGGTTCATTAGGTTACCATTAGGTTATTTTATAGTGTTTTCTTTTACCGAAAGCTCATGGTTAAATTTGAACCTAATTACAGTAGCGTCAAAGATCGCAATAGTACCATATCACATCACGCTTTACGTAGTTTTCTTACGAACTGTAAAGAGAATGTCAATACATTATTATGGAAGGGTGGGTATCTACTTTTGACACTAATTAAACGTGTATCAACTATTATTGATGATGAAGGTGATCTATTACCTCCAATTACCTACCTTTTGTCAAACAATTGCAAGTGCACTTCATTTTTATATCAAAGATGCTTCAAGTAGATTTTATCAAAGGTAATCTCGAGTCAGAGCCACTACCGTCGTCCTTATCTACAAAGGCGAGATGAGAGAGATGAAAACAATGGCTGCGGACGTGGTGTCACTTCAAATGGCCACTTGTACACTTTCTGATCTCGAGTGGTCTTTGTTTGAGACCGCTACGGCTACAGAATGTTTTGTACAGTTTGGTGAAATGGTTTGTGAATTTTGTATTAGTATTTATAGGTATTCTACAGGCCTTATTCATAAATACTATTTAATGTTAAATAACGGCACATTCTCATGAATAATAAATAAAATTTATTAGGCATATATTACATATAAATTTATTAGGCATATGGCTACGGTAACCGCTTACCATCAGGCGGGCCGTATGCTTGTATACCGACTAAGTCGTATAAAAAAAAAAAAAAAAAAAAAAAAAATATAAGAATATTCAATTTTAAAAATCATACAATAGCGTACTTAACATATCGATAAATGATTCATCATTAGCCTGCTGAGCACAGGCCTCCTTTCACAAATGAGGGTGAAAGGGAATGGCAATACTTCACCACGCGTGCCCACTGCGGATCGGTGGAGGTAGGCTAGTGGTCAACCTAATGTTGGAATTTTTCAAGCCGCCTAGGAAGCATCCGACTAGCTTAACGACTATCACAATTAAGTGATAACCGGGACCAACGGCTTTACATGCCTTCCGAAGCTCGGAAACATTCGATTTGAAATACCACTAGGCGGTTATCCATCCAGGTACCGACCACAACGGTAGTAGCTTAACTTTGCCGATCGATTAAGAACGGCTAATCATGCTACACCACGAGCACTTCAGTCGATAAATGACTACGAAAACATTAATAATACCGACTTATGTATTACTCAACTCTTATTTCGTAGCAAATTTTGTAATTTTTAGATAAAGCAAAAGAGGTTTCCAATTCCTCAAATAAGTATGACTGTGAGGTAGCAATCTAGGTGCAGGATGCATAAATATTATGAAGAAGATGCTGAAGTTTTATGAAACCGTATCGGTAAAAGAGAAAATTCACGAGAACTTTGCTCGAATGAAAAAGTAAGCTATTATGCGACTTATGATCTCTAGCTTCCACAGAGAATTAGTTTCTTTGAACTCCATAACTTTGTGACGTTTCCATATTATGCAAAAAATCATACAATGAGATAGTTTTGAGAAACCAATTCTTTCAATTGCTTTAACGGTACGTATCCTAATGCTAACTTCCTAACTAATATTATAAATGCGAAAGTTAGTTTGTTTGTATGTTACGCCTTCACGCCTCAACTACTCAACGGATCATCATGAAATTTGGCATGCAGAGAGCCTATGGTGTGGAGAAGGACATAGGCTTTTTATCCCGGGTCATTTTAGTTTCTGGATCAAATATTAATATACTGGCTCCAATATTAACCACTAAACATTCTCTTCATGACCCTTGTGATTGTGAGTGGAGTTGTAAAAAACAAAATGGTTTACAAAAACTAATAAAAAATATACCCATTATTCACAAATTTTATCGCCAGTTTCTGAAAGCCTAATTAAACTTAATCTATGATCAAAACTATTGACGAAATTGTTATTTAATATGCCAGTACTACTTAATAAAAAATATTCATTAGGTTATCAGCAACTGGGAGTAAGATAAATTAAACAAAATCATTCATTAAAATGTCTTTATTTCTTCATGGCAATACCAACACATTACAAATGAGTTTTACTTACATTATCCAGAAAAGTAAGTTAATTCGTAATTAAATTTAAATAAAAAATATGCTTCTTAACTATAATAGACTTTGGACTTATCTATTTAAAAAAAAATTACACAATTGTTAATCTTCCCAATTTTGTTTTTTTTCTTGACTAATAATTTAATAATCCTGCAGTTTTTTTTTAATTAAATATGAGAAAATAAGACTTATTGAAAAATATAGTTAAAAATAAATCATACTATCAAATTAAAACGAAAAATCTATGTATATTAAATATTCACCATAGAGTAGGTAGTATTTAATATAACTAACTTACAGATAGTTAATATAATTCAGTCTTAGTAAAACCTATTATCTGAAATTAACTACGATAAACACACGACTTTGGGTGATTTTAAAACATTTGCTGAATCAAAAACAATTGTTATTAATATAATAAACATCATAATGCAGTCATGGATAAAAGTAAAAAAAGAAAAAAAACAAGTACAGTCATAGACAAAAACTGAGACAAGCACAAACAATATTAAGATCTTAATTTAGTTAAAAAACTAAAAGTGGCTTAACTTGTATAAAAAAAGTTTTTACTACAATAATTAATTAATTAAAATTTTAAGACTGTACAAAAAGTATCTAATTAAACTTAGAATTAAAAATATAATGCGAAACGTTATAATCTACTTAAAGTAATTTCTCTTTGACATAAACATTTAAAGCTATAAAATTTTAGGCTTTTTTGATATCATTTTGAAAGAAGGGATTTCACAAGTTTCAAAGTAATTGATATATTTTTTATATTTATCCAACTTATTTCTCGTATCATGTCTTTGAGACCTTTTCTTGGACATTTCGTTTTCTATTAAAATTTTGATTAATTGTTATTCTAGCTACAAATTTTTAAACTAAACGTGAGTACCACCTGATCCGTTACCTGAAATAAAAATAAGTTAAAGTAAAATTCATTTAGTTTTATTTTTATTTATTATAGTTTTTTCTTAGCTTTAAATTCTAATCTACCGAAGCATTGGTAGCTTCAGTAGATTTGATCCCTTCAAGTGCCTAAATTGAATAAGTGGCTTTGACTTTGACTTTTATTGGATTACAAAGATTTCTGAAGTGAATTTGACGCAAGAAACTATTAAATTAAATACAAACCTTTGGTAGTAATTTGATTAGAGTGTAAATTCCCTTGACTGGACGGCGGAAGAATGTAAAGAGCTCCCGAAGATTGTGGCGATGCTTTAGGCACCTAAAACATTAATGTATTAAATATAAAATATTTCAAAACAACAACACATGGGGGAGACATTTATATCTGGCTCTTCTCAGCAAATGCAACCTGTATTAAGATTCAGACTATTCGTGCCTGCGATGGTCCATTTGAATAAGAATTTTTAAAAGACTTCAAAAAAAGGAGGAGGTTCTCAATTCAGTTGTATGTTTTTTTTATGTTTGTTACCGCATAACTCCGTCATTTATTAACTGATTTGGAAAATTAGTTTTTTGTTTGGAAGAGTACACTTCCTATTTAGTCCCATGGTCCTGATGACAATGGGACTAAATCATCATTTATTCCAATCAGGATTTAATTTCTTTTTAGTGTACTTTGAAACAGTTTTTTTGTATACTTACTTGAGGCTGAGCCCCACTATTGGCTGATGATGAGGAGGCTAAAGGACTGGTGATCGGCTTGGAAGATGAAGATGATGATGGCGATGTCACTGATGTAACTGTTGGGAAAATATTCAATGACAATATTTCTAGCATAAGTTTGCCTTTTTAAAGACTTTAAATAAAATTACCTTTTCCTTCGATCAAGTTGATCGAATCGATCACAGCTGACATACAAAATACAAATTCAGAGATAAATAACATTTTTGAAAATGTGCTGATAAGTGCTTGACAACAGATTTTTAACCTGAGATTGGTAGCCAGCCAGACGGATACGGATCTATGATCTACGATTGCTATCCCTTTCTTTGTATAAGTCATCGATAGTGACAGGAATACTAAAGCAAGAGATGTGTTAAAATGTTATATTGACATACCTGGCAAATGATTATTACTTCTAACTGTATAGTAAGGTGGCGGTGCTGACTTCCCAGGTGGATTCGAAGGATTTATCTGTGGCACGTATGCTGTATACAAAGTAAAAATGGAATTTAATGATATTACAATAATTTCATAGGAAAATTTGTTATTAGGACCATAGATAATGACACACGTCGCTGCATCTGGCTTCCAAAAATCGTCATCATCGCCGCGACTGGAGTTGTGTGCGAAAAGCAACTAAATAACCAATCTCCGAATGTTTAAGTAGAAAGTCTGCTTCAGTCTTAAAATTGAGTTTTGCATACAGAAGAAGTGAATGCCCATATGATGGCTCGAATCATGGAGAAAAGGGCACGTGATGAAACTACATATTTAAAACACTTACGCATATTCCCACTCCCTCTTAAGTAAGGATTTCCATACGTAGCAGCATATCTGACGTCGACACCACCAGTCATAGCCACTCCAGGATTTGGCATAGGAATCACTGTTGGAGAGATAATTTCAGGTTATCATGTTTTGATAAAATATATTTGAATCAATCAACTTAAAATAAAAAGTAAGAGGACAGTTACTTACCATCAGGTCCAACCAATCCACCCAGCCTTCCACAGCTAGCCTGACGATGCAACGACCCACACTGGCTTGGGTATGTAGAACCATCAGTACTTCTAGATAGAGACCCAGTGAGGGAGTCTCCTGAGAGTGCTGGAGGCGCGTAGTCTCGAGAGTAGTCCACGTATGGAACGTAGCCGTTTTGACCATGATGCTAAAAAAAAGGTGGATTTAAACTGTTTTTTTTCCGACTTCAAAAAAAGGAGGAGGTTCTCAATTCGAATGTATTTTTTTTTTATGTTTGTTACCTCATAACTCCGTCATTTATTAACCGATTTGGGAAATTCTTTTTTTATTTGTAAGGGTACACTTCCCGTTTGGTCCCATTGTCATCAGATCAGGATTTGATTACTGCTTAGTGTACTTTAAAGTCGGTTTAAGTTTTTTGTAAAACAGTCCAATTATTAGGCAATATACATCCATATTTTGTTAGTAACTGCTATTATTTAAATGAATAAACGCGACCCTGAGCCTCATGAACAAGGAGTTCCAGTGTCGCACAACTGGACAATCACATCTGCAAATAGTTTAGTCCCGCACTCGACGCATAAGGGGGAGGGGGCAATATTTCTCTTAATATTGATTAGAAACAATCTATGTTGGCCTCAGTAAACATCCCCGATGCGCTGCAGTAACGAGGCAACCCCAGCAGCATTCTAAATTCATTATTATAATGGGCGCACAGGGCAATGAAAGATTTGCTAGAATAAAATTTACCTTTGAACCAGGTTTTACAATTTAGTGAACTCATTTTGAAATTATTCTATCCGCTACATTATTATTGTCGTAACGAATCAAAATGTGAACAATTGATGGTCTATTGATATTTATTATTACAAAATTTTCATCATTTTGGCCTGCAATAAAATTCAATGGCAAAATTGCTTTTGCAAAAATATTCTTTATACGAATAGCCTATAACATATTTGTCTGTGTTTTTAAGCATTTTTGCAATTGCAAATATCTAAAGTGTCATATTTTATACTTTCTACCTTTGAGGGAATTCCGATGTGAGATTATTGCCCATTGTAGGTTTACTTAATACTTATTTATTACATATTTTGGCAACTTGAATTTATCACGCACGAACAATCCAAATTCAATGCGAAATCATACCAAAACATACTTTGTTATCGTCAAAAAATATGCTTTCTTCAAAACAACAAGTAGGAGTTACGATAAAGTTGTAACGAGATTCCCCATTGTTGTGCTTCTGGGGATTCAGTATTGTATTACACGTTGTCAACTAAAAATTCTAGACACGTTTTATATTATTTCCCACTAGGTAGACATTTTTTACGCTTCTCATAAGACGAAAATGGAAACCTTATGAACGTAGCTTTGTAATATAAGTTTCGTTTAATTTACTTGTACGTTAAAAATTACTTGGTATTTCGGAGAACCGAGTAATTTACTGTTGTAAATGTACATGTACTGTGGTAAATGTTTTCAGATAATATTTTCTTGTTTGACATAGATTTCAAGTGTTAATTCGTCTCTAAACTAAGTCAATAGATATTTGTTTTAATGGTTTTTTTTTTCTTCATAAAAACTAAACTAAATAAATTTCAAACTTTTGAAGTAGGACTGTACAGAAGTTAGCACCCTCTCCTAATCAATCAAGTTTTATCAAAAAGTTCCGAAAGAAAACAACCTTCGACAGGTAATTTAAGTTCATGATTTGTAAGTATCACATATATTTAAAATCTAGTTTTAGTTTATTATGTATTAGGATAATAATGTAGGTCAAATCATATCAAATCCCTTTAGCGATAAGACCGCCTATTTTTAATCATTTCTTCTCTTTATTATTACTTCTATATCTATAGGTGTACTACGACTATGTATGCAATAAAGTACATTATTGTATCTTACCTTAAAATGTATATTAGTGATAGCTTGGTTGAAATCTCCGCTGTACCTCTGGTATTGTTTCATCAATTCATTATCATACCCTGAATCTGGCAGAGGTACTGGTCCAGCAAGAGGCAGTCCAAGATTCGAAGTCAGGTGAAGAGTTGGATGCAGATCTGTTTCGGAACCACCATTGGAGTTGTCCTGTAAAGTTACTTGTCTCATTTAAATGACCAGGACGATTGACGAACATTTCTGTCCAAACTAGTCGCGCGGCATTCGCTGTGTTTGAACACACCATTAAGAGTGCGTATAAAGCCAGAAAAATATGGCAATGTCAGATGAAACAAACTTATGTCTAATCTTCGCGTGGCATGAGATGGAGATAGCGTGTTTCGCGGAACAAAATGTCTAAATAACTCGTAAAGTATAGAATATTTAAAAAAATCGTTAGTAACAGCCCTAGGTGATATGTAAGTGATATTATTTATCGAATTTTTGTCTTAATTAGATACACTATCAACGAATAAAAACGAAAATTCATGATTATTAGAGGTATCTTTGTGATTTTTTTTCTATCGAGGAATTTTCATTCCATCATGTTTTTGTTCAGATAGAACCCTCTCGTAGATAATGAAAATGCCCATATAAAAATATTTTTTCATTTAAATACTATTTACTTGGGTAAATTTAAATTCTAAGATTGTTATTTTGCTTTATACGCACTCTTAACAATAATGGTATTATTCTTATCATTTAGGTTTTATATAATTAAATTGACTAACCATATCACAACTCCCCTCCACCTGTCGTAACTCCAGCTTCAAATCACTGATATTAGAACTTCGATCACTATCCTTAAACTGATCCACACAAGTCTTCCCCACGTCAGTGATGTCAGGTTTCTTCACATCTGTCTTATTGTTCTTACGATGGCACATCATAATGATAAACATTATGATTAGAATTAGTATTGCGATTGAAGAACACCCTGAGATTATTAGTACTAATGGTATGGATTCTGTAAATAAAAATATCAAATTAAAACTAATAATTCATAACGTAATATAGGCTAAACATCATAAGACATTATGATGTCATGTCAACATAACATGCATAAATATACTGAAACTCAAACAATTATTATGGATTCGTATAAATATAACGTACAGTTTCAGTAATAAGATATTTATTTATTTTATCTACACCCATGCTATAAATTCTCTAAAGTTCCTGAAACACTTAGCTTATTACCAACATTAAAACACTGGTTGTCATAGTGACCATTATATCATCCGAAACAGTGTACAGTAGTACCCAACTAATATGGCTTACAGATGTACCTGCGCAGAAGATACATTTTCAAAGCGCGGGAAACGCTATTGGTCGGCAGCTGCCGCCATGTTAGCGCGCGCCGTGCGGAGGGGGCTCACGCGCGAGTGAGACGGAACCAACAGCTGCAGTGTGTTTAATAATATTAAACATGAAATTTAGTTCTAAGTTTTGTTACTGAGCTGGCAACATAATTATTGCATTTTATGTGTTGGCAATAATTTTCGTTCTCTTCCCTTTTCAATTTTGTATCAACGACAACCGCAATTTTGTAATATTCATTTTTAATACAGTTTTCATTATTTTAATCAGCATTTTTATTATACATGCTAATTTAGTGGTCCTTCAACACCTGTAAAAGTAGTGCAGTGTTTAAGTGCAGTATTTGCTGATATTTTGTTGCGTGCCCGAAGCCATTGTTCGGGTGTGGAGCGCCGGTCATATCGATCTGAGTGCCCCGATCGCCGTGTATCTTGCAAGAAATCTATAATTTCTATGCAAAATAAGCATCGCAAGGACATCTGTACGTAAGCAATACAGGATTACAGTCTTTTCGAAAGATTGGAAGCGGTAAGCGAGAATCCATTTTCCTACCCTCTTCTGTTCGAGAATTTTATCTTCATTCGACTCCTACGTCACGACGGGTTGGTGCCGTTGGGTTGGCACTACGACACAGCTGTCAAGGTGGTTGACGTTTGCTGTCATTGACGTCCGCTGTCATTGTTTCCAATAGTAAACAAAGCAGCGTTTATACGTCTCAGTGATAAACAACGTGAATTTTGTGTTTAAAACGGAGTCAGTGAATAAGTGTGCGTTTGTGCGTTATATTTATTAAATATGTCGACTTCAATTAACGAGTCGCTTAAAAAGTTACGTCTAGCCCGCGGACAATTAAAGGGCACGATAACCAGGATCGAAACCTTTATTAACGATCCCATAAATCATGCGTCTGCGTCTTCAGAAAAGCTACAAGCTAGGTTAGAAAAATTAAATACAACTTTTAAAGACTATGAAAAAGTTCAATTAGATATTTTGTGTTTAGATGAACAAGATGATGAAAATGTTGCACTTTTAGAGGACAAATATTTTCTTGTAGTTTCAAAACTAAATTCTGTCTTGAAAAGTGTAACTACAGTTGAAGTGCAGCAGTGCCAAAATGTATCCACATCTAAATTACCTAATATTGAAATCCCAGTGTTCAATGGAAAAGATTTCACAAAGTACACTCCATTTATTGAGTTATTTACGGCGGTTATACACAACAATAAGGCACTGTCAGATGTACAAAAGTTGTTTTATTTAAGAAGTTTTTTATTGGATGATGCTTTAGCGGTTATTGTTAATTTACCTCTTGTAACCGAATCATATACAGAAGCACTTGAGCTTTTAAAAAGACGCTATGACAACAAGCCCAGATTAATTTTCAATCACATTAATGTTTTATTGCAATTGTCAGTGATACAGAAGGGAACAGCGGCCTCTATAAGGTCTTTTATTTCACAAGTGCAACAACAAGTGTATGCACTTAAAAATTTAAAACAGCCCATCGATCAATGGGATATGATTTTGATAGCCATACTATCTAAAAAATTAGATTTATATACAAATCGTGCCTATCAACTTGATAGGGATGCGAATACTCTGCCAACGATGGAAGAGTTTATTTCATTCTTGGAGAAACGCGCTATAGCACTCGAAGATACCGGTACTTCTGACTATATGAAGAGTACTCCATATAAAGTGAGCAATGTTGCCGCTAAAAATAATAACCCTTGTGCCTATTGCGAGGGTGTGACTCATCCTATATATGCATGTGCTAAATTTAAAACGGCTCCTATAGAAGATCGTGTAAAATTTGTTAACCTTAAAAAGTTATGTACTATGTGCTTGAAATCACACGTAGGTAAGTGTAAGTTTAATTTTTCTTGCAAAGTGTGCAAGGCTGAGCACAATACTCTTTTGCATATTAATGGTGATTCAAGCCCTCAGCAGTCTGTATCAATGCACTCTTGCAATTCAGCAACTACTACATTATTACCTACTATCAAGGTAAAACTAATTGATTACCATGGTTCTGAACTTTTTGTCAGAGCGCTACTTGATTCTGGAAGTCAAGCTTCCTTTATTGTTTCATCACTGGTAGAAAAATTGAATTTAAAACTTAAAAATCAAAACACCAATATTATTGGTATAGGAAACAATAAAAATCAAATCAGCAAATATGTTGATATTTCAATAAATTCACCAGTGAATAATGTACAGTTACAAATAAAATGTCATGTAGTAAATACCATTACTTCGGATTTGCCTCAAAACTATTTCAATATATCAAATTTAATTATTCCAAAAGATATTCAGCTGTCAGATGATAATTTTAATGAGCCCAAAGAAATATCCATGCTTTTGGGTGCTGACATTTATTTTAATATTTTGATGGAAGGACAAATCCGGATTCATAATGGTTTGCTACTGCAAAATACTTTGTTTGGTTACACAATTGGTGGTAACATTACCAAACAATTAAATAATAATGATAATTTGGTCACAAATTTGGCAATTGGCAATAGTAAAACTTTAGAAAGTATAATGGAACAATTTTGGCTTTCTGAGACTGTACCTCAACCTGCAATACAAGGCTGTGAAGAATTTCAAAGGTCTGAAAAATGTTTTCAACAATCTGTCAAGCTTCAAAATGATAAGTTTTGTGTTGATATGCCCTTAAGTTCTAAAATGGACGAGTTGCAGCTTGGGGACTCATTCTCAGTGGCACTTCAAAGATTTTTATCATTAGAAAAAAGATTTAAACGCAATCCATTATACTTAGAAAAATATAAAAAATTCATTGAGGAGTATATTGCACTGGGGCATGCTAAAGAAGTGGACATAAGTAATTATGATGTACAAAATGGTACTGTATATTTTTTAGCACACCATGCCGTTCTTAATGAAGATAGCTTGACTACTAAGTTGCGGGTGGTCTTCGATGGTAGCATGAAATCTAGGGCAGGTGTTTCCTTGAATGATGTTATGTTGAACGGTCCTGTAGTTCAGAGCGAACTCTTTGACATTCTTCTTCTCTGGAGAACATTCATTTATACTATCATCTGCGATATTCAAAAAATGTTTCGTGGTATTTCTATCAACCCTGATCAAGCATGTCTTCAAAACATACTATGGCGTGATGACCCTAGCAAGCCTATACGCTGCTTACAGCTGCAGACTGTAACCTATGGTTTAAAAGCATCTACTTTTTTAGCTACGCGTTGTCTAATAGAATTAGCAAATAGGTACAAAAATGAGTTTCCTCTTGCTGCTCAAGCTATGATGTTGAGCACTTATATTGATGATGTGATCTGTGGGGCTCAACAGCCACAAGACCTGCTACAGCTTAAAAATGAACTTGTAGCTTTAATGAAGAAAGGTAGCTTCACTCTTCACAAGTGGTGTTCAAATTTACCCCAGGTTATAGATGATCTCCCAAGTGACCAAAAATACTTTGATAAATTAGACATTGATAAAAACAATATTGTCAAAACATTAGGGTTAAAATGTGATATTTTAAATGACAAATTCACTTTTACTTGTCCAATGATTAACTATGATGATCTCAAGACCAAACGGTCCATTCTGAGTTTCATTGGCAAGATGTTTGACCCATTAGGGTTGGTAGGTCCTATTATAGTTGTGGCCAAACTTTTTATGCAAACTTTATGGTCAATGAAAATAGACTGGGACACAATATTACCCCAAGACCAACTCATTGTATGGAACAAATTCCTTGATCAGTTAAATTCAATGGGTACACTTACTGTTCCAAGGTGTGTAAGCTCGCCTAGAATGGTTACAGTAGAGCTGGTAGGATATGCTGATGCATCTATGAAGGCATTTGGCTGCTGTCTTTACCTTAGAATTGTCAATTCTGATGGAACAGTATATGTTAACTTGTTGTGCTCAAAGTCTCGCGTTGCCCCATTGAATAAAACTGTAACAATCCCTAAACTGGAGTTAAATAGTGCTTTGCTTCTCTCTGAAATTGCAAACAGAGTTCATATTATTTTAAAGTCAACTTTTCCTACTCATTCAGTATATTTATATAGTGACTCTCAAATTACACTTGCGTGGATTAAAAATGCAAATTTAAAATCAAACTCCTATGTGACTAATAGAGTAAATAAAATTAAAGACTTAACTGCTGACTTTCAATGGTCATATGTCAATACAGCTAATAATCCTGCTGACATTCTGTCAAGAGGAAGTCAACCACATAAATTAAAATCAAATGAACTCTGGTGGCACGGTCCTGAGGAGTTATCAAATAAAGATTTTCATCACTCAATAAACAATATTGAATTCTCCATTCCTTCTCCATTCGAGACAGAATTTATAACTAATATTTGTAATTTCAATGAAACTCTTTCTGACTCAAATGAAGAACAGCCATTTTTATATGATGTAATAAGCAAATATTCTGATATTAACAAACTCCAAAGAGTAGTTGCTTACATATTGCGATTTAATAAAAATTGTTCTAAGAAAAATAATAAAATTAAAGATTCATTAACGCCACATGAGCTCTATAATGCAATGTTGATGATTATTTGTAGTGTTCAAAGAAAATATTTTTCTAAAGAAATACATTGTCTTAAAAATCATTTGCCTATTAAGTCAGGCTTGTCAAATTTACATCCTTTTTTGGATCATACTGGTGTGCTAAGAGTTGGCGGACGTCTTCAAAACGCCATAAATATATCTTATGATAAAAAGCACCCAGTCATATTACCCAAGTCTTGTCATTTTACAAGCATCGTTATTCATAAAGAGCACTTGCGCCTATTACATGCAGGGGCTAAATTAGTATTAAGCTCCCTATCTGAAAAATTTTGGATTATTAGTGCAATACGCGAAGTTAAAAAAGTGGTAAATAAATGCGTAAAATGCTTTCGTTTAAAAGCTGCAGCTGCAACCCAGCTTATGGGTTCTCTTCCACAAGAAAGGCTCACTGCAGTCAGGCCGTTCAATGTAGTAGGTGTAGATTTCTGTGGACCTTTCAATGTAAAGGTCTCCAGAATAAGGAAACCATTAATTACTAAAGGCTATGTTGCACTGTTCGTGTGTTTTGCCACCAAGGCAATACACATGGAGCTAGTTAGTGACCTCACTACTGAAGCTTTTTTAGCATGCCTCAAAAGATTTATATCCAGAAGAGGAATGCCAGATAAGATTTTTTGTGATAATGCCAAAACTTTTAAAGGTGCAGCCAACGAATTAAATAAGTTGTATCAATTAATAACTTCAAAAAGTCATGTAGACTCTGTAGAGAATTATTGTGTTCCTAATTGTATCACATTTAAATTTATTCCTAGCTACTCACCTGAGTTTGGGGGCTTATGGGAAGCTGGGGTCAAAAGTTTTAAATATCATTTTAAAAGAATTGTTGGAACTATGGTATTAACATTTGAAGCATTATATACAGTCATTACTGAAATTGAAGCAGTGTTAAATTCAAGACCTCTGCTTCCCATAAGTTCTGATATCTCTAGTTTCAATTACTTGACACCTGGCCACTTCCTTATAGGTAACTCTATGACTAGTTATCCTGAAGCTAATCTCTATGATGTATCAATAAATAGACTAAAATTTTGGGATGTTTTATCCAAACTCAAACAAGACTTTTGGAAAGTCTGGTCTGGTGATTATCTCACACAATTACAGAGTAGGCCCAAATGGCATAATGTTAATACTAATTTGAAAGAGGGTGACCTAGTCATTCTTCGGAGTGATAATGCTCCTCCTTTAACTTGGCCCATGGCAAGAATTGTCAAAACAATTCCCGGACCAGACGGAATTGTCAGAGTAGCTGAGATTAAACTTGCAAATAATAAAACCTATGTACGTTCTTTAAGAAAATTGAGTCCTCTGCCATTCAATGAATAGTTTGTTATTAGTATAATGGTAGAGTATTTAAATTACTTTTCATAAAGGTTCACTGTAACTTTTAATAAAAATAATATACAAATATGTTGTAATATTACATATAAATAATACAAAGTCTATTGTAGAGTTAAAAAATATCCTTAGCTTTACAATAGACTATGGCATCTTACATTTATAAAACAAAAATGTTATATTTAGAAAATGTTTAATTTAGCTGTTTAAATTTGTGTTTCACTGGCCCCGGCCCAGCTATGTTTAATAATATTAAACATGAAATTTAGTTCTAAGTTTTGTTACTGAGCTGGCAACATAATTATTGCATTTTATGTGTTGGCAATAATTTTCGTTCTCTTCCCTTTTCAATTTTGTATCAACGACAACCGCAATTTTGTAATATTCATTTTTAATACAGTTTTCATTATTTTAATCAGCATTTTTATTATACACAGTGTATTATGAACCTTATAGTAGTGATCTAAGGTTGATTGTAAGTTTTAAGCATTCTTTCGTTAATCTTCGGGGCCATACTTTCTTTTCTGTGCGAACGAAGATTCACGACGCGCCATATCAGTTGGGGACTACTGTATAATGTTGTACTGAATTTCATTTTGCAACTCTTTTTTTTTTTGCTTTTTCGGTCCATTCCTTACTCATCAAACAGCCACATTCTCCGTGTATGAATTTCAAATAAAGAAAATTTTCATGCAGGCGCATTTCACTACCACAGCGCCGTAATAAAAAAAAACTTAGAGGTTATTCGAATTTACATCGTATCCCAATGATATTATAATAAAAAGAGGTAGATATCGCATTAACGCACGAAAATTGTTGCAGACAAATTCAGACAATTGTCGTAATTTTGCTTAGCGGCTACATATCTCTTTCTGTACCATACGTTCCGTATTATCTATCGCATTCACCTAATTCAACAATAACTGAACGCCGCTTAGTATGAGGGTAGCATATCTCTAGTATAATATCATTGTCGTATCCCGCCATTTTGCACCTTATTATACAATAGTTAACTAAATATAGTTATAAATAACTATTTTGATCCTATAGAAAGCAAAAAGATAAAAGCTGAAGACATAGTCATTTACGTTAGTTACAACCTTTGGAAACTAGATAGGTAGTGAGTATATACTTACTATCAGGAACTAACTTAATCTCTACGCTATCCATTCCATAAGAATTGATTACGGTACAGTTGTAAGTTCCAAAGTGTTCCGCTGTACTTTTTAGAATAATAAGCGTAGATTTAGTCATTCTATCCGCCAGTGTTTCCTCTAAAAATGCATATTCCTACAACAAATATAACTCTTGTAAGATAAAAACTACAAAGGCGACAAAGTTCTCAAACTTTAAGTTTTCCTTTAAAGTTTCACAAGGATAGATAAGGGTGAACAAATTTCCGGTATCTATGTAAAACTAAATTTAAATTTATATTACATTTCGTTTGTTACAGTTTCATCCTTTTGAGGATAAGTACGGTACGAAACTATTCAACAAATAATATTTTCTTTTTAGCTGACAATAGCATCGAGTTTGAGAATACAATCTGAATTTTTAAACACGTTTGTCGTGAGCAACTTGGATTCCAATAAAATATGAATATTATAGGAATTCAAAGAAAAATTCATAATACAGTTGATAAAAGTATTTCGATAAAGCTTTATAAAAGATACAACAATATCAAGATAGTATTTTACATATATCGCAAGTTTCAACTTGGGCGCATAAATAATCTAAATTGGCTTACCTGGTTATGAAAAGAGTTTATTTCAACTCCTCCAAAAGTCCACATGACATAGTCAGGTTTGGGAACTGAGAAAGAAATACATTCTACTCTTACACTGTCTCCTTCCACGCCATACTGTGTTTGATTGGATGTTATCTTTGGGGGCCCTGAAATGAAAATGTATTGTAATACTTTCGATATAAGCTATCTGTTGGCACCTAGCGATGTTTTCTTTACAGAGCAAGGAACCGCGCCTAATTGAAAATGCTGGTTGACTAAAATACTGTTTGAGTGACTTCAACCTTCTAGATTTGAAAATTTGTCACCAAACAAATCAGTTTAATCTGGCAGCTAAATATATCACCCAGTTAAACTATAGGCTTAATTTGCTTAACATTTTCAGACATACCAGACAGATCAATCAAACAGACCACTGGGTTAAATACACTATCCAAAAAAAAGGTTATATCTATAGACCACCGTGACATAAGTCATTGTAAAACGATGAAACGTTATGAACGTGACCGTGTTTAAAGTTAATTTGTGCTCGATATTTTCTCATTCCAGGTTAGTTTAGAGTGCTTAAAAAATATTTTTGGAAACGCTATCATCATCTGAATAAAGCTATGAAAAAACCTTAAAAAATTGAAATCTAGCATTTGGATACCATTTTCATTCAAAATTAAAGTATACAAGATGTAGGTGACTCTCTTTTAATGAGTATATTTTTTAAACCACCAATAAAAAAAGACTAAGATAATAAGTTCCTAAACAACAATATTAAACCATCTGAAACTAGGTGCTTCCAATCTGATTTGTGTCTCACAATTCAGCGACCTTCCAAACTTGCTCGGAAGTTTCCAAGATGCTCAAATACCAAATGACCTTACAAACGATGTTGCCACTTCGCAAGTAGTTAGATGGTAACTTTCTAGACTTTTCGATCTCAACGCTTGGGGCTAATGTCTTGGTTTAGCGGAAATTGGAGTGCTTTCATGACGATGCCACAATAATTTATACGGGTCCTAATAATGGAAAGTAATTTCTATTGAGTAGTTTCATAGTCACTATGCATATAAGTCAAGAGTTCTGTCTTTCCTGTCAACTGGATAACATCAAAATGGATCTTTTGGTTTAGGGCTAAATGTGCTTGGATCATTAATAAACCACTCACCTTTTATATAAACCATAACTGGTGCTTCTACATCCTAATGATTATCACTGCTGGCTCTACACCAATATTGACCAGCAGAATGATGAGTTATAGTCACTGTGAGGTTTGAGGATTTACCCACTCTCTATAAGAAAATACAAATTACATGAATACTTGCATACTCTAATTTTTAACAGTTTTTTTTTTACTGTTTATAGGCCTTTGTTTGACCGCAATCTCACCATGGTAAGTGATGATGCGGCCGAAGGTGGTAAGCACACAAAACCTAGAAGGAACTGGCTCTCAAGTGCAGCTATCGGAACACACCGAAAGGCGCTTGGCGACAGATTTTTAACTTGAGGGTGGTAGTAGCCAGCCAGGCGGGTACTAAAAAGTATCCTACCACCGTGCTATGGTTTCCTCACGATGTTTTCCTTCACCGAAAGCTCAAGCTCATTGTAAGATTCGAACCCGGGACCTTCATCTCGGTATCCGACGTCACTACCACTGAGCTATCATCGCCTTAAAATAGGTTATAATGGAAAAAGTTGAAGAAACAGCGATTATTGTCAAGGTCTTAGTCCTAAGACTACAAAGGCTAAAAATTATAGATTTGAAGATAAAACGTCAAAAACAGGATTCAAAGAAGAAAAAACGACTGAAGATGAACAAACATTATTTTTAAGTAATATAGCCTAATCTTTGTAACAAGAGTTGTTTACACACTTAGTAATAAGACTCACAAGAAATCGATCATTTTCATAACGTAGCCACAGTATCCTCGGCGGGGGATGTCCATCTACCACGCAAGTTAAAGTTGCCGATGATCCGGATTCACCTTCCACGTTCTGAGGTTTAACTTTGAACGATGGTCCATCTGTAACAAAGATTTACTTGATAACATCATATGTACGTTTCTACCATTCCGCCTTTCTATCCGCCACATAAACATTCACTACTTATTAATTTATCTATTTAATTATATCCCAATTATGTCCCAAACTCCAAAGTACCATGTTCATCCACAGGTTGTCTGGAAGAAATTACGGCAAAGTCTAACTTTTTTCTATTTCATTAATTAAATTAGATATTCGTTAAATAAGATATTCATTATTGTATAAGTACACAGACATTATAAGATAAACAATAGTGATCATACAAATAATGGAAGATAATAAAATGTAGGCGGCCTTATTGCCTAGCCACAAAAATAATACGGCCGATGGTTCAATAAAAAAAAAAACAAAATTGAACTTAATGTATAATAAAGAACAGAATATGTATAAACTACAATCTATGTATAGAAAATTTCCTCAAGTCTGCCGCTGCTTCCGATTAACGGCATGGTTCCCAGAAGGCTGGCAGCGTTTCCTCTTTGGATAGCCAAGCTGACGCGTTGGCGGAAAAAGCTCCCCGCCCGCTGGTCTCCGGAGGCCTCGATCAATTTTGAAGACAAAGCATGCACAAAACGGCGGGCTTCCGACCCCCACGGTCACACAAAATACAGATTATGTTACACAGCCATATTTATAACATGTATAAATTCTATCCGACGTCGGTAAAATAGGGCCTATCCATAGACATATAAGAAGGCCTATCTTCTTTTATGAACATTTGTGTATTTTTTCACAAGCTATTTGTACAACAATGACCAGGAGGATTGCTGCTAACCATAAAGGGGTATTTTTTTTGGAGAGCATGGAACAATAGACCTGACAGCAACTTTAATTAGAACACTTTTTCTTTGAAGGGACATGAATGTACGGGCCTAAAATTTTGCCTTAGTACCCTTACGCGGACACTTATATATACTTGTATTAGAACACTTTATCCGATCAAATTTCTATGTCAAAACTTATTGGTACTCAAAATACGGTCTCAGCAAATGATATACAACTCATAATAATATTATCAACGCAGCTGCATTGTCAATAAGGTATATTGTTATCGAATTAGTTCCGAGAAATCCTATAATCCAACATATATTTCCAATAATATATGTATAAATAGAGGAACAAACACATATATTGACGATATATGTTCTAAACTCGAATATAGAGCTCAGAGATGATTGCGGAGCAAATCTAAGTTAATTTTAAAATTGCTGATTCTATTATTTTGTTAAATAACAAAATAAATTAACCAATAGGAAATTCTAGACATTGGAAAAGAGAGAAGAGAAGCTATGAATTTGATTAAACGTTACAAAAATTAAAAAGTTATAACGTATTGTAATACTTTTTTGGAACGGAATAAAGACGTGAATAATCATTAATCATGTATTTTATAGTTATTTAAATTAAACAAAAATATTTTTCTTCAGGTATCTAAATAAGCCTTGATCTTATCGGAATAGCTTTTTTTTCACCTCTGAAACTATTCAGAAATAGGTACAAAATTCCACTATTATTTATAACCACCATTACCAACTTAAAAAAATACTTCAATGTTTTAATCATAATTAATTAATTTAAACCCGTGGCAACGGGTTGCTAACTCTAAAATAAGCCCGACTTAACATTTCAGAAATGTAAAATAAACACTCGCTTTATATTATAAAACAATACGCTATCTAATTAAAATGTTTTCAAAGATAAAATTAAACAAATGAAAGTGGTGTATTTATAATTTTACCGGATGAAAATATACAAAGGGGAATAATTTTTAGCAGCTTTAAAAACGGCATTTTCTTCACTTTATTCATACGGATTCCTCTGTTGCTATAGGTAATATTTTGATTATGAAATTCTGAAGTTAACAATATTAATTAGTAAATATAAACAAACCCATTTAAGTACCCTAAACAAAGCAATAATTAATACTTATGAAGTCATTTAAATACACTTTGCGGTCGACAAAAGCTCTTTATAAATGTAGGACCTATGACGGTTTTACAAGCTTAAATGCTACAACAATAGGTTTATGTAGTGCAAATGAAATAATAGCCCAATCATGATACAATGGTGTATAAAGCTAAAGAAGTGAGCCCTAAAACCTTGTAATTGACGACAAATGACTATAATTATTACTATTGTCCTCTAGTATTAAAGTACTAAATGTGGACTGCTTTGTTCTGACCTCACTTTGACCGGAATGACGCAATAATGAATAATTAACTTAATTTTTGTATTACTAAAGTTGAGTGTTGTGTTGGAGTATGATTTGTGAAACTTTGCTTTGTTATTATTATTATTTATTTGTGAAGCTTTAATATTAAAGCTATTTTTAGGGAGAGAGAAAACTAACCTCTTACTCCGAAAAACTATGTATGATAGTCCGATCGTCGTTGTTAAATATTAACCAATAGTTTTACTGCTTCTATTGGTTGATATTCCGAAACGATGATCATTCCATTGTGTATCGTTTTTCGAAGAAGACCCACTTATCTACCATCTGTCCCCGCAGAATACTTGGGATTTTTCGTCACATCGCTAGGATAGATGGTCACAACCTCAGATGAAGATCATTGGCAAGAGATCGAAAATATGCTCTGACTAGATGCGCTCATCTATGGACTAAACTCCATGAGGCATTAGTCACCACACTGCCAAAGATATACATAGATGATGCAAAGAGGAGGAGTACAAAGGTTTTTAATGTTTCTTCAGCAGCAATAGACTTGGGGCCCTAAATTACTACAACTACGGATCCTAGAAACTAAAATTAATAGCAGTTTTTTACATCATTACTTTATATCTATTTGTGCGCTAGGTGGTAGTTCAGGTACTCGTAAATTTTTAATTCTCGCCTTGTCTTCATTCCCGTTCTTCTTTAAATAAATAAAACTTACATGCAACTTCCAGAGTTTTGGTGTCAGCGCTTTTACCGACGATATTGTGGACTTCACACTTGACTGTGGCCTCGTTGTATCTCCTCGATATATTTGCTATTACCTGAAGGAATTAAGAAGTTATAAACTTATTCGTTACCTTGAAAAAGGTACTATTATGAAAGTTTTTGTACTATGAATACGATTGTTTACTGAAGTGGAAGGCGGTAACTACACACAAGGTGTAGAAGGGAATTGGATATTATATGCCTCGATGGTGATAGATTTTCTTGAACCAGGCAGTTACTACCTAGTACTCTACCCACAGTGGTTCCCGCTTGATTTTTTCCTTCACCGAAAGTCCAAGCTTATTGTAGGATCCCAAGACCTTTGCCGCGGATTCAGGTCGGATCAGGTGGGTACTTTACGTTAATATTCCACTACATACACGTCATCACAGTAAAATAGGTACTTAATCTCATTTTTGATATCGCTTAGTTTTGGCAAACTCAAATTTTTTTCATTTATAATTATTAATATTAATCCTAAATTGTGATAATTTAATAGAATAAGAAAGCAGATTGTACCATTTAAATAGTACAATCTCAAACTCAAACTTATTTATTCAGTTTAGAACCTAATAATATACAGATATAATATTGATTCTAACCACTGGTTCGTAATACACTGAAATCAATTCAATATATATTCAGTCGGCCTCTTTATATTAAAAAGCAGCTTAAGGCCTGTTTACTTATGAAGTAAAAGAGCCCTTCAAAAATAATATTATTTTTGTATCTAGTACAAAAAATTACTTTACAATTGTATTTCTACGCCTCCACATAGCCTTTTAACGAGACTAATTAAGCTCCGTAATGAAGTTTCATCATCTTTTAAGTCAGACATAGGCTATAGAGCGTTAAAATATAAATTAAATAGATTCATCCCGGTGTTTCATCCTTGTTCCCAAAGGAATCTTATATTTTCCCGGATTGAAATTTTTCCTATGTTATTCCAGATTATAATCTGACCTGCGTGTCTAATTACGTTCATCTACGACCCAAATTAAACATAATCGATTCCGAGGCTTAGGCGTCAAAATGTAACAGACAGACAGACATCGTTACCTTCGCATTTATTTTATTATTATAGATATAAGGATAGGAATAGTAGGATTTACTTCAATCTGTGATTATAATATGGTTCTATAATACTTTCGAAAGTAATAAAATATCATCAAAAAAAACATCCTCTAAAAAAGTTTGCGGTACCTACTGGTTTTATTTGAATACCTGTTCCCAAAGGTAATATTTCTCCAAAGTACACTTTAATAATACTTTAATAAGCCAAAATTTAGAACACAACATAAGCTACCTGTATGAAACGTAGCTAATGCAAAATGCATATTGCAGGTGCTCCGCGCGCCAAGAACAAATTTGAAAATTCCCTCTATACTGGAAATTTAAAAGAACGTCTACCTCGAAGACATGCAAATGTAGGTGGTAAAATTTAATACGATGTAAGAAATTAATGAGTGTATGATCCTTTACAAGCTGGGAGCAAAGGGAAGTCTTCGCTATCAAATTAATTTCGTGTGACGTTTTTGGAATTAACCTAAATGATATTTTACAAATTGTAGCCTTATATAGGTCAAAATAAAATTGTATTTCTACCTGAAATTCTGAAGTTCTAATATCTACATCCCATCTGACTATAGTATACTCGCAATTAACTTAAAGCTCTCGCAAAATGCTTCAGCGATTGAGAACAATCGGGCTGCAGAATTCAAACTCTTTAGTGAGATAATTCTCAGACGTTTAAGTTTTCACCGAGGAATGGTGTTCTACTTAAATTACTCTGTCTATAATATGCATAGTGTGTCCTTTGTAATATTGCCCAGCTAGCAAAGGTTGAAAATCTGTCGCCAAGCATGTGTGTTCAGGTAGCGGTAATTAATAACCAGTTCCCTTATTTATTTTGTATGTTTACCATCTTTGGCCACATAATCACCTACCAGGGTGACATTGTGATCAAATACAATATAAAAAGAAAATACTGTATAATTTCTATACAAATATTATACTGTCTGGATTGTGCTAACGGTTACGTTTGTCCGAACGGAAGATTTTCAGCAGGTATTTATTTAGCAGATTCTAAACTTCTAGGCTTTATTTATACTTACTACTCTTTACTAAATCATCAGTAACTATTAGGTTGTCCAGCTAAAGATGAAGTGAGTTAATGAATAATACTTACTAATTCATTGCTGATGTCACCAACAATCTGGTCATTGTTCACAAACCACTTGTAGGTAAGATTGTTAGGATTAGCACTCACTTGACAACCTGAAATATTATCTTGTTATCTTAATATATAAAATGATAAACTGATTGTTGATATATCAACGCACAGCCCAAACCGCTGGATCTAGAGATTTGAAATTTTGCACAAAGATACCTTATATAGTGGAGGCATCCACTAAGGAAGGATTTTTGGAAATTCCACCCCTAAGAGGGTAAAATAGGGGATGACAGTTTGTATGCAAGTCCGTCAGTTTTGAAGTTAGGATCTTCAAATTTTGTGACGATTAAAAATGAATGTATAGTTATCTCAGCATTTGTAATAATCCCACCACCGAAGGGAGGAAAAGGGGGATGAAATTGTGTATGCAAGTCCTTCAATTTCAAAGTAAACTGCACTAAATGTACTATTATACGGTGTAGGCATCCACTAAGGAAGGATTTTTGGAAATTCCACCCCTAACAGGGTAAACTAAGGGATGAAAGTTTGTATGCAAGTCCGTCAGTTTTGAAGTTAGGATCTTCAAATTTTGTGTTTAGGCTGACGATTGAAAATTAATATATAGTTATCTCAGCGTTTGTAATAATTCCACCACCGAAGGGAGGAAAAGGGGGATGAAGTTGTGTATGCAAGTCCTTCAATTTCAAAGTAAACTTCACTAAATGTATTATTATACGGTGTAGGCATCCACTAAGGAAGGATTTTTGGAAACTCCACTCCTAACAGGGTAAAATAAGGGATGAAAGTTTGTATGCAAGTCCGTCAGTTTTAAAGTTAGGATCTTCAAATTTTGTGTTTAGGCTGACGATTGAAATTTAATGTATTGTTATCTCGACGTTTGTGATTATTCCACCACCGAAGGGAGGAAAAGGGGGATGAAGTTGTGTATGCAAATCCTTCAATTTCAAAGTAAACTTCAATAAATTTAATATTATACAGTGTAGGTAGGTATTCAGTAAGGAAGGATTTTTGGAAATTCCACTCCTAGAGGGGTAAAATAGGGGATGAAAGTTTCTATGAAATTTCGTCAGTTTTGAAGTTAGGATCTTCAAATTTTGTATTTAGGCTAACGATTGAAAATTAATTTATACATGTTTCAGCTTTTTTGACTATTCAACCCCCGATAGGGTGAAAAGGTATGGGATGTATGTAAGTCATTCAGTTTCAAAGTAAACGTCACTTAATATATTATTACACAGTGTAGGCAACCAATAAGGATATTCGGATATTCCATCCTTAAGGGGGTAAAATAGGGGATGCAAGTTTATATGAAAGTCCATCAGTTTCGAAGTTAGGACCTTCAAATTTTGTGTTTAGGTTGACGATTGAAAATTAATTTATATGTGCTTCAACGTTTTTGATCATTCCGATCCCGAAAGGGTAAAAAGGGGGATGAATTTGTGTATGGAAGTACACTAAATTTATAATTTAAGCTTATGATTATAAACTAACGCAACGAATATCGGTGTTGTTGGAATTTGAACCCTTAAGGAGTAAAAAGGGGGATTAAATTTAGTATATGAAGTTCTTTATTTTCGGAGTGAAAATTTCTAATTTATTATTTCGGCTTATGGTATTGGCGTATTGAAATGACTCGCCTAAACAACATCAGGAAAAAGAGAGGAATCGGTATTAAAACAAAGATCCGGTTAATACGAGCATTGGTATTCCTCATTTTCATGTATGAAGTGCAAGCGTGGACTATACTGGCCCGAGAAAGAAAAAGAATTGAATGCATTCCAGATGTGGTGCTGGAGACGGATGTTGGAAATACCTTGGACCGCTAAACGCAACAATGCATCAATCCTATCGCAGCTCGAAATTAAAACACGATTGTCCACCATATGCCACCAACGTATTTTTTCGTATTTCGGCCACATGGTGCGCAATGGCGATGAAAGTTTGGAAATCTGATCATAGTTGGGAACCCGGAAGGAAAACGACTACGTGGTCGTTCACCAACAAGATGGTCCGATCAAGTAAAAGACTCATCGTCCTCCAAGTTTTACAGAAACCAGACGACAGAAACCAGTGGAGGCAGAGCATTCGCTCTAGAAGCAAACCCGATGTTGACCACGATCCGCAGACATGAGGGAAAGAGAGATAAGGCCTCCAAAATTGTGCTGTGGAACTAGACTACAAGTAACAGCTCTCCACCGCAATGTTATTGAGGCCAAAATATTTACTGGTTCTGCCAGAGGAGAAACAGTCTTCTTGCCGCGTATACCATTGATCCCAAATCACATTCCGTTTGAATTTAAAAGATAACAGTTCCTAATTAAGGTTTGTAGTCACAGGGAAAAACTCTGAAATTTGATAGAGTTGATTTGCGGGAGGACTGTTTCAGTTTTATGTGGCATCCTTGCATATGAGCTCTTAATCTACCTGAACTTTTGTCAATATCACACGTAGTGGCGGACAATAGCCATGAACAAAGCTCTATATTGTTACAATGATTCATATCTAGAAAAAAGAAATAATCTACGCGGACGAAGTCGCGGGCTATAAAGCTAGTTATCTATATAAAGGGTTATTTTTGATATTATTCGATTAGTCTATTAGCCTAAGTAATGAGACTTTCAAATATATCAAATAATCATAATTATTTAATAACCGAAACAGAGATGAATGAATTGTGTAAAAAA
Organism: Polyploca ridens; assembly: GCA_951394255.1. Taxonomy (NCBI): domain Eukaryota; kingdom Metazoa; phylum Arthropoda; class Insecta; order Lepidoptera; family Drepanidae; genus Polyploca; species Polyploca ridens. The sequence continues at coordinate 4,969,455 of OX596269.1, read as the reverse complement.
AATATTAAGCTTAGTATAGTAGTAGCTATATGAAGGCCAATATTCAATTACGTTAAAATTACATTATCAAGTACATACAATTCAGAAATTATTGAGATAAAAGTGATGATCACAATAAACTAACCTATTACCAAAGTGTCGCCTTCCTCGATACGCCCTTTCTTAGTTGATTTCATGAATATACGAACTTTTGGAGCAAATTGTACCTGCAACAATAAAATAAGAAGAATTAATCAACTTGAAAAAAATGTTGAAATATTTAATAAGATATTCCAAGAAAATGTAACTAGTTGCTATGATACTTCAAAAGCTCTAAGTACCGAACTTCAAAGTAACAGCCTCTTCATATTCATAAAAACTCATTTCTAAAGGGTAGATGATACCGTGAACTGACAATTAGGTCGCGATCGTCAATTTTAAGAGATTTTTCTCTCACAAATAAGAAAATTGATTAAATCTTAGAGATTTTCGATGTAAAATAGGCACGTCCCTTGAGGTAAACGATTCACTTAAGCAAAAAATGATCGCAAAATAAAATGTTATGAGGGTGCTTAACAGATTTATCAATAAGGTAGGTATTTTGAAGAGCCTTGGTGAATATTTAAAATATTTGATCAGGTTTTCATGCCCTGGTTTCGACGTTTAATATCATTCTTTACGAAACATTATCAATATTTCCGACAAAATAATCATCATGCAATCAATTAAAGTCGATGAAAAGATTTCAAACAAAAAACACTATAAGAATCAATTATTTTTAACTGCAGTAGTCGTAGTTCCTCATAAGTTCCTTATCAGGGCCTAAATTAAATAAATGCTTTTTGAATTTGAACTGAATTTAGTTCTAGAAAATTCTAGAGCTGTTGCTGATGCTGTATCTCTAGTAGTATTCCTTGTAAAAATACAATATCAGAAACACTATCCAAACATTTCTCACACGTGACAATAAAATCTTGAACCAAAACCAACATTCAGTCGTGTCCGAATCAGAAACACTACTTTCCCAACGCTGACAAGACATAACAAACCATACGGATGGAGAACAAAGGAACAAGAAATAAAATGAGAAAACCTAGGTGTATCTTCAGGAGAACTTCGATAGCTCGGTCTATTGTTTCTTTTTTTAGCGTTGCAACGGGATTAGTCTCCCTATCAATTATTAAACGTGTATTGTTGGATTTATTTATTAGTTACTGTTTTAATGAAGAGACGACGATATTTTCATCACCTTACATTACTTTGGTGAACTATTAATGATGATAATTGTTTTTGTAGGAACATTGTATTAATTAGAATATACTTATTGAGTGATTTCTCTAAAAAAACTTGCATTTTTTACAAAACACTTTACGAATTAACACTTATTATTTCATCTAGACTGATAGTATATTTTTTTCAATGTACAAATCCTACGTTATTAAATTACAGACTAAAGTCCAATTTGCAATAAAAGCATTACGTATTACTATTTCAATTTAATTTTAAATTAGAAACAAACACGGCTACTTTCAGGTTTCATGAGCGAGAAAAGAAAGTGTCTCCATTGAAGCTTTCAGTCTAGACGAAGCCTTAAAAGTGGGAAGGGGGATTAAACTAACAATACCTTGTTTTGAAGTGCCAATAAAAACCTATAATACACGCAATGATACTTTTTAAATAACTCAGTCCCAAGAAAAAACATATTCAACTGAATACAAAAGAAAAGTGGAATAACAAAGCACTTCTACTATAAATATATTTTCCCAGATAAAATTATTAGTTCCCTGTTTTATACGAGTAAAATAGGACACCACAAGATGGTGTCCAATTATATCTCGATACACAATGCTAAAATAACGATGCGACGTAGCGATGATAGACAGATCAAAAAGAAATATTGTTCCATTCTAAACGCGCTTCGTTCACGAAAGCAAGAAAAATACCGCAAAAATCATTCCAACCATGATATAGAGGATTTGCTGACACTCTAACAGCGCGTCACGAAATTAGAGCCTAACATAGCCCTCTTATTTTCACTTTTCCACTGTAAACCTCCAACCAAAATACGTTGAGCTTCCTCATCTCCCTCTACACAGTTGAACTAGATAAATTGGACGCAATCACGGTAAGCCTCGGGGACCAAATAAAGCCGGTCACGTCCATAAGCCGAATCGACGAATTTTCCAAGGGGGGATGTACAAAAATTGCGGTGCGGTTTTTTTTTCTACCGTCTGTTTCCTTATTTCGTTACGTTTCTCTTGCCTTTATATCCGTTTATTGGTAGCTCGGCTTAAGAAGTAATTTATGTGTGTGCAAACTCCAATAAAGGTTTTTCTTTACTGCTGTTCTTAGGGTTTGTTCTTATTACACGGATAATTGATTTAGCTTGCGCTAATTAATTCGAGTTTCGTAACTTATATTTGTAACATAAAAGCAGACGTGAGCTAAATAGGATAGAACATTACAGTTTCTTCACAGTTACAGTTATTCTTTGAAGCGCTTCTTCTGATATGGTTTCATTCAAAGAACCTAGTGCATTGCAATGTATTTCATCGTTTATCTAAAACACTAGATTAAAATTTGACTTTATTTCTTTTTTGGTCATATGAAATCCCTTAAACAATAAATCACTTAAAATAGGTGTACGCGTGGTTATAAAAAACTTTTCAACACCGATAATGGGGCATCAACAGCCTATCCTACAATAATTTTCCCATCAGACCCCGCTTTTTATCCCGTTTTTCGGTATAAAATTCCCGATTATGAGAACAAATTGGCCGTTACTGTTACAACCAAGTTTAGTAATGCACATCGGAAATTATTCAGATTTGCCGACGTTAATGGATTGTTAAATTGGGTCGTAAGTCAATTATTGAAGAAAGAATTTAAAATGGATAGACAAGGGTATGATAGGGATTGTTATTAATCTAAATGAAAATCATCTGTAAGCAATGACAATTCTTCTAAGAAAATAGATAAAAAGATGACTCGTATCAGAGTCAGGAATTGGACTTGTAATCTTGAGCAAATATTCTGGATAAATACCACCTTCATGTTAAAGCTCTCGTCTTCAAACATTATTATATTTAGGCAGTTACGAATGTAAGCCCTACAATTCTTTTACCAATTGAGGTTTCTTTATTCGTGAGGAATCTGAAAGATTCAGTTTTCTCCAGTAGGAATAAGCCCGTACTCAAAGTTATGAGTAGCTTTTAAAATCCAGGAATTTAGTAAGCATTATTATTTTCTTTTATTACATTTTTACTTCGTTCATCATAACCGTAAAAATTATTGTAAATAACGCACATTTTATAGAATCAAGTATTTCATGAATTAGAAAAATTTTATTAGCACCATTTGGCGTTTGATATAATTAAACCAGATACTTCCATAATTATATTTATTTTTGAACACCGTCAAATTATAGCATCCTTTGAAATACCATAACGTAATATCCATCATTGAATAAAAACAGGAAATAAGAATAGGTACATAATGAGTTTCCAATTTCGAAATCTAATAATATATATAAAATGCTTTTGTGGGTACGTAAATACGCAGTTTTCTCAATCACCACCAACCCCAATCAACTTCCCGTTGGGGTGGTAAATACCCCTTGGTCTCCAGGTGGTAGTAAGGGAGTTTGGTCGCGGTGGGTGGAAGAGGGTGGCTGTGGGTGGCGAAAATGTTAAAACATATATTGCTGTCCTTTTCTAACGCATGAGGACTTCTGAAAAGATCTCAAAATTTCTGGAATGGAAAGTTCCAAAATGTGTAAAACGGTTATAATCGATCTGGAGTGTTCTAGAAAGTTCAACAAATATCTGGAATGATTTAGAAAATTCAAGAGTGAATGCAAACTATTATAATCGATATAGCATGTTTTGAGAAAGTTCTACAAATTTCTGGCTTCATCTAGAAAGTTCCAAAATGTCCAAAACTGTTATTATCGAGTTATAATGTTCGAGAACGTTCTAGAAATTTCCAGAATAATCTGGAAAGTTCCAAAATGAGTGCAATTTATTATGATCGAGAACGTTCTAGAAATTATCCGAATGATCTGGAAAGTTACAAAATTAGTGCAATTGATTATGATCGATTTAGAATGTTCGAGAAATTTCTTGAATGATCTAGAAAGTTCCAAAATGAGTAAAATGGTTATAATTTATCTGGAGTGTTCTAGAAAGTTCAACAAATATCTGGAATTATCTAGAAAATTCTAGAATGAATGCAAACTATTATAATCGATATAGAATGTTTGAGAAAGTTCTACAAATTTCTGGCTTCATCTAGAAAGTTCCAAAATGTCCCAAAACTGTTATTATCGAGTTAGAATGTTCGAGAACGTTCTAGAATTTTTCCGAATTATCTAGGAAGTTCATAAATGAGTGCAATTTATTATGATCATTTTAGAATGATCGAGAATGTTCTAGAAATTTTCCGAATGATCTGGAAAGTTCCAAAATGAGTGCAATTGATTATGATCGATTTAGAATGTTCGAGTAATTTCTTGAATGATCTAGAAAGTTCCAAAATGAGTAAAACGTTTATAATTGATCTGGCTTCATCTAGAAAGTTCCAAAATGTCCAAAACTGTTATTATCGAGTTAGAATGTTCAAGAACGTTCTAGAAATTTTCCGAATGATCTGGAAAGTTACAAAATTAGTGCAATTGATTATGATCGGTTTAGAATGTTCGAGAAATTTCTTGAATGATCTAGAAAGTTCCAAAATGAGTAAAACGGTTATAATTTATCTGGAGTGTAAATTTCTGGCTTCATCTAGAAAGTTCCAAAATGTCCCAAAACTGTTATTATCAAGTTAGAATGTTCGAGAACGTTCTAGAAATTTTCCGAATTATCTGGGAAGTTCATAAATGAGTGCAAATTATTATGATCGAGAATTTTTGGTTTGGTCTGAAAAGTTCCAAAATGTGTACGAGTGTTATTATTGATCTATAAAAACCAAATCGAAGTGATGTACATCTAAATATTCTAGAGTGATCTGGTACTGGAAATGTCGGTATATAAATCGAAATTCAGTGACTTTTCGTCAGTTCAATTGTGATTGCAGTCGAGTAAAAAAAAGAACAAACTATATGTTCTGGAAAGTCTCTCAATATCGAAAATAGAAATCTATAATATGTTAAAAAATGTATCCTTATATATTTTTTATACCATTAAACATGCGATGTATTTTAACCCGAGCAACGCCGGGTTTCGCTGCTAGTAATAAAATAAGGACGATTTATAAGCAAGTAATATAATAACCAAAATAACTAATAAATGGTTTAGTTTAGAAAATTATAAGAGTACCTACTACTCCGATTTATCTATCAAAGACTACTAGAAACATTATAATAACTCGTAATCCTTAAAGATAAAGTTAAGAAAAAGCCAAAATTCAATAGCAAAATTGATTCCGTGGAAATTATAACAAACTTTATATTAACAATAGTAAGGTAAATTTTCAACTCACCTCCAGCTTCACAGCAACGGATCTATAAGCTCTATCGGCAGTATTCTGCGCTTGGCAAGTAATGGTCTGGTTGTGATGCTGTCTTCTCGGTCGGAGGTGGAGAATAGACCTGGCTGTGTACCTTCTACCATCAGGCATTAGTTCTACGTTATTGGTTACTCCCTGGGTTATCACTCCGCCGTCATTGTCTACCCATGTTATCTGTAAATAATAAAATATTAGAGTGTTGTTCTTTTCTAAATTTCTTGTCTTTTTACTATTACTATATTTAGTAATTTCATGCTTTAGAGTTCTTATTTCAAGCTCTATTTTAAGAATAGCTTTCCATTCACGGTTTCACTCACGGTCCCTTCTTGAATTTTGGAAAACCCTTTCTTAGTGGATACGTGAAACTTGTGTTCGACATTTCAAGTTTCAAGACCCAGCTTTTTATGCAGTATATTGCTCTCAATTAAGTCGGTTTCTCTATTGGTTATAGATTTGGATTTATATGTGAGTGGCCTCTTTATCTTATATTCTGTACTACAATCATATTTAAAATATAATTATTTAAAAAAATCTGCAATGTTCTCTTTTAAATTTTATTACACACTTACCTCAGCTGCAGGTTTTCCACCAATTGAAACACATTCCAAATCCACTTTCCGATCTTCGATAGCTTGAAGCACAGGTCCTTGTGGTATTCTTGGTGGATTTGGAGGTGCCAGGATAATGAGACGGGCATATCTTGATCTGATTGCTGGTTCACCTGTTCAATGAAAAGTAGGTAGTTTAATTCTACAGCATTTTCAGTTTCAAGAGTGATTTCAAGAGGTTGGGCATATGGCATGTAGGCAATATAGAGTTTTTATACTTTTCAGATCTTCAATTTTCTCTGTAGGGGTTGAGACAGGAAAGTAATGCCATATGTCCAATTTTTGATAAATTTGAAAGTTTGGATGTGTGACTGTAATACAAATATAAAAAGCTGCACAAGTTCAGTTAAAACATAGCACATATAAAGATCAAAACCTGATTAGTATATAAGAGACATAAACATAAGATCCCTCAGGAACGCGGGTAAAACCGGGGGGTGGATGCTAGCTACTATTATTTTCTTTAATCAAAAAACGCAAACCAAAAAAAAAAATTGTACTTAATCAAAAATAGTGGCTTTTTTATAGTCGGTATAATGAGCAATGGTGATAAAATCATCAAAGGTGATAGAGTATGCAAAACCCAGAAAGGAACTGTGTCTCAAGTGCACCAAACAAAACACAGGTAGGCTACAAATTTTCAAACCTTAGTTAGCACTGTCATAAATGACAAGCATCAGCCAGTCAATCACATGCCTGAGGTCTAGCAATCACGAGGTTTAACACCAGTCTGCCAGACGAGCATGTCGAGAATTCCCCTAATTGGCATCACCACACGCAAGGTTGCTCCCAGAGATAACGCTTCATGCCTCATAACCATAGTTTCTAGTTTTATTACTTTACTAGCTGTGCCCTGCGGTTTCATCCGCATTCTCGGGATCAAATTTTTTAATTGGGATAAAAAGTAGCCTAAGTATGTGTTATTCCAGGTGGTAACGTTGAAGCGTTAAGTGTTAACAAACTCACTTTCGCAATTATTATAGACTTTGCAGATTGACGTTGCGTTCTTTCGTATATTTTGAGTTTTATTGCATAGTATCGGTGGTATTTTAACCAATAAAGATCAATCCATGTGCATCAGTGAAGTGAAATGAAATTAATGATATGTATCGTGACTTTTCAAGTTGTCTCAAAAACTCTATGAAGAGTTTTAGTACAATTACCACCATTGTAGTAAAACTAGACTTTTATGGACGGTGACTGACTGAGGACTAATGTGCACGGTTTCACCCGCGTTCCCGGGATAAAAAGTAGCCTATGTCCTTCTCCATACCATAGATTATCTTCATGTCAAATTTCATGATGATCGGTAGAGTAGTTAAGACGTGAAAGCGTTACAAACAAACACATTCGCATTTTGTAATATTAGTAACGATATAAGTTAAGATATTAAGTAGGATGTCCCAACATCGTAAAATGTTTGTAATCTACTTGAAATGTGTGTCCCATTTTCCCAACACATATTTTACTACTTAGCAACACATTTTGACCGAAACTAACTTACAACATAATTCAATTGCAATGTTATTTGGATATAAACTAAAAGCTTGACTAAAACTGTAAATGTTGGGCTCTGATAATTGTTATTTAATTTTAACGTGTCTCAACCACATTACTGTGTTATAATGGATGTTTTTGGAGAATTTGTTTATGTTTACGTTGTTATGATTTGGGTCATACTTTTGAATATTTGTAAATTAGTAAAAAGTCTCAAATTCAAAACGCGACAAAAATAAGTGTTGGTATGGGAAAAATAATAACGAGTTACAATAGTAGGTACGTAGGGTAGTTTTTACAATAGATATCCTGTTGTTAAAAACTGATTTTGGAGCAGATTAATGATAATATACATATTTACCTGTGAAACGTATAATATAACTATTAACAGATTTTAATTAAAACGAGATGATACCAAAGCACTCTGGGTGCTTCTTCTTTTACTCACTGAACTTAGTGCATTGTTTCCACCATAAGTATTATCGATATTATAATGTAGCGACAACTATCCGCCATCTATCAGTAACACTGAGATAGTTCACACACGGAAAGATAGATGGCGTGGCGCCACATTATCCTGCATCGCGCTTAAGAAGTTTTCTCGAGAATCTGCATATATACAACTGTCTGACATGTACAGTTGGACCGCGGTCCCCAGGCACGATGACCCAGACGGGCGCAAGAGCTTCCCTTTTAAATGGAGGTGTCATCCACCTTGCACCTTCATAATAAGTCACATGACATTGTCCAATATCCACAGCATTTTATAATTTAAACAGGAAACTAGTCATGCATTGATTGAGGGTACACGCAGTTACTGTTTGTATATCAGAAAATCCAGGTTAATTTGCCATTTGCTTTGTACAGGAATACTGGAATTTATTCGACCAATTATTGCGACCACCGGTCATACCACGTTGGGTTCGAGGCTGACCTCGACTACATTTGATACTACTGACTCATTATAGATGTGGATGTTTAGATGTTTGGATGTTTGGGACTTAATTACACCTAAACGGCTGATTAGATTTGGATGACATTTGGCATACAGATAGAATATATTTAAGATTAAAACATGATGGTTTTGCTTCCAGGAATATTTAGATTTTGCACAGATTAAGTCAACGAAAAAAATATCGGTCGACGTGCAAATATGGTAGAGTCAATCTGTAATGTTCATAACAGCCTTACTAGGGCCTAATCTACCTTGTGGTTAAACTGAAAACTTACTTTTTCACAAAAAGAATAGGAATAGTACTTTAGAAAGTATAGGCATTCAAAAATTCAAAATCATTTATTCAAATAGACCTTCGCAGGCACTTATGAAAAGTCTGACTCTAATATTCTAATACCGGTTCGGAAGGTTGCATTTGCTGAGAAGAGCCGGCAATAAACTCAGCAATTACTCTTTTCAAAACAAGCTTAGATTGATTACATAATATTTACATTCTAATCACACTGGCAACAATTGCATGCCCCCGCGCGGCGGCAAAACTACAAAGTAGACTGAATCTATATTTAATAAGTAAATAAATAAATAATGATTAGTCATTGGTAACAACAATGGGGTTTTTTGTTAGATTGTCATCAAAATTGAATTTCCAATAAAGTTGTACACAAAGTTAAAGAACCACGATACACATAGCTTCAGTTTCAATAGATTTCAATGAAAAGCGTAAAAATGTAAACCAATTAAAAAAAACATAACGAAACTCAATTAGAGCAGTGCGAAACCAAAATACACTGAAATACGTTTTGGTCGCTTTAAAAAAAGTTTCCAAATAGAACTACGGAACCGCGAAAGTTGTGAATACACTCGTTAAACATTTTATATATGCGAGCGAAACTTACTCTGATTTATTCTAATAGTTTGCTATTGCGCAATTTAATGGCTCCCCGTTTGAAAAGGAAAGTTTCCGTATACTCTTTTTGGGGTTTACCTTTGACCGGAGTGTGGAACTTTTAGTGGTCGCCTGCACGAACTTTTGCATTCTTACCAGCAATAATTTTGTTTATATTTGAAATATATAAAACCCTTTAACTCCTGAAGTCCGCCTTATGATCCACAAGTACCAAGGCTTGACTAATAAACCAAGTAAAAGTGATAGTAGACGTCCTATTGTACGAGTATTTACAGCATAATTATCTATACTAATCTATGATAAATATATACTAATATAATGAAGCGGAAGAGTGTTTTGTTTGTTTGCTTAAACTGGCAAATCTCTGGAACTACTTGTCAGATTCGAAAAATTCTTTCACTAATAGGAAGCTACATTATTCCCAATTATTGTAATTTAGTTTTCATCCCAGAAACGTGGGTGAAACTGCGGAGAATAGCTAGTCTACATCTACACTAATAATAAAGAGAGAATGGTCAATATCAAAAATTCTTTCACCAGGAGAAAGCTAAATTATCACTGAGTAACATAGGCTATATATTATTCCCAAACAAAAATAGGGATCCCTAGGAAAACTCCAATAAAGAACAGCAGGACTAGTGGCTTGTAGCAGCAAGTGCGCTTGCCGCGAGGCGTCAAATATTTTGACTAGTCATTGTAAAATTTACTTGAACGCATACGATTTAAAGGCCTCACTTGCATGGCAAAGTAAATGCCGAGGCGTATCAGTGCTGTTACAGTGAGCGTTGACCCTTACGCGGACAAATCGATGAGCAAGCTCTCAACCGGAGAAAGTAAGTGATGCCAAAGATGGCAGCAGCAATAGTAACTAATTAGGTGGGTACTATGCAGTACCCTAACATAATATTATATTTTTAATTTCTTCTTTTTCGTAACTAAAATGTTTACTCACGACATTCAAATAATCCTACTCATGCTACTAAATAAAAATGCAAAACACGTGTGTGTGTGTGTATGTGTGTTTTTGTGTTATCAATCAGCTCCGTAACGGCTGATCGGATTTGGATGAAATTTGCTTCGTAGATAGATTAAAGGCAAAATTAATTTATGGGATACTTTTTTCCTGACTAATAAACGCATAAACTAAATCCTAAAATGAGAGAGAAGGATAGAAGAAGATGATAAAAATAATTTTGCGAAAATCAACTCCTATATGGAAGAAACTGTAAGGATATCTAATTGACAAATACAACTAGAAACCCATAGACAACACCATAAAACGTCTATATTGAGGCGGTCGCTACTTTACGAGCCGCCTCCACCACGGCTGCGGGATTACTCCCTAATCTCGCTCTGTCTCAACACAGATAAAAAACGCATTGTTTTTTTACAAAGTCAGTGAGTTTTGTGCGTGATTTCATTTCCCGTGGAGTGTTTGTGCTTTTTAATCTCTTTAATACTTATTTTATTATGATGCGGTGAGAGAAAATGTTAACAGATATTCTTTGTAGCTGTTTAATAACTAACTATGGGGGAATACTATCATAGTCCTCAATTTTGTATACTCTTTGCAGATTAGTCACTTCTTAGTCGTTTTATCTTTAATAAATTATTGTCAGTAGAGACCTATCATTGGCGGTAGTTCTATGTTTGTAGGTTAAGATTATTTACATTTAATTTTAAAACTGTTGGTCTCAATAAAAAAAAAATGAGAAAAAAAATTGCGAAATTAATATGTCTCTGAATGCATTTGCTATTAGAGCTTTCTAAATATTAGATGTAAAGTTATTTGTTGGTAAACGTATCACTTGAGGTCGTAATTAATAGTCTTAATTAAGTTTTTACTGAAAGAAAATCGTAAAAGTTGCCAGGAAAATTCAGCTGGAACTAAAAGTGCTTTTTTCATGGGATTTTTGGTACGACAACATCTGTCGGCTCATGCTTTTTTGTGACTAAATTTGGTGGCTTAGGTAGCTTGTCACCCTTAAGCTCATCGCTCACTTTGTCAGCACCGCTCCATCGCAGCAGCGACCCGGCATCGCCTCAACTCAATCCAACCACTAGCAGCCAGCGCGCCGCCTGCGAGGTGGCAGTTCGCGGGCGGTGCGGTGCCGGTGAAATTGGTAGCGCGGCTATGGCAAGATACCGCTTGCTGGCGTCACGCAGCAAGGGAGCAGAGGCGTCCACTATTTTATCTAGTCATTGGCCCTGATTCTGTTGTTTACAACTAAACTAATTTTAATCTCACTATGTCTCTTTCTAACAAAGAACATAAGAAAAGGATGTAAGAAATTTAGTCCTGTCAAATTAGTCCAAAGCTTGTTTTCAATATAAATTTAGTCGCCATCTATCACGTTTACGCCTAAATACACGCAAAATAAGACGGCAAAGATTAATTTGACAGTTTTAAATATATTCTATCCTTTTTCAATAATGTTTGTAAGAAAGAGATGAGATGTGACTAAAATTAGTTTAGTGCAATTTACAACAGAATCGGCACAATTGTAAAATTTACTTTAACGCATACGATTTAAAGGCCTCACTTGCATGTCAAGGTATATGCCGAGGCGTTGCTGCGATGGAGCGGTGCTGACATAGTGGGCGATGACCTTTACGCGGACAATGCGGCGAGCAAGCTCTCAAGAATCAGCTAGTGCTTAATAACAACATAGCTATATGCTATTGAGTGTAAACCCATCATCTTTTCTAGCGATCATCAGCGCTACATCAGTTAAGTGAGCAAAAACAAAGCGCACCGTCATAACAATGGAAAAAAGTTGCAACATGACAACACAAAATCGCGCTATCAAAGTTCTCAGTACTTTAATACAAACCAAGAAATCTTGGACTGCAGTAACACAGTTCCTAGTCAAGTGGAATATCTTTCTTCTTCACTGCGCCCATTACATCTTGATATCATTTAGAATAAGAAATTTTTCCTGACCTGTTTTTCCTAGTTGGGAGAATTGATATACCAGATGCATCTAAAAACATCGAGCTTGCAGATATTTGCAATAACTCTATCCTACTAATCCTATCCTACTTCCTATTATTCCTACTATATCCTAATCCTATTTTTTTTAATATAATGCAAAAGTGAGTTTGTTTGTTTGTTACGCCTTCACGCCTCAACTACTCAACGGATCATCATGAAATTTGGCATGCAGATAGCCTATGGTATGGAGGAGGACATAGGCTATTTATCCCGGGAACGCGGGTGAAACCGCGGGGGACAGCTAGTATATAATATTATAAATGCGAATGTTTGGATGGATGTATGTTTGTTACTCAATCACGCTTCAACAAATGAACGGATTTGGATGAAATTTGGCACGTCGATAGAATATGTTCTGGATATTAACATAGGGTACCTTTTTATCCCGGGAAAGCAATATATCCCTCGGGTACGCGGGTGAAACCGTGAGGGACAGCTAGTGTAATAAATGCGAAGGTGAGTTTATTAGTTTGCTACTACTTGACGCCTCAACGGCACAACCCATTGTGATTAAATTTGGCACACAGGTAGATCATAACTTGGAATAATATACTGGGTGGAGATTTCGAGATGGCATATTTTCGAAACCTATGTTGGGTTAGTCATGCTGAACAACTTTTATTATGGGACCAATAGTGAATTCTCAATTTTTTTTTTAATTTTTCTTACAAAATGTTAACCTTGCTCGATCATAATGTTTGGAAAGTATTTTTTTTTTGACAATTCATTGTTGTTCCCATAGTAAAAGTTGTTCAGCATGACTAATCCAACATAGGTTTCGAAAATATGCCATCTCGAAATCTCCACCCAGTATAGGATACTTTTTATCCCGGGAAAACAACAGATCCCTCGGGGATGCGGGTGAAACCGCATGACGAAAACTAGTACAAAATAAATTAGCACAACATTCAAATGAGAAAAGCACAACTGAACAAACACAATAGTTGTGACAGTACAGCGAAATTGTCCAACTTTACGTCGTTTAACTCACCAGGGTGGCTGTTTAAATTCGACTCTGGTTTGATTTGGTGCAAGATATGGAACATGAGCGTGTTTGGTTTAAAAATGGTAGTGAACAAATTGCTTATCCGTGCTAAGATTATTGGAATCGTCAAGATATTGAGGTGATAGACCTTTATGTTGTAATTTGCTTACAAATAACAGGTAACAACTGGTTCTCGACCGAATTTGGAGTAAGGGATGGATGGTAAGTAGTGTTGCCAGGTGTCCCGATTTGCGCGGGACGTCCCGATTTTCAGGGGTCTGGTGACACGTCCCGATTAACCCTTGATGGGGAGCCAAATGTCCCGATTTTTCACTAACCTCATGAATCTTTACTATATTCGATAATTTTGACAGGAAAAATGAAAATACCTAAGCTGTTACGTTATAAAAATATTTTTGTTTTCAAATTTTCTCACCAAAATCAGACTTTAATGAAAAAAATTAAAATGAATGATTATGAAAAAAAAAATTTTGCAGCTGCCCCGATTTGAAACCCAAAATCCCGATTATTTTATCCTTACGTTCCGAAATTTGACACACGGGACCTGACAACACTAATGGTAAGTGACTGCATAAATAATTTATTGTGATTAAGTTTCTGTTAACCCAATCTTTATAAACTATCGAATATATAATAAAGTATAGAGAAATTAATATATGGGGGAAAATTATGATTGTTTATGTATTGCTTATTATTAAGTTACTAAGTATACTTTATCATCACATTTATTATTAATTTTATTTAATCTATATTTCTATAGTATATAGTATAGTAGTATAATAAAATAAAACGGAAGAGTTTTTTTGTTTGTTTGTTTAAACAGGCTAATCTCTGAAACTACCAGTCGGATTCGAAAAATTCTTTCACTAATAGGAAGCATCAAGATAAAAAGTATCCTATAATACTTGGGGATAATGTCCCAATTATTAAAGGATACTTTTTATCTCAGGAACGCGGGTGAAACTGCGGGGAACAGCATTTGGTCATACAACACAAAAAAAGACACGCGTGTTCTGTTTATCACTCATAACTTGTACCACAACCTAACCGCTAATAGTACTTCTAGCGGTTGAACAATTGTGGATGTGTTTGCTTTGACCGTTTCATGGTGGAGGGGCGTTTTCTTTGACCTTTACCATTTCTCTTGATAAGAGTGCATTATCTTTCACTTCGCCTTTATTTTGATCAGGTTTTAGCTATAATTCTTAGATACGTGTTAGTCAATATCGTTTTGTAATTTTAACTAATAGAATTGCACAAAAAGTCTCGTCTTTTTTTGTTTTTATTCGAACTACATTATGATCGAACTTCCGTGGATCGCTTATCGGTCTACACCCTTTCGTTCTTGATTGTAGACTAACATTAAGCTGTTCCACCTGCGTTCCCGGGATAAAAAGTAGCCTATTTCCTTTTCCATACCATAGGCTATCTGCATGCCAAATTTCATGATAATACGTTGAGTAGTTAAGGCGTGAAAGCGTAACAAACAAACTAACAAACTCACTTTCGCATTTATAATACTAGTAGGATTAATATAGTCCTGCAAGATTAGTGTTTTACCAATAACACTATATAGGTATATCTTCTACTTATAGGCAGGTCAGAAGCCATATTGAAATCAAAAGCTAGATATTATACTAAACGAAATGGTACTGGTTTTAATCGTATTTATTTGTATAGTAGGTATAGTGATAGAGGTATAGTGGCATTAATAATGTTTTTTTATACGATGAAGTCGGTAAACGAACATACGGCCCGCCTGAAGGTAAGCGGTTACCGTAGGGATATGGATGCTTGCAACACACGAGGCATCACTCACGCGTTACCAACCTTTACCCCCCTCCCTAATGAGCTCTGGCGACCTTACTCACGCGCAGGAACACAACATAAAGTTATTTGGCTGCGGTATTCTGTAAGGTGGAGGTACTTCCCCAGTCGAGCTGCTCTTTGAGCGAATAAACGCTATGCTCTACAGGTAAGAAGAAAATGAAAATATCCGTTCACAAAACGTCCACCCTTATTTTCACAATGACTTTAGTTATTATCTCTCATTGGAAAAAAACAGACGAATACATTTCCATTCGACAAAAAGTAAATAGACATCTTTTGTCCAACTTCGCAGAAATTGATTCAGCATTAATAAGTTAATGTCAAAAGATGGCAACTCCAAAAGGTGCTCAGATTAAAGTTTGTAATAAAGTTACGTTTCTACGCCGTAAAAGTTCTTATCTGGGTAATTTGTAAAAGTGTGGGAAACATTCACGGGGAAAATGCGGAACGCGAACGCCATTTTGGAGATATAATAAATTTATTTTTATTAGATAACTAGTTTTCCCCCTCGGTTTCACTTGCATTCCCGGGATAAAAAGTAGCCTATGTCCTTTTCCATACCATAGGCTATCTGCATGCCAAATTTCATGATGATCCGTTGAGTAGTTAAGGCGTTAAAGTGTAACAAACAAACAAACTCACTTTTGCATTTATAATATAAAGTTAGGACTACTTAGCCCGCGGGATCACCCGCGTTCACGAGTAAAATCCTAATTTACCAAATTTCATCCAAATACGATCAGCCGTTGAATCCTGATAGATGGATAAACATCCAAACATTCACATATATAACATTTGTGGAATAATCAGTCTATTATTTGCTTTGTACGTAACATCGATGTCAAAAACGCGAATATAAATTAAAAAACAAAGGAAATGAATACAAGTTTTTTGAGTTATTTCTATCGGCAATTGAAATGAAATGAAAAATATTTTATTCTTGCTCGCCATTCGACGCAAATAGAATTAACCAAAACATAGATTAGAGAAAGTATTAACATTACTTTTATATTATTTATAGATTATAATCACAGAACTTACTGGCTACGATTTAGTTACCACGAGAATTACGACAACAACCACGACAGTTACTATAGGTCTCGAAAAAAAAACAGCGAGAAAACGGCGATTTTCGTAAAAAAATATTAGCTTATTCGATCCTACTTCCAGCAAGGATATTTGAGGCCAAGTTAGATAAATATCGTAACTCCGCAAAAAAAAAACATGCATTTTGTAAGGAAAATTAATAACAAAAGAACCTTTATTTTTTTCAAATCTGTAAATGCCGATAGAAATAACTCAAAAAGTAAGGGGTCTCCTAAGACCATATTCGCGTGGCTTCTACCCTTAAGGTAGCTTGCCCTTACTGACCCGTCTCAAACCATCCTGTGTAAGAAGTACTAAAGTATGATACTTGCAGGCAGCATATTTATTTACAATCCTTTCATACCTTGTCATCCGAGATCTAGGTTGATAAATTGAAAACGTACCTTTTTGGCAAAAGAAATATTTTATTTCTATTTCTGACACAAATTAAGTTTGAAGCTCATTTCAAAAGGCTTACCCGAAAGAGCTTATAAAAGGGTTGAATTCATGTATAAAAGCTTTCAAAGAATCTGTTATCAGCCATTCTAAGTGCCTTAGTATATTCCTTGACTATTAGAAACAGTTTCTAAATTCTCTTAACAGTGCGTACCAAGCCAGAAAAATATGGCAATGTCAGATGAAACAAACTTATGTCTAATCTTCGCGTGCAGATGAGATGGAGATAGCGTGTTCCGCGGAACAAAAATGAACTTAGCGCTTTTTATCTAAATAACTCGTAAAGTATAGAATATTTAAAAAAATCGTTAGTAGCAGCCCTAGGTCATATGTTAGTGATATTATTTATCGAATTTTTGTCTTTTCATTATTATTAGAGGTAGCTTTGTGATTTTTTTCTATCGAGGAAATTTCATTCCATTATGTTTTTGCTCAGGCAGAACCCTCGCGTATATAATGAAAATACCCATATAAAAATATTTTTTCATTTAAATACTATTTACTTGGTTAAATTTCAATTCTAAGATTGTTATTTTGCTTTATACGCACTCTTAATTCCCTTCCTCAGTCCATTTTTAGAGTTCCGTACCCAAAGTCCGTCCGTCTGTCTGTCAGTGGGCTGTATCTCATAACCGTAACAGGTAGACACTTGAAAATTTCACAGTCTTTATTTCTATTGCCGCTATAATTATAAATAATAAAATAAAATAAAGGGGGGATATACGTGAAACGTCCTTTTTGGCTTTTTTTTTTCTTGCGCCTTATATTTATTCCATAGCAAAGTTGAGTTAGTTAATATTACTATTATGTACGTAGTATTTATATTCTCTGAGCTATTATTGTACGGAACCCCCCGTGTGCGATTTCGACTTGCAGTTGGCTAGTTTTTTTATTAACTACTTACATCAAGTTTTACTGTATTCATTATTTTTAAGGGACAGTTTTCGATTAGTTGTAATTGTAAAAGAATTCCGAAAATGGAACAAAATTTATGTGAATGCCACTGATATCTCCTACCATAATGTCCCTTAGAATCTGTTTGTTTGTTGATACCTTTTTATGTTCAAACTCAAGATCTATTTGTTATTAAAAAGCAAGCATTTTACACAAATTATTACCGAATTTTGACTGTCAAATTCCTTTATAAAACTATAATTGATGGGAATTTAATGATGGCAAGAACCACCGTGCACATTGTGCTGGTGGGGCGAAAAGTTAATTAATGACCAGTCACTTGCCATTTCCGAATTTAATCAGATTTCTGATACTACGCGGTGGATACCTGGACAATTAATGAATTAAAACATGATATCGGTTTCATTATTAAACAACGGTCATTAGCAATATGGTTTATTTGAGTTAGTTGAGTATTTTACTGATTTTTAGAAAAGGTCTTTGATTAGAATTTTCTATGATAAATTCTTGAAAGTCTACTGGTCATCGGTAAAATGATATAGCTGACGTTACATCTGTATAAGCAATGAGTCACTTCTGAATTCTCAAAAATTATGTAATCTGGAGTATGAACATAATCAAAAGAAATCTAACATTATATCTATTATAGCTCTTATATTTAATATCCTAGAGATTACAATCTTATAATAATATTTTCTATAACAAAAAGGACTAAAACGCATAGCTCCCAATTACTCTGATCAAGACGTCCTTGCAAGAGTAATTCCTACTCGATTTATGGGGGTTACCAATAAAAGGCCTTTCTCTCCCATTAGTTGTATCTTCGATAATATACATCTTTTGTTTGTTCGACTCTATAGGGTGACTGGTAATTAGTAAACGATACATAGACACATGATTGTACTCATGATAACAAACAACTTTCCCAAAGAAACAAATAGGGATAAATAACTAAATTAAATAAAAGATGATGGTGTATTCTTATTCTTGTCAGGTACTAAATATTATGGGCTCATGTGCTAAGTAAATAAAAAAAATATTTCTTTGGGAAAGTTGTTTGTTATCATGAGTTCAATCATGTGTCTAAGTGTCGTTTACTAATTACCAGTCACCCAAAATATAAATATTGGCATGGCGAATATTTCACGGTTTTTTGATAGCGATTATAATTTAGTACAACAAAAAAGCGTAATGACGTTCATTTTGTTTGAAAATTATTCCACCAATTACCCATCACTAACTTTGCCTTCTGATTGGCTAAGCTAAGGACACATGCACTCTAATTGGCTAAGACAAGGACACATGTACTCTGATTGGCTAAGTCAAGGACACTCTAAACATTTGGATGCAGTGATTTGTCGGTACTGCTATTAATCAGTGCAAAAGCACTTACTAGTTACAGAATTGGATTGAGCGGTATTACTACTCTAATGGGATTTTTCCTCGACGAGTACAATATAAGTATCGTAGCCCTCTTCCATCTTTATTATTTTGAAGACGTTCGTAAGGTTTCCTTATATTGTATAGTAATTTTAATGGCTTCCTAGCCCCTTACTGAAGGGGAATGACTCATAGATAGAGGGAGTTTTGGAGATGCATAAACATGAATAAAAATGTATAGATACATTATAGATCTATAGATGATGAATTGAGTAAAGATGATGATGTAACAATCAAAAGAATACGAGATCACAAAATCTGATAATAATAATACAATCAGTGATAACTATTGACTAAAAGGTAGACTTTTAGTTAATACTTGCCCTGATTCTGTTGTTCACAACTAAACTAATTTTAATCTCACTATATCTCTTTCCAACAAAGAACATAAGAAAAGGATGTAAGAAATGTAGTCCTGTCAAATTAGTCCAATGCTTGTTCTCAATATAAATTTAGTCGCCATCTATCGCGGTTACGCCTAAATACACGCAAAATAAGACGGCAGAGATTCATTTGACAACTTAAAATATGTTATATCCTTTTTCAATAATGCTCGTAAGAAAGAGATGAGATGTGACTAAAATTAGTTTAGTGGGTTTTTTTTTTTTTTTTTTTTTTATTGTTTATAGGCCTGTGTTTGACCGCAATCTCACCATGGTAAGTGATGATGCGGCCGAAGGTGGTAAGCACACAAAGCCTAGAAGGAACTGGCTCTCAAGTGCAGCTGTCGGAACACACCGAAAGGTGCTTGGCGACAGATTTTCAACTTGAGGGTGGTAGCCAGCCAGGCGGGTACTACAGAGTACCCTACCACCGTGCTATGGTTTCCTCACGATGTTTTCCTTCACCGAAAGCTCAAGCTCATTGTAGGATTCGAACCCGGGACCTTCATCTCGGTATCCGACGTCACTACCACTGAGCTATCATCGCCTTAGATTTATAACAGAATTGGCACTAGTGTCTAATGTCGCTTTAAAGTTTAGCCGTTTGGTGTCTACTACTTTTATTTTTATATTAGTACATTATATTCATTTCTTTCTTGGCGGTACATTATCTAATTTAATATGAGAGCCTTTAAAAATATTGTAATGTAAGCACTAAGAGATGCAGTTTCCGCGACGATTTACAGCATTTGTGCCTCGGGCGAGAATTTTTACAAATTCTTTGGATTCCAGCCAATTCCTTAGAATCCCTTTAGAGAAGATATGGAAATATTAAGGCACTTTAGACATATTGTTACTGTTTTGGATCCCTTTTAAAGAGATTATGGTCGGATAAGTGACATTTATTTCTGTTTATTGCCTTGTTACCGTCTCAATAATTATGTAAGATAATAGCTACAGTACCGTTTATATACATTTCAGAAGGATCTTTATGTTTTCCTGGTATACAAATCATTCTATGTATTATTCTGAAGTATAAAACTAATTACAATTTTATCCAAATCTGTTCAGCTAATAGAGCAGATATTATTATTAGTAGGACTCGATCATATTTTTAATCCCGTGATCCAGAAAAAGCCAGTGTTTTGCAGATTTCCTGTTTTTGTACGCCATTTTTTTATACGACTAAGTCGGTAAACAAGCATACGGCCCGCCTGATGGTAAGCGGTTACCATAGCCATATGGACGCTTGCAACACACGAAGCATCGCTAACGCGTTACCGACCTTTCCCCCCTCCTCTATGAGCTCTGGCGACCTTACACACGCGCAGGAACACAACTTTACACAACACAAAGTTATGGCTGCGGTATTCTGTAAGGTGGAGGTACTTCCCCAGTCGAGCTGCTCTTTGAGCGAATAAACGCCTCGCTCTACCTCTCAAATTTATTATTTTATTATACATCAAATTTGGTAGTTAAGCTTTAAATATAGCACACAGTGAATTCAGTTAACATCTGTCAATACATTAGGTTGACAGATTAATTTAAATCCTTAAGAACTACATAAATGAAATGAAACAAACTAAATGAAACTGTCGATGTCAGAGGGTAACGTTCCCAGAATGCTGGCGGCATGCCATTTGGATGGCAATAACACCGAGGTGTACGCCAGCATTCTGGTCACCAGATGATTCGACCAGGTGTCCGCTAATACAGATTGTCAGATATCATTTTGATTTTATCAGATAAATCTGACACTAGATCAAACCTAGTGCATTCTTAGCTTTACAAATAAACCAACAAATGGTTTCCACATGGAGTCGCACAGTGTTATAGATATATTTAACATAGTATTTTTCTAAATTAACCATGACACAGGGTGCGCTCGCTTTCGTTGTCTGCTGTAATTAAGGGCGATAGTATAGGGTTGTCACGCTTTAATTACTCCTATTTTATTGATTAAAGTTTTTACAGTGATAGATTTAATATTGATTAGAATTTTTTGACATAGCGCTATTAAAAAAAATTGGAACCATTGATCGAATCTAGTCGATTTCACTACAAATAATAAATGTCGACCTAAAATACTACCTTTACCAAATATTGATTATTGAAGATTAAAGCTACCTTAGGCTACCTACGCACAGGCAGACGGCTTGCTTAGCGCCTAGAGCCTAGCGAATAGCTTAGTAAAACTAACGTTTCTAGAATATTCACTGTGCGCTTGGCATCTAGCAAGCCACCTGCCTGTGTGTAGGTAGCCTTAATGTTTTTATGAAGTATATAAACCGAGGGTTCTATACAATAAATAATATATTTTGTTTTACAAGCAAACAACAAGTTTCTAGCTCTGTAACTCAACTTTACAGGGCAATTTCGCTATAAAATTACTAGAAGGAACAACATAATATTCATTTTCCAGGACTTGCAGTGGAAATCGAATCAATAAATATACCCCAGCAGTAAATAAAGTTGAAGAATGAACAAATATATTTGTCTCTTTATTTTTTTCTTACGATATAATCATAATCCTAACTAATATTATAAATGCGAAAGTAACTCTGTCTGTCTGTCTGTTACGCTTTCCCGCTTAAACCGCTGAACCGATCGCGATGAAATTTGGCATGCATATAGCCTATGGTATGGAGAAGGACATAGGCTACTTTTTATCCCAGGAACGCGGATGTAACCGCGCGGGTCAGCTAGTTTATAATAAAATGTAAATCAAGTCGGCCAACAACCACAACCTCACCATGGTAAGTGATGAGTAGTCAACACACAAAATTACCTCCTCAGAGCAAATTCTAAAATCCAATTGCAGTTATCTCAATAAAACTGACATGTGACACCCCTAACAACACTGCGCGTCAGTCAACAAACATCACCGCACATGCTTACCAAATATAGCTGTAAGCAAAGCCCACAAAAAACAATTACCATTTCGGGTTAGAAACGGTATACCACGGTACATATATGACCCACGGGAAGCGTGTGGGATTAGTGACGTGTACCGAATGGACAAATAGTGTTGGGAAACATACCATTAATGTACCCTTACTTATCACTGTTATGTCTGTAATATGTACCATATTTGGGTTTAGTGGTATCTTAATTGTATGTTCTAATGATGTTTTATTGTAACGTTTTGTAAGCCTGCCATTAAACATAGGGTTTTCAAGTTTTTCTGCATTGGAATATTTTATGAAAACTAGTGAGTGAACGAAGTAGCATCTATAAGGTCCTAATAAATTAGTGAACTTCCTCTTGAGGGATGAATGAAAATTTAGAAAAAAACGGAGGGAAAAAATATTCTTTTTCTTTGACTTGCTTAGACTTAGCTTGTAGATCCATACAAGTCAAAGAAAAAAAAAATTCCCACGGTTTTTTTTTTTCAATTTTTTTTTATTACTATTAACCTATACATTCATCCCTCAAGATGAAGTTCACTAATTTCTTAGGACCTTATATAAACAAATTTAAAAACGGCCAAGTTGTGTCGTTCACGATGCGTTCTATTCAGTTGTATGGCCCCTTTTAGTTTTATTTCATTTTTATTATTTTTTGTAATAGCGGCAATATAAATACACATACTGTGAAAATTTCAACAGTCTACCTATTACGGTGATACAGTCACAGAAAGATGGACGGATGGGCGTACGGATAGCGGGGCTTAGTAATAGGGGATCCTATCCCCGTTGGTGTTGACACCCTTTGGGAACTTGTGTTTCAGCCCTCTAGATCTGGTAAACATTGCCACAAATCGCTAAGAGGGAAAAAGCGGAACTAACGCGAAAGAAAAAAGAAATGACACGAATATCAAACAAGTCAATTAAGCTAGCTATTGATTCATCCGGTGTCCCGCGTGGGATGTAATATTATAGGACTCCAGATGAGCGAATGAATGCAATAAATTGGAATTATTTGACGCTGTTTCGCTGCACACTCAAATAATTGCGATACTAGATATAAGCTGCGCTATATGACGTCTGGCTGAATAAAGACGTGTACAAAAATATGTTGGTTTGGGGTCGATTGTATTGAATAGCAATATGAAATCCAAGGATATTTCTGTAGATAATAGTCAATAATTATCCATCGTTATGAAAAAAATCATATTATAAAGTACCCAACCACGCCATGGTTATTCATTTGAACTCATTACCTTCGCCACGGCATTTGTCATCACTTTTCCTAACCTATCATTACCAACAGGGGGCCTACCACAAGCTCTTAAAACACTCTTAAAACTCTTCAAGCTCTTAAAACTATAACCTTATTTGTCTTTTGTCCTGTTTTGACGCCGGATGTCAAAGAAAGACAAAAGATAAGTAAGGTTATAATAATATTGTTTTAAGAGCTTGTGGTTCGCCCTCTGGTCAAAAATATAAAGGTTGTTAGTAAGAGAAACTTAATAAAACTTGTAAAAATATACCGTCATAATAAAATTAACCCTTTACAAAAATAATCAAATAAGCTAAAGTTAATAACTTGAACTAGGTATTTTGACATAAAAGCGGCTTGGCCCTACGAAATCCCTTCAACAAAAACGAGATCGTTAGTTTAAGTCCCTAAGGGACATTTGTTATAAATGTTTTGATATAAAGTCTAGACTTTGTATAGTAAGATTACTTGTCTAGATAGAAAATTGCCCATTATATTGTCTCAAGGATTAATGTTGCTCAAAGTATAATCATTAATTATATTAATTATTAATAAGCCTGGAGTGAATAAGCATTTTTGGAAGCAAGCTACATCTTTCGCCTTGTCATAATTCTGCTAATTCATGTGAATTGTCAACAACACACGAGACAAATAGGCTTTGTTAATTAATTAATAAAATCCTAAGCAATCAGTTCTATGGTGGAATTACATTAAAATAATTCAAGTAACAGTTTACCTATCTACTGTTTATAAGACACTAGCGACCCGCCCCGGCTTAGTACGGGTGCAATGTCGTAATGTGGTGTCAGTGGAGCGATTTGCGCGCCCGCGGCCTCCGCCCGGTCACTGTAAGGCCAATACTGTTTCTTGCTAATTTTAAATCTGAGATATCTTTTAACATATCAATGATAATTATTTACTGTACAGAGCAAATTTTATCTACATTAAATGCCCGTCGTAACTAACTTATTTAATAAGTTAAGGATTAATATTATATGGGTCAAAATACTATGTGTTTTGTATGAAGATTATTCATATCGCAGAATAGTATGAGATCCTTTACTGAGTATGACTTATTTTAAAAATACGTTATTTTAACTAGTGTCCTTACCTCTTGGTCCTGAACTGACTTGACACTGGTATAAAGCGTCATCATCCAACGTCACCTCTTGGATATCCAGTGAGTAGTCACCTGTAAACAATTGTGATATATATTTCCAGTAATACAAAAAGCCTATTATATTTCAATACATACATTTCCAAGAAAAAAATGGCCGTGAGATTAAGCCCTGCATGGCGATAGTATAATTACAGATCAAATCAGAAAGATGGTGTTGTGTTCCTGCAATGAGTTAAATGGTCGTCATAGCTCCATGAAGAAGCGCCGTATTCATTAACCCACAAAGGTCACGTTCTCATAATAAAAGCTATTCTTCAGAAGATTATCAAAATTAGAAATGTTTATCATACCTTCTTCATCACTCCCGATCATCTTGTACCGTTCATATCCCGTCAAATGCCGATGAGTACCGAGCCCAAAGTCATCCTTCGTCCACTGCAGCTGTCCAGCTTTGCTTTCCACTCGGCAGGGTAGGGTGACCCTTGACCCAACCACTGCACTCTATATGAAACAAGTTCTTTGTTAATAATTGGACTGTTTTACAAAAAACTTAAACCGACTTCAAAGTACACTAAGATGTAATCAAATTCTAATCTGATGACAATGGAACCAAACGGGAAGTGTACGCTTTCAAATAAAAAAAGAATTTTCCAAATCGATTAACAAATGACGGAGTTATGAGGTATCAAACATAAAAAATACAACCGAATTGAGAACCTCCTCCTTTTTTTGAAGTCAGTTAAAAATGAAATTTTTAATACAAGCTTTTTTTTTGAGTGACTGTACTTTTTGTTGACTGTACTTGCGACAAAGTACCCACCAAGACGAATCAAACAAGCCCAAACTCGATGAGGTTATGTGGTTTTATTAAGGAATTCCCATACAGCTCCATCATCAGATCAGCTCCACAGCATCATAATATTGCATTGTCATGCGATTTGCATATTCATGCAAAATTTCAGCTCAATCGGAAACCGGAAAGTGGGTCAAATTTTACTTGCAAAATTCCATAACAGACAACAGGGACAGGTGAAACTAAATAAAAGCTTGTAAAAGAAACAATTGTTAAAATTGAAAAATCTAAAAGTTTATAGTTGAGTGAAATACTATGTTATCTGGTGTTAAATCATAGAAAAATTAATAGTTTTTAAAACTTTTATACCGAGTTACAAAAAACACAATAACATTATGAAACTTGAAAAGAAAAGCCAAAACTCGCAATATTAATGTAGGTACTCTCCATTATATAAATCAAATATCCCCCCAGTTGAAATCCCTCGGGAGTAATAACATTTCACAATATTATTATTTTTGTAAGCAACAACTAAAGTGTTTCTCAAAGATTTACTAACGCCCCTTATTAATCTAAATTGAGGGACATTTTTTTAGAAAGGCCCGTACATTTTTTATTATAAAAAAGTGTTTTGAAGTTGATAATATAATCAAATATGCAATCTTCGTCATTTTCGAGGCGACTTGTGCTCCCTTAAGACTGCGTATAAAGCAAAATAACAATCTTAGAATTGAAATTTAACCAAGTAAATAGTATTTAAATGAAAAAATATTTTTATATGAGTATTTTCATTATATACGCGAGGGTTCTGCCTGAGCAAAAACATAATGGAATGAAATTTTCTCGATAGAAAAAAATCACAAAGCTACCTCTAATAATAATGAATTTTCGGTTTTATTCGTTCATGGTGTATCTAATTAAGACAAAAATTCGATAAATAATATCACTAACATATGACCTAGGGCTGCTACTAACGATTTTTTAAAATATTCTATACTTTACGAGTTATTTAGATAAAAAGCGCTTAGTTAATTTTTGTTCCGCGGAACACGCTATCTCCATCTCATCTGCACGCGAAGATTAGACATAAGTTTGTTTCATCTGACATTGCCATATTTTTCTGGCTTGGTACGCACTCTTAAGAGGGTTTTTTTCACTGACGTAATAAATTATGCACCTTCAATAGCTTAATGATTGAAGGATGAGGGTAGAGTCGTGAGTTTGCATATTTAAATCTTGACCCCACTTTTCCTGTTCTTTTATTTTTTACCAGCTACAAGGAAAAAAGTCTCATTTTTTCCCATGTAAAATGTGTAAAGCCCATCACAGACGTAGCTATAATATAAATTACAGCCCCCCTAGACAAGATGGTTGTCGACAATCGTCATCGTTACTAAACGATCAAACTTTGTATGGGATTGACATTCTTTTTCTTCTTTTTATCGTTCCCTCATGTCTGAGGATCGTGGTCAGCATCGGGTTTGCTTCTAGAGCGGATGATCTGCCTCCACCGGTTTCTGTCCAACGCGTCCCTTACGACCGTGTAAAACTTGGAGGACGATGAGTCTTTTACTTGATCGGACCATCTAGTTGGTGAACGACCACGTAGTCGCTTTCCTTCCGTGTTCCCAACTATGATCAGTTTTTCCAAACTTTCATCGCCTTTGCGCACCATGTGGCCGAAATACGACAGAATGCGTTGGTGGCATATGGTGGATAATCGGGTTTTAATTTGAAGCTGCGATAGGATCGATGCATTAGTGCGTTTAGCGGTCCAAGGTATTTTCAACATCCGTCTCCAGCACCACATCTCGAATGCATCAATCCTTTTTCTTTCTCGGGCCAGTATAGTCCACGATTCCACTCCATACAGGAAAATAGGGAATACCAATGCTCGTATAAGTCGGATCTTTGTTTGAATACCGATTCCTCTCTTTTTCCAGATGTTGTTGAGGCGAGTCATTGCATCCTTTGCCATTCCAATACGCCTCTTAATCTCAGGAACACATAAGGATTGACATAAGAGATTGTTAAAAATCTCGTGATATTTCGATTTGAAATGTCAATCCCATACAAAGGTTGATCGTTTACTAACGATGACGATTGTCGTCAACCATCTTGTCTAGGCACCCAGTAAAGATTGGCGAAGAAACAGAAATATATATGTCGGAGTCAGCGATAGCCAAGCGATACAAACACCACGATTAGGGTTCAGTAGTATCGGGATTCGGTGGGCGTAGTGCAGGCAATAAAACAACGTTATACCATCGCTTCGTAAAAGTCCCGTATGAGGAGAAGAAGCGACGCAACAAACTCCTCACGGGCCCAATGTGTTTATTACGTTATTACGACATAATATTACAATTAAATAATACTTCACTTCGCTTCACTTCACTTCACACATGTACAGTCTTAAATAATTACAGGCTACAGAACCGGGTGTAACAATGATTGCACTGAGATGTGTACAGCTCGAGCGCTTGTGATAAACTAACTATCCCAAAAGCAATACGCGTCCCCTTATAAACTCTGTTATTCACGTTATAGTCAAATCAATGTTTTTACTATTACGCATACCCTCATTAAGTCTGTTATTTACGTTAAAGTCAAATCAGTGTTGCGACTATTTTACCCAACCCTTGTACCACGATAATATCGTAATCCAACTGAGTCCGACCAACGATCTAATTCTCCGACATATATTATAACTGAGTATGCGGTCACTCGAAGATTTGTATTGAAAATATATCGTAATATGCCTTGCTATGATTTATATTAATATATATTATAGCTACGTCTGTGATGGGCTTAAAGAAGAAATATATGTTGACTAGCTTTATAGCCCGCGACTTCGTCCGCGTAGATTATTTCTTTTTTCTAGATATGAATCATTGTAACAATGTTTTGAATTTGAATTTGAATTTGAACAATATAGAGCTTTGTTTATGGCTATTGTCCGCCACTACGTGTGATATTGACAAAAGTTCAGGTAGATTAAGAGCTCATATGCGAGGATGCCACATAAAACTGAAACAGTCCTGCCGCAAATCAACTCTAGCTAATTTCAGAGTTTTTCCCTGTGACTACAAACCTTAATTAGGAACTGTAATCTTTTAAATTCAAACGGAAGGTGATTTGGGATCAATGGTATACGCGGCAAGAAGACTGTTTCTCCTGTGGCAGAACCAGTAAATATTTTGGCCTCAATAACATTGCGGCGGAGAGCTGTTACTTGTAGTCTCGTTTCACAGCACAATTTTGGAGGCATTATCTCTCTTTCCCTCATGTCTGAGGATCGTGGTCAACATCGGGTTTGCTTCTAGAGCGAATGATCTGCCTCCATGCATGGTTTCTGTCTTCTGGTTTCTGTAAAACTTGGAGGACGATGAGTCTTTTACTTGATCGGACCATCTTGTTGGTGAACGACCACGTAGTCGTTTTCCTTCCGTGTTCCATTATGATCAGATTTCCAAACTTTCATCGCCTTTCTAAATCAAAATCAAAAAGTCATTTATTCAGTTTAGGCCCTAGTAAGGCACTTATGAATCTTTGCGCACCATGTAGCCGAAATACGAAAAAATACGTTGGTGGCATATGGTGGTGTTTTAATTTGGAGCTGCGATAGGATTCATGAATTGTTGCGTTTAGCGGTCCAAGGTATTTCCAACACCACATCTCGAATGCATCAATCCTTTTTCTTTCTCGGGCCAGTATAGTCCACGCTTCCACTCCATACATGAAAATGAGGAATACCAATGCTCGTATTAACCGGATCTTTGTTTTAATACAGATTCCTCTCTTTTTCCTGATGTTGTTTAGGCGAGTCATTTCAATACGCCAATACCATAAGCTAAAATAATAAATTTTGAAATTTTCACTCCGAAAATAAAGAACTTCATATACTAAATTTAATCCCCCTTTTCACTCCTTAAGGGTTCAAATTCCAACAACACCGATATTCGTTGCGTTAGTTGCTAACCATAAGCTTAAATAATAAATTTAGTGTACTTCCATACACAAATTCATCCCCCTTTTTACCCTTTCGGGATCGGAATTATCAAAAACGTTGAGGCACATATAAATTAATTTTCAATCGTCAACCTAAACACAAAATTTGAAGGTCTTAATTTCGAAACTGATGGACTTTCATATAAACTTGCATCCCCTATTTTACCCCCTTAAGGATGGTATATCCAAAAATTCTTAGTGGTTGCCTACACTGTGTAATAATATATTAAGTGACGTTTACTTTGAAACTGAATGACTTACATACATCCCATACCTTTTCACCCTGTCGGGGGTGGAATTGTCAAAAAAGCTGAAACATGTATAAATTAATTTTCAATCGTTAGCCTAAATACAAAATTTGAAGATCCTAACTTCAAAACTGACGAACTTTCATACAAACTTTCATCCCCTATTTTACCCCCCTAGGAGTGGAATTTCCAAAAAACCCTTCCTTACTGAATACCTACACTGTATAATATTAAAGGACAATGTCGAAAATCGCCCCAGAACCAACAAACATATGACTTACACCATAATTATTTACATATTTTATTATTCACGTGGCAAATATTCATATCAAACGGACAAGTGGGAATCAAAAACGAATATTTTAAAAGTATCGTAACAACTACACACTCCGACATCTTTACCGAAATACGGTTAGTGATGATCCTACTGACTACATCGAATCGATCGATTTAAATATAATCGGTAGAAGTGTAGTTAGTTATTTATTTTACTGTTATGGAATGTAAATTATGGTTTATTATGACTTCTATCACAACATATTTTTCGGATAATCAAGTATAAAAATAATAAAAAAGTAGTATTCCCCATAATCAAATCGATTGATTCTATTTTATAACAACTAAATCGGTTACACTCAAACCGATTACAGCACAATTCGGAATGCAACCTTAGTCGAGGAGCATCCCTAATTCTTTCTTATGTCATGTCATGTCAATTGTCTTACTCTCGATTTATTTGTTTATAATGTTGTTCTTCAATTCTATTGCTTTATTTTGTTATTGTTTATTTTAGGTACTTACTCGGCTTATAATGAAAAACTAATTTACGATATGGAAAGTGTATGTGTATTGTATCAATTGTGGAACTGCTGATGGTTTCATGGTGTTGGAAAACGAGCAGATTCATCACAGTTGAAGGCAAAGATCTGATCATGCAGCCATGCAATCCTCACCTTCATCTTCTTCAAGGGCTACTCCAGCAACAAGTAATATATTGTGATGTGCCAATTGTGGTATTCATTTAGTAAGAGAACACTGTCATATCTGAAGCAATACTGCCGTTCATAAAGAAATACAACAACAAGTCCCAATACAAGTGGTAAGTGTTTACTTCTATTTTAAATTATTTGTCCTTAATATACAATCATAATATCTGACCACACTGATTCACTTTTTCATTGGTTTATCATATGCCATTGCTAATACTAACTTAGAGCTATGACAAATACTAAAATGTATATTTTTTTCTTTACAGGTAACCGCAAATGACCATAGTGTGGTGATGGTGATTGATTGATACATTATTCCAAGACAAAACCCTCACAGCTACCACACAGGATTCAAAGGATACAGGAACTGTGGGTCATTAAAAATGTTTGTTTGGGATGTTCATCGCTGCGAACTTGAAGTCACCCAGTGTAAGAGGACAGGGTAACCAACACATTATAGATGTTTTTTTTTTTTTTTTTTTTACTGTTTATAGGCCTGTGTTTGACTGCAATCTCACCATGGTAAGTGATGATGCGGCCGAAGGTGGTAAGCACACAAAGCCTAGAAGGAACTGGCTCTCAAGTGCAGCTGTCGGAACACACCGAAAGGTGCTTGGCGACAGATTTTCAACTTAAGGGTGGTAGCCAGCCAGGCGGGTACTACAAAGTACCCTACCACCGTGCTTTGGTTTCCTCACGATGTTTTCCTTCACCGAAAGCTCAAGCTCATTGTAGGATTCGAACCCGGGACCTTCGTCTCGGTATCCGTCGTCACTACCACTGAGCTATCATCGCCTTACCTTAGATGTTGCCCCGGAACAATTTTTAGATAATATTGTAATTAGGTACCAATGTCGATGATGATCTAATAAATAATTTACTGCAACTCTCTTGTCATTTTTCATTTAATCTTATTATAAACATATGTATACCTAAATGATAATGTCATATACAAAGTACTTCACGAATCCTGAAGCTAGAAGTTACTACCTCCATTATTTTTGTCTCAATATCATTGTACAATGTACATATTATAAAAAAGTCCCCTCGCCACATCTGTCTGTCAGTCTAGAATCTCAAAAACTACCTACTGAACTGATTTTCATACAGGTTTCACCAATGGACTGAGTGATTCATGAGGAATGTTAAGGTCTAGGTATAATTAATTATGGTTTTAAATAAATTGGCTGAAATATGATGATGATTGTTGAAGATGCTGGAAAAAACATGCCATGCAGATAAAACTGCTATCCCACGCGCAGCCGGGGCAGGTTGCTAGTATAACTATAAGAACCTATATTAAAACCACACAGAGCATTGAAAATCAATAATATTATTGACTACCTAAATACATTCCTACCTATCTATATTAAATGTCTTGTTGACTACTCAATTATAACCTCAAAATCTGTTACGTTTCTTGTAATTATGCGATTTTCCCGCTTGTCCGTTGCTTAATTTATGTATGAAGTGAATTTATAGGTGATTTAAGATATTACAAGCATTTTTTCATGGCTGTTGGTTCTGGGGCGAATCATGTATGGACGCAGAACAATGTCCTTTAGTGTAGTTTACTTTGAAATTGAAGGACTTGCATACACAACTTCATCCCCCTTTTCCTCCCTTCGGTGGTGGAATAATCACAAACGCTGAGATAACTATACATTAATTTTCAATCATCAGCCTAAACACAAACTTTGAAGATCCTAACTTCAAAACTGACGGACTTGCATACAAACGTTCATCCCTTATTTTACCCTGTTAGGGGTGGAGTTTCCAAATATCCTTCCTTAGTGGATGCCTACACCGTATAATAATATATTTAGTGAAGTTTACTTTGAAATTGAAGGACTTGCATACACAACTTCATCCCTCTTTTCCTCCCTTCGGTGGTGGAATTATTACAAACGCTGAGATAACTATATATTAATTTTCAATCGTCAGCCTAAACACAAAATTTGAAGATCCTAACTTCATAACTGACGGACTTGCATACAAACTTTCATCCCTTATTTTACACTGTTAGGGGTGGAATTTCCAAAAATCCTTCCTTAGTGGATGCCTTCACCGTATAATAATACATTTAGTGAAGTTTACTTTGAAATTGAAGGACTTGCATACACACTTTCATCCCTTAGTTTACCCTGTTAGGGGTGGAATTTCCAAAAATCCTTCCTTAGTGGATGCCTTCACCGTATAATAATACATTTAGTGAAGTTTACTTTGAAATTGAAGGACTTGCATACACAACTTCATCCCACTTTTCCTCCCTTCGGTGGTGGAATTATCATAAACGTTGAGATAACTATATATTAATTTTCAATCATCAGCCTAAACACAATATTTGAAGACCCTAACTTCAAAACTGACGAACTTGCATACAAACTTTCATCCCTTATTTTAACCCCTTAGGGGTGGAATTTCCAAAAATCCTTCCTTAGTGGATGTCTACACCGTATAATAATACATTTAGTGAAGTTTACTTTGAAATTGAAGGACTTGCATACCCAACTTCATCCCCCTTTTCCTCCCTTCGGTGGTGGAATTATCACAAATGCTGAGATAAATACACATTAATTTTCAATCGTCAGCCTAAAAACAAAATTTGAAGATCCTAACTTCAAAACTGACGGACTTGCATACAAACTGTCATCCCCTATTTTACCCACTTAGGGGTGGAATTTCCAAAAATCCTTCCTTAGTGGATGCCTCCACTGTATAAGGTATCTTTGTGCAAAATTTCAAATCTCTAGGTCCAGCGGTTTGGGCTGTGGGCTGATATATCAACAATCAGTTTATCATTTTATATATTAAGATAATGTATCTATATATTCATAGTCATAACAGTAAGTATATAAATGCTACTAGGACCTGTTTAAAAATTAATTCAGTAATGTTAATTTAAAATGATTGATATAAATCCATCAGAGAAAAAATATTCAAGTTTGGATTCAAGTTTTGTTAAGCATCTATTAACGTCCTGTCTTACTTGATTGATGCTTTAAATCAACGTTTTACTCCCAGAAGCAAATACATATCATCATCATCAGCCTATAATGTCCCACTGCTGAGCACAGGCCTCCTTTCACAAATGAGGGTGAAAGGGAATGGGCAATACTCCACCACGCATGCCCACTGCGGATCGGTGGAGGTAGGCTAGTGGTTAACCTACTGTTGGAATTTTTCAAGCCGCCTAGGAGGCATCCAACTAGCTTAACGACTATCACAATTAAGTGATAACCGGGACCAACGGCTTTACGTGCCTTCCGAAGCACGGAAACGCTCGATTTGAAATACCACTAGGTGGTCACCCATCCAGACCGACCACGACGGTGGTAGCTTTGCCGATCGATTAAGAACGGCTAATCATGCTACACCACGAGCGCTTCTTAAATACATATTATGCTATCAAAATTATACACTTCGTGGCAAAGATGTAAGTTATTTGATACTCTTGATGAATTTAACCACTACACCACAATTTTATAATGTAATGGTGTTTTTATGTTTTTATGCTTGCCTATTTTGTAAAACATTTGAAAAGAAAATAGCCAATATAGTCAGTTTATCAAAAATTAAAAATGTAACTGTGCTGAATTTCTTGCTGGTTCTTCTCAGTTGATTTCCAAACCAGTGGTAAATTCAGTAGCTTTGATTTTCATAAGTGCCCTACTAGGGCCTAAATTGCATAAATGACTTTGATTCTGACTTTGAGTTACTAATATTATTAACATTTTCTTAAACAATTAATGGTACATATCAGACAACTCACTGTATTGCCGCCGTGTCGGGGCACGCAATTGTTGTCAGTGCGATTAGAATGTAAATATAAATTTCTGAGATTATTGCCGGCTCTTCTCAGCAAAAGGAATCTTCCGAACCGGTATTAGAGTTTTAGAGTTAGACTTTTCATAAGTGCCTCCGAAGGGTTATGTGAATAAATGATTTTGAATTGAATTGAATTTAAAATTTAAATATGCAGATACTAGTTTCAAGAATTAGGAAGGTTTCATAAAAAAAAAAACAAATTCAAGATCTCTACGTCACGTTTCTGTATTTAAACGCAACGAACATACGTAAATAAAAAACTAACATCCAGTTTCAAAGGGAGAACAGTATTAAAACGTTTAGCGCCACTGGCCTAGAGTGATGTTGACACAGAAAGGCTTATTGAATATCTGGTGATATTAAAAATTCCTTGCCTCAGGACTGGGTGGACAAAATATATATTTTCATAAATGAACAACTATTCTGTATGTATTGCCCCTTTATTATTGTTGTAGGTACTAATCGTAGCATAAATAATAAAGGATCATATGTTACATATACAAAATCATACCGATTACAAAGCTCGTAAATTATTGAAAAGTCATACTTTCGAATAAAAACTATTCACAGAAATAATAATACCTTTTATATACATTTTTCTGAACCCCACTTAAAAAAGAGCGAATACTCTAAAAGTTCTTATTCCATTATAATCGAACTGTCAAATGACTGCTTAATCGCAACTTCAGTGTATGTATTACTCAAAAACAACTTAACATATTTTATGCCAATTATATTCAAAGGAAGCAAAAAAAATGAATTATAAATTCCCCAACAATGAAGTATTATTAAAATAGCCCAGTGAGTAGTTAAATAATTCGTTTTATTCAATCTCTTATTTGAACGATAATTTCATTTGTTTTAAACTGTAACCTCATAATGAACGGAAATTAATTCACTGCTGAATTATTTCATTTATTAACGCGAGACAAACGAACGTTGAATGAGTTTATGAACCAATAATTATTAATAACCGATGCTAATAGATTCCAAATTAAATTATTTTTGGTGACATAGCTTCATTCAGAAATAATACAAACTGTAATAAAGAGATTAAACTGAATCCAGCTAACTATTGGAACTATTAGCTCTCCCGCGTTTTACACGCGTTCTCGGGATAAAAAGTAGCCTATGTCCTTTTCCATACCATAGGCTATCTACGTCCAGAATTGTAACGCGATTCGTTCAGTGTTTTAGACGTACAGTAGTACCCAATTAATATGGCTTACCGATGTACCTGCGCAGAAGATACATTTTCAAAGCGCGGGAAACGCTATTGGTCGGCAGCTGCCGCCATGTTAGCGCGCGCCGTGCGGAGGGGCGTGACTTGCAAGTGAGACGGAACTAACAGCTTCAGTGTATTATGAACCTTTTACTAGTGATCTAAGGTTGATTGTAAGTTTGAAGCATTCTTTCGTCAATCTTCGGGGCCATAATTTCATTTATGTACGAACGAATATTCACCACGCGCCATATCAGTTGGGTAATACTGTAACAACCTTCGCATTTTATATTAGTTTGAATTTGGTTTCAGAAAAGATAATCTAATATAACATTTTAGTTATATCCTAGGACTAATATCCTGGGACATTATCCTGGAGCATTCTTCACATACGGTCATCTGATCCCAAACTAAGCAGAGCTTGTACTATGGAAACCAGATAACTGATATAATACATATACTACTTTTTATTTGTAAATACATACTTAATATACATATTACATCCAGACTCAGGACATACAGACATATTCATGCACACGACCTGCGGTGCGATAGTTGGAATCTCAACGAATGCGTCAACTGGCTTGTTATGTCTGTTCGTTCCAACTCGAAAACTGAACAATTTTGTATGCGGTTCTTACGGTTACGGAGAATATGGCTGCGTCTAATCTAATTCTCCTCTCCACACTTACTGCTAAGATTAAGATCATCAATGATTTTCCTACAATGAGCTTGAGCTTTCGGTGAAGGAAAACATTGTGAGGAAACCATAGCACGGTGGTAGGGTACTTTGTAGTATCCGCCTGGCTGGCTACCACCCTCAAGTTGAAAATCTATCGCCAAACACCTTTCGGTGTGTTCCGATAGCTGCAATTGAGAGCCTTCTAGGCTTTGTGCTTATACACCTTCGGCCGCATCATCACTTACCGTGGTGAGATTGCGGTCAAACACAGGCCTATAAACAATAAAAAAAATAGAATCCTTACCTGGTCCTGGGGTTCAATGGCAAACTTCTGTTCCCTATAACCACACACACTACTAATCAACACAAATAACAACATCCATCGATTCACTAACTCTTTGATATCAAACGCCATCCTTAACAATAGAAACAGCGGATTGGCACTTCTACTTGTTAATCTCGTTCTATATTCTATAAAACAATCGCTATTAAAACTGGAACATCTAAAATTATATTTGTGCCTATAGCCCAAAATATTTTTACTTTTATCATCTATGTTCGTGATATGTTCATTGTTTTTTAATTTCCGTTTAGATTTATTTGATTCACTTGTCTCCATTTTTGTTTGTTTCGTTAGTGTGGATTCACATTCTGCTTCTTTTGATTGTTCATTAATTATCTGAAACAAAGAAATTATCTTTATTAACATGATTTTTAGAGTATCAACAAGTTATTAATTGTGAATTAATGTAAGATTTTTCAACTTTTGATTTTATAGTGCAATGACAAAATTGCAATAAATATAATATAAAGGATTATTACAATATCATAATTTAATATTCAGTTTATCGAAATATAGTATCCAAAGTACAACATAAAACAACTAAGAGCTATATTACAACAATATTAAAGCTACCAAAAGCTTAAAGAATTCCACACAGCTAGTAAACAGTAAATATAAAACATAAATAATGTCTTAACCATAACGCTATGAGCAAGAATATTTGAATAAATCATTCTGAACCATTGCAAAAGACGGCAATTTCTACTGCACCGGTTTATAGTTCTCGGAAGGAAGGAAAATAGATATCTCTTTAGCCTTACCAAGGGTTTAAAACAAGAAGGGTTAATTTTAAGTCGATCGAAACTCGATTGAAAAACCTTTGATCCCAAAACAGTAGCATATAGCCTACTAGATACAGTGTAACTTCACAAATATTTGTCATTAGTGGGTATCATACCAACACATGTAAAACAGTCAGAGTATTTAATCCCTTAATAGTTATATTTGAAAAGAAAAACCTTCGTAAGGGCTTCGTGTAAGACTAGTATGGTTGTAGCGACAAAATCACTGTTTTCCTCTCCATCACACATTGCGCTGTAAAAATAAGCGTGAAAAAGATATGAGATGCTTTGCTCTCCTTTGTTGCTTCCTTCCCAATGGAATCTGAAAATCTATCTTGTTGTACAAGGTTTTAAGTATTGAGGGGAATATTTATTGCAGTATATTTTTCAGTTCAAAACATATTGCTGGAAATAAACCTAAAAAGATCGTCTGAATGAAGAACCTTCTAGCATATTCAACGTCTGCTATAAGTTTTATTCAAATCTAGACTAATATATTTTTCATCGAGGACGTTATCGAATTTCATTGTTCGTCATATATCATTAGTAAAGTTACAACCATAAATCATTATCGTATCAATAAAAATCAAATAATAAAAGTAATATTCAAAAAATAACGACTCCACTTAGTTTATCTATTTGAATAACAGTCACATAGATAAGAAAAAGTATCGGCTCGAATATTCTCCCTAGAGATACCCCTATCACTTTTTGAAACTAATGCAGTAAATTTCGAACACGTGCTCTACAGATATAAAAAATAATGTGTCCATCCCGATAACTGTACGTGTTCAAGACAAACATTAAGGCTGCCAGGTGTTCTAACATAATGTCCTATTGGACAGAAAATTATATTACATTTGGAATTTATTTCAGCGTTCGATAATGGTGTAAGAAAACTGTATCTGTATCATACAAGAGTTGAAGCGTGTGGGTAGAATATGTTGCCGTCTGGTTTATTGAAGTATGATCGGAGTTGTATTTTTATATTTTAACCGACTTCAAAAAAGGAAGGTTCTTTATTCGGTTATATGTTTGTTACTTCATAACTCCGTAATTTATTAACCGATTTGGAACATTCTTTTTTTGTTTAGAAGGGCATACTTCCCGTTTGGTCCCATTAGGCTCAGGATCTGATTACTTTAGTTTACTTTGAAGTCGGTTTAAGTTTTTTGTAAAACAGATGTTATGTAGGATGACTTTGATACAGATTTTATTCAAAATATCTTGAAAGCAGGAGTAGATTTCACAAAATTGATAATGGTGTTTTTTTTACATTTGCTTGAGATTATATGATACCTAATCACTAATCAGATAACTATCACGGGAACTTATTTAATACATCCACAAACATTTAATTTAACCTACATGAATTATAGTTGAAGGTGCTGTGAATGAAGATTTAATAGGTCATCGGAAAATGGAAGATATCCAATCTTCTACTAATATATACAATGTGGATGTTCGTCACGAATAGACGGATTTCGAAGAAAGGCACATAGATAAAGCAACAAAAGATACCTTTTATCCCCAGGAATCTGATCCCGCGGGACCTTATAATAACCTTGGGGTGAAACCAGAACACCAGAAATTGTACACTTTTATGAATACACGGCCTTACTCATAAACGCTATTTAACTAAATCTACTGAATAAATGGTAAAATAAATAACGTCACCTAGCTGTCATTGTCATACAATTTGACGTTATTTAGGTGACCACTTAACAGCTTATTAGTTAAATAACGTTTTATGAGTAAGGGGGATAGACTTATAACAAACAGGTGCGAGTGAGACCATAAACTGTAATCTATTTTCAAATTTCCAAAGCGAAATCTAAAAAGTAGGTATAATTTTTTCAGCACTGTAAAATAAGTTTTTATGATAATGAAAAGTGCAATATTCACAAACCTAAGCCAATATTTCAGTACTGAAATACCGAAAGTACTTGAACGCGTGAAATAATTTTAAAAGATAATCTCTAATTCAGCCACTGATAGAATTATTGCACTCCAATGAATAGCTTGGATCGCATCCAAGAGTTAAACTCGAAAGCCTTCTCAACTCCAACCAAAATTCAATTTAACATTAAACACCTTAAAGTCCAATTTAGATTGCGTTTAAGATAAATGTTCATTCAAGGTGGGTTCGGCTCTAGTTACCAGAAATAAGGTAGAGTTTTGCAAAGCCAGGGATAGTGCAATTATGGGGAAAAAGTAGGAGGGATAAGAAAAAATATTGAGTTCCTAAAAATAGGAAAAGGTGGTAATTTGCAGTCGGTCTGATGTAATTTACTTTTGGTTCATTTTGATTTTACAGACATAGGTATTTTGCCCTGGATTTTACCATTGTGTAAAAATACTGTGAAGATTTCATCATGATTTTATTCTGACGATATCCATGGACAGTTATGTATGTTTTTACCCCACAGTACCTTCAATAAATGAGTTTTAAGGATTCCGTACCCAAAGAGTGCCAACGGGACCCAATTACTAAGCCTCCGCTGTCCGTCCACCCGTCCGTCCGTCCGTCCATCCATCCATCTGTACAAAATACAAAAAACGTCTTTTTTGGCGTTTTTTACTCGAATTTAATAATGATTGACAATAGGTAGACGCTTGAAATGTTCACAGAGTTTGTTTAGTCGATATAAAAACAAATAATAATTTAATTCGGTGGTACATAACCCTTCTTATGCAAGTCCGACTCGCACTTGGCCGGTTTTTGTAGTTAATTACTCGTTCCAATTTCAAAGTAAAATTTTCAAACAATTTATTTTTACATCTCAATACAGCAATAAATATTTTCAAGTAGCTAACCTAAATTACTCGTACTTAACCATTCATTCAAGTACTCAAAACGCCCAGCGTAACCCTCGCGTCCAAAAATAAAATATAATGAATATTATTAGCCCAATGTGTTCACAGCATTAATGCTATTTCATACAAGCGGGTTGTATCGTTGCGGTTTGCGGCCGCCTTTGTAATTTAATTTGTTTTAATGACTTTAATTTAAAGTTTGTTGGTGAAATTATTGTTGCTATTTTTTAATGCAACTTAAGTTGACTATTATAACATTTATATTATGAAATAAGTATATGGTAGTCATTGATTTCTATAAATGCTTGTGTTTATTTGGAGGAATATGTGATATTTTGTATTGACAAAACTGTATTTGGCGTGTTTAATAACTACGTTAATATTAATACACATTATAATGCATTATAATGCGACTAATAAAAAATCATATTAACTTTTTATGACAAAATGAAAATAATTTTAATAAAGTCGTAGCAACATCGAAATATCGTGTGAAATTACCTTTTTATAAAGCCGTAGACAGACAAAACGAACAAAATACAGCGTTGACAGATGAGCTGAGAACTCATTGAGTTATTTATAGAATTTTATGATGATTAACTCGACTTTGAAATGTATTCCAAGATGGCTGATTTCCTGTTCCAAAGACAAAGTGAAGAAAAACATTTGAACTTCCTCTCTTTAAGGGTTTATTAGAAGTTCAAAAGGCTCGTTAGAGTAATTATTTCCATGGTAATTTGTATATGAACAAACGGAATACTTGAATATTAATATTTTTAAGTTCAAGTGAAATGGATAGTCGGAAAAAATTATGAATATATATATTTATTTTTTTACTGTTTTGAGATTGCGGTCAAACACAGGCCTATAGCCTGTGTTTGACCGCAATCTCTCCATGGTAAGTGATGATGCGGCCGAAGGTGGTAAGCACACAAAGCCTATAAGGAACTGGCTCTCAAGGGCAGCTGTCGGAACACACCGAAAGGTGCTTGGCGACAGATTTTCAAGTTTGTACCAAACATCCTAACTAATATTATAAATGCGAAAGTGAGTTTGTTTGTTACGCCTTCACGCCTCAACTACACAACGGATCATCATGAAATTTGGCATGCAGATAGCCTATGGTACGGAGAAGGACATGGGCTACTTTTTATCCCGGGAACGCGGGTGAAATCGCGGGAGATAGCTAGTTTTGTTATAAAAATGTATTGATATTATTGTATGTGCAATATAAATATGCTCATTTTAATAAATAAGGTGTAAGTCACAGAGAAAAGAATTCTCTTTTCCGTGGTGTAAGTCAAGTATAGTAATACTTTTTAAATATATCCGTCACTTTCTAATGTCATATAAACAAAAAGGGCTGGGCTATCTTAATACCTGGGTGTTACAAGACTGACTTAACCCTTATCTATTAGTAAGGGGGATAAACATTATCCTAATCCTAATCCTAACTATTATAAACGCCAACACGCTTCACGCCTCAACTACTCAACGGATCATGAAAAGCATGCAGAAATGCAGATAGCCTATATGGTATGGAGAAGGTCATAGGCTAGTTTTTTCGTAGTCAGCTAGTACTAAATAAAGCCTTTGCCAAATAGGGAGTCAAACCCAGGATCTTTGGTTCGTAATAGACAGATTTAGAAAGACAGGAAGATCGTATCTCTTATCTAATAGATCTAGTTCTACTGTTAGAAATACTTGCTCGACCAATACCTAAGGTACGCCTATAAATACCCCTACAATTAAAATGATAATTTTACAATATCCGCTACTTATCTAAGGAGAAGCAATTGCTATTGCTCTTTCGTAATTAGAGACTGGTCTGATAGTATCTGGTCGTTTATTGAGTCTGAAACGAGTAGGGTTGTCACAATTGAGGTAAGTATAAGATAAGCGGTAATGGTGAGATTTCTGTTAAACAGAAAGGCTATGAGTTTTGCGTTGTAAAAAAAAATCTACTTCTTGTACTACGACTAATTCTATTACTCGAATAACTGCTTAACAAAGTCCATACGATTATTAGAATATAGTCCTTCAGATTAATTTCTATATATTTCTTAATTTTATGAATTAAAGTTTTCAACATTCCCAGCCTATATGTGATTGTAACCAGTAACTTGAGAACGACTTTACCATACTTTTTTAAAGTTTTTTACTTACGGAAAAAAATTAAGAGAGTTGCGTATAAAATTAGAAATTTTATGAAAACTTAACGGTAGGGTAGGGTAGGGTAGGATATCCCTCGGGTACGCGGATGAAACCGCGGGGCGCAATTAGTTTTAAGATATTTTGGCACCAGTCCTACCCAAGCTCACAATATCAGCTACGATTCTTGCCGTTCAAGTTGTATTTGGAACCGGTGTAGAGCTATTTGTTAACGTTCATAATGCCTTATCAGGGCCTAAATTGAATACATGCTTTTTAAATTTGAATTTGATACGTAACATATTAATAGTGTCAGCTTTGCCGTGTTACCTGAATTTGAAGTGGGAAATCAGGATAAATAGTATCTTGGGTGTGGGTAAAAGCCTATCTACATGAAGTTCATTCAAATCCATGGCAAGAGACCGGATGGAATGACTTTGGTGCCCTGGAAGTTGGGACGACCATTGGTTTGGGATGCTACATGCGTCGATACCTTGGCACCGTCTCACCTTCCAGACACTTCAGTCATGGCCGGTGCCGCTGCCGCCCAGCAAGAATGCCTGAAGCGCCGCAAATATGCATCTCTATGCATCTATAGGCAATGGATGCATTTTTGTGGCGTTCGGTGTAAAAACGCTGGGGCCGTGAGGCCCGGATGCCCATCTTTTGTTTAAAGAGGTCTCACGGCGCCTTATTGAGACCTCACGTGACAAGAAGGCTGGTGTCTATCTAGGACAACGGATCAGCATTGCCATTCAACGTGGCAATGCCGCCAGCGTTCTTGGCACGTTTACACAGGGCAGCGATCTGGCACAACTTTTTTACTTGTAAATATTTAGATTAGATATATTTTGTAAATAGGATTTTCTTTTAATTATTATTTAAGTATTGTAAATATTTAGTAGTTGTTTTAGTTTTTAAAAAGATACAGAATTATAACTTTACTTTATATGTCGTTAAATATAACTAGCGTACAATAAATAATTATATTCAAATCCATTTTATTTACTCATTAAAACATTACTTAGAAAAAACATAAACGCAAACTTTTTTATGTACAATATACTAGGATAAGATAAAATCTAGGAGATAGACAACCCTATGTCTATTCTAAACAGGTCTGCCAAGTCTCTGTGGAAATTAATAATATAAACGGGCACGTTAGAAAAGCGATAGGTAGCTTGGGACCGTCGCATTCAGACTTAGCGTCTCTACTTGTGACTTGAGCTTAGTCGTTGGTGGTTTAGTGCAGGTTTTGAAAGTCTTGATTTCCATTTTCAATTAGCTTTTAGTTAATTTTGGAAAATACATAGATTATTTATAACCTGTATATTATACGTGAAGAGAAAACCCCCCCTTTTTGAGTATATTACTCGGTTCACGGAAGATTGGGGAAGGAGTGCATAAAGTTAAAAGTTAATATATATTCAATAAAAAAAAAACAAGATTTAGGCGAAGGTTCGGGTTCGAATCCCACAGTTTCCGGAGAATGAAACCATAGCAAGATGGTAGGGTAGTTTGTAGAAGCCACCTGGCTGGCTACCGCCCTCAAGTTGAAAATCTGTCGTCAAGCACCTATCGGTGTGTTCTGACAGCTGCACTTGAGAGCCAGTTCCGTCTAGACTTTGTGTGCTTACTACCTTCGGCCACATCATCACTTACCATGGTGAGCATAGAGATCGATTTGTAATCGTAAGATTTCAGTCAAAGCCAGGCCTATTCACATTAAAAAACAATAACTAACTTCACAACTAATAGATGAGATTATACGTGCTCATTTAAGGCCAGGTTTAAGCACAAATCTCAAAAATGGGTTTTCTTTGAGTGTCGAGTATGACGTAACGCAATGAAATATCTAACACAAAAAAATACTGTGGATAGAAGAGGGTTTTGAGAAAAATGTTAACCGAATAGAATATTAAAAAGTGCTTTGATTTGAAAAAAAATCGTAAATACGTCTAAAAAAATCTTTCGCGTCGACAATGGTGCCGATTCTGTTGTAAATCGCACTAAACTAATTTTAGTCACATCTCATCTCTTTCTTACGAACATTATTGAAAAAGGATAGAACATATTTTAAGTTGTCAAATTAATCTTTGCCGTCTTATTTTGCGTG
This sequence comes from Polyploca ridens, assembly GCA_951394255.1. Taxonomy (NCBI): domain Eukaryota; kingdom Metazoa; phylum Arthropoda; class Insecta; order Lepidoptera; family Drepanidae; genus Polyploca; species Polyploca ridens. The sequence continues at coordinate 4,924,633 of OX596269.1, read as the reverse complement.
TATTTAGGCGTAACCGCGATAGATTATATATAAATAACAGTCCATTTCATAGAGTCGACACATTTATGATTTACCATGTTCAACCCTATTCCAGTGAAGAACGAGTGCTGTCAAAATCGTAGTCAGTCCGCGCCTTAACGTGTATATTATTATATATATTGTTAAATAACGTTTTATTAGTAGTTACGAGTAATCCATAAATAAAGTATAGTCTAATTTTAACCTACAGGCGACACTTACCGATACAAAACATTCGTCGTTTCATCTTCATAAATAATAATATATACTTTGATATTAATATTTGATTAGTTAATTCAAGTTATAAGGTTACAATCCAACAAATATTTGATTCAAACTTAGATATTGAAATTGAAATTTTGTGTTATGTCGCAAACTATAACAAACGGAACCCTAAAGTCACTATTCAAATATAGGTTATTATTTAATCAGAAATGGAGGATGGTGAAATATTCCGAGAATTTGGACTGAATAAATAAATAATAAACCAACTCTCAGGTCCTAGAAGCCTGAATAATCATTGATAAAGGTATCTCACAAAATTACTAATATTAAAAAACTAGCGAATTTTATCGGGTTCCACTAATTTGATACTATATCGCTCGCGGCTTCGCTCGTGCGACTTTATAGAATTTCTGTATATATTTTCACTTTCGCTTATTTTGATTATATTTTTGTCTCACAATTATTTTATATGATCAACATTTTGCACAAAATATTTTACATTAAATAAATGTTATATGTGGTAGTCGACTATTCTTTTTACTAACTATTTTTAGGTGTATAATCTAATCTTTAGTTCAATCTATATTACTGTAATTGAAACATATTCATTGAACGCACTTACGTCCTTGCCGCATAATGGTCGTGACGATATTGAACTAAATTTTAATAACAAAAATATGAATAAATTAATAAATAAAGAACTTTTTCGTATATAAAGACGACCTATTTCGTACCTGAATATTTTTAATACGTTTTTATTAGCTTCACCTGTATGTATGTATGTAAAGGAATCTTCGAACGTAATTTTCATCGACTTCCAGACGTCAGATTAAACTGAAATTTTGCACACTTATCAAATACCGATGACAATACAATAATTTGGTACTATCGAGCTGATCTGATGATGGATCCGGAAGGTAGGCACTGGAACTCCATAACGGAGCAACGTTTCCTATACGTGTTTGGGCTTGTTGGAATTGTCATGAGATGAACTTTGACCATGTATGGTTTTCAGGGTCTGATGATGGAGTAGGAGAGTAAGCACTGGAACTCCACAGTGGAGCATCGTATACTAGCCGTGTTTGGGCTTGTTGGAATTGTCGTGAGATGAACTTTGACCATGTATGGTTTTCAGGGTCTGATGATGGAGTAGGAGAGTAAGCACTGGAACTCCATAGTGGAGCATCGTATACTAGCCGTGTTTGGGGTTTTTGGAAATTTCGTGAGATGAACTTTGACCATATCTGGTTTTCAGGGTCTGATGATGGAGTAGGAGGGTAAGCACTGGAACTCTATAGTGGAGCATCGTATCCTAGCCGTATTTGGGGTTGTTGGAAATTTCGTGAGATGAATTTTGACCATGTATGGTTTTCAGGGTCTGATGATGTTGGTGGAGTCAAAGGCTAGGCACTGAAGCTAATTACTTATTATAAATGTGAAAGAAAGTGAGATTGGGAGAAAATATGGTATAAGTAACAGAATAAAATGGTATGAGTAATTTATGTTGAATAAAAAATAAATTACAGTTTAAAAAAACTAAAAAAACACGCTTTAAAAAGCCCTGCACTAAAAAGTGTTAAATAATTATAAAATTTAACCTAAGTACATTCTCTGTCTATCCCGTAAGGTTTAGGCCCTTACGGGATAGACAGAGAATATACTTAGCGCCACACGCTTTTCATTCAAATATTGAACTTAATTACAAAAATTGCTTACATTTAGGCCCTTACGGGATAGATAGGGAATATACTTAGGTCAATTTTATAATTATTTAACACTTTTTAGTGCAGGGCTTTTTAAAGCATGTTTTTTTAGTTTTTTTAAACTGTAATTTATTTAATTTAATTATTTCATTACAACCCATGCAAATTGCAGATACCGTATAATATAATACAGCACTTCCTTCGCGATAGCTGCTTAAATTAGAACTATTCAAAGTATTCGCGGCCGGTAGTGAAGATAGTCTCGGAAGGATTATACCAAGACCAAGAGACATACGGGCCTTGAGCCTGTCGAAATTACTTGGCCAATTATTTATAAGGTTTTCAATTTTGGAATATATAACTGCCTTGATGAATCTACAATGGCCTTAGGTATTCAAATGAAAGTTTTTTTTATGGATTAGAACGGCCATGGTACTCTTGAAATTTCAGCTCAAATGCCAAAAACTTTAAGTTTACTTCAGCTAAAATCAAAAACTGATCGTCATGTGAGCCGCGTTTTGATAAGGCAACCAATCCATTATTCGATATTTGCTGAAGACCAATTATTTTCATATTTTTTTTTTACTTTGCATATACCGCGAAGTCCAGACTGTGCAAAAGCAATAAAACAGGTCCATTAGTTTTTGTTTATTGCAACTTTTTGCATTTTTTTTAAATACCCGTTTTAAATAATTTCAAAAATAACAAGACAGGAGGGTTACACCCAGCTATTTTTGTAGTGTAGTTTCAAAATCAGTTGTCTGAAGTATATAACTGTCTGTCTCACGCAATGTTTAAAGATTGCACCGCCGTATTTTAAATTTTCCATGCATTATCTTTTAGAACGGATCTAAGGATGCTGAAAACTTGAAGTCTCTGTGATGTACAATTTCACTTAGAATCTTTGAGCTTTTGAATAAGTTATCAATCGTTAAAGCTGGTTTGCTTTTGACTTTCACGATGAAATTGTTTTAGAGAGATCTTTTAACGTGAGAAAATTGTATTACTGTTATCTTTCTATTCTTTTAGATTGTCGTGAAAATCCATATAGATCCACGTGACAGGTTATGGACGTAATTTTTCTCATGATTGTAACAGTAAGTTCTGTCTCCGTATAACAAGAAAGCTGTTAATTTATTGATTGGTTTAAAAGAAAGAAGAAAGAAAGGAAAGTTGACAAATAAAAATATACAATAAAAATCAAAAAATCATTTATTCAGTTTAGGCCCTAGTAAGGCACTTATGAACGTTACATTGGTACATACAGTTGAATTTACCACCGGTTCGGAATACACTTTAACTGAGAAGACTCCGGCAAGAAACTCAGCAAGGTTTTTTTTTTTTAATTATATAATATTTTAAAATATACAGAGTGGATATTTGAGACTGACCCGTCTTTTTTACCTGTCTCGTGTCTTATATGAGCTTACCCTTTATTAATTGGAGCACATGAAAAATATATCAATATGAATATTAAAATATAAGTAATTATAATGAATACATAGTTTATGAATGTTCTTTATTGAATTCGGCGATGAAATTATTGCTATTTAGATACGCCAAAAATCTTTTACTTAACTGTTTGTTAAAATTTGATCTAAAAAATTGTGAAACAAACTATTAAACAGGGACAAAATACCTTTTTCTTTCCGTAGTGGGTACGGGATAAATAACTTCAAAGTTCTTATGTAACCATACTAAGCCGCATCTGTTTTTTTTACCCGACTGACCCGGAAGGAGGGTTATGTTTTTCGAGTGTATGTATGTATGTCTATTTCTTTGTGCCGCTCTGCAGCCGAAACGGCTTGATGGATTTAAGCATATGAGGTATCGTTAGATTCTTCTTGACTGGGGGAGTGTCATAGGGTATATTATTTTTATATAGCGCCTAAGAATAAAAAAATAGGGGGGGTATTAAAAATAAAAGTTTCGTTATTATAACAATATGGGTAATCAAATGAAAGCTTGTAAATAGACCATTCTATATATGTATATATTGTAATACTTTTATGCTACCATTTTGACGTAAACTGCAAAAAACCACGTTTAATGCAAGGACAGTAGGTACTGAGCCGTTACCATTACGTAAATCACAGATTTGCGATGGTTGTTAGCGTTCCTTTACCGTACCGCTCATTTACTTACTAATACATACAACTCTTTCTGTATAAAACTAAAAAGTCTGAAATAAATTAAATTATTAAAAGAAACGTAATAGCGTCAGCGACTGCCAAGCGATACAAACACCATGATTAAGGTTCTGTGGTATCAGGATTCGGTGGGCGTAGTGCAGGCAATGAAACAACGTAATACTATCGCTTCGGAAAACTCCCGTATGAGGAGAAGAAGCGACGCAACAAACTCCTCATGGGCCCCGATAGGTTTACTGTTATAATATTACAATTAATTAGGTAATCACTTCACTTCACAATCTTAGTCTTAACTTATAATAAGTTACAGAACCGGGTAAAACAATGATCGTACTGATCTGTGTCTAGCTCGAGAGCTTGTGCAAAACTAACTCTTACAAATACAAATACCCTCACTTTTATATGCTTTGCTATTTGCGTTATGGTCAGTGTTGCCACATCACTCAATCCTTCTACCATAATAATATTATCCAACCAATATGAATAAATATCTAGTAAATATCTAACATTCGGCCTTTCCTGACATCAAGTTTGTCCTCAAACTTCGCGTAACAAATAAAGTTATCAATATCGTAAAATAATACAGATAAATATACATCACTTTTTCTCAGATGGATCCATCAACATCAGTTCACCTATCTCTAAAACTAATACTGACAGTGTATACAGACAGTTATCAACTCCAATCAAAATCAATCACCAAATATTATCTTATCTATCCCATCTTTCTATCCCATCTTTCTATATCTACCTCCTCCATCTATTTCTATCCCATCAATCTATATCTAACCCATCTATCTATATCTATTCCCCTTTTTTTTGCCAGAATTTGCATACCGACAGTGTACATACCGACAGTGTATACAGTCAGTTATCAACTCCAACCAAAATCAATTACCAAATATTATCTTATCTATCCCATCTATCTATATCTCTCCCATCTATCTATTTCTATCACATCTATCTATTTCTATCTATTTCTATCACATATATCTATCCCATCTATCTATACCTATTCCCCTTCTTTTTTTTTGCCGAAAGTGTTGTTTAACATTCCACAAGGTGTAAGTAGCAGTTTATAGATTTCTTACACTTTGTCAAATAGCTAACATGCAAAAACATTTGTTATATAACATTTTAGATTAACGGTTACATTACATATGAATTAAACACGAATAAATATTAAACTCTCTATCTGTCCTTTCCCTCCTTTTCTTCTTTTATCTTCATATGAATTAGACTATAATTAAAATACAATACAACATTTTAAAATCCAAATTTCTAATAATCGTCATCTCTATGCTTATCTATTTTTTTTAACTTTCCTTATAATTTCTAATCTTTTCTAATCCCTTCTTATCTCTCCTAAACTTTTCTAATCTCTCCTAATCTTTTATCTCTCCTAAACTTTTCTAATCTCTCCTAATCTTTTATCTCTCCTAATCTTTTATCTCTTCTAAGCTTTTATCTTTTTTTCTAATCTTTTCTATTCTCTCTTTTTATTCAGATGGCTATATTAACATCTAATTCATTATATTCATGAGATGGCTATATCAACATCTATTAATTTTATTCAGATGGCTATATCAACATCTATTAATATTATTCAATGGCTATATCAACATCTATTATTTTTATTCAGATGGCTCTATCAACATCTATTAATTTTATCCAGATTGCTATATCAACACTTAACCTCTCTTCTCTTTTTAATCGTTACTGGTCATACCAACTATTTTCTTATAAGAAGTGTCTCTTCAAATATTCATTCACGCTCTTGCTACTTAAAACTGTATATCTGTCATCATACCGCACGTCTGTCATCAAGACTGCACGTCTGTCATCAAGACTATATGTCTGACATCAAGACTGCACGTCTGTCATCAAGACTGCACGTCTGTCGACAAGACTGTACCTATGTCATCAAGTTTCTATTTTTTTTTTTTATATTTTATTGAGGAAAACTGCATGTCCGTTATCAAAACTGCATGTCCGTCATCAAGACTGCACATCTGACATCAAGACTGCACGTCTGTCATCAAGACTGCATATCTATCGTCAAGACTGCACGTCTGTCATCAAGACTTTTTCAACACAAGATTTTATTGAATAACTTATTTGCGTTTTTGTCGTCGAGTTTATAAATAAATGAATGGACATCTGCTTTTTTTTTATCACAATTAAACCTGTATCTTATCGAACCTAACTAGCGTAAATTCTATGCTTTGATACCTACATCTTATACCTCTTCTCTCTTTCTCTCAATATTATTTCATCTTATCAGTGTCCTTACAAGCGTTTTATATATTTTTATAGGTACATTTTTTTATAAACTATTATTCCGTATGTTGCTGATGTTAAAGCGGAAAACTAAAGACTACATCGTGAAAAACATCTAAACTTCTTAATCTAAATTTCTAACCATATTTTTCACACATTTCATCCACCTTTTTCTACTTCTATTTACTACTATCTACTTTCATATTCATAAATCTTTTAGTCTCAATATCACGATAATATTATGATCCAATCTTTTTTTTTACTTCTATTTACTACTATCTACTTTCATATTCATAACTCTTTTAGTCTCAATACCATGATAATATTATAATCTAAGCGAGTCTGACCAACAATCCAACGCCGATACGGCCTCACGGTGAATCACACGTCCACGGTGAATCACACGTCCAATCACATTCTGGTGTGAAAAGCTCTACCAGATATACCTGAAACCAATGAAGTCCAGCACAGTAATAGATCATTTCACTTGGCCATTTCTGCCTACATTTGCGAGCCAATTTTGCTATTAATCGATTTAGTTTGATCATTTTTCTAACGCTTACTCATATTAACCAGAGATCTAGAGTTAATTCCTACTTATCAACTTTATGAAGGGAAAATCTCGTTAATTCAAAGTAAACTAAAGTAAACTAAGTACTAATTGTGTGTTGCTTTTTGAGTGCATAGTGTTCAGATCATATAGCAGATTTTATTTCGAATGACGATGTTTCATTCAGTTCACTTGTGTGTGTGCCTCCCCCTGTCTACTTTATTTTTGCTACTTATTCTTATATCTGTGGAAACTTTTAATTAGCTTTCAATATCTATGTAATTATAACTTTGTTAATTAAGAACCTAGCTGTTAGTTTCCATAAGCAAATAAAATAAAATAAAATAAATCTCAGGCAGGAAGTACAGTTAAGAAACCCAAATGTAAACTTAACTAAGATCAACCAATCATAACAGCTACACCAAACACTTTGTTACACACACACTACCCTAAGGGACAAAGCCTCAGCTTTATAGTTTTAACTTCTATAAAAGTACACCACACAAAGCTTTTGCTAACAGACTGACTACTCGGGCGCCAACGCTCATTTTTAACGAGCTGCGACTACTAATCTTCTGCGAAGTTAACGTCAAGAAAACGAATTTGAACTCTACATCGAACTCTACATTGAACTCTACATCGAACTCTACATCGAACTCTACATTGACTACATTGACCTCTACATGGACCTCTACATGGACCTCTACATGGACCTCTACATGGACCTCTACATGGACCTCTACATGGACCTCTACATGGACCTCTACATGGACCTCTACATGGACCTCTACATGGACCTCTACATGGACCTCTACATGGACCTCTACATGGACCTCTACATGGACCTCTACATGGACCTCTACATGGACCTCTACATGGACCTCTACATGGACCTCTACATGGACCTCTACATGGACCTCTACATGGACCTCTACATGGACCTCTACATGGACCTCTACATGGACCTCTACATGGACCTCTACATGGACCTCTACATGGACCTCTACATGGACCTCTACATTGACCTCTACATTGACCTCGTAACTTGAACTCGTAACTTGAACTCGTAACTTGAACTCGTAACACGTAAATTGAACTCTTAACTCTAAAGTGAATTCTAAAATGAACTGTAAATTGAACTGTAAGTTGAACCCTTAATTGAACTCTAAATTAACTGTATTGAACTCTAAATTTAACTCTAAAGTGAATTCTAAATTGAACTGTAAATTGAACCCTTAATTTAATTGTACATTAAAAAAGGTACAAGTCTTTAGAACCTTGAATTAAATTGGGAATAGTGTGAATACTGGAACCGCTTCATACGCCCAGAAGAACTGAACTATTAAAATAACTCATAAATCTATTTTTTTTTTTTAATTAAGTACCTATTTCTTGTGAATTTAATATTAATATCTCTAAATAAATTAAGTACGATTTTAGATTTTTAGTTTTTTTTTGAGATTCTTCATGGCAAACCCTTACCAGCAAGTTCTAAATTATTCAAATGAATCATGATATCTGTTCTATTATTTTTGTATAAGCTGTAAGTTTCTTTTAAATATGTTAAAATAAAATCACTAATATTTACTGAAAATTAACAGTGTTATTTTCGTTAATTAGAAATTGTTTCTCAGGAGAAACATGTTGATCAGGTACTTTAGACTATACGTTTGTCGAATGAGCTACCTATTACCACCATTATAGTCATGTATATATCTAGCAGTCAGCTATGTATTCAATTTAAAAATAATTATCAAAATACTTTACAATTAAAACCAGAAACACAGTTTTAATAGTTCGGGAGCCTATGGATTCAAAAATAAGCTGTAATGTTGTATGCCAATAAATTATATTTTTTGCAAAATGAAGAAACTAATCGGAGTCATATATAACTTTTTATAACATATATTCTATTATCACTTTGTTACAATTTTTATTATGAGTCGAATGTTACTTGAAATAGATGTATTTTATTTATTATTATTATAACACACTCAAATAAAATTTACCACTAACTTTATTCCACGTTTGCTACTTCAGATTAACCCAGCACGGTAGTACTTATTCAAAGTTAATTAATTCAATACAAAACACTAAAAAATAACAAAATATTTTTGTTATCCGGGTTGTAGTCCGGTACATGAACCGACTCAAGTCTCAACCTTAAAACATTGTCTTTTGAACATCCTATAAATATTTCATATCTATCACTGTGTCAATAGATCTGGGGGAATTCTTTCAACAAAATACACTTATGGAGCAACCGGCAAAATAAGGAGAATCACCAACTAGTTAGATAGCTAATGAATTAATTTATCGCACAATTAGTGAATAGTAATTCATTTTAAAACTTATGTTTTTACAAAGTATCTTCCTTCCTTCCTTTCTAGGATATATATCATATTAAATTGCTACACCCTATTATAGGGTCATATGTATAGAATTTTAAATAGGTACCCAACGTACCTATACATATTGTAATAAATAATTGAGCTTACACTATACTTTTAACCAATAAAATCTAGCTAACTTGACTATATTTTCAACAATAATTAAATTATTTAACCGTTCCCCAGATATTTTCACAATCTATTAACAATCAACATGAAATCGACTCACCAGATAAGTGTTCAGGCAATTTGTATACACCAACATTCAGGCACCACTATATGTACATCAGATAGCCACTCGCATGGCACACCCGGCGCCAACTTGTGTCACTGGTCGCTACCAGCACGAACTATACTGCAAGCGTGCCGCCCGCGCCGTCATCGGTCTATTATTCCGTCTAACATTCGTGTATTGGCACGCGCATTTCACAAACACCCACAAATGCACTTATTTTAAGGTATCAAATCACTTGATTAGACTTTATTCTTTCGTTCCTTACTTGTTCAAAGTTCTCAGGAACGTAGTCTTTTCAAACTATGTGGAAACAATCCAAGTACGGTTTTCATTGCCTCTCTTTATCCCAATTTCTGATAATAGCGTCAGCGACTGCCAAGCGATACAAACACCATGATTAAGGTTCTGTGGTATCAGGATTCGGTGGGCGTAGTGCAGGCAATGAAACAACGTAATACTATCGCTTCGGAAAACTCCCGTATGAGGAGAAGAAGCGACGCAACAAACTCCTCATGGGCCCCGATAGGTTTACTGTTATAATATTACAATTAATTAGGTAATCACTTCACTTCACAATCTTAGTCTTAACTTATAATAAGTTACAGAACCGGGTAAAACAATGATCGTACTGATCTGTGTCTAGCTCGAGAGCTTGTGCAAAACTAACTCTTACAAATACAAATACCCTCACTTTTATATGCTTTGCTATTTGCGTTATGGTCAGTGTTGCCACATCACTCAATCCTTCTACCATAATAATATTATCCAACCAATATGAATAAATATCTAGTAAATATCTAACAAACGAAAAACCCGACTGCGTAAAACATAAATTAACTGAAAAAAAGAAAAACAAGCTCTTAAATCTATAGAATTTTGAATATAACTTGAATTTTATATATAATGAAAGAAAATACATTTATTTTTCATCATTACTACAACATTCTTTATTAACAATGATGATTGTATACATATTTAAATTATATACTCATAACTATAATTAATACTAATAATAACAACTAAAACTAAACTAAATACTAGATAAATAACAAAATATAAATAAAAATATATACAAATTTTATAATTCCTATTCTTTTATATATTTTTTTAAACTCGATATTTTATTTATAATATCGAGTTATAATATCGAGATCACTGCCCGTGGGTAATGTACCCAAAAGGCTGGCAGCATTATTACCTCGTTGGATAGCAAGGCTAATCCTTTGTCCGAGGTAAGAACCAGCCCTCTGGTCACCAGATAACCTAACGAGAAAATACATACTTAGGTTATTGGTTGTCCCCGACTGCAATACCTTATAAAATTCAAGCTATATTCAAATTTTTTTCTCTTTTCAGTTAATTTATGTTTTACGCAGTCGGGTTTTTTGTTTCTTTTAATAATTTAATTTTTAATTGACTAGAAAGTGAAGGTACAAAAAAATTTGCCTTATCATATCACCCTTACACGGGCAAATCGGCAAGCAAGCTCTCAACGGGAATCGATTTTCAACTTAACTGTGTCATTTATAGGCAGACTGAAATACTACAATAGATTATTCTGCAGCAGTAATACAGTACAGGTTTCCGATTTATATTTATAGAGTTTGAGCATTCTCCTTGTAATTTAATTCACTCTCGACTGATATTGATACTAGGAAAAGTTATTGACATTATGAACCATGTTTATAAACTTTGATATCAGTATGTGCCTAGGTGGGCTTAGTACCTACTAGGTACCCTAGAAGGGAACTGGATCTCAAGTTCAGCAGCTAGAACAATCTGCTGGTCGGAGCTGAAATAGATTTTTAGAAACCGGATCTTAGTGGATGCATAAGATATCTAATATAAAATAAATAATGTTACAATTTTACCCATCCTATTAAACTGCCTTAGATAAAAGTTAATTAATTTGTGTGGTTGTAATCTAGATACGTTTCCCCGTTTCTATTTAATAAGTTATTTCGATGTAATTCATAAAGATCATATCGGCTTGGTCTGCGCCATAAACTTTCCATAAAGCCCGTATACATTGATTTAAATGGGAAAAATATGATGAGAACTGCCTGAATTATAATAATATTACCATTATTCAATTTAAGTTTTTATTAGTACGTCGACGAAACAAAATAATTCACACGGATTTTTATTTGAAGTATTACTATAAATTTTTAGTAAGTTAAAAGGAATACATCGTTCATTTCATTTACAGTAATCAGATTACTTCAACCCTGGTTCTTATCTATATACCTATATATATAATTCAAAGTCCTGACTGACTGACTGACTGATATATCAACGCGCAGCCTAAACCGCTGGTCCTAGAGACATGAAATTTGGTGTGTGTATTCTTTGTGAAAAGTAGGTATCCACTAAGGAAGGGTTTTTCGAAACTCCACCCCTAAGAGGGTAAAATAAAAAGTTTGTATGAAAATGCGTTAGTTTCAAAGTTAGGATCTTCAAATTTTGTGTTTAAGCTGAAGATTGAATATTAATTTGTACGTGTCTCAGCGTTTCTGATAATTCAACCCTGAAAGTTGAGATGAAGTTGTGTATGAGAACTCACTGACTGATATATCAATGCATACCCTAAACCGCTGGTCTTAGAGACATGATTTGGAGGGTGTATTCTTTGTGAAGTGTAGGTATCCAATAAGAATTACCGGTTACCGGCAAGGTTCCCTGGCTGGAAGTGTCTCCTCTTTGGATGGCCAAGCTAATGTGTTGGCAGAAAAGCTCTCCGCCCGTGAGTCTCTCTATATGTGCAAGCAAATTGACGAGCTTCGGACCCCCAACGGTCCCATGCATTGTTTAATATCTATTTCTAAATATTCCATTTGTCACATTTCAATGATATGCCATTCTTATCCGCTAAGATTTGAATACATTTCACTCATTTGCTCTTTGCATAATGAACAGGGTATCAAAACTGTGGCCAATGATCTGGAAAGGTATGGATTTACCCTTTTTCTAGGCTGGACGTTACCGCAAAGCAAAAACTAGTCATGTTTTAAAACTTGATGATTCAAGTACCCGCTTTTTTATATTATATGTGCTTGCGTTTGGCTACTAACTACCTACCCACAAAAGATGAAGATGCCTAAGATGGAGAACGTTTACCAGGAAATAGCTTTTCTAGGTATTCGGTACGTACCAATCATCTCAAACCTATGCCCAATACAAAATGTCGAATTAGTCGAATATCAGTTCCTGGAATTTATGTAGTTATACGTGCGTCCCATCGACGATCCAACAGGCTAATTGATCAAAGGTCAGGTACATGTCAAAACAATAAGCGTGCACTCATCAACTTTGCTATATCAAAGCCGTACGCCTAACACATTTCAATTACATTTCCATATTTCAAAAGGGGCTTCCCTCCCAGCTGAATGGACGGGGAAATATTTTTTAATTAAAAAAGTTATTTTTACAACGTCAATACTATTCACATCACTGTGGACTTTTTTAATTTACGACACGACCTACGTTCATGTATAAATTAACATGGATTTTTTGTGTAAAAGTTGAAGCATATGGGTATATATGGTCGATATACGTTTATTTTGTTTACTTGTTGGAATTAACTTAATTTTTTTATTTTAATTCAGTTGCAAGTTCATGCTAAATGATAGACAAGATCATTCTCAAAACGAAGTACTCGTTGTCTCGCAACAAGATTTTTAATTATCTGTTCTTTTCTATTTCTTACTAAAAGATTCTTAAAACAAATATATTTCAGCCTGAATTTCGGAATATTAGATTATTAAATCTATGATATTACTAACCAATACCGTTAGTACTATTATTTATTCTGCGCCAATACTGAATGTATTTTGTGTAAAAAATATTACGTTTTTAGCTAATTAAATTTTCCAGTAAATTTTATATAACTAATAACATTGTAAAAGGTTCTTCATTACAGAAAAATAATTAAAAAAAGGTGCGCAGAAATTTAGAAAATTCAACGACTAAGTATAATAAACTTTTGTTATGTAACTTTAGCGCAAACGAAGTCGCACCGGGCAGCTAGTTATATGTATAATTTTGTTAACGTCTTAAAATAGTAAGTCCACGTCTAATCGGTGGAGCAATACAGCTTTAGCTATAAGAATCTAGAGTTCATTGGAAGGCCACATTGGCTCACAGAGGCTCTTGCTAGATGGCTGGGTCAGATACAGCGGTACTTCTGGACACAGCGCGCATCGTCAGGAGGTTCCTCTCTGCAGCCCTAACCACGGATTAGGTTTTTTATAACATTTTAGTTAATTTTATAAAAATATTGTAAAAAAATATCATATTTATACATAGGATTAGTTTTTTTATAATATTTTTTTTCACGCAGCAAGGTTGCAAGATTTTTTTACTCCAGGCCTTAAATAAATCTCTCATATAGGTAACTAAAACCATAATCAGTAGATGGAGCATTCCACAAGGGCAGGTGCTTAGGCCATGACCATTCCCGAAGGATTTATGTAATTCTCCATTCAAAACAGGTCGTGTGAGAACGTAGGATTTTTATTCCATACGATCAAGGTATTTGATAAGTGAATATTGGTCGCTACCAGATTTTGGAGTAATCGAGTTGGGGTTTGGAGATGTTATCTATGTGGGGTGGGAGAAAGTGGTTCTTAGTATTTGGGGATTGATGAAGATTTTATACCGATAAAATTTTGTTTTATGCATTGTTTAACTACTTGTTACTTTACGTATAATTTGTTCATTGCAGTTTCACCAGCATTTTCAAGAGAAAAAGAAGATTACACCAGATAATAAAGTTTTAAGAGAGGTAGAGCGCAGCGTTTATTCGTTCAAAGCAGCTCGACTGGGGAAGTACCTCCACCTTACAGAATACCGCAGCCAAATAGCTTCATATGGTATTCCTGCGCGTGAGTAAGGTTGCCAGAGCTCATTAGGGAGGGGGAAAGGTCGGTAACGTGTGAGTGATGCCTCGTATTGTTACATGGGTAACCGACTTAGTTGTATCTCAGAGTATATAAATACTACGTACAATGTATCAAGTATTTATATACTCTGAGGTTGTATATAAAAAAGTCCTAAACTACGTCTCTGATAATTTTCAAATAGACAAACAAACTCAGTGTAGCATTTATATTATAAGAATAGTTAGATTTTAAGATTTATGGTGAAAAGTCGCAAAACTTTTAACCTAAACAAATGTTCAAATTTTGTAACGGAGAAAATATTAAAAAGCTACGGATAACAAGCATTCAGACATCAATTTAGAATGAGCTAAGCTTCACAAATCGAATAATCATAATTCAACAACAGTGACACAAAGCAACATTTTATTCTCATGCTAAACCCGAACGACTATCGAATTTCAATCTAAAAAAGTGTCCATTAAAAAACAATAAAAACAAGAAAATAGAATAAAATAAACACAAGAACGGGATTGGCTCGCCGCGGCAGGTGTAACGTGCGGATATGGACCGTTTCACATCTCCTAGATACTTATATAGCGTGTTCACTTTCGTGAACGTTATCATTGAACGATCATGTTTTGTTTGTGTCTATAAAGAGTAAAGAATTGTGTTTTTTTTACTGTGTTTAGGCCTATGTGGTTAAACCCACAATCTCACCATGGTAAGTGATGTGGCCGAAAGTGGTAAACACACAAAGCCTAGAAGGAACTGGCTCTCAAGTGTAGCTGTCCGAACACACCGTTAGTAACTGACCCACGGTTTCCCTCGCTTTCTCGGGATAAAAAGCTTATACCTCTCTATACTATAGGTTATCTGCGTATTACCTTGTGCCGTTGCGGCATCAAACAGTAACAAACAAACTCTCCTTGAGATTTTTAATGAGCTATTATAATTTCAAATCAATAAAATTTATTTTGTCAAAGTTCACTGTCAAATCGAGTTTGGGTGACCATAATTTTAGAAGCATGAAAGTTATGTATGTGAGCCGATCCCACTGCGAGCCGTCTAGAGTTCTGCGTTCCGTGTTCACTGTCTTTTGGTGGTGTATCTATGTGGTGATTTTGATTATTAAACACAGCGACCGCGGCGGTCAAAGAGAACGCAGTTAGAATTGTGACCGCAGAACTCTAGCTCTCTTCCAATACTCGGCAAAAATATATTAGAATTAATTAACGTTAAAGTAGCAAAAATAAATCTTTCAGAGATAAAAATAAATTGAACTATACTTTAAAGCATACGGTAAAAAATAAATGACGCATAATAATCGGATCAGCCTGTATCTCACATTACGACGTGTAGCGCCACCGCAGCTATCGATAATTGATAAGGTCGTCTCGCTCGCACCAGTTTATTGACCCCGGGAAAAAATCCCCACATGCCTTCGACTAGAGTAGATAGACCTCTGCAACTATTGCGTATTGACGCAAGAATAGGGTT
Organism: Polyploca ridens; assembly: GCA_951394255.1. Lineage (NCBI taxonomy): Eukaryota > Metazoa > Arthropoda > Insecta > Lepidoptera > Drepanidae > Polyploca > Polyploca ridens. Next base: position 4,908,705 of record OX596269.1, on the reverse strand, counting down.
GTCAACAGTCCAACTAGTTGACATTGATAATGTGGCGAAGGAATGGAATATTGAGAATTCGATGACCAAACTATGCTGATACACCCACAGCATTCATTGAGGTAGGTATAAAACATTTTATAATAAAACAAAAAAACAATTTTATACAACTAAGTCGGTAAACAAGCATACGGCCCGCCTGATGGTAAGCGGTTACCGTAGCCATATGGACGCTTGCAACACACGAAGCATCGCTCACGCGTTACCGACCTTTCCCCCCTCCCCTATGAGCCCTGGCGACCTTACTCACGCGCAGGAACACAACTTTACAGAACATAAAGTTATTTGGCTGCAGTATTCTGTAAGGTGGAGGTACTTCCCCAGTCGAGCTGCTCTTTGAGCGAATATTACAATAAAACCATATAACATATAAAACAGTTTTTAATTACGTTTAGTTTATTAAGGGGGTTCCAATTGACAAAACTATACTGCCCACTACTGACTACCCACATCTACCCACGGTACACCTACCGTTTTTACAAAGTAAGTATACCAAAGTACCTTTGATCTAGCTTACAAAAACACAGAATAAATTTATTAGTTTAAAACGCAACTTATTTATACTTACCTGGAATTCTGAAATATGTATAGATACTCGATTTAACTCGAACAAAAATAATCCTTAAACTGTATGCAATTAAAGCTTTAATTGGGATCATGCAATAGCCTTGAGCGTCAATAAGCCATAGGTGATACGACTCGTCCCGCAAGTACGCCACCCGCCAAAATATTTCTTCTTATTTAGAAACTACTGTTTAAATATTCCATTTTTATCATAGCGAAACTATAGCATTACCTTTGTTATATTTTTCAATATAAAAATCAAATCAATAAGACATTATTAGTTCATGGAAGGCAAACACACGTCAAAATGTAACTGGTAAAAAACGGTATTGGCGCTTCTGTACAGAATGAAATGGAAAAATACGTATTAGCATCCTAGCTTTGATATTTGATCTCACAGATCCCGGAAATCTTGATTGTTACGAGACAGCAGCCTAAAAAGTGACAACCCTACTGAAAGTTCTTCTTATACTAGCCACTAAAGTGTTATTTCAACCAACATAATTAGACCCCCCTGCCATACACACTGTAGAGTCAGTTACGGGTTCAAGATTAATGTTTATAGCGGATGGGTAGACTACTTTTTTACCCGATTGCGTCTTACAGGAGAGTAATGTGGTTACCTTGTGGTTTATGTTATGGATCAAAATACCTCAAGAGATTATAAAATGATTTGTTTTGTATATGAAAGGCTCGTGCTTGAAAAATAAGAAATAGCATTTTTTATAGATTGTGGATAAATACCGAATACGATATAAAGTGATACAAGATTCACCCAAAGTTAGCATAAAAAATCATCAATTACAAAAAAACCGTAACGAAATAAAAATATTTGTAAACCATCCACTACGGTAATTACGAATTGAAAAGAAATGTTATGATAGAACAATTATGGAGTAATAGGCGTGGTGTGTGAGTTTGAATTGTGGAGATAGGATTCCGTATGTATTTAAGAAAATGCGATGGACCAAATGTAATAAAATGCTTTTTATTAATACTGTTTTGAATGGTGTTAGGCAAGGTATCCAAGTGTGCTTCAAGTCGAAAATACTTCTTGTTGCTAAAAAAATATATTAAATAAGGTAAGATTTTCATCCAACAAGAAGTAAGTAAATTAGTTTTTCACAAATGAGGGTGAAAGGAAATGGGCAATACTCTACCTCGCATGCCCACTGCAGATCGGTGAAGGTATGCTAGTGGTCAACCTACTGTTGAAATTTTTCAAGCCGCCTATGAGGCATCCAACTAGCTTAACGACTATCACAATTAAGTGATAACCGGGACCAACGGCTTTACGTGCCTTCCGAAGCACGGAAACGCTCGATTCGAATACCACTAGGCGGTCACCCATCCAGGTACCGACCACGACGGTGGTAGCTTAACTTTGCTGATCGATTAAGAACGCCTAATCATGCTACACCAATTCAATTATTCATTTAAGTACGAGAATTTTTTATAAAATTTTCCAGCATTATTCATTTTGTAACTGAAAATGTAGTTTGTCTTTTAATCTTAAATAAAATCATGCATTAAAAATAAACAGAAAACTACCTAGTTTATTAACGCAAAACAAAACTCTTGCGTGAACCATTCGATCATGTGCTACGGAACCCTACAGTACCAGCAAATAATCCAACTATGACTGATTTATTTTACAATTGAATTGTCTTACATGCTGCTACGGTTTTTTAGCCAATCACAGCGACACTAATAGTCGCGTGTATGCCAATGAAGGCTGTTTTTTGGGGTTTTAATCACCCGGAATTTTACTAGCGATTCGTATCGGTATGTGTTGAATTTAGTGTAAAGATATTTTAAGATTGATATAGGCTATTTATGTTTGTGCAACCTTTTTTTACAAACATATTCTAATGATAATGGTGCTGATTCTGTTGTCAATCGCAATAAACTAATTTTAATCACATCACATCACTTTCGTACAAACATTATTGAAAAAGGATAGAACATATTTAAAGCTGTCATATCAGACTTTGTCGTTTTCATTTGGACGTAACCAACCAATTTATTGATGGCGACTTTTATGTTGAAAACAAACAATTGGACTAATTTGAGAGGCAGGACTAAATTCCTTACATCCTTTTCTTGTTTTCTTTGTTAGAAAGAGATATAGTAAGCCTATATTAGTTTAGTTGTAAAGAAGAGAATCGGCACCATTATGAATGAGAAGAGAAATGAGCCAATAGCTACATCCTTTTTAAAAACTGTTACCTTTTACGAACCGGTGGTAACTTCAGTATCTTTGACCTTCATAAGTTAAGGAACTCGACTGATCATCATATATTATAAGTTTTTGTTGAAAATAACATTTTTAATAAAAGCTTTATTTGTGTCTGTACTTTTTGTTGACTGTACTTGCATTGTCATCCAATATACTAATACCAAATATCAAGCCAATCCGACCACTGGAAGTGGGTGAAATTCGACCTGCAAGATTCCACCCGAACATACTTACATACTTACATACAAAAAACACATTTAATTTAAATAAAAACTTGTAAAAAGTAACAGTAAATGTGAACGACAACAGCAGATGAAAAACAACTTTCAGAAACCGCCATATTTTTTACCATTTAAACTTATTATCGATAATTTCCCACAGTAAGCAAAACCAAGCTCTTGCGTCTCTTGCCAAGTTATAATTAACTGTTATTACCTTCCAAGTAAATCATTACATGTTGAACTGGTTCAAGTAATAACTTAAAGTGAAATAAGTACGGAAAAAACAGCCTAGATTCTTCGTACCTACTCTATAAGTAAATCAACTTTGACACGTCTGTAATTTAACGCTTTTTTTTAATGAGAAGCGCTCGTGGTGTAGCATGATTAGCCGTTCTTAATCGATCGGCAAAGTTAAGCTACCACTGTCATGGTCGGTACCTGGATGGGTGACCGCTTAGTGGTATTTCAAATCGAGCGTTTCCGTGCTTCGGAAGACACGTAAAGCCGTTGGCTGTTGGTGAAGTGGTTATCACTTAATTGTGATAGTCGTTAAGCTAGTTGGATGCCTCCTAGGCGGCTTGAAAAATTCCAACAGTAGGTTGACCACTAGCCTACCTCCACCAATCCGCAGTGGACACACGTGGTGGAGTATTGCCCATTCCCTTCACCCTCATTTATGAAAGGAGGCCTGTGCTCAGCAGTGGGACATTATAGGCTGATGATGATGATGAAACAGATGAGGTTAGGCTACGTCCGCACAGAAGGGCGGCTTGCTTAGCGCCTAGAGCTTAGCGATACACCTAGAGAGTGACTTGGCGTTTAGCTAGTCGCTTAGCATGTCGCAGTGCGGCCGGTCGCGAACGTTTTACTAAGCTACTCGCTAGGTGACTCGCTAGGCTCTAGGAGCTAAGCAAGACGCCTGCCTGTGCGGACGTAGCCTTAAGCAGCTTTAGCTGTTTTTTAAGGACCCGAATCAAAAAGGTGATTAATCGCTTGGCTTGCGGTTAAAAATATAACAATGACATCAATTGTTATAATAGGACGTCCCTCGCGCGAACCAACGGGTTAAGGACCGGTCTAAGCTCAAATTCAAAAAAATGGGTTTCTTTGGGAGTCGAGTATGACGTAACGCAATGAAAATACCTGACACAAAAAATACTGTGGACAGAAGAAGGTTTTGAGAAAAATTTAAACCGAATAGAATATTAAAAAGTGCTTTGATAATCCCAATAAAAAAATCGTAAGTTACGTCTAAAAAAATCTTTCGCGTCGAAATTCTCCGTATTTTCAGCGATGACAACAATTTTATTTTTAAGAATATGTAAGATACAGAATTATATTAGAATATTAACCGGACACTTATTCAATTTAATGTGTATATTCTGTATAATCTAAAGAAAACCCGTAAATAACAGTCCATTTCATAGAGTCTACACAAATATGATTTACTATTTTCAACCCTACTCCAGTGAAGAACGAGTGCTGTCAAAATCGTAGTCAGTCCGCGCCTTAAGGAACCGTTATGGTACCACTTTATCCATCCGTCTGTTTCATCATTATTAAATCATCAAATTTTGTTTACAAAGAAACTTAGTTATACGGTCCGATATTTTACAACAGTTTTGGCCTAAACCAAGAAATCAAGAAACCGTCCAAAGAAGGTTGGAACCCTCGTCGAATTTATTATTATAATATTTATTTGAAAGTGGTAGCTAACCATGGGTTTTACCCTGCTACCGTGCTATGGTTTCCTCATGATTTTTCTTCAACGAAAGCTCAAGCTGCCAGATTTGAGCCCATAAGTTCAGGTGTTCTGTTTCACCCACGAAATTTCTGAGCAATACATATCTGCTAACTGAAGATTAGAGCTTCATGCGCATGAGTTGATGTGATAATATCTTAGTCTGTTGCAGTAAACATTGCTATTTCTGCATTCAGCGCGTCCAATAGTTCAGTCACACTCTTCACACTTGCAGTCACACTCAATCTTTCTCTTTCATTCCTTAAGTCGTTTGTCTTGTTCGTTTATTCAGTTCTTGCCTTCCCTTCGCGTTATGGTAGTCGCGTGTCTATTATTATGTACAACGAATGTTCAACTGCATATTTCGCGAGCCATCCACCTATTTGTGTATTAATATCTTCAGACGTTCTTCACACATGACCATCGGAATCCATATAGACACAGAACTTGTACTTAGCGTACCTGGGGGCCAAGTCTGCTAAAATGTCATACTGACACGATACTATTGCAATTCCATTATCATTGAGCCGATGTGCGCAGTCTACTAATTCATAATGGTCTCATAATGAACGAAACGAATTTTAGTACAAAAACTGTCAAAACTGACAACTAAAAGATCATTGTGGCACGATTTTAGTTTCAGTGGAAAATCATCGGAACTCTATTATGGCGCCATTATGACACTATTGTGTTAGTAGACTACCAAAACTGTAAAATGTGTCAATTTTGACACCACTGATAGTTCATTCGAATATAATTGTAATAGCAGACTTGGGCCCCAGATAACTGATATACTGTTTTAAGATAATTAAGTAGCAATAATCATACGGCCCCACTTTTGTTAAACGATTTTCGTAGCCCATAAAAGAGCAACATCAGGGGTATGGCGCATTGCTGACTCTGTAAAGATCTCTTCACGCCCATCTTGAAGAACCTCATGCTGTACTCCCTTGGGAGTAAAATCACCTTATTTATTCAAACCCAAACAAAACTAACCTAAACTTTTTTGTCCGTACGGTAATCGACCCCAGGACAGGACCTGTGGTGTGATAGTATATCTAAGCCTCACGCCAATCGTCCCATAATCTATCTCATCCTTTTCTTTGATAATGACACAGACAAAATAAGATTATACATAAACTTGAGACTTTAAATAAAGATGTCTTGGCAATAGCGACATTATAACCGTACCTCGTGGATACCCACATATGTACGAAACTCGAATGACATCCGATGACCATACAAGTTTGCTAATTCCAAAGTCAGAAACAGTTTCGGATTTTCAAGAGAGGTAGGGCATAACGGGTTATCTCGTTCTAAATTCGGAGTAGCCCGACTGGGGAAGTACCTCCGCCTTACAGAAGATCGCAGCCAAATAACACCACTTTAATGTGGTGTTGTGTTCCTGCGGTGAGTAAGGTCGCCAGAGCTCCATGAGGAGACGCTGTGCTGGCAGTGTGTGGGGACCAGCGGTGTGGTACCGACGTAGGGCTGTGCAGGCACGGCGTGTTGTTGCGGCGGCTAGGGAGACCCGGTGAAACGGCTACCCGCTGGCCGCCCGCAGGTTGTAGGGGTCCCGAACCCAGGGATCACATAATCTCCGCCCTGGGAGGCTGATCCACCGCCTCGCGCAAAATCCTTGGTGCAGTTGGTCGTGCCGGAGGAGGAGACCGGAGTGGACCCGGCCGACTGTATCAGGGGGGGACCGGGGGCCCTTCCAGCTGCCGCACCAACAAACTGTATCACCTGAGCAGCATTCTGTCGGAGTGACACTGTGCTTTGTCCTTTCCGCTGCCGGCATAGCGACTCCTCTCAAAAATCTCTTAAACTCCTTTTAAAAATAATGGCCAGAAAAAATAAAAGAAAAAGTTTCTCAGCGGCTTCCCCGTCCATATTATCTATGGACTTTTGCAACATTAGGGGTCTTCATGCGAACATCAATGCAGTCCACCAACATCTGGAGACTGCACAGCCGACTCTGCTATTTCTCACGGAGACGCAAATATCCTGCCCTGATGATACATCGTATTTACACTACCCCGGGTACAAGCTGGAGCACAACTTTGTGCGCCGTGCCGGGGTATGTATGTACGTCAGGGAGGATATTTGCTGTCGCCGTCTCCTTGGCCTGGAAGACCGGGACCCGTCGAAAATCCGTGATTTTGTGGGTGCGCGTAGATCACGGTGGCCACACCAAAGTTTACGCGTGCCTTTACAGGTCCCATAGCGGTGACGTGGACACAAAACGGTTATTTGAGCACCTGCAACTGACGACGGACAAAGTACTGGAGCAGTACCCCTCTGCGGAGTTAGTGATACTAGGAGACTTCAACGCTCACCACGTTGAGTGGCTTAGTTCTCGGACCACTGATTTCGCGGGGAGGACTGCTCACGACTTTGCCCTGGCCTATGGCTTCTCACAACTGGTTCTTTCTCCTACGAGAATCCCAGATATTGAGAGCCATACTAGCTCCTTACTGGACCTTCTGCTGACTACGCGACCGGACAACTATACAGTGACAGTGGATGCGCCACTTGGCTCATCAGACCACTGTCTCGTCCGGACGCAAGTGCCATGCGCTCGACCTGACTCGCCCCGATCTCCCGGATGGCGACGTGTATGGCACTACAAGTCGGCAGATTGGGATGGATTGCGAGATTTCTACGCATCGTACCCGTGGAGACAGCTATGCTTCGCATCAGACGATCCTGACACCTGTGCAGCTGCCGTTGCTGAGGCGATACTGGCGGGAATGGAGTGTTATATCCCAAACCCGCTAGTGGCTGCAGGGGTGAAGAAACGACCGTGGTTTAATAGGCCCTGCAAGGATGCTAGACAAAATAAGCAGACCTTGTATGAGGCTTGGACCACGGCCCGAACTAATCAGGACTCTAACATCTCTGATGCGAAACGCATATTTAACGCTGCCTCGAGGTTCAGTAAGCGAATGATTGCCAGGGCTAAGTTCGATTTCGTCGGCAGGTTTGGTGAGAGGCTGACTAGCCTTCCCTCTGGAAGTCGAGCTTTCTGGTCTCTTGCCAAAGCTGCTGAAGGAAACTTCTGTCAGTCGTCCTTGCCACCACTCCGTAAGCCGGACGGACACTTGGCCCATAGTGCAAAGGAGAAAGCTGATCTTTTGGGCTCTCTCTTTGCCTCCAACTCGACTTTGGATGACGGGGGCGCCACACCGCCTACCATCCCGCGGTGTGACATCTCTATGCCGGAGATAAGCATTACCCAACGGGAGGTCCGGCGGGAATTGCTTTCTCTGGACGTCCATAAGTCGAGTGGGCCAGACGGCATACCGGCAGTGGTTCTGAAGCGGTGTGCTCCTGAATTGTGTCCTGTACTGACGCGTCTTTTTGCGCTTTCCTTCACCAAAATGAAAGTCCCGTCTTCGTGGAAGACTGCCCACGTGCACCCAGTGCCCAAGAAGGGTGATAGATCGGACCCATCGAATTACAGGCCTATCGCCATCACCTCCCTTCTCTCCAAAGTCATGGAGCGAGTGATCAACACGCAACTCTTGAGATACCTAGAGGATCACGATTTGTTGAGCGACCGACAATATGGCTTCCGCCACAGTCGCTCGGCTGGCGACCTTCTAGTGTATCTCACAAACCGTTGGTCACTCGCCATCGAGAGTCAAGGTGAGGCATTGGCAGTGAGCCTAGATGTGGCGAAGGCGTTCGATCGGGTCTGGCACCGGGGTCTTCTAGCGAAGTTACCAGCATACGGGCTTCCCGAGGGACTTTGCAAATGGGTCGCCAGCTTTCTGTCCAGCAGATGCATAAGAGCCGTCGTTGACGGTAGCTGCTCCGATAGCATGGACATAAATGCCGGCGTCCCGCAAGGGTCTGTGCTGTCCCCAACACTGTTCCTGCAGCATATCAATGATATGCTGTCTATTGACGGTATTCATTGTTATGCAGACGACAGTACAGGGGACGCTCATTACACGGGCCGAGCTAATATCCCTCGTTCCGAGGTGGAGGAAAGCCGCGAACGGCTGTTGTCTGAAATCGAGAGTACACTAACTCGTGTCTCCGATTGGGGTCGACTAAACCTAGTCCATTTCAACCCCACCAAGACTCAAGCCTGCGCGTTCACCGCTAAGAAAACCCCATTTGCTGTGGCTCCACAATTCCAGAACGCGTCCTTGAACATCACTAAAAGCATCGGGATCCTTGGCGTTGACATTACTAGCGACGTTTTGTTCCGTAGTCACTTAGAAGACAAGGTTAAGCTGGCATCCAAAAAGCTCGGAGTGCTGAACAAAGCGAAGCAGTACTTCACATCGGGGCAAAGACTGCAACTTTATAAGTCGCAAGTCCGGCCTCATATGGAGTACTGCTGTCATCTATGGGCGGGGGCACCTGGATACCAGCTTGGGCCTCTAGACTCGGTTCAGCGACGTGCCGCTAGAATAGTGGACGATCCCGAGCTCACAAGCGGCTTAGAGCCGCTCAGTCTGAGGAGAGACTTTGCCTCCTTATGTGTGTTCTACCGCTTGTACAACGGACAGTGTTCTGAAGAATTGTTTAAGATGATGCCCACGGCTACCTTCCACCATCGCAACTCTCGCCATCGACAGGGAGTCCATCCCCACACATTGAAACCAGAATTGTTTCGAACTGTGCGGTCTCAAAGGAGCTTCCTTCCGCGGACGCTCAGATTGTGGAATGAGCTCCCTGCCGTGGTTTTCCCAATGGACTACAACATGGGGTTCTTCAAAAAGGGTGTGAAGAGATTTCTGCAGGGTCGGCAACGCGCGAGTGACTCCCCTGGTGTTGCAAGCGTCCATAGGCTACGGTAACCGCTTACCATCAGGCGGGCCGTATGCTTGTTTGCTACCTAAGTAGTATAAAAAAAAAAAAAAAAAAAAAAGTTACAATCCTAGCAAGCAATAATAGCCCGTAAATTGTAAGCTTTATGATTCAACATGAGTCCTTACACCATAAAACCATGCATTTCCGCACATAGCTCAGCTGGTTATCAACCGTTTTGTGGTTAACGGATAACTGTTAATGTTAACCCGTTTGAATCGATGAAATATATAAAATCTCCTGGTTTTGTTAGGTACAAGCTAATGGCTTGCGTGATTTGCACCATGAACCTTATCTGGCCTGCGCACAACAACCCACAAAACTCACGTTCTAGTTTGACTGAACATATACGAAAAAAACTTTGAAAACAGATTTCATTATATCTGACACATTTTGTATATAACACTGTATTTTGTTGTACCTATACGCCTCCCATACACTGTCACTCAGTATTTTGCTACGCGTTGAATTTAAATCTTTTGAATGAGTCTGATAAAGTTCTTAGTGTTTAACCAATAACATCACATTCAGAATCAGGACAAGTAGACACGTTTTTTTTTTTTTTTTTTTTGCCTGTGTTTGACCGCCCGAAGTTGGTAAGCACACAAAGCCTAGAAGAAGCTGGCCCTCAAGTGCAGCTATCGGAACACACCGAAAGGTGCTTAGCGACAGATTTTCAACTTGAGGGTGGTAGCCAGCCAGGCGGGTACTACAAAGTACCCTACCACCGTGCTATGGTTTCCTCACGATGTTTTCCTTCACCGAAAGCTCAAGCTCATCGTAGGATTCGAACCCGGGACCTTCGTCCCGGTATCCGACGTCACTACCACTGAGCTATCATCGCCTTAATGTTCATGCTTGTGGTGAGAATCAAACTGACGACCTGTGGAGTGATAGGTAGAGTAAGCATATCAACTGGCCCGTCTAATTTTAATCTTTTCAATAGTTTCAAACATGTGCATACAGCAAAGATAATTTTCTTATTATGGTCATACGAAAAAATATCATGAAGCGAATATCCGTCAAGGACCAAATACTGATACTCTTCTTAAATACTTGACAAGCGCTTTTCTCATACAATCAAGCTGTCATATCACTACTTAATCTGAGTCGCATTTCAGTATTTTACCTTAACAATCTTCCCTTCCCACTTATCTTCCCCAATTAAGTAGTTAGGCAGCATTTTCAAAACATCCGACAAACTGCAGTATTTAATACTTCGCCGCGCCAGACTAGCAATTTAAAATATTCAATACGAAACCAATTAGTAGATACAATGTTGATAGGAGTCCTTCTAATCCAGGAATCCTAGACACGTTAGTGTCTTCCGCCGGCTACTCTATACCTAGGCTGCGTAGATTAGTTGCCTATGCAACCTAAAGGTGTGCTTACATGCGAGAATGTCGACAGAAAAAAATAAACGCCTGAGAAAATAAGTTCGTGGTAGTCACATGGATTAGAAGATAATTGAGCTGTAATCAATAACAGTACATTTTTTTTTATATACCACTAAGGTGGCAAACAAGCATACGGCCCGCCTGATGGTAAGCGGTTACCGTAGCCTATGGACACTTGCAACACCAGGGGTATCACTCGCGCGTTGCCGACCCTGCAGATTATGATACATGTGTGCAAAGTTGATTATTATCACTCCAGGCGGTATTTAGCGAAAAGTGAACCGAGAGTGAAATAATCAATGCACACGCGTGTCATACTATATGACGTTTTTCAACACACTTGCGAGGGAAAAAACAGACTTGTATTTTGCAATAAATGTCACTTTACGAGTGTGTGTTGAAAAATATTTATTATCTAAAGTTATAATAGTAAAAGTTATATTGGAAAAACAATTCCCCGTAACTTAATTTTTGAGATACTCTAAGGTATATTTTTACAAAATGCGTGTGTCTGTTTGTAACACACAGCTCCGTAACAGCTGAACGGATATTGATAAAACTGTAAGATATATCATACAATACTCTACAATAACATATCTTTAAATCTGGGGGATGTTTCGCTACTACAAGAACTATGGTATTACAGAAAAATAATTAACTGTGAATATTTTTTTCACCTTACGCCCATGTGACGTTACGGTAGTGAAACGGCCAAGCCACATATTTTGACTACGTGTAGAGTTTGTAAAGTTAGGGCTTGTAGAGTTAGGGTATGAGTTATAAGCTTGGCTCTACATAAGATCTGATAACTTTTTGACAGTGCGATCTCGTCTTGGCTACATATTATACATGAAAATGTTTTTGGTGGGATACTTTTTGTCCCGAAAGGCCCCTCGAGAAGGCAAATAACAAAGAGGGGCTGAACCTACACTGAAAAAAATTGACTACAATATTAGATAAAATTCAATTAAAGTAAAATTTTGTGTTACTGTTAAATAAAAAATTTTAGTCACTTGTAGTCCATTTTTTCAGTGTAGTCATTAAAAATTCTTAAACAGGCCACTTTTGGCACTGTAGCACTCCTCTGGTACATAACTTTTATTATTAACCTTAATATTTAAAGAGCACAGCATAAACTTCCTATATAGTGTATCTATACCTTAGGACCTAGGCTTCCTCCCTAATGGATACGAATAGCCTGTGTGCGAACTTAATGGTATTTAATGGTGTAATAGGTAGACTTTAAATTGTTCAACAATTTATACCACTGCACAAATGCAGCAGTAATACTTCGGGTATATTTAGTCGTTTATCTTTATAATGTGTCTCATAGGAGGTGAACAAGATGAAAAGATGCACTTTCATGCACTCACATGAAAGTGTATCTTTTTGTGTAAGTTAGTTTTTTAATTCAGTTCAAAGAAGTTTCTTAATTCTAGCTATTAAATTATTCGGAATGGTTATTGCTATAGTTAAGTATAGAATGAACGAGATCTGTATGGATATAGCAATAAGTAAGAAGAAAAAAGCCTATTTCTAAGTGTCCACTGATACTTAGTTTCCTAGTATTAGAGTTTCTTGCCGGAGTCTTCTCAGTTTAAGTGTATTCCGAACCGGTGGTAAATTCAACTGTATGTACCAATTTAACGTTCATAAGTGCCTTACTCGCACTCGTGGTGTAGCATGATTAGCCGTTCTTAATCGATCGGCAAAGTTAAGCTATGCCTGTCGTGGTCGGTACCTGGATGGGTGACCGCCTAGAGGTATTTCAAATCGACCGTTTCCGTGCTTCGGAAAGCACGTAAAGCCGTTGGTCCCGGTTATCACTTAATTGTGATAGTCGTTAAGCTAGTTGGATGCCTCCTAGGCGGCTTGAAAAATTCCAGCAGTAGGTTGACCACTAGCCTACCTTCACCGATCCGCAGTGGGCACGCGTGGTGGAGTATTGCCCATTCCCTTACACCTTCATTTGTGAAAGGAGGCCTGTGCTCAGCAGTGGGACATTATAGGCTGTTGATGAAGTGCCTTACTAGGGCCTAAACTGAATAAATGACTTTTTGTTTTTGATTTCGATTTTGACTTTGATTTTGACTTATTAATAAATAAGGCAGTCGGAAAATAAGTTAATTACGACTTATTAAATATTGAGTCCTACTTTTTAGTTTTGCCACCGCGCCGTGGCGCTGTTGCCAATGTGACTAGGTAAAATATAAAATTTAAGTAATTGATCAAAGTTTGTTCTAAAAAGAGTATTTACTGAGGATTGCCGATTCTTCTCAACCTTCCGAACCGGTATAAGACTATTCATAAATGCCTGCGAAAGCTTAATTGAATAATATAGTTTTGATAAGCCAGTCGTTCATTCATCGGTGTTTAAAAAGTTTACACATTGACTGTGGTCAACATTTTAAAACTTAAACCTATCTTGTAACAAGTAAGTATAGATAAAAATTAAAACGAAATAAAACGGCACATTCAAAGCGCACAAGTCAAATAGTAGGTACACAGAGACTGAAACCTGAACAACTCGAGGCTATCATCGTAAAACTTTAGTTTCAACGTCTGAGTTACCTTGCTCACATTTTGACATGAGTTAAATGGTTTACGCCTGAATCTTCCAGCTTTGCTTGTAGGAATTTTTATTCTGAACGTCTTTGTTAAAGATTCTCAAGTTTTCAACTCTGTATAGACGGGGACAATGCTTTGCGCAGTTTCTTGGCGGAGTCTTCTCATTTTTAGTGGATTACGAAAGTGGTCATAAATGCCTTACCAGGTCCGACATCTGGATAAATTACTTTTATGTTTGTTACTGTGATAATCGAATCAACCTTCTTGGCGAAAATTGTTTTTTAATGTCGATTCAAAAATACTTAATCTTTAACTAGTTGCGCCCCGCGCTTTCACTCGCGTACCCAACTGATATGGCTTACCGATGTACCTGCGTAGAAGATATATTTTCAAAGCGCGGGGAACGCTATTGACCGACAGCTGCCGTCATGTTAGCGCGTGCCGTGCGGAGGGGCGTGACTTGCGAGTGAGACGGAACTAACAGCTGCACTGTATTGTGAACCTTATGGTAGTGATATAAGGTTGATGGTAAGTTTTAAGCATTCTTTCGTTAATTTCCGGGCCATACTTTATTTTCTGTGCGAACGAAGATTCACGACGCGCCTTATTTGTTGGGTACTACTGTACCCGAGGGATATTATTAAGTATTTTCCTGGAATAAAAAGTCCTATTTAACACATATTATGACATTTTCTATTCGTATGCCAAATTGAATCCACATCCGTGGATTTGTTTTGATTGAATCGTGATTGAGGTGCATACATCCAAACTCACTAACGTCCAAACTTACAGTATTACCCAATTTATATGGCGCGTCGTGAATCTTCGTTCGCACAGAAAAGAAAGTATGGCCCCGAAGATTAACGAAAGAATGCTTAAAACCTAAAATCAACCTTAGATCACTACTATAAGGTTCATAATACACTGCAGCTATTAGTTCCGTCTCACTCGCAAGTCACGCCCCTCCGCACGGCGCGCGCTAACATGGCGGCAGCTGTCGGCCTATAGCATTTCCGCGCTTTGAAAATGTATCTTCTGCGCAGGTACATCGGTAAGCCATATTAATTGGGTACTACTGTACGCATTTATAATATTGTTAATTAATATTTTTTTATTGAGTTCTTCAGTTCAGTGATTCGCGACCGTATTGGTTCATTTGGCATATTGTGCTATGAATGTTTTTTGTATAATATGAGCCATATTTGCACGTTCCTCTAAAAACCGTAAAATTGACTATTTTACTGAATGTACACAAATAGTTAATTATAAACAAAAAGAGTCAATTCTACAATATGCCAAATGAACGGTCGCTAATCATTGAAATATTTAGCCATATCGTTCTACGATTTTCAAAATCAATAAAAACGTGACAAAATTCCCGACCCATGTCGAAAGCTTGTGAAAACCCCATAAACACATATTCAATAGTTTAGGAGATGATTATACAGGTCGTTGTTTTGGTCAGCGACGAGCGACTCAGGGTCGATAATACAAATGATACTGGTGCTAAAAAAATATAAAAAAATACTTTTTTTTTTTTTAAATAATAAAAATAAAAAAAAATAAAAATTTGAAAATCATGTAATAAGCTAAAGTGTAGACATAATACTCAACGAGAGTACGAGGGAGTAAAGGGGTGGGGCGATGGCGGCTTGCGCCTAGCTCTAGTCTGTGCACGTGCCTAGTAACCATACTTTGCGGTAATTTTATTTCAAATTGAATAAGGTATTTCTCACATATTTTACATATTTTTCATATTACATATTTACAGTATTTAATGGAATTAAGTCCATTTTTGGGGAATATATATTTTGTACTACCGCTCCTGGGTCGCTTGTCGCCGACCAAAACAACACCCTGTATAATAACATTAGCTACAAAGGCATTAGCAAGTTAATCAACATATCGTATGACTACAAATACTAACTAGACAAAATGTCCAGGTGTATGTTATTCAATCCTTAACACCTGAACTATCAAGTAACCAGTACAATACCAGTAATAAATACCGAATAGATAAGAGTACGTGAGTATGTATACCATGCAATATCAGCTTGAAGATGTATTAGGCTGCGCATCCACTAGAGATTTTGCTAAGTCTCGTTGCGAGGAACGTGTTTTATAAGCATCAATAGATTCACTTCATTTACCTTACCTTGCTCCTCAGCTCAGTCCCCCTAGACAAGATAGTTTTAGACCATCGTCATCGTTAGTAAACAATCAACCTTTGTATGGGATTGACATAAGAGATTGTCAATTCCTCCGGAGACCGGCGGGCGGGGAGCTTTTTCCGCCAACGCGTCAGCTTGGCTATCCAAAGAGGAAACGCTGCCAGCCTTCTGGGAACCCTGCCGTTAATCGGAAGCAGCGGCAGGCTTGAGGAAATTTTCTATATATAGATTGTATTTTGTACATATTTGTTGTAAATTAAGACTATCTAAGAGATTGTTAAAAATCGCGTTTTTTTTTTTTTTTTTTTTTTATACCACTAAGTGGCAAACAAGCATACGGCCCGCCTGATGTTAAGCGGTTACCGTAGCCTATGGACGCATGCAACACCAGGGGTATCACTTGCGCGTTGCCGACCCTGCAGAAATCTCTTCACACCCTTTTTGAAGAACCCCATGCTGTACTCCATTGGGAAAACCACGGCGGGGAGCTCATTCCACAGATTGATATTTCGATTTGAAATGTCAATCCCATACAAAGGTTGATCGTTTACTAACGATGACGATAAGCATCTTGTCTACTGGCCCATATGGGCTTAGCGTAGCGAGGTTTTTATACATACAAAACAAGCGAGAAATGCGAGGGATGTAAGTCGCACACCGTAGGAATCCATTCTATGATTCTATGATATTATTTTATAATGATAAAAAGTGATATTGGTGCCGATTCTGTTGTAAATAACACTAAACGACTTTGTCGTCTCATTTTGCGTGTATTTAGGCGTAACCGCGATAGATGGCGACTAAATTTATATTGAATACAAGCATTGGACTAATTTGACAGGACTAAATTTCTTACATCTTTTTCTTATGTTCTTTGTTAGAAAGAGACATAGTGAGATTAAAATTAGTTTAGTTGTGAACAACAGAATCAGGGCCATTATCACTGGAACAGAGGTGGAGAGGAACTATAGGAAGAAAGTAGTATCACTCGCTAGTACCTATTCAATATAAATAAAGTACCTGTGTGACCGAACTGAGCTCTAATACTCAGAAAAATGCATTTTCCCAGTGATATGACTTAGCTAGATCGATTTTTCGCCCCCAAAAACCTGGACATAGCTTTCATCGAAATCGTTAGACCCATTTTTGAGGTTTCAAGTCAAAACATACACGATAATATTGCTCGTCTAATAGGATGAGATACTTCTCCTTTGTAAATGCTCCCGGTTTCCTTATAGGCGGCCTTAACTAATCAAATCTTTTTTCAACCAAAAAAATTGATCATAACGATCTAAAAAGGTACCCGAAACAATATTCCCACACAATAAAAATTGTAACAAATGTTATAACAGAGGAATATACATTTTAACACGGGTTTCTTGGAAATAAGAGCGGCCTTCGCTGACAACATAATGATAGAACAACCACAGGTAATCATTCCGGGAAACGATTCCCGGTTCGAATGGTTTTTTACTTAATCTATTTCTTTTGGCTACTGGTTTTTTTATCCCGAAACCACAGATTATCTGTAGATCTGTTGTTATATTTATGATTTACGTAAAGCCTTGGCGTGGCTTTGGTCAAGTTTATCTGTTTTTATTAAAATATAAAATTTTATAAAAATGTAAAGACCAAAAAAAATGCAAACTAACTCTCTTCAAAATGTTACCTCCGGAAGACGATATCAAGATACCACTCTGTATCAATATTCATTATCGAGTCATCTATCTAGACTATCTACGCTAATAAATAAAGCTGTAGAGTTATTAGTTTAAATGTCCTATTCTCTGAAACTACCAGTCGGATTCAAAACGTTCTTTCACTTATAGGAAGCTACATTATCCCAGAGTATTATAGGCTACTTTTATTCCGGGAACGCGGGAGAAACCGCGGGGAACAGCTATATAAAGCAATTGTTGTATATCCTTAGAAATAACATTAAATAAAACAAAGGCAGAAGGCCGTTCAATCGGTTTGGCGTAATATATCAAGACTTCTAACACAAAAATGTATTTCATCTATGGTACTAGATAGTAGTTCTTAGCCTAAGACAGTCGGACGGCCAGACAGAGATAGTTGCTATATCAATAAACATAAAATATAACCATTATAACTCATTTATATTACTCTAAGACCTTGAAATAATATAATTAGGCTTATCCGGCGGAAAGCATGGGAGTAACTGACACGATTAATTTGCTACCTAACTATAATATTTTACCTACATAAATATCTTTTAATTTTTTTTTTTTTTTTTTTTTTTTTTTTTTTTTACTATTTATAGGCCTGTGTTTGTCCGCAATCTCACCATGGTAAGTGATGTGCGGTCGAAGGTGGTAAGCACACAAAGCCTAGAAGGTACTGGCTCTCAAGTGCAGCTATCGGAACACACCGAAAGGTGCTTGGCGACAGATTTTCAACTTGAGGGTGGTAGCCAGCCAGGCGGGTACTACAAAGTACCCTACCACCGTGCTATGGTTTCCTCACGATGTTTTCCTTCACCGGAAGCTCAAGCTCATTGTAGGATTCGAACCCGGGACCTTCATCTCGGTATCCGACGTCACTACCACTGAGCTATCATCGCCTTAAAACTTAAAATTTAAAGTGGTTCGACACGTCATGTTTTATTAGTAGTAATGAACACATTTATTTTGGAGTCCCGCAGGGTAGTGCTCTTGGACCTACCATCTTCTTTAGTTATATAAACGCATTATGAAATCAATAGGTTTAAACTGAGCAGTTTGTTGTTGGTTTCCATAGCACAATCTTTGCCTAATTTGATAATAAATGCGTATGTGAAGAGATGAGTTGGAATAATAATAGGTATAATATTATCAGTAATGCATAAAAGGATTAGGTTAATCTTACAAAGTATAAGCTCTAACTATCAACCAATTGTTTATTTTTAACAGCAACCATGTGTAGCATAGCAACCAGGCAACCAGGGTTCACAGAAGTAACCTTTAACTGTACACTCGTAAAATGTATTGACAGACTTAACTGTTTCTGAGAACGACGTTAGATGTATCTTTTGTTAGAATTTGGATAAATTTAGATTAACATCTTTATTTTGTTAAAGAAAGGAAAGATTTGTATTCACGTTACCTTTTTAGCTATTGTTAGTTGATTTAATTAGATCACTTTTATGTTCGTGTCCATTTTAGGCTATCTTTGTTCATCAGGAAAGAATTTTGACCGAAGGAAAAATATCCATTTAAAATTCTTAAAGTACCTATTCATTTTGAAGAACCACATAATATAAGGCCACATTTATCGAAAATGTATTGTCACGTTTCTATGTTTTCTTCACTGATAACGGTCATTATACGATTCGAAGTCATAATTCTTGACACGGCATTCGACGGCAGTTCCATTGAACTATGATCGCCATCAAAAGCGTAAGATGTTTCGCCGATAAATGTACATACATACATTAATTTCTTATCCCCTGGTTAGCTAATTTTCCGACCACTTACCATCAGATGGACCACCTGCTTGTAAGTCTTCTGTCATATAAAGAGATAATAGTAGTAGTGACGTCGAATCCCTAGACGAAGGTCGCGAGTTCGAATCCTACAATGAGCTTGAGCTTTCGGAGGAAAAACATCGTGAGGAAACCATAGCACGGTGGTAGGGTACTTTGTAGTACCCGCCTGGCTGGCTACCACCCTCAAGTTGAAAATCTGTCGCCAAGCACCTTTCGGTGTGTTCCGATAGCTGCACTTGAGAGCCAGCTCCTTCTAGGCTTTGTGTGCTTACCACCTTCGGCCGCATCATCACTTATCATGGTGAGATTACGGTTAAACACAGGCCTATAAACAATAAAAAAAAAATTGAAAATTAGGTAAATAGGACGACGCTCCTAATTTAGGCGTAAAATAGATTTTATCGCCTAAAATGTCATGAAAGCCATTTGTATAAAAGTGAAAATATTGTGACTTACTTTATAATAATATGTTCTTAGTTATTCAAATAAGGTAGGTTTTCAGGAAGGTAGGTATAATCGTTTCGGGCTTAATAAGATCGCATAGCCTAGGTAATAAATATTTGAAATAAGTCAAAAACTTTTTAAATTTGTGTGTATAGGCATGTTGGATAATAGCAGCTTTAATTGTATGTTTTCTTTGTGAATAACCAAAGATAAATATTATGATAGAACCTCAGAGTAAGTTACATAGAACTATAAAAATGAAAACTTATGAAAAAAATCGTTTTCTATACAAATACGATTGAAGACTATTTTTAATGTTAAAATAACAGCTTTTAACTAAATGCATAAGAATATAGGTATATACGGAACTCATACCAAAAAAATGTTTGTCAGTCTGTCTTGCCTGTTTTTGTTCCAGCGGGACCGATTTTGACGGGTCTTTCACTGGCAGATAGCAAATTTTATAAGGATTAACTTAGACTACTCTTATTTTAGAAAAATGATTAGGGTTCCGTCCAAAAAAATTAAAACCGTGTGAAATCGTGTCATAAAATCACTGCATTAGTAAGAGCTAGGTGTGTGTAGTATATTATTTTATTCTGTAGCAAGTTTCTCAGCTAGGATGTCCTTACTACTGCCATCTAGTGGAATGTGGGAGAAACCTCGCACTCGAAAAAATGTTTCATGAAATCTATTAAATTATTACATAGTTTACTAACATTTAAATTTGAGGAGTCTGTTTAAAAGAGCAATTTCCAAGTTTTGATAAATTTTAAAGCCACCAAAGAGAATGAATTTCTGACACTTGTTAACATTGGGATATTCTCAGAAACGGCTAAAAATCTATTGCGATAGGACTTTCACAGGTTCAGTATTTTCTTAGGCATAGCTTAGTGAA
Source organism: Polyploca ridens (assembly GCA_951394255.1). Classification (NCBI taxonomy): domain Eukaryota; kingdom Metazoa; phylum Arthropoda; class Insecta; order Lepidoptera; family Drepanidae; genus Polyploca; species Polyploca ridens. The sequence continues at coordinate 4,888,109 of OX596269.1, read as the reverse complement.
GTCACATCATAATCAGATCAGCCGTTTCCGTGATTTTACCAATATTAACAAGTATTAGAAACGCATTGGCCCTGATTCTATTGTTTACAACTTAACTAATTTTAGTCTCACTATGTCTCTTTTTAACATAGAACATAAGAAAAGGATGTAAGAAATTTTGTCCTTTCAAATTAGTCCAATGCTTGTTTTCAATTTAAATTTAGTCGCCATCTATCGCGGTTACGTCTAAATACCCGCAAATGAAGACGGCAAAGACTAATTTGATAGCTTTAAATATGTTGTATCCTTTTTCAAAAATGTTCGCAAGACAGAGATGTGATGTGACTAAAATTAGTTTAGTGCGATTTACAATAGAATCGGCACCATTATCTCGGCGACAGCACTATAGTGCTATAGTTATTTACTTTAAAATAGGCATCTGATGACTGCAATCTTACCCTATAAAGCCGAAGATAGGCAAAGAAAAAGAAATACTCTCAATTCTTTTTCTCATTATTATCTAAGCCCTTCTCACCCTAAAGTGCTTGAACTCTATCAAAAAGTATCAAATATCACCCTAAAAACACAAGGTGCACCTGCAACCAATAAAATGAGCAACAAAATAATCTTCTCGATCCCATAAGATGCCGCCGCCATGTTTTTGTAGCTTTTTTTACGAAACGGGTTTCTGAACGATTTCGAGTCTGGGAACGAGGCCTCTAGACAACAGGTGTTACGCTACTGAACGATTCCCTTTGTTTTTTTTTAGATTTTGTTTTTTTTTCGTAAAGGCCATCAGTTTGGTTGGTTAAGGATGAAATTGGGAAGTGTGACCATGTTGCGGAGCGAATTTTGGATTTGTTTAACAGATTTGGAATTTGACTGATTTTAAATTTAAATCACATATAAAAAAAGTTCTGAAAGAAAGAGCTTATTATAAAGTAGCCGATTATATTGAAGATAAAGATGTCTGGAAGTAGGTAGCTGCACTCTGCACAAGTGCACCTTGCTCATACTTATACAAAAGCCAGTAGGTCAATAATTGTGTGTTTTGTATTTTTAAGGTTATTATTTTTTATTTATTTTCTTGTTCTTTTTTCGTCTGTATCTATGCTTAGGTATATCTTTTTTATTTTTAATTATTTGGAAAAAAAAAGCCAAACATAGTCAGATTGTCCAAAAAATATATAAAAAATGTAACCTTGCTGAGTTTCTTGCCGGCTTCTTCTCAGTTGAAGGCCGAGTTCCGAACCGGTGGTAACTTCAGTAAATTTGACCTTCATAAGTGCCCTTCTGGGGCCTAAATTGAATAAATGGCTTTGACTTTGACTTTGACTTTGACTTTGACTTTGACTTTGACTTTGACTTTGACTTTGACGCTCTCACTCCCACCTTATCCTTGTTCCGTATAAGAAACCCTGTCCTTAGGACAGGTGACAGTGGTGGTGAATTCTTATATAAGTAAACTCCTCGTGAAATTGATGTTTTATAAAATTTATTCATCTATTCGTAACGTCAACATAGCAGCGTTTTACTAAATGCATGTGATACTTATACCAAAAAAAAAAAAAAATTTTTGTCTGTCTGTTTGATCCGTCTAATCTCCGAAATGACTTGACCAATTTTGACGGGATTTTCACTGGCAGATAGCTGATGTTATAAGGAATAATTTAGCCTACTTTTATTTTAGAGAAATAATAAGAGTTTCGTGTAAAAAAATTAAAACCGTATGCGGGGATCAGCTAGTATTTATTATATTAAAAAATAACAACATGGACAACAATTAGAAATACAGATGATGTGATGCAAATAGTCGACCTGATGGTAAGTGATCACTACTGATCACCATTGCGCATGGATATTAGCAATACCATGGGGGGTTACCATTTACCATTAAAAGCCTTGACGACAACTGCCTCTCAAGTGCAACTGCTGAAACACAGGTAGGTATTTGACGACAGGTTTTCAACTTGAGGGTGGCCAGCCAAGTGGGTACTACAAAGTACCATATCATGATATGGTTTACTCACGATGGTTTCCATCACGGAAAATTCGTTGTCGTATTCGAACCTATGGCCCACAACACGGCATTCAACGTCTCTACTACTGACCTATCAATGCTTGACCAATATAACATATTTTAAAATTAAAAAGTCAGTCTAAGCCATTTATTCAATTTAGCCCTAATAAGGCACTTATGAAGGTCAATAATTATAAATAATATATTTATATACCTAAAATCACTAAGGACAGAACTATAAGGACTCTAAAGACAGAACGTTACAGTATTATAAGTATACTAAAAACCTATATTCTTCAATAATATTATAACGTGAAAAATTACCTTATTGAATATAATAAATTAAACGTGAAATAAGACGGCATCAAATCAATGGGTGTTGATGCTGCTCGTAATACTGAGCTAAATAATAACTTATAGATACTGAGTAAAGATAATTAAATAAGCTCAGATCAGATCAGAGCCTTAACAAAATTCAGGCTCAAAGCCTTTTACGTCTACACGCAAAAAAGTACTTTAAAATATTCAAATAAAACCTAAAGTAACAATAAATGGAGCGACAGTTTGTAACTACTTTATCAGAGGCAATTTAATTGACCCAAATTCAGTGTTAATCGAATAAAACAGACACTTACCATTCATGCCGAAGGTATAAAATCCAATCTCACTAATGTCCACACATGGCAAATGAAATAAAAACAAAACACAAACCAATTATTAATTCAAAATAATTTTGCAACCATTGACCAAATCTTGTCAAATAAAATTACACGTCTTTTTTAATTTAAAAATAGAATAGAGAATTTTTAAATGTCCGCGTATTCGTTCGATATTCGAATGAAAACACACGCACAACCGCGAAGCGTGAAGCCTAGCAGGGCACTGTCACTATGAAAATGTTTTCCCGCCCTGAGGGCAAAGAGTAAACGTTGAAGTGTAGATGCGACAATGGGCAATACTAGAAACAGTTACTTTTGTTTATCAATTTTATTACTACTAGTTTATTATTATTATTTTCTTTATCATAAGATGAAACAGAGGCCATAAAACTTTAAATCATTCATAATATATACAAATTATAGTCTTGTAAAAACATCTTTACTCGTATCTTTTTCTAGTTTTACTCATTAATATAATAAATTTTCTATAACTGACCATATATTATTAATGTGTCAGACATCTATAGTAAATAAACATACGAAAACCTAAAATGTTTATTAAACTACATGTTAATTTTATATCATAATTTACATAACGGCTTTATAATCACTACAAAATAAACATAAACCAACCAACGTATAAATATTAGTCTGTGACATATGCATATACTCTTTCTCTTTCTATCATACTAAGGAATAGTATCTCTATCACTCTTTGCCACCTCTGCAGAGCTTCTATTCTATTAATAGTTAGTTCCGTTTGTAAACATAGTAAATCATAATCAAATTTGTTTATGGAAATTGCGTGTCTACAGTTATTTTAGCTTTGGAATAATAATATAATTTTAAAGGCATAGTTCGGTCTTGAAATTTTAATTAATGATCTATTTTAAACTTTAGACAAATTGATATAAAGTATACTTTTACTGTAGTGGTGGTAAATACTACAGCGTTCCTACTTTGTTATCTGATCTGTCTCTAAAAAGGTAGATAGGATATAGATACCTAACTACCACCGCGGTGGTCGGTGTGGTAATGTTTCATGTGGCCACATTTGGCCACATCGTTTCTCATCGTAACTCACCACGGTGAGATTATGTTCAACCACGGTTCAAACACATGGTATATTTTTTTTGGCAACCGGCTTTTGAATATAAACTGTAAGTACTTTATTCAATTCGGAGTGCGTGGTCAGTGATAGTATTTGTTTTTTTTTTATTTCACCTGTTTTTAAAACGCCGTTATATATTTCTTATCTTTATATATAAGAATTCTTCTGCACGTGTGTATGTCACTGAACTCCTCCTAAACGGCTGGACCGATTTGAATGAATTTTTTTGTATGCCTTTGGGTGGCGCCCTGGATGGTTTAGATTCACAAATCAGCCCGGCAGATAGCGCTGCAGTCGATGTAGGGTAGTGTAGGGTAAGGTAGGGTAAGGTAGGGTAGGGTAACACCACGCGAACGAAGTTGCGCCAGGCAGCTAGTGTATTCTAAATTTATTATTGATACTGCAGGCCTAGACAAAAATCATCCATAGTTTTTTCCGCACACGCTACAGACTAAACGTTAGCGTGAGCACGCTAACGACAAGTGGTAGACAAAGCACCAAGCAAACAAGAAACGCCAATTCCGCAGCGTCGAAAGGAAACACGCTGTTTTGTCCATAGAAATTAGCGTGATACAGATAAAAAAATGTTTATACATCAAATATCAAACGTCGAACGCGGCGTCACTGTAGGTAGTTAAGAGACTGGCGGTCATTTGAAACGATATCTTCTTACAAAAAATTGCTGATACTGCTAATAATGTAATGCAATTACTATCGCGTCTACTCAGGGACTAAATCAGGAATCGTTCTATTACGTTATTTCAAATAAAGCAATTTTTTTAAAGTATTCTTTTTCATCGATTTTTTTGTTGATATTTTGTTTAATAATTTATAGTATACTTTTATGCAATAGTACAAAGTTCCAACCAAGACATTTCGGCAATAACCTGCATATCATGCCGATGAGTCCTTATTGGACGCCTAATCCACGCTTCTTCATTATTTGCCGACATAAAAATCACAAACGAATGCATTTTGTTGTCAAATATCAATCACAAATTCACTTTTTACTATAACTCGCTGGCATTCGAAGCGTTAGCGGCAGGGTTCGAGCATCCGCTAAGGAGCGTGACCAATAAATGCTAAAATCGACGCTTGCGTTTGTCAAAAACACCACTTGTCTACCATTTTATAAGAAAGACGCCACGCTACCGCTCACGCTCCTCGTTAGCGTTAGCGTCCCGAACATTTTTAAATTTGTCTACGAACTTAGCGTGACGTTACACGTCTTTTCCACAGGTGATGTCATTGCCATACATTTTGGAATTAGCGTTTAGCGTTAGCGTTACCAGAAATGATTTTTGTCTAGGCCTACTGGAAGGACAAGCAGAAAAACGAGAATAGCTTTGTAAAATAATTGATTCTGATTAAAATATAAAAATATATAATTAATTATTATGATTTTATTTCCAGGCTGCTGGCCTTTTGACGAAAAAATAATAATTTCTTACTTAATACAAAACTAACACTTATTTTCTTAATTTTATCTATTGCGCAAACTAAATGGCCTATTGGGCCTGCTAAAAAGGTGCGCGTCCCAAAAAACAGTATTTATTAGTTATTTATAAAAACAACTCAATAGTCTTAAACTAGAACCAGAATCCTATCAAAGGAGCCCAAACTCGATGGGGTTGCGTCGTTTTATTACAGAGTTCCCATGGCCACCTACCGGAACTATCATCAGATCAGCTTCATGTCATAATAATATTGCATTATTATCAGATTTACATATGCATGCAAAATTTCAGCTCAATCGGAAACCGGGATGTGGATCAAAAAATTGCATGTTTTTTTTTTTTTACTTTTTATAGACCTGTGTTTGACCGTAATCTCACCATGGTAAGTGATGATGCGGCCGAAAGTGGTAAGCACACAAAGCCTAGAAGGAACTGGCTCTCAAGTGCAGCTATCGGAACACACCGAAAGGTGCTTGGCGACAGATTTTCAACTTGAGGGTGGTAGCTAGCCAGGCGGGTACTACAAAGTACCCTACCACCGTGCATTGGTTTCCTCACGATGTTTTCTTTCACCGAAAGCTCAAGCACATTGTAGGATTCGAATCCGGGACCTTCGTCTCAGTATCCGACGTCATTACCACTGAGCTATCATCGCCTCAAGTTGATTATTATCGCCTTTGAGACACAGACACCGGGACAAGTGAAACTATAATGCTTGTAAAAATAGAATTCCAGGACCTGCGAGTCAACTGACTAGTATGAAAAATGGAGAGTCACTTTATTTACCTTGAAATGAAAAATAAGTGTATCCCAAGCGGATTAAATGTACAAATAAAACAATCTGATCGGGTATCCTTATAGATATAACCTGATCAAGCCAGCCCGTCATGCGTGACACCAACAAGGGTTCGTTTGATCGCCTCCCAGATCAACAAAAAGTACTACGCAGGGACCAGAACTAGTATAATGTGAAAGAAAGTGAGATTGGAAGAAAAAATGGCATTAGTAACAATAAAATGGTATTTGATTTTTTTTTTAATTTAAAAATTAATTACAGTTAGAAAAAACCAAAGAAAACTCGCTTTAAAAAGCCCTGCACTAAAAATTGTTAAATCATAATAAAAATGAACCTAAGTATTCTCTATCTATCCCGTAAGGGCCTAAATGTAAGCAATTTTTGTAATTAAGTTTAATATTTGAATGAAAAGCGTGGGGCGCTTTTTCTTGAAATTTAATAGAATTTCTAAGCATTATCATTATCGTGAAGAACTATCGTAAATTACAAAATGAAAAGCGCCCCGCGTGCTTTTTCATTCAAATATTTAAACTGAATTGTTTTTTTTTTTATACAACTAAGTCGGTAAACAAACATACGGCCCGCCTGATGGTAAGCGGTTACCGTAGCCATATGGACACTTGCAACACAAGAAGCATCGCTCACGCGTTACCGACCTTTCCCCCTCCCCTATGAGCTTATTGTAAGCAATTTCAAATATTGCTTATTTTAAACATTTAGGCCCTTACGAAAATATCTACCTACTTAGGTTCAATTTTCTTGTTATTTAACACTTTTTAGTGCAGGGCTTTTTAAAGCATTTTTTTTAGTTTTTTCTTAATTTATTATATTTGCACGTCACGCGATGCCAGGAAGTCTTCTTTCTTTTGAAGGAATTCATGCCTAAGTCAAATGTTGAGTTTACTAGTTAGCCCTAAAAATAGCCATTTCCCCTAGCACTTATTAAGTAAAGCTGCTAAGTTACATGTATGGAGGAAGGGTAGTTTGTTGCGGTAAAAAAATAAAATGGTCCTTCTCGATAAATACTGGGCGTTTACCACTTTCGGCCACAAGATTATTTACCATGGTTTATGGATCAAACGTAGTTATATCCTATTTAATGTTATGTAGATACTAATAAAAATAAAAGAAAAAAGACATCTAAAATATCATCTAAGATCTTTTTTTTTGTTTTTCTATCCTCTTCTTTGTGTTTTTTGCTTATATTGTAATACCAAATAGTTATATCGATTTTATATACATAAAAAAATCTTTATTGCACATCCTACTACTATGTAAAATATTATAAGTTTGTGCGTGTCTGTATGTTTGCTACGACTCAGTTTCAAACTAAAAGTAAGATGCTATTATTAGCACAACCAAACTCAAGTCGTTAAACCCAGTTGTTGACATAATTTTGTAACTCCAAACTATGGCGTGGTATCTTGCGTGTGCACGGCCAATTAAGATATTGACTGTTTTTATAAAGTGACTGCAACATGCAAGAATGCGTCACCCTAACTAAATGTCACTTGACACCAGACAGACAACCTTTCTATGTAACTACAGTTTTATGTAGCTTTGATGTACTACTGGTGAAAGAATCGGAAATAAAAATATATTTCTTTATTGAAACATAAAGTATATAGCATATGGCTCTATGTATGGCCACGAAGTCGATAAACAAGCGTATGAATCGCCTGATGGTAAGCTGTCACCGTAGCCATATGAACGCTTGCAACACACGAGGCATCACTCATGCGTTACCGACCCTTAACCCCCTCCCCAATGACCTCTGGCGACTCACGCGCAGGAACACAACATACAGTTATTTGGCTGCGGTATTCTGTAAGGCGGAGGTACTTCCCCAGTCGAGCGGCTCTTTGAGCGAATAAACGTTACGCTGTCAAAAATTTTATATTGAATTGCGTTGCGTAATAGTCTTGCGATGCTTGTGTTGAATCTCCTATTTAAATGCACGGGTGGCTGTGGGCTTGTTGGCCCCATGAATAAGATGATCTAAGGGGCCAATTATGATTACCAAAACTGAGAGCGCACAACCAGGAAATATATCTGTTAATACTTTTCTGTAATACAATATTTCTTGTAGTAGCGAAACGGCCAAGCCACATATTTTGACTAAGGTGTAGAGTTTGTGAAGTTAGGGCTTGTAGAGTTTGGGTGTGTATAGTTATAAGCTTGGCTCTACATAAGATCTGATAACTTTTTGACAGTGCGAGCCATATGGTTTTGGCAACATTTTACACAAAATGTTTTGCGTGGGATTTATGTATTTTTATACCCTGAGTGAATTTACAAGGAAAACTACCATACAGAAATGTAGAGGAGTATTCTGTTTAAATTAATACTGCTGTAATTAGGTTATCTGTCATGTAAACGTAGCTGTGAATATAGAAGTCACGTTAATAAATAAATACATGATCATGCACACAAATATTAATCTTCAGTGGGAGTCGAACTACAACGTGGCGTAGCTGTCAAGGTAACTAACGTCCCCGCTATCTGGCCCATTCAATAACTAAATTAAAGAAACTAATATCAAATAGAATTGACACAAACCCCTTATTCATAATAAAGTTATCAAACGTTGATTAGATAAAATTCCGAAGTCTTTATCTGACACTTGACATGTGGTGATCGAAAGAGTGAGACGGGGCACACTATTACACTGATTAAGTTAAAAAGCGATTATGAATTAGGGGGGAAAGTCTACAAATCATTGTTCTTTGAATTTACACTTACGCTTTAAGTATTTCACTTACGTAATAAAACATCAAAAAGCAATAGCAAAGCGCAAAATAGAATTTCCACAATGGTTCACGCTACAATTCCTTCCCTGACTGTACAGTCCATACACGTCGTAATTATTACTCCGCCACCCTCTGCCCTGTTGTCTGTGGTTTTGTCCAATGCCCTAGGACAAAGGGTTAATTAAAAACATTTCTTTTAAAATTACTTCCCATAAATTAACGATTAATTGTCTATTTAAAAAAACTGGGATATGTGTTGTAACAACACCTTTATTGTGAAAAAAACAATGTAGAAAGTATTAAGTAGGTTCTTGGTCAGTTTGTTAATAAATTGTATCACTATCTTTCCGCCTCGCTCTTGCTTCTCGAGAAATATTTACCCCCTATACTACACTATAAGAAAATATCGAATATTTTGAATGCATAAACATAAGCTTAATTAAAGGCCGCCTAATTTTTTCAGGTCGCGCGACTGAAGACTTCGGGACGAAAACTTGTTCCAAAATAAGTTCTTTGTTAAAAATTTAATTTTTATTCATGTTTTTTTTGTGTGACTGTACTTTTTGTTGACTGTACTTGCATTGTCATCTAATATACTAATGTATACCAAATATCAAGTCAATCCGACCACTGGAAGTGGGTGAAATTCAACCTGCAAGATTCCACCCGAACAAACATACATTGCAAGTTAAATAAAAGCTTGTAATAAATACGGATGATACTCTTCTGAGTGGATGTTAGAAAATCTTGATACTTATTAGATATGAGCTTAGACACAACTTATCTACCATACAAAAAATATCACTTCTGTTTCAGAAGGTTTTATTCTTTCCAACACAAGAATTAATGAAATGGTATGCAACAAAAAACATTACGAGTTAGAAATACAATTTCCAATTTCAGTCCATTAGTGAAATGGGATACAGAAAAAATGAAAATAGCACAAATAAAATCTGACCATCGTACCCGTATTGCGAAAATTGAGTTTGAACAATTTTTTCTTTCGTTAATTATATTATCAAAAATATTGTATTCAGATTTATTTAATTTTGTTTAACAAACCAACAAAAGGAACAAAACATTATTACGAGTTGAATAAATTAAATTTGGGGAAACATCTGTTAACAACCGAAAGTTTTTCCAACCCTTTTGAGTTGTCATAACCTAATTATTCATTGTTTGAACGTGCTTCAAACATAGTTGAGGCAAGTTCGAGTTTAAATGTTTGGCCAATGTTTTAAAAATACACTTACGTGAGAGACACGACTAATTATGGCAAATTCGAAATGTGCCATAATAGGCTACTTTCCTGAAAAAAACTAATTAGTCCGTCATTTATATTATCAAAAAATATTAGACACGTATTTTTTCTTTTGTCAATTAAACAAAAAAGTACGAAGATATCGTGTGTTGAAGTTCCGCGTGACGTCACGGTGTGGTACACTTTTTAGGAACAAGTGACGTCACGAGCCCCCACACCCGAACTTAGTCGCGCTTTATCTTCGTCAATTGTTAATGATTTGGTGAAGCAAAAAATACGTGTCCAATATTTTTTGATAATCTAACTGTCGGACTAATTAGAATTATTTTATTTTTACCCAGGCAACATCCCTATTATGCATATACTTATCAATTTGACATTTTGTCAGGAGACCGGTGGTAAGCGCTTATCGCAGCCCATGGACGCTTGTGAGGACACGGGTGCTGCATCACAAGGGACGCTTGTAACACCTGGGGCATACTCACGCGTTACCGACCCTACTCCTCTCCTCAATAAGTTCTGGCGAATTTACTCACGCGCAAGAATACTACATAGTTGTATCTGAGTCTTGAGTCTGGGTGTAATTATGTACAAACAAAAAGTAGTATTATCAGTTATCTGGTTTTCATACAATGATATTGTAATAATATTATAATATCATTGTTTTCATAGTACAAGATCTGCTTAGTTTGGGATCAGCAGTCAGTTAGAGCAACTCGACGGGAAGTAACCTCCATCTTTAGAAATGAACTAGATACGTTTTATTTTTATTTCAGTATACAAAGTGGCGGGGAAATAAAGTTATATTAGATAGCAATTTAAAATAGAACAGTTTTATCGAACGAACTCACCACACCGCATGTAAAAACGTGTGAAAAGGGAAATTGGAAAGAAAACAAACTTAGCTCTTTTATAGAATTTCCTCTTACCCCGAATGGGTAAATGGGTGGATGGGTAATATTTTATATCTCTTTACAATGTTTCCTCGTGAGGTCACGGGCGCAAATCAAGTGAAAAGAGGACGACGTCCTTTTTTTCACTCCTTTGTTCAACAACTGTAGCCGTTCTGATAAAAAAAGATCTATGGAAGTACTAGAAGCGGCAACTAACATATAACTTACATAAATGTGACAACATACGTTCTGTTTCAACCGCCAATATATTTCGTATTAAGTGAATACCTTTTTTATAGTACTGAGATAGCAAAATACCATACGGCCCGCTTGATGGTAAGCAGTTGGCACAATCCATAGACGCTTGCGACGAAGCGCTCGTATTGTAGCTTCGGGATGGGTGATCGCCTAGTGGTATTTCAACTTAGTATTTTCCGTATTTCGGAAGGCACGTAAAGCCATTAGTCTCGGTTATCACTTAATTGCGATAGTCGTGAAGCTCCAGGAGGCCTCCTAGGTGGCTTAAAAACTCCAACAGTGGGTTGACCCGTAGCCTACCTCCGCCGATTCGCAGTGGGTATGCGTGGTGGGCACAAACGTGCCTCGTCACGGCCCCCCTGCCCTTTAGCTCGGGCTTAGAATAACAGCTACGGTGTTCCCCTGCCTGTCGTAAAAGGCGACTAATCGGGGCCTTTGAGGTCGTGGGCAATCAGAGCGGGGGCTCTGGGAGCCCAGAAGCGACCCTAAGGAGGACGATGGGTCGACGTGGTCACAACTCATCGTGCGATAGCACAGCGAGGGTGCTGGAGGGAGGTGTCAGACTTCCCCCGGGATGAGCTATCAAAGCGCCGCGCTTGGAGGGGTGAGCGGTACGCGTTCAACACAAGAGCCCGGCCCCCTCTCTACAGCGTAGATGGCGACCACCGTAGGTTTTAACCGGTATAAATCCGACACAACCTGGCTGCTTCCCCCGGGCGGGAAAAAAATTGCGTGGTGGAGTATTTTCACATTAATTTTCACCCTCCTTTTGAAAGAATCCTCCTAGAATTAGACATAGAAGCGAAATTTTATTTGATGTTTTCCTTTCTTCATACATCCTCTTATCTACTCTAGAACTTTTACCAGTCTATGGTGGTCCACGAGAGGCAAATCACAGCCGGTCCAAGTTTGAGTTATGATAGTTTTTGCGTCGCCCGCGCGACGTTTATGAGCTGTAACGTGAACCTTTCCCTCAAATATTCAGCCCCTTTTCCGGATCAACTGACGAACTCAATGGCTGGACTTTATACCGCCTGGTTTTGCCTTCTGAATTTATGGTGCTTTTGTTTTTATGAATAATGTTACGAGGTTTTTGTATTGAGAATCTATTAAAAGTTGGAGATCAGTTTTCATCCGTTATTTAAGGGGATGGTGGTTCAGTAATGACACCGAATGCTGTGCCGAAGACGTGGCTTCGATTTCTACAATGAGCATAAGATTTCGGTGAAGGAAAACATCGTGACGCAACCAGTGGTAAGTTATTTCGTAGTACCCACCAAACTGGCTACCATCCTCCACCACCTAAAGCTCTGTCCTTAAGAGCCAAATCTCTCCAGGTTTTGTATGCTTATCACCTTTGGCAACATCATCACTGAACATGGTAAGATCATTATCAATGTTTTTGGTTTCCTCAACCCAAGTTGAGTATTAGTAATTGCCGTACGGAATTTTAACTGGCTTTTTGATGACAAAAACTTTGCTTGCACAAAATTTCAAAACCAAAGGCGCATAACTAAACTTTACCCACGTCATTATGGAATTAATTCCATTGTAATTAGTGCCGTTTTTATACCCACTATCGGTAAGTGCAAGCAATAAACAAAACTGTATTATCCTAGTCTCCCACTATCTTTAGCAGCTTACAGCTGTATAACTAGGTACAGCTAAGTACCTAGTTATTCAATTACCCTCTCCCCCAGGCCCAGGTATTAACCTATACAATGGTATTGACCTATACAAAATGCATGGCCCAATCACGCCATTGTGAATGTCTGATTCCATTCCTATCGATTAACACACCCGGTAGCGTAGTTTACGGAATAAATAAGTAATCGCTCCATACGAAATGTTCAGAATTTGTGTATGGATACTGGAAAAAACTTACAATATGTCCAAGTTTTAAAATGTATCCTTTGCCGGTTCTTCTGACTTCTGAGCTGCTGGTGGAACTTCAGTAGCTTTTTAGCTTTGAAAGCATCACCTACACAGCTGGTTCAGCAGACACCATTTTTAGGGTTTTTTTTTAATTTATTGAGGTTCAATAAACAGTATCAAAATGGATAATTAGAAAGATAAAATACGATTATAATTAATTGTGACACCAACACCGTTAACCACAGATTATTAATTAAGTGTACTTACAAACTATAAACAACTTAAAAATCGTAACAAAACCTAAGTAGATACCTAACTCATTATACAGGAAAAAAACATTAAATTAAGTTTACCATTAACATCGATTCTAAGAACAACGTTGTAGAAAACAAATAACAACCAAGTAACAAAGAAAAACAAGAGTCCGTCTTGCTATACTCTATTTCACATAGGATGAGTCGTCAAGGTCAAGGGTTTTTTACCAATATCTAGTGAAATTCCATTTGATTACTCTGAAATAATATTCACAATATTTCGTGAAACCTAGCTCTATCATAGTATTCCTTTATTATATTGAAATGAACAATAACCATTGAGAAATTTAATAAAATACCATGTGTCACCGAACTCATGTTATTTGAAATAGACTATAGAAGACTAGTCGGCAATGGCCCTGATTCTGTTGTTCACAACTAAACTAATTTTAATCTCACTATGTCTCTTTCTAACAAATAACATAAGAAAAGGATGTAAGAAATTTAGTCCTGTCAAAATTAGTCCAATGCTTGTTTTCAATATAAATTTAGTCGCCATCTACCGCGGTTACGCCTAAATACACGCAAAATAAGAAGGCAAAGATTAATTTGACAACATAAAATATGTCTATCCTTTTTTAATAATGTTCGTAAGAAAGAGATGAGATGTGACTAAAATTAGTTTAGTGCAATTTACAACAGAATCGGCACCAATGTTTCGCTAACTGAGGCGAAATTAACGAGCCTTGAACCTCGGCGTAAGGTTTCGTGTCTGTCGGTCTTCTATAGGATATATTTTGGAGAGTGTGCTACAGTATTGTTTAATCTAATTCCTCCATCCCCATTTCTCCATCGAAACACAAGACGCCGAGAGAATTTCCACCCATACGTTGTCGACATCCCGCGTACCCGGACACAACGCTTCGCTTCATCGTTTCTTATACGAACAGCAAAGTAGTGGAACTCTCTTCCGGGGTATGTTTCCCGACACCTATAACCTAGATATATTCAAGGCCAGAGTGAAAAGGCTTTTTCTGCTTTTTCTGGGTAAGCGTGCTACATCCTCGGCCTCGTCATAACTCCTCATGGGGTCAGTCGAAGGTCAAACGCAAGCTCATTAACACTAAAAAAGAAAAGAGTATAAGTAACAAAATTAGTATAAAAATTACAAGTGACAATATATAATAATATAAGATAATAGTGACAGGGTTAATATAAAGAAGGAACCGTTATGGTGCCACTCCGTTCTCCGTAATACATAAACTATCAATTGACTTAATTCAAACAATCAAACGTTAATGGATCAATTACTAATTATACAGGTAATTAACCACTACATAAACATATACAGGGTGTTGTTTTGGTCGGCGACAAGCGACCCAGGAGCGGTAGTACAAAATATATATTCCCCAAAAATGGACTTAATTCCATTAAATACTGTAAATATGTTGAGAAATACCTTATTCAATTTGAAATAAAATTACTGCAAAGTATGGTTACTAGGCACATGCACAGACTAGAGCTAGGCACAAGCCGCCATCGCCCCACCCCTTTACTCCCTCGTACTCCCGTTGAGTATTATGTCTACACTTTAGCTTATTACATGATTTTCAATTTTTTTTATTTTTTATTTTTATTATTTAAAAAAAATAAAGTATTTTTTTATATTTTTTTTAGCACCAGTATCATTTGTATTATCGACCCTGAGTCGCTCGTCGCTGACCAAAACAACGACCTGTATAAAAAAAGTAGTTTCACCCAATAACTTAACAAAACTAGCTACGACTACAAAAGTATCATATCTTATTAATTTAGTACATACCAAAATAATCCTTTTGTGTGTATTCAATTCAATCAACCAATAATACAAAAGACAAATCAACCGTAACCAATTCGGGTACTCACAACACGCGAGACCGTTCGTCCAGCAATGGATGTGCGTGCATTAATTAATTCATTTGTTTTCATAATTCAATATTAATTAATTTCGTGCTTTCCATTCGGTTTCCGTGAAACGCGAATTCGGAGAATTAAAATTACGGAGAGATTACGTCATTAACGTTGGCGAGAATGAGTTACAGTTCATTTACGTCTACGTTACAGTATTACCCAACTGATATGGCGCGTCGTGAATCTTCGCTCGCACAGAAAAGAAAGAGAATGCTTAAAACTTACAATCAAACTTAGATCACTACTATAAGGTTCATAATACACTGCAGTTGTTAGTTCCGTCTCACTCGCAAGTCACGGCCCTCCGCCATGGATGTAATATACAAACAGGATTGAGCTCTTGGGCCAAAAACGCGAGCAGAGAGAGATAACGCATACCGAGGCTGTTTATCCCATTCTAATAGGGTGACCAAACATTTTTATAACAAACAGGAAAGTTGGATTTGAGAGATAATTTGTGTCCGGTTGACACTTCTTCTTCCTAGTCGTGCATTCTTGGCAGAGTGGTCGTGGTCATGGTTAGTCCCTTTCGCGCACAACCGCTGCATTGCAAAGTTCCTCCAATTTTGTCTGTTTGTGGCGTTTTGACACTAGGTGATTTCAAATTATTGTTTGTATTACAAAAATATTAACATTATGTTACTTAAAATTGTGAAATAATAGTTTATGGAAAAAAGAGATATAACCATAATGAAAAACTATAGATATCGAGATACTTTTTCACGAAAACCCATTATTTGAAACTGAACATTGTCATGTTCTATGTGGGTGTTGAATCGTGTACGCACGGTTAATCAAGATATAAATTTCCAATATTAGCTGACCTCTCATTGTACGGAAATCCTATACAATGCGAGATCAGTTTATACTGGAAATGTATAGCTTGATGTGTAGCCGTGTATACCCATGTTTTTGAGAAAAGTTATGATTAATTTTTGAGTTACGTTCTGTGTCGAATCATCAAATATTACGTATGAATAGGCAAGGTGCATGCAGAATTTCGTTCCGGGACCATGGCTTTTCCCCTTGCTCTTTTATCAGTTTGCTCTACAGAGCTGTTATTTGGGAATTAAAATAAAGCAAAGGGAAATAAAACTCAATGTGCTTGACAAAGTAGGTATTTATTAAAATAAAACACGGCTAAACAAAATCGTTTTATTTAGTTTCTGCTTTAGGCCAATCTCACTGCCTATGTTTCTGAATGCATTACATTTCGCGTGGTGAATAGGTACGAATTATTAGCCAATGCTTTTACTAGTTGCAGTTTGTGCGGTTCTTCATCTGTTATGCATTGGAAAGGATGCGGTGGATTAATCAGATGTTTCAATGTTGTGGAAAACATTCGTTTTAATCGCATCAAAATTGCATTTTTGCTTCATTTCTTCTTTCGATGGAAAGCTGTAACAAACATAAAAATAATGCTATTTCAATTATGCGATACATAGGTACAAATAATTTGTACAATAGGTACACATTACAACACACAATAAACATTATACGAATTATATTTAGTTTTAAACAGAATTACACTAACTTTAGTGTCTTCCGTCTACAATTTTTTTTAATAAACCATGGTCAAACTACTTATGACTCACCATTGTTAGTAAATAAAATCATCGTTATTCCTTACTTGTGAAATGAAATCCCACAACCAGCATATGATTCACTTTTACATGTCTTAATAAATGATACAAAAAATGTTCACCATTTTCACGATAAAAAGTATAAAAAACCGTAGGTAAAACTTAAAATGCGTTATGCGTTTCCAAAAAACAACAGAAAAAGTCGCCATGTCGCCATGACACCATTGATGTCTGATTTCAGTGCTACCAGAATAATTTTATGATAGCTACCAAACAATCATATTATTTTGATTATTTTATGAAATACAATTATTTATTATTATGTACAGATGTAAACCTACAAAATAAAATGATTTAAAACTAGTTTAATAGCAAAAAAATATTTATACGTAATATATTTTACTTGTTGTGGTGAAATATTTACTACCATCTTTAACATTTTTATCTTTTGGCAATTGGGGAAAAGGGACAAACGGCCTCGGTTCGGGCTATCTCTCTCGGCTCGTTTTGCCTCGGCTAAGATAACTAACAAAAGTAAACCCTATTGTGCACGACTTATGGTTTATTTTTGTATGATAACATTTTTGTAGAGTTCAATCCTGTTTGTATATTACGTCCACTCCCTCCGCACGGCGCGCGCTAATATGGCGGCAAGCTGCCGACAAATACCGTTTCCCGCGCTTTAAAAATGTATCTTCTGCGCAGGTACACCGGTAAGCCATATTAGTTGGGTACTACTGTACCCGCTTTTTAGGGGTTGATGAGCTATTCTGAATCTTAAGTATGGTGGATTTAAGTGCATCGTTAAGTGTGGTGGAATTGATTATGTACCTCACTGAATTCAAGGTCGGCTAGATAAGAAAAGTTGGTGTTAAAAAATAATTTAGATATTCTTCACCTAGAGAGGAGATTAAATGTTGCACTTCATACATTCCCATACTTACATATCTCACACACACCTCACATACACATACACACACATATATATCAAAACACACCCTCACCACTACACACAAACTCTTTTACATACCGGAATATTTTTGCCTTTAACTTTATTGAATAGCATTATTTTATTATATTTATTTTTCTTAATTTTGTGCCTATTTATATAGAATTTGATTTGACATAACTTGCTCATAATTAACGTGGGATGGGACCTGGTGACCTGTAATTCAGGTTTGTAAAAACCTATCTCAGGCATCAGTCTCTCACTTAAATTAATTTGTTTTAATATTAAGTGTCTATAAATTTGTATCAAATGTTAATTTAAGTGTTGAGAAATAAATTTTTATATTATTTTTATATTATATTCTCGAAAATGATAACACAAGATCCCAGGGCAGCCAGACCTTCCTTATTTTCTCATGTACAAAATGTTTAGAATGATTTACTGTTAGTACGTACTTCAAACGTATAATATACCTGCTAGCATGACCCGAAGGCCAATTTACCTACATATCAGATCTGAAAGGAATGTAAAAACATTAAGTATGTATTTTACTTAAATTCTATGTGCTGATTTTTTTATAAATTTATAGATAATATAGATACTCAGGGAACTAAGTATTTCAGCCGATTTATCCGATCTAGTTGTTACCGAGATCGTATTCAATGTAAGATGAACTTATAATAGCCGAACTCTGAACAGGTAACCTACAATCTATTGATTGGCTAGTCATATCAGTATAGAGAATACTTCACGCAGTCTCTCCATCTCTTATTTGCTCCTTACTAGGATCCTAACTGGGATCCTAACTGGGATCGCTCTGACTAGGAAGCAGAAGCTGTTCTAACTGCGATTACACCTTCCTATTTCCTAGTTAGGTACCTAGGTAGGATCCTAAAAATAGGACGGTGTAATTGTTACTTATAGTTGCTATACTCTCTGCCGCGTCCTATTTAGAAAGCAAGATAGTGTAGTGTAATAAGTAGCTTCCTGCTTCCTAGTTAGAACCATCCTAGTTAGGATCCTAAAAATAGGACGGTGAAATTGTTACTTTATTCACTCCTAAAAAACGGGTTGAGATTATATCCCTTTCACGCGGGTAGAGCCACTAACCAAATCTAGTTTAAATGTTTATACATTTTTTCATTTTTTTATAGCTATGAATCTCAATCTTATTAAAAGAAAAAAGTCAAGTTACGTAAAACGTGAACATTTCACAAGAGGCCAAAAGAAATAACAGCTACAAAAATTATTCCAAAACTAATTCAAGAGAGCAAAGTACTTACCCAAAGTAAGTCCTGCTTAGTCCGATACACTCGGCAAGCAGCATAAATCTAACTTAACCTGCCCTAACTTACGTTAGAAACAAGTTTTGCCAACTTAATTCTAACTTAGTATATATGGATAATGAAATTTCTGAAACTCGGAGTCGCAGGCTTGTTAAAATGTTGAAAGCTCCTCGAAAAAGAACATTTTGTAAAGGAATTAAGAATTCTTTGGCTTTGAAATTGTTAGCTGGGTTGAATAGCAATAGTTAAGACCCGTTTTAGAACTAGAATTTGTCTTTGTTTTATTTCTATGTAACACCGGTGTAAGATTATGATTATAATAATAATATAATACTTACGTAAAGAGAACTAGACGGTTGTCAATCAGTCACAACCAGTCAAATAAGTTGTCAACCAAATTCCTTTAAACGCTAATTTGCTTAATTGACTGACACCAATAAATGTTTTCGAACTACCGTCTTTAACCTTTAGAAATTTAAAAATGTTTTACAGGTACGAATCTTAATAGAAAATAGCCTCTATTACCAATGATCAAATATCCTTTTTTACTATACTTTAAATACTTAGTAATACTTGTACGTAGTATTTATATACTCTGAGGTAATACTAATCCGTCATTATTGACTTAGCATCCAAGCTCATCAACTGAAGTAAAGTTTGAATAATTCTACTAATTGAGACGGTACAACCTAACTATAAAATTTGCTAGGAAGCTTAAATCGGTTAGGATACCTGTAATATAGATAATAAATAATTAATCTAGATTTTGTATATATTTGGTGTAAATAAAGATAATTCTCGTATATAATAAAAAAATAATAATCTAGATATTTCGAAAACATATTCCCCGGGAAAGCAGGTAAAAACGCAGCGGAAGCCAGTTTTCTATAAAAAAAAACAATGCGCAAGTTTCTTGTTTGTATAATAAAGTATAATGTTCTCTTACTTATCTGATTAATGGCCGATTCCTATAAATTACGGGCCGTTATCGGTTAAAATTAAGACTCTTAATAATTTAGCAAAGACCTCAAAGCTTTGCATAGCAGACCCTCCCATATGGAAGTAGCTATCACAGGTAAAATTAGCTTACGAAATTATCTATATGCCTAGTTAGGCAATTAAAAAAACCTACCATTGGTAAGCAAACCTATTCGTTTTTGTTTATAAAAACCGGGCATAAGTAAAACATTGATTGACAATCACGTAAGGTGACTTTTTATGGTTACCCAATGGATTCGTCCGTCCGTCCGTTCGTCTGTCAATAGGCTGTATCTATTGAACCGTAATAGGTAGACAGTTGAAATTTTTTATTCGATTAGTTACCCCATACTAGATATTCCACGATATTGAATCATAATAATACTAGAAGTTATCACTAAGAAACCAAACGTCAAAAACTCAAAATGGAAATCGTTCTTCTACATAATACAAAACAAGTTCTCGCACTAAATCATCTCAGCTGTGCGAGAATTTAATAAATCACTTATACAAGTAGGTACACAGAAGAATTCTGTACCAAACATTTCAACGGTGGATACAAAACTTGAAAAGCAGTCTTGCGCCCACTGAATACTTTATGACGGCTGTAAATCTAGTGAAATCGTAAATTTTGCAGCTCCACGCGACCCGACGATCGTCCACGACCCTTTCTACAGTGAAATGGATATTAACATCAAGATACTACTATTTGTTCGTGGCAGTGTAGGTAGAGTTTGTTGAATCGAGTTTTGCGTGAGTTTTTGGCAACTGTTTAATTAAAATTTTGTTTGCAGGACCTCTCATTATTACAAGCTTTTATTTAGTTTCAAGTGGCCCGGTGCACTCTTGCAAGTTAAATTTAACCAACTACTTAATTTACTCGTATCTAAGAACTCGGCTGCGTCAAATATTTTAATTATTTTCAGTTCTGTAGCTAAATTTATCACATCATTTACAACTGTCTCTTTCAAAAATTCAATTCATTTATTTCAAACAGACCTTCGCAGGCACTTATGTAAAGTCTGACTCTAATACCGGTTCGGAAACTTCTCATTTGCTGAGAAGCTTTTTTTGGTGTTGTTAGATAATTTGATACTTTTAGAATAATTGCTTTATAAAACTTTTTGTTTTCACAACAAAACAGCACGACTCGCGCAAAAGTCGAACAAAATATCATAGAGTTGGTAATTGATAAAAATACAAATGGTAGTAGCATTATAAGCATGGCAAAGGAATGGTACAGGTACGATGTGGTTTTACCCCCATTTAAAATTCCAATTTTGGACCTTTGATTAGATAGCTACGGGAACATGAATTTACGTTTTATTTCTGAGTATGTGTACCATCTTAACCAATTTAGGTAATTGAAATTTTGGCAATTCTTGAAGTAATTGATGACACTTTTAGTATTGCACAAAGAAACCGCAATTGTAAGTATTCTAACTTATTTTTCAACCATATTCACAGAAGTAGAAGTAGATTATGTTTATTATTAAATTGGAAGTTGGCTTTATCAAAGATGGCGGAAGGCTTGCGGTGCTGCCACCTGTAATTCTCGTGGTGGCTAAAATAGTAGCCGATAACTTCTGTGTTGTAATGTAATTATAAACTATAAATAGTTTAATATTAATAATATTCCAAAATGCATCAGGGAATTACGATTGAATTTATTTAAAATCAAATTATTTGACTGGCTCATGGTTTTTTTTTTATAGTATGCAAGAATTTTTTAATTTCAAAGATATATCGACATTATAATATTTAAAATTATATAAATTGTATTTTGTGATAAATTTATTTGTGACATCGTTTGTGTTATATGTTTGTGTATATTGTTAATGTTTATTTTTAATTATTGATTGAATGTTTCATTAAATTTTAATATTGTAATGTACATACTTATTTTTTGTATGCCAGTTATTGGTGAAATATGTTGAGCCACATTATTATTGTACTACACCTATTTTGTACCATGTTTCAGACAAATAAATATTATTATTATTATTATATACAAGTACCTAATGTTAATAGTTATCTGTGTTTTAGTTGGTTCTATTCCCACGTTGGATGGCAATGCTGATTCATTGGCAAAAAAAAAGGCTAGTCTTCTGGTCTCGTGAAGGGTCGACCAACCGCTTGGCGATATCCCGATATAATAGGTGTACACTCGGACCCCATAGCCCTAGTGTTTCAACCCCATAAAAGTTAAATGCAATAATGCTAATGGCTAATGAGAAAAAATCAGGCGTTATCGACGGGGGAGTGAGAGGCCTTTTGCGAGCTACGACTAATTATTATAGGAATTACTAATGGTAGCTCGGGCTGCTTGAACGGGGCAAGACTTTGTAGGACGTAGTGACGGTCGTCACCGCGGTCATCCCTTTTCAACTGATCAATCTAGCACTCCTATATTGGATATAAACTGATTGATGTACCAAACGATAGTCCGTCAAAAGCCGTTACAATATTGTTATAGAAGAAGTGAAGCTGAATTCCGCGAACTTTTTCACAAATATTTGTTCCCTTAGTGACTACTAACGCCCTCTCAAAAACTGTTTAAGTGTAGGTTGTATTATTTTCCATGTAAAATGCTGACTGCTCAAAATATTTTATATGTTTCGCTTTTTGGATTGGATAAGGATCTCATTTTGATATCCTAGAGCTGTCTTGTTCATTCACGCATCGAATCAATCGTAAGTTTATATTTTTCTAGCGCTCTGACATGGGGTTCTTCAAAAAGGGTGTAAGAGGAGCTTTTTAATTCGGCAACCTTTTCAATAACAGCGAGATTGCAAATGTCCATAGGTGACCACTTACCATCTGCCTGAACGTCAACAAATGTAAAACAATTACTTACTAAAATTTCATCTCTGTACGTGAAAATTCAAAGCCAATTTAAAAGCTGACCCATTTCTCTCATACATCACTATATACTCGGTTATACATAAGTTGGCACGTTCCTTTTACAACCTCAGCTTTGAGCCCATCCTAATTTAAACTTTAAATTATATTTCGATTTGTTCTAGGTTACTAAAATAACTATGCTATCAAAATTTCATAAAACTGGTTCGGGTATACAGAACAGTTTAGCAAAGCTATTTTACGAAAGTCTAGGTTATTTCAATTTAACTAAATGTTATATTTTCATTTTGCGGTTTCATTTCATATTCCCTTTGTAAAACAATATTCAACGACTGACGACTATTATTGATATTGGTTTTAATAACATTGATTTTGTTTGAACCGTTTATTTCGGTGATCAATGGCAAATAGATGCCGACTTTTCGCAGATTCTTCTTATTTGAAGACTAGCTTTATAGCCCGCGACTTCGTCCGCGTAGATTATTTCTTTTTTCTAGATATTAATCATTGTAACAATATAGAGTTTTGTTCATGGCTATTGTCCGCCACTACGTGTGATATTGACAAAAGTTCAGGTAGATTAAGAGCTCATATGCGAGGATGCCACATAAAACTGAAACAGTCCTGCCGCAAATCAACTCTAGCAAATTTCAGAGTTTTTCCCTCTGACTACAAACCTTAATTAGGAACTGTGATCTTTTAAATTCAAACGGAAGGTGATTTGGGATCAATGGTATACGCGGCAAGAAGACTGTTTCTCCTCAGGCAGAACCAGTAAATATTTTGGCCTCAATAACATAGCGGCGGAGAGCTGTTACTTGTAGTCTAGTTCCACAGCACAATTTTGGAGGCCTTATCTCTCTTTCCTTCATGTCTGAGGATCGTGGTCAACATCGGGTTTGCTTCTAGAGCGAATGATCTGCCTCCACTGGTTTCTGTCTTCTGGTTTCTGTAAAACTTGGAGGAAGATGAGTATTTTACTTGATCGGACCATCTTGTTGGTGAACGACCACGTAGTCGTTTTCCTTCCGTGTTCCCAACTATCATCAGATTTCCAAACTTTCATCGCCTTTGCGCCACATGGTGCGCCGGAAAAAATACGTTGGTGGCATATGGTGGACAATCGTGTTTTAATTTTGAGCTGCGATAGGATTGATGCATTGTTGCGTTTAGCGGTCCAAGGTATTTCCAACATCCGTCTCCATCACCACATCTCGAATGCATCAATCCTTTTTCTTTCTCGGGCCAGTATAGTCCACGCTTCCACTCCATACATGAAAATGAGGAATAACAATGCTCGTATTAACCGGATCTTTGTTTTAATACCGATTCCTCTCTTTTTCCTGATGTTGTTTAGGCGAGTCATTTCAATACGCCAATACCATAAGCCGAAATAATAAATATTGAAATTTTCACTCTGAAAATAAATAACTTCATATACTAAATTTAATCCGCCTTTTCACTCCTTAAGGGTTCAAATTCCAACAACACCGATATTCGTTGCGTTAGTTTATAACCATAAGCTTAAATAATAAATTTAGTGTACTTCCATACACAAATTCCTCCCCCTTTTTACCCTTTCGGGATCGGAATTATCAAAAACGTTGAGGCACATATAAATTAATTTTCAATTGTCAACCTAAACACAAAATTTGAAGGTCCTAACTTCGAAACTGCATATAAACTTGCATCCCCTATTTTACCCCCTTAAGGATGGAATATCCAAAAATCCTTAGTGGTTGCCTACTCTGTGTAATAATATATTAAGTGACGTTTCCTTTGTAACTGAATGACTTACATACATCCCATACCTTTTTACCCTGTCGGGGGTGGAATTGTCAAAAAAGCTGAAACATGTATAAATTAATTTTCAATCGTTAGCCTAAATACAAAATTTGAAGATCCTAACTTCAAAACTGACGAACTTTCATACAAACTTTCATCCCCTATTTTACCCCCTAGGAGTGGAATTTCAAAAAATCCTTCCTTACTGAATACCTACACTGTATAATATTAAATTTAGTGAAGTTTACTTTGAAATTGAAGGACTTGCATATACAACTGCATCTCCCTTTTCCTCCCTTCGGTGGTGGAATAATCACAAACGCTGAGATAACTATACATTAATTTTCAATCGTCAGCCTAAACACAAATGTTGAAGATCCTAACTTCAAAACTGACGGACTTGCATATAAACTTTCATCCATTATTTTACCCTGTTAGGGGTGGAGTTTCCAAAAATCCTTCGTTAGTGGATGCCTACACCGTATAATAAATAATACATTTAGTGAAGTTTACTTTGAAATTGAAGGACTTGCATACACAACTTCATCCCCCTTTTCCTCCCTTCGGTGGTGTAATTATTACAAACGCTGAGATAACTATATATTAATTTTCAATCGTCAGCCTAAACAGAAAATTTGAAGATCCTAACTTCAAAACTGACGGACTTGCAAACAAACTTTCATCCCTTATTTTACCCTGTTAGGGGTGGAATTTCCAAAAATCCTTCCTTAGTGGATGCCTACACCGTATAATAATACATTTAGTGAAGTTTATTTTGAAATTGGAGGACTTGCATACCCAACTTCATCTCCCTTTTCCTCCCTTCGGTGGTGGAATTATCACAAACGCTGAGATAACTACACATTAATTTTCAATCGTCAGCCTAAACACAAAATTTGAAGATCCTAACTTCAAAACTGACGGACTTGCATACAAACTTTCATCCCTTATTTTACACTGTTAGGGGTGGAATTTCCAAAAATCCTTCCTTAGTGGATGCCTACACCGTATAATAATACATTTAGTGAAGTTTATTTTGAAATTGGAGGACCTGCATACCCAACTTCATCCCCCTTTTCCTCCCTTCGGTGGTGGAATTATCACAAACGCTGAGATAACTACACATTAATTTTCAATCGTCAGCCTAAACACAAAATTTGAAGATCCTAACTTCAAAACTGACGGACTTGCATACAAACTGTCATCCCCTATTTTACCCTCTTAGGGGTGGAATTTCCAAAAATCCTTCCTTAGTGGATGCCTCCACTGTATAAGGTATCTTTGTGCAAAATTTCAAATCTCTAGGTCCAGCGGTTTGGGCTGTGGGCTGATATATCAACAATCAGTTTATCATTTTATATATTAAGATTTCCTAACCCGTAGTAAATTCAGTAGCTTTGTATTTCATAAATACCTACCTACTTTCTTATGGCCTGAAGCAAAAGATTTGTATATAATTGATATTGAGTTACCTAGTAGGTACCTAACCTACTAGATTTTTTTATTTTTCATTTTATTTTTTACTTTTCAGGTATTTTGATCACAGACTTATCATAAGAAAACTCTTCATGAAATTGACAAAAATACTCACTAGAAACATTTTAAAGAACAGTTCACTCCAGAGAAATTGAATATTTTGTTGTAAATATATTTTCTTGCTAAAGTAGCTAAGGTCAAAAGCCCAGCTAACTACATTAATATTTAGGTATTTGCAATAATCAGAATTAATTTATGAAAATATCCACCAAAATGAATTATTTTAGCTATCGTAAATGTATTAGTAAGTCATCACATAGCCACAAACATATTATTATTTGATTTATAATAAATTACGAAGAAGCTCCATGAATTATGAATCTTATACAACCGCTTCGTTTTTTTTTTTAAACTTTCTCATGTCTTATCTTTGGATATTTATGACTGAAATTTAGCACACAAATAAAATATGTTCAGGATTAACACATAGGGTACTTTTTATCCTAGGAAAACGTTTAATTCCTCGGGAACGTGGGTAAAACCGGTGGGTTGAAACTATTCTCTATAAAACCTTATCCAGCACCAGGCTTTTTCCTGCAACAATCAAGCTTGAAGAGCAGAGTGGAGTAAGCTCTTTATTTACTGTTCACGCCGTGTTTGTTTTATTACGATTCTGTTTGCGATAGCCTGCCCGGACCGGTGTCTGTTCTAGCGCAGGTATAGACTAGTCGCAGTCCTGGTGAGGAGTCAGTATTTTTAGAAAAAGTCAAAATAACCTCGAAGTCAAGAAGCGCCTGTTCGTTGTAGGGTAATTTCGGTTGTAGCGGTGCGAAAAAGTTTCTATGTATCCTGGGACATGAGAGAATATTTTTGAACGTGTCAATAATCGCAAGATATTTTATACGAAACCACACTGAATAAAATAAAGCACAGAGAGAATCAAAAATCATTGTCCATTTTGATACTGCACGCTCACATATGAATAACATAATTCTTGGATTAACAAATTGTATTATAAAAGCTCCAGACATTTCACCAATCCCCTGGCTTCCAGCTCATCCTACAGCTCACACACTTCGTGTACCAGCGCATAGTAGCAGTGGTATCGATATTTCGCCGCTCCGGTTGGTTCATGGGTGTTTTTCCTATTTTCATCGGCAGTTCGTTAGTTTCAAGTTTCAAACTCTCCGTACATGTGTAGTGCTTGGTTTCGACGAATTTTGCCCTAGCAGGAGTGAATTACTCTTTCTGTAGCTCTGTGAGTTACGCTGGGTTACTCTTTGATAGATAAAATTTGCAATGAAGTTATCCGACAAAGGAGCAAAGTGAAATTCCTCAACGAAATAGCAAGATAATATGGCAATAGGCTGGTCACGTCGGTCGACCAATGGACGGTCCATGGAGTCTTAGAAAATGGACACAAATGGCGGTGTATTTTGGGAGAAATATTATGTTCAGCAGTGGACTAAAAAACTCTAACGATGATAAAGAATGAATATGGTATGGTATGGTTTATTGATGCCCTTCTTAAAGAATTCAGCTGGACGGGAGGCAACAAATTCTTCAAAGGCATTTTGTACTGCCTCTCGGGTATTGAATTTTTTTCACGCCAAGATGTTATCCAAATCCTGGAAAAAGTAGTAGTCTGTAGGCGCAAGGTCTGGTGAGTAGGGCGGATGAAGGAGAACCTCCAACCCCAGTTCTTGCAACTTGGAGACCTTCTGCTGTGCAGTATGAGGTCGCGCGTTATCGTGCAGGAGCAGCGGAGACGAGCGATTGACCAATGCTGGTTGGAGATGTGTCAGCTTCTCCATCATTGTGTTCAGTTCTTCACAGTACACATCTGCAGTAATGCTCACCCCGTTTGGTAAGAAGCTGTGATGAATCACACCGGCGCTAGACCACCAAACAGTGACCATTACTTTTCTAGGGGTAAGTTTTCGTTTAGGGCATTGTTTAGGGTGCTGAACCAGGATCCAACCAACTTGCTGAGCGCTTGCGGTTATCAAACAGAATCCATTTTTCATCGTAGGTAACAATGCGGTTCAAAATTCCTTAATTTGTGTGTCTGTTGAGCAGTGCAAGGCACGTTTCGACGCGTACTTCGCGCTGGCGATCATTGAGTTCGTGGGGCACCCATTTGTCAAGCTTTTTTACCTTGCCAATTTGACGCAAGTGGACCAATATTGTTTTGACGCTAACGTCGAAAGCTGCTGCTAATTCAGCCGTCGATTGTGTATCATCAGCTTCCACAATCGCCTTTAATTCGTCATTGTCGATCAAAGTCTTCGGACGACCGCGAGGTTCATTTTTCAGGTCGAAATTCCCAGAACGGAAGCGAGCAAACAAATAACAGGTGGTGCGTTGGTTTGTAGTGTTAGCTCCGTAAACGTCGTTGATGTTGCGTGCCGCTTGTGCCGCGTTGCTGCCACGACGGTACTCATATTCCATAATTACTCGAATTTTTAACGTATCCATGATGACGAAAAGGATTGAAATGCGATGAAAATGTAACACTAGTCAATAAACAAATGACTACTTTTGGAAAAATAATTCCATGTTTTTAAAATAAAATTAATTTGAAATTAGAATTCTTAGCCAAACAAAAATTATTTTGATTTAAAATGGCCAGTACTGCAGAACGGCAATTTCATAGGTAAAGACCTATTATTAATTTACCTAGATAAATAAGTAATCAAAGCATTTTTTCTAAAAAAAATACAGACACAAAATTGAATTGATGATAAATATCATAGTTAACTAACTGACGGATATAATATACCTCTTCCAAGTAACAATAAAATTCATCGCAGGTGGTATTCAATTACCTACATAATAATTTTTTGTTAAAAATATTAAATTTTTAATACTAGCTTTTTATGGTGACTGTACTTTTTTGTTGACTGTACTTGCATTGTCATCCAATATACTAATGTTTACAAATTTCAGCTCAATCGGACACTGGGAAGTGGGTCAAACTTGCAAAATTCCACTACAGACAACGGAACAGGTGAAAGTAAATAAAAGCTTGTAAAAATCAGCACTCATAGGTAGCTCAAGTAAAAGTTATTTGTAAACACTCAAAATATTTCAGCTCACAAGAAAAGCTATCGAGATATGTGCAAAATAAATGATATCAAACCATCTGTACAAAGTTTCCTCGATCCCTTATTAAGGGTGCGGTATCACTGTTAGAACCATAGATACTAACCGACTTCGTGGTATAAAAAAATGCTAGGATATTTTCACTACCTTCAAAAGACCAACAAAGCGTGGAAAACAGATATCACAATCTTTGAGCACTTTTCGAGAGAGAAAAAGACGCATACATTTTTATGTGTGTAAAAAAACAGTAAGGCGCCGATTCCATAGAGAGAGTTCTAGAATTCCGAGTTCCGAGTTCTGCATTCCGTGTTGACTATTGTGCACACAGCAAGCAGTCTAGTTCTGCAATATTCGCTACTGATCGCACATCATACACTTTTTTTACTTTCAAAGGTCCCAAATAGCTTACAGTCAACGCGGAATGCAGAACTCGGAACGCAGAACTCTAGAACTCTTCACTGTGGGATCGGCGCCTTAGAGGACAGTCTCGAGTAGGTACTTTGGTGTGCTTTCACATTTTAATTAAAATATTTATGCTCGTGCACATAAAACTAGAAAAGTATATGTTACATTGTGACTTTCCTCAGCAGCTATTCTTTATGTTAGTGAACTTAGCAAATCATTTTCCAGAAGACCATCAGAGAGGTAGAGCATAGCATTTATTCGCTCAAAGAGCAGCTCGACTGGGGAAGTACCTCCACCTTACGGAATACCGCAGCCAAATAACTTTATGTCGTGTAAAGTTGTGTTCCTGCGCGTGAGTAAGGTTGCCAGAGCTCATAGGGGAGGGGGGAAAGGTCGGTAACACGTGAGCGATGCTTCGTGTATTGCAAGCGTCCATATGGCTACGGTAACCGCTTACCATCAGGCGGGCCGTATGCTTGTTTATCGACCAAGTTGTATAAAAAAAAAAAAAAAAAAAAAAAAAAACAAAAAAAAGTGAGTCTATTCGCAAGGAGGTGAGTTCTACAGTTCTTGATACTTTTTCCAAGTAAAATCGCTAGAACTATTGCTAAAAGTATCAGGAAAGTGTACTTTTAGATAATTTTTTCATTTGACTTAGGTATTTTAGGTAAAATCGAGTTAAGCGAGGCAGTACTTCACATCGGGGCAAAGGCTACAACTTTATAAGTCACAAGTCCGGCCTCATATGGAGTACTGCTGTCACCTATGGGCGGGAGCACCTGGATACCAGCTTGGGCCTTTAGACTCGGTTCAGCGACGTGCCATCAGAATTGTTGACGATCCCGAGCTCACAAGCGGTTTAGAGCCCCTTAGTCTGAGGAGAGACTTTGCCTCCTTATGTGTGTTCTACCGCTTGTACAACGGAGAGTGTTCTAAAGAATTATTCGACTTGTTGCCCACTGCTACCTTCTACCATCGCAACTCTCGCCATCGACGGGGAGTCCATCCTCACATATTGAAACCAGAATTGTTTCGAACTGTGCGGGCTCAAAGGAGCTTTCTTCCGCGGACGGTCAGATTGTGGAATGAGCTCCCCGCCGTGGTTTTCCCAATGGAGTACAGCATGGGGTTCTTCAAAAAGGGCGTGAAGAGATTTCTTCAGGGTCGGCAATGCGCAAGTGATGCCCCTGGTGTTGCAAGCGTCCATAGGCTACGGTAACTGCTTACCATCAGGCGGGCCGTATGCTTGTTTGCCACCTTAGTGGTATAAAAAAAAATAATAAAAAAAAAAAAAAAAAAAAATCGCTAGAACTTTAAAGCTGAAAATTTTACAGCTTAATCGCTTTAAGTCGCACCCCACGCAACTATCTCCGCACACTTAGTCAACAATAATTACTGTTGTAGTAATTACAAGTATAGTTTGAAACTGCCATACAAGATGGCTCTGCGCAAATTATGGTTTGAACAGCTGTTGGAGGGCGTTCCGCTTCTCATGTGTCATTGTCTATAGGCTAATAGGCTTTTAGTTTATCGATAAATATACGTTTTAGAGGCCCAATTTAGGTAAACAGTTGAGTTTTGTGGAGGCTGTTTGGTGAACACATTAGCGATTTGTGGCACAGTATTACCCAACTGATATGGCGCGTCGTGAATCTTCGTTCGCCCAGAAAAGAAAGTATGGCCCCGAAGATTAACGAAAGAATGCTTAAAACATACAATCAACCTTAGATCACTACTACATATAAGGTTCATAATACACTGCAGCTGTTAGTTCCATCTCACTCGCAAGTCACGCCCCTCCGCACGGCGCGCGCTAACATGGCGGCAGCTGCCGACCAATAGCGTTTCCCGCATTTTGAAAATGTATCTTCTGCGCAGGTACATCGGTAAGCCATATTAGTGGGGTACTACTGTATTCAAATATGATTGTTTGGATATTGCTCGGTTACAGCTAATGCTGCACACATTTAATAATCATCATTTTATTGTGTGCTTAAGTGTGATGCACCTTGCTCACTCATTAATTTGCCTACCTTTCTGCAAATTATGGACGTAGAAATATTTATTCATTCAAACTTCAAAGTGTTAGGAGGATTAAAATTAACGGATGGAACTTTGAATAATTTCTAATTACTTTTCTCAGAAATATTGAAATTACTAGCAATCTTTGCATCAAATTGTCTGTCAACTTAACAGTCAAGTTAGAGCTTCAAACTAAAAGATTTAGGCGCCGATCCCACAGAGAGAGTTCTAGAGTTCCGAGTTCTGCATTCCGTGTTGACTATTGTACACACAGCAAGCAGTCTAGAGTTCTAGAGTTCTGCAATATTCGCTACTGATCGCACATCATACACTTTTTTTACTTTCAAAGGCCCCACATAGCTTACAGTCAACGCGGTATGCAGAACTCGGAACGCGGAACTCTAGAACTCTTCTCTGTGGGATCGGCGCCTTATCAATCCAAAACTCTTCTACTGAAGTAATAAAAACATAATAACACAAAAATACCTGCATCGTATATAGACAACACAACGAATTCAGGCAACCGATTAAGAGCAATAACTCACACAGTTTCAGATGTTCAGCTGCTAAAATATGGAGTTGCAGTGAAATATGAGAGTTATCTCTCTCGCCAATAAACAAAGACATATGGAAATTGCATCTCTTAAATGTACTCTTGAGGGATCGTGGAATAAGGATTGATGTTGGGAATAACATCTGTATCTGGTGCTGCTTTTATTTGTATTCAGTGATGCCTCACAAGATATGGTATGTATTTATTTTCTTATTGTATCTACCGCCGTTTCATTTAATGGCCGCCATTTTGGTTTTATGAAAACAAAATCTAGCCCATATCTATTGCACGGTTCATATTATGATGTATCGATAAACACCTCATTGATTACAATCCCACATACATATTTATAAAGAAACTAGCTTTATAGCCCGCGACTTCGTCCGCGTAGATTATTTCTTTTTTCTAGATATTAATCATTGTAACAATATAGAGCTTTGTTCATGGCTATTGTCCGCCACTACGTGTGATATTCACAATAGTTCAGGTAGATCATATGCGAGGATGCCACATGAAACTGAAACAGTCCTGCCGCAAAACAACTCTAGCAAATTTCAGAGTTTTTCCCTGTGACTACAAACCTTAATTAGGAACTGTTATCTTTTAAATTCAAACGGAAGGTGATTTGGGATCAATGGTATACGCGGCAAGTCAAAGTCAAAGTCAAAGCCATTTATTCAATTTAGGCCCCAGAAGGGCACTTATGAAGGTCAAATTTACTGAAGTTACCACCGGTTCGGAACTCGGCCTTCAACTGAGAAGAATCCGGCAAGAAACTCAGCAAGGTTACATTTTTTATATATTTTTTGGACAATCTGACTATGTTTGGCTTTTTTTTCCAAATAATAAAAAATAAAAAAGATATACCTAAGCATAGATACAGACGAAAAAAGAACAAGAAAAAGAACAAGAAGCAAGAAGACTGTTTCTCCTCTGGCAGAACCAGTAAATATTTTGGCCTCAATAACATTGCGGCGGAGAGCTGTTACTTGTAGTCTAGTTCCACAGCACAATTTTGGAGGCCTTATCCTCATGTCTGAGGATCGTGGTCAACATCGGGTTTGCTTCTAGAGCGAATGATCTGCCTCCACTGGTTTCTGTCTTCTGGTTTCTGTAAAACTTGGAGGACGATGAGTCTTTTACTTGATCGGACCATCTTGTTGGTGAACGACCATTTAGTCGCCGCCATGCCAGCCAGCCACCATGTGGCCGAAATACGAAAAAATACGTTGGTGGTATATGGTGGACAATCGTGTTTTAATTTTGAGCTGCGATAGGATTGATGCATTGTTGCGTTTAGCGGTCCAAGGTATTTCCAACATCCGTCTCCAGCACCACATCTCGAATGCATCAATCCTTTTTCTTTCTCGGGCCAGTATAGTCCACGCTTCCACTCCATACATGAAAATGAGGATTTTTCCTGATGTTGTTTAGGCGAGTCATTTCAATACACCAATACCATAAGCATACAATAATACATTTAGTGAAGTTTACTTTGAAATTGAAGGACTTGCATACCCAACTTCATCCCCCTTTTCCTCCCTTCGGTGGTGGAATTATCACAAACGCTGAGATAACTACACATTAATTTTCAATCGTCAGCCTAAACACAAAATTTGAAGGTCCTAACTCCGAAACTGATGGACTTTCATATAAACTTGCATCCCCTATTTTACCCCCTTAAGGATGGAATATCCAAAAATCCTTAGTGGTTGCCTACACTGTGTAATAATATATTAAGTGACGTTTACTTTGAAACTGAATGACTTACATACATCCCATACCTTTTCACCCTGTCGGGGGTGGAATTGTCAAAAAAGCTGAAACATGTATAAATTAATTTTCAATCGTTAGCATAAATACAAAATTTGAAGATCCTAACTTCAAAACTGACGAACTTTCATACAAACTTTCATCCCCTATTTTACCCCCCTAGGAGTGGAATTTCCAAAAATCCTTCCTTACTGAATACCTACACTGTATAATATTAAATTTAGTGAAGTTTACTTTGAAATTGAAGGACTTTTTAACACAACTTCATCCCCCTTTTCCTCCCTTCGGTGGTGGAATAATCACAAACGCTGAGATAGCTATACATTAATTTTCAATCGTCAGCCTAAACACAAAATTTGAAGATCCTAACTTCAAAACTGACGGACTTGCATACAAACTTTCATCCCTTATTTTACCCTGTTAGGGGTGGAGTTTCCATAAATCCTTCCTTAGTGGATGCCTACACCATATAATAATACATTTAGTGAAGTTTACTTTGAAATTGAAGGACTTGCATACACAACTTCATCCCCCTTTTCCTCCCTTCAGTGGTGGAATTATTACAAACGCTGAGATAACCATACATTAATTTTCAATCGTCAGCCTAAACACAAAATTTGAAGATCCTAACTTCAAAACTGACGGACTTGCATACAAACTGTCATCCCCTATTTTACCCTCTTAAGGGTGGAATTTCCAAAAATCCTTCCTTAGTGGATGCCTACATTGTATAAGGTATCTTTGTGCAAAATTTCAAATCTCTAGGTCCAGCGGTTTGGGCTGTGGGCTGATATATCAACAATCAGTTTATCATTTTATATATTATAAGATAAAGATACAAATATAAACGTGAAAAATTTAACATGTCTTTGCTGTGGCGCAGCCGGGTCAAAAGATTTTTTTATCCATTATTTAGGTATAAGAATCTCCCCGTCGTTGGCGAGAGGTTGTTACTTTAACGTAGCTCTCGTTTACTTACTAATAACCACAGAGTTAATACGTCATACTACGTCTAATCTCAGAGTATATAAATACTACGTACAAGTCTAATACTTCCACGAACTCGGTCATTTATGCAAAGTTCGCGCACGGAGGAATGTATTGGCATAAGTAAGTAGTTAAAAATTTTAATGGAGAAGGAGAAGAGCGCAGAAAACTCATGTTTTTTATGAATTTTTGGACCACTCATTGCATAGTTACGTAGTATTTATATACTCTGAGGTTATGGACACCATGTGATGCCATCTATCTGATAATGCTTAAGAAGGATATATTATAGCAAGGTTTGAAGCATAAACGATTAGTGGTTTTACTTAGTGTCGGTAGATGGCGCTACATTCAAAATTCTCTAACATTCAAGACATGGTTTAGAATCTCTGTTTATATGTGAGGTGTGAATATAATGGCATTATGTAAAAGGAAGGACAATGCTACATTCTACACGGCTACATTCTACCATCGCAACTCTCGCCATCGACAGGGAGTCCATCCCCACATATTGGAACCAAAATTGTTTCGAACTGTGCGGTCTCAAAGGAGCTTCCTTCCGCGGACGCTCAGATTGTGGAATGAGCTCCCTGCCGTGGTTTTCCCAATGGAGTACAGCATGGGGTTCTTCAAAAAGGGTGTGAAGAGATTTCTGCAGGGTCGACAACGCGCGAGTAACACCCCTGGTGATGCAAGCGTCCATAGGCTGCGGTAACCGCTTACCATCAGGCGGGCCGTATGCTTGTTTGCTACCTAAGTAGTATAAAAAAAAAAAAAAAAAAAAAATGAATCATTCACTTATAGGTATTTATATTTTTTTTTCCCCGCGGTTTCAACCGTATTTATACAAAGACCCATGGAAAAAAGCACATCACATCCAAAAAAAAATAAAAAATTTCCTTTGTAAATCTTTTTCAGGCCCTCAATACATGTTCAATTTTCTGTGCGAAATCGATCCAAAATACGTAGCACATATTAGTATTTTTTTTTATTTATATCCTATTTGAATTATTGCATTTATTACATAATTATTTATAGCCGTGGCACTTACTGTGAAAAATCGGAGAATTAAGAAGACTGCAAGGAACATATAAATGACACTATTTTAAATAATATTATGTTCTTCAATCCATGACATAGCAATAAACCAAAGCAAGTTTACAACCGTTAGCAGGCAACACGTCGGATTAATCCATAATTCAGACCTTATAAAGTTGCATCGCAGCTTTGGTATTGTTACACCGTAAAGTTTGAGATATATCTTCAACTGATTAACATGTGATGAACTTCCTGTAACATATACAAAACATACAAAGCGGGGGCAACAACTCTTATGCTGTGCCCACGTCGTTCGAGGCTCGCAAGTCCGTCCGCTACGAGAATCCGTGTTGCACGTGTGCTCGGCTCGTGGTCGGTTCGCGTAGCGTTGACGCAGTATACGAGTTGGCCCCTTGGCCCCTTTAGTGTCTCGTTTAGAAGAACTGGAGAAGTTAGAGAAAAGAAATCTAGTGAAAATCACATCTAAGTCCGTGAAGTAAAACTTAATTTCAACCTGATTACTACACTATATGCCTCTAATGACCGCTAGAGCCCATTAAAATATTATACCCTATGACACTCCCACAGTTAAGACGAATCTAACGACACCTCATATGTTAAAATCTATCAAGCCCTAGGCTGTAGAGCGTGCCAAAGAAATAAACATACATAGAAAAACATAACCCTCCTTCCGGGTCAGTCGGGTAAAAAGGATGATCTCACTCCACAATTTGTTTAAAATAATCTTTTACAATATTCAAGAAGTTAAGTAAAGTGTAGCTTGGGATAACTACTGTGTATTGTTATGTTATGAAAACTGAAATATATTATAAAAATAGACTTATTTTAGGCAAAGATATAATTATAATCTTTTTTACAATCTGTATATCTTGGCTGTATTATAATTCATCACAGATTATGAATATGAAATACAAGATACAAATAAAAAAACCTCACCGATGATGCCGTCCCCATTTCACCTCCAGTTCTCACCTCTTCAACCATAGCTTTACGGTTCAACAATACGCAAAATTTATTCCGCCGTGTAAAATGATTTGGTTTGGCCGGATGGATTTAAATAAGGGAGAATAACCGATTTCAATGTGAATTTCAATTGTTTGCGCTAAATTCCCTCAATGTACCGTATTTGTCGTTCATTCTATCACAGGGATGGGACATTTTCAAATATGACTCGAGAACAACTTTTGTTTACTTCTTAGCAGATAGTACAAAGTTTTTTTGTCTCTCTTATATAAATAAAGCACTGAGGGCAAGTTTTCAATGGAACTGTTATTTATGTTATTCATGGTATTTTTTTCAATCACAGGAATATAGTTAAATCGAAATTAAGTATTTCTAAAATCGGGCATTAACAGCATAAAATAAATTCCAACCCAATTATTCCCAAAGAGGAGGAGGAGAACAAGTAGCTTCTGGCTTCTTGATCTTCTTTAAATAAAGAAACGTCATCAATTTGCCCGACCTGAGAATCAAACCAAAACCGGCAAGGTTT
This sequence comes from Polyploca ridens, assembly GCA_951394255.1. NCBI lineage: Eukaryota > Metazoa > Arthropoda > Insecta > Lepidoptera > Drepanidae > Polyploca > Polyploca ridens. The sequence goes on along the minus strand of OX596269.1, from coordinate 4,850,531 downwards.
TATACCGCTTGACCGCCCAGGCGATGAACATATAAAACGAGAAAAATGTTGATAGAAATATTTTCAAAACAAAAATAATTAAAATTATCCATGCGTAAATGTATGCAACATTTCAGCAGAAACTTCAACGACATGGCCGCTAAAGGACATAGAATATATTCTTTTGGTTTCTTGGTCATATTTTATATAAATGTAAGATTCTTATTTTAGTTTTACATTAAGGTTCATTAAATTGCAGTTAACATAATAGCTAAATAGCCACATAATGCAATGAATGTAGTTAAATCGAGTATAACATTCATATATCTTAATATATATCAATATAATCTTCTTACCTAATTATCTGTTTCAGAATGCAAATGCATTACCTCGTCAACTCCAAGAGTCAAGTTTACTAAAAATTCTTGAAGGCAAATCGAAATCTCCACTTATTGTGATGGTAGATGTAAATAAACAACAGACTACACCTCATGATCATCATCATGAAGAATTGCATCACCATCAGCACTCGCATCAACATCATGAATCGCATGACTATCAGGAAGCGCATCAACATCAGGAATCTCAGCAATTGCATCACTATCAGAAATCTCATGATCATCAGGAATCTCATCAGCAACATGGATCGCATCACCATCACCATTTACATCAACATAATAGTTCGGCTGATGTTAAAGATTATGAACTGCCAAGCAATTTTGTTTCAAAGTTGTATAAAATTTTAGGGGTAAGTTATGTATTTTTATCTTGTTCTTACAATATGTTTTCTATGTATTCAACCGACTCCAAAAATAAAGGGGGAAGTTTTCAATTCGTCTGGATTCTTTTTATATGTTCGGGAATAGCTTCTTTGTTTATGAACCGATTTAATTATAATTTTTTCATTGGGTTGAATAAAGCTTCAAAGTGTTGACATTAAAATTTCAACAATCTCTGTGAACTCCAAAGGCAGGAATATTAGGGACCTACTCAAAATAAAATAGGAAATATGTAGTAATTAAGGTATTGTTAGGTTAATGAAATCTCAAAACGAGTAGGTACCTATGAGTAAGGTTGTGCTAGATTGGTATGGACTTAAACTTGGAAGGAATACAACAGAACTCATTAGTGACAAAAAGCACGAACGTATAAATAGAGTTATGGGTATTATATTCAATATTATCGTCAATTTATGTATCATCAGTCACTGAAAAATTTTAAGATATATTGAAAACGCACAGAACAAAACTTTTTACAAAAAATGTAACGCTTTCACAAAGGGATATAAGAAATTTTGAAGTTTTCCCAGAGCTGATTATTCACCTCCAAATATAGCAAACGTCATCGAAATCATTAGAGCCATTAACGAGATCTCAAAATATATAAGCATACACTTCCTATTTAGGATTGGTACACACGGCTACAAAACAAGCTATACATTTCTAGTATAATTTGACCTCCCATTGTACGGAAATCAATGCGAGATACTGGAAATCTGTAGCCGCGTGTACCTCAATTAAATTAACAATAATATTTGTTTCTTTATTACAGACAACTCCTAAAAACCCAACTGTAAGTTTTGAAGAAACCAAAGAGCTTCTACTCCTCGGTCTTCAAGCACATCGCGCCAATTCAGAAGCCAGAAACAAAATTCATCTCAGGTCTTCATGTGCAATTTGTAAATCAAAAAATAAGTGTCCATCTAAATATTCTTGCAAACAAAAGCCGTACAAATGTCCAGCAAGTTGTGAAAAAAAATCTTGTGAAGATTCTAGAATAGATGAATGTAATACAAAAAAATGGAAAACAGGAAAAACGATGCCACCTCCGAATAGAAACTCTCGTGTATATGGGTACTAATAAAGATAACGGAATGATCTTGTTTATTTCATTGAAGATATTGTAGTTTGGTCCATCAGACAATTTAAAAAAATAATTTGTAATAATTCAAAACTATTTATAAACGTAATGTTTACATTTTATGCATCCGCTAGATTTATATTCAGCATATTTGGTTAAAAAACATTAAAATAAATGATAACTCGAAGACATATTCATATTTGTACTGAGAGGGAAATGAGTTTACAAACTGTAGCATAGCAGTGAGGGAATTAACTTTCCACGCCAACCTGCCCGTCTAAATGAGTTGAATTATGTAAAAAAGATAAGTCTTTAAAATTAGTCAAAGTTACTCGAGTACAAAATATCAGCGAAACGTGTCACACATACATCACTAGGGATTATTAGGTACATAAAATGCATTGGAATGAAACAATAAATACTTACGCATGCACGAATAATTATATTTGTTTATTTTAGTGGTTTATATTTAATTTTTAAACTGAGCTTCTATGCATATGAATACCATAGAAATGCAATAAATTGAAGTTATTACAGTACCCAACTGATAAGGCCCGTTGTGAATCTTCGTTCGCACAGAAAAGAAAGTATGCCCCAAGATTAATGAAAGAATGCTTAAAACTTACAATCAACCTTAGATCACTACTATAAGGTTCATAATATACTGCAGCTGTTAGTTCCGTCTCACTCGCAAGTCACGCCCCTCCGCACGGCGCGCGCTATCATGGCGGAAGCTGCCAAGCAATAGCGGTTTTCCGCGCTTTGAAAATGTACAGAAAGTATCTTCTGTGCAGGTACATCGGTAAGCCATATCAGTTGTGTACTACTGTACCTATCACGTTGCAGGTCGTGGGTTCGATTCCCACCTGGGCCAGTTGTGATTACACTACATTAACCTATTTACAAAAAAAGCAGTAAGTATAATAATTGTACCTAGTACCTACATCTTTTATCTGGTTTCCATAGTACTAGGTCTACGTAGTTTGGGATCAGATGACCGTGTGTGAGGAATGACCCAGGATATAAGTACCTAATATTAATTCTTGTTTTAATATTAAACGTACATTAGAGCAGGAATGATAAAACATTTTAAAGGAACTTGACAAAGGCATTCCAGAAGACACGCTCGCGACGGCAGCTCCCTCGGCATGCTTTAAAACTATATTTCGTAAGCTTTAGGTGTATCTACTTAGATATGATGAACAACTAATGATTTGAAATATTTTATCTTAAAGATGATAGATCGTTGGTAGTGATGTCGGTAGCCAAGACGAAGGTTCCGGGTTTGAATCCTACACTAAACTTGAGCTTTCGCGTAAAGGAAAACATCGTGAAGAAACCATAGCACGGTGGTAGGGTACTTTGTAGTACTCATTGGCTAGCTACCACACTCAAGTTGAAAATCTGTCACCAAGCACCTATAAGTGTGTTTCGACAACTGCACTTGAGAGCCAGTTCCTTCTAGGCTTTGGCCACATCATCTCTTACCAAAAATTAGAAGGATAAGAGTAGAGAAGTAGAGTATGATTCCTTCAGATATAAATAAATATCTGATCCCAAACTGAGCGGAGCTTGTACTATGGAAACCAGATTACTGATATTTACTACTTTTTGTTTGTAATTACACCCCGACTCTGCACTAGCAGACATGTTCATGCACACAAATGCATGTCCTATATGGGAATCGGACCCACGACCTGCGGCGTGACAGGTGGATCTTAACCATCCACGCCAACTGGTCCATCCAAATCAGTACAGTATTACCCAACTGATATGGCGCGTCGTGAATCTTCGTTCGCACAGAAAAGAAAGTATGGCCCCGAAGATTAACGAAAGAATGCTTCAAACTTACAATCAACCTTAGATCACTACTATAAGGTTCATAATACACTGCAGCTGTTTGTTCCGTCTCACTCGCAAGTCACGCCCCTCCGCACTGCGCGCGCTAACATGGCGCCAGCTGCCGACCAATAGCGTTTCCCGCGCTTTGAAAATGTATCTTCCGCGAAGGTACATCGGTAAGCCATATTAGTTGGGTACTACTGTAATAAATCACTGTACATAAATCGTTATCGCCAGGAAGTCTGAAATCAAAACAAAATTTAATCAAAATTTGATTAAAGGAAAATTATTCTTATTGAAAAGTTCACGTAAATAGGCAAAGTATACCAAGAGGACATTTATAAAGTAGACATCGAGGAACATTGTAATGGCGCCTACAACATCAAGCAAGGTTCTTATTAACATCAGTTTGCTCCTAATCATTGTAAGTACTTTTAGTTTCTCTTCCGTTGAATATTTTAGCCGCAGCTGTAGACCCAAGGTTTTTAGAAGCTATATTAATTTTTAATTTGTCAATTCCAAGTGATCAAGGCTTAATGAGACAGGTCTCAGGAATAGATAAGAGGAAGAGGGTTGATTGAAAATAAAATTGAATTGACGTTTTAAAATACGAACCTCAACGTAGGATTTCCTTCAAACAGTTAAATTTTTCCCTAAAACCTAGTTTAATAATTTTCTATCGTGCTTTGGAAGGCACGTAAAGCCGTTGGTCCCGGCTATTACATAATTGTGATAATCTTTAAGCTCCTAGGCGGCTTGAAAATTTTAACAGTTGGTTGACCATTAGCCTACCTCCACCGATCCGCAGTAGGCACGCGTGGTGGAGTATCTGCACATTCGCTATCACTCTCATTTTTGAAAGGATGTCTGTGCTTGGCAGTGATACATTATTGGCTGATAATGATGATGAAGATGATGATCTATTTGCAAACTGTTCTTAGAATAACATAATATCAAGATCTAAAATTAAAAATATCAAAACTGCTGATAAACATTTCATTGAATACGCTTATCAAATTAATAATAATAATGGTTCTAATAATCAAGAGAATCATGCATACGGCCCGCTGATGGTAAGCAGTTTCCACCCCTGCTCATCCCTGATAGGTACTGGCGACTTTACTCACGCGCAAGAACACAATTCACTGCCAGTCTGAAAGCCTGGAAAGTCTATAATCAAAACTATTGCCATCTTTGTCTTTTCAGACGTCATTGGCAATACAGATATACTTTCAACAATAGATTAACATTCATCAGGCTTCTACAAGTTATTTGGCTGCGGTATTCTGTAAGGTGGAGATATTTTCTCAGTCGAGCTGCTCTTTGGGCCAAATAAGACTGCTCTACCTCTCTTGAAATCCTCATATCCTCCTCAAAGTTTAACGTCCAAAAATTTCCTCTAACCAATGCTTTATTTTCCAGGGGGTGCATTTGGTATCATCAGGACAATACTCCGGTATACTTGCCCGCCTCTACAAGAAAGCAGCGCAGCAGGAAAGACCACTAATCCTGGTCTTAGATAACTCTCAGCATAAAAAATCGAAGAGCGTACCCAAAGCCCACAAACATGTAGCTAACTTGGATTCAAACAAAGATCTTGCTCCTCTCGTCTATCTGTACCAGTTGGGCAAGGTAAAATATTTCAAGTATTATAGATCTATTTTAAATTGTCACGTTCATCAAAATGTTAAGTTATTTGAAGCGAGTGACGTTCTTATAAAGTTTGACGTAGATACTTCCCTAAATCTGAGAAATTAGCAATTATACATTCATTTTGAGTGTATAAAGTTCTAGAATAATTAATAATCACTGATAAATTACATTTTCAGTCGCAGAAAAAGAAACAATTAGCCAAAGATAATCAAAATGACTACATATCTAAGAATCGGCTTCAGGATAGAAAGGAAAGATTCAGGGTTGAAGACTTGGATAGAAGAGAAAGTGACGACGAAGGCGATAGCTCACCACTTTTTAAAAATTTGGTAGAAATTACAAAAAATCTTCTAAGAAAAAAGGAAGACACTTGCGGAGGAAGCGATAATGAGTGTGCAGTAACTAAAGAAGAGGAACCCGAAAGTGCTGGTTGTGATAAAACAGTCGAAGATACACTAAAAAGCACTAAAGGTGTACTATATAGTGCTGAGAAGGGTTCTTGCAAAAAGTGCAAAAAGTTTTAATACAGCATTACTGATATATTATATACCTACCTACTTGCAAATGATGTTTAAAATTGTTTGTAAACTAATTATATGAGTAAACCTCTTTGGTGTTAAATTTAATATTACCATAATGTAATGTCATCGTGTTCCTTGTCTTAAATTAAAAAAAGTAAGTGTCATCATCTAAATAATTCTTTGGAAAAAAGTTTTCAATCCTTCTTATATGAAATAAAAGGCACCTTTACGTAAATAAGCAAAATCTGAAAGATTTCGTTTCATTTTCAATAAAACTTTATCTCCGAGCGTATTATACTTGTCAAGTCTTGGAAAGTATGCTTAAGAAATTGTTAAATATTATTATCATGATACTGTATTTTGAATTTGAAGAGTTCTGAGCCGACTAGATTCTATTTACTTTTCTCAACATGTCTTCGCCAAACGATGTAAGTAATCTGAAATTCATATTTCTTTAATTTTTGTCACTGAAGATTTCAAAAAAAATCTTAGCCATGGAGATATGATATTAATAGAGTGATAGCCTTAACAACATTGCATTATGCGTAGTGCAGTTTGCATATAGATGCATCGTACACTAGTAATTTACTGTCAGAAATAATATCGATAAGAGTTCCTTGTTATTTGTTCTCGGTAAAAGTATCAATAAAAAGAGAAATTGGCAATCATTATGTATTTAGTCGTTCAAACTATGAACGCGCAGTTCGCGTCAAGGCATCGTTTATCATTCTCTAGTCACATTCATACTTTAGTATAATCGCTCTATTAATATAATATTATCTCTATTTGACGATATTTGACGGGCCAGTTGGCGCAGTTGGTTAAGGTTCACCTTACGCGCCGCAGGTCGTGGGTTCGATTCCCACACAGGACATGCATTTGTGTGCATGAACATGTCTGTATGTCCTGAGTCTGGGTGTAATTATGTATATTAAATATGTATTTACAAACAAAAAGTAGTATATGTAATTATATCAGTTATTTGGTTTCCATAGTACAAGCTCTGCTTAGTTTGGGATCAGATGACCGTGTGTGAGGAATGTCCCAGGATATTTATCTATGGTACTAGCATTTCAAATACAGATAGTGGTGTTGATTCTTTTGTTTACAACTAAACTAATTTTAGTCTCTTTCTATGTTTCTTTCTAATAGATAACATAAGAAAAGGATTTAAGAAATTTAGTCCTGTAAAATTAGTCCAATGACACGCATTTCAGTATAAATTTAGTCGCCATCTATCGCGGTTACGTCTAAATACCCGCAAGTGAAGACGGCAATGACTAATTTGACAGCATTAAATATAAATAAATAAATATCCTGGGACATTTTTCACACGCGGTCATCTGATCCCAAACTAAGCAGAGCTTGTACTATGGAGACCAGATAACTGATATAATACATATACTACTTTTTGTTTGTAAATACATACTTAATATACATAATTACACCCAGACTCAGGACATACAGACATGTTCATGCGCACAAATGCATGTCCTGTGTGGGAATCGAACCCACGACCTGCGGCGCGTAAGGTGAACCTTAACCAACTGCGCCAACTGGCCCGTCAATATGTTCTATCCTTTTTCAATAATGTTCATAAGAAAGAGATGTGATGTGAGTAACATTAGTTTATTAAGATTTATAACACAGAATCGGCACCAGTGTGTACCCCTTGAAGATAAGCTTTCCGCATGGAAGTATCCATAATCAGCATTAATGCTAATCAGCTAATTATGTTTTTAACTTTTGGTTAGATATCGGACTGATAGGTCTTCTTTATTTCCAATCAGTTAATACAACTTTTCTTCTCACTTCGAATCAATAATTTCTAGTAAATTAAATCCGAAAATAATCCGTTTCAATGTTTACTGAGTGAAGTTTTAGAGTTACCCAGGTCGAGCCATTATTAATGAAGTCCTCAAAGTGATAATATCTGGGGGCACGGAAGTGCCCCCCGCCAAGACAGCCAAGCGAAGCGAAAGGGCACTACCTACATTTTCTCGAAGCGCTTCGTAATTTTTTTGAACCCTCATATCTTGGGTTTAGATTATACCAGATAAACAAAATTCTCAGGATATAATGTCAATAGTGAACATATTAAACATATAACATGAAGTTAGGGCTTGTAGAGTAAGTGCATGTAGAGTTACAAGCTTGGCTCTACATGAGATCTGATAACTTTTTGACAGTACGAGCCATATGTCTTGGCGGCAATATTTAACATAGAAATGTGGGATTAATTATACTACAATCTGTTATCTGCAGAGTAACCGCCGTAATGAGAATCAACGGAATTCACCGGACGAGCCGACGAGCGTAAGTTATTTATTAAACACCAGTAGTTGCTATATTACCAGTTTTTAGTCTATCTAAACTAGTACAGTAGTACCCAATTAATATGGCTTACCGATGTACCTGCGCATAAGATACATTTTCAAAGCGCGGGAAACGCTATTGGTCGGCAGCTGCCGCCATGTTAGCGCGCGCCGTGCGGAGGGGCGCGACTTGCGAGTGAGACGGAACTAACAGCTGCAGTGTATTATGAACCTTATTGTAGTGATCTAAGGTTGATTATAAGTTTTAAGCATTCTTTCGTTAATCTTCGGGGCCATACTTTCTATGCTGTGCGAACGAAGATTCACGACGCGCCATATAAGTTGGGTAATACTGTACCATGACCAATGACATAAGTAAAGAAGTAGATGACGAGTGACGTCACCTACACAGGATTTGAACTTCATAAATGGCACACTGTCATACAAGTTATGTCGTTAACACTCTGACGCGACTCATAGCTAAAGTTAGCTAGCATAGTTTTAACGTGCCACTCGCGGAGCGCTTATAACGTATCTAACTCTTTTACTTATTAAATTATTGATCATGATAGCGCCAATACCACACATATAAATCTAAATAGATGACGCGAGAATATGTATTTAGCGTGTCAAAAGCAGTGCAAAAAGAGAGCGCAATACTCTTCTTTTGAAGCTGTTTCGCGCGGACAGGGAACTCGCATAAGGCCACTAGAGATGTGTAGCGAGTGACGTTTTAGTTGAAAAAAATCATTTTCACGTTAAAGCTCTAATGCCAGCCTAACTAAATCAATCTTGTGACATTATGGTATGACACAAGACATACCATAATGTACAAATGTACAATACACGCTTGGTTTTCATACGGATGGAGTAACTTGCGTTATCTATTTAGGTATATTTCTGTGGCCAACACCTACTTTCTCTACTCGTACTTCTCGTACTTCGTACTCTTCTGAGCGATTGTCTTTTAACTTTTGTAGGTCACCAATAAAGAATGTTATCCACAGTTTGGGTAGAAACTGATTTCTGAAACACAGCTAACGCTATTTCAGGAGTCAGGGTTATTTGGAGTAATTTACGGCTTGAGAATATGTCGTCAGCCACAATGTCTGCCAGATTTTCTTGCACCCATAAAAGCAGAAGGTCGTTTACTGCGTTTACCTACACGTTATTGACCTTACTAAATGGGCGCGTAAATAATGTGACATAAGCAATAGCCTAGATAGCCTTAGAAGGTAACTGGCTCTCAAGTGTAACTTCCAGTGGGGCGATTACGTAACTAAATTTCAATCATTTTCGAATTGAAATCGGTTCATTATAGCGGTTTTGTGATAACTTTTTTACGTTCTGATAACTGCAAATACAAACAGTGGTTCATTAGAAATGGAACCATTTCCGATTTTGTAATATTTCTACCGATTCAGAGGTTATTTCAATCTGAATTTCATTGAAATAAAGTTACGTAATCCACGTACAGAACACACCGATAGGTGCATGGCAATAGATTCTCAAGTTGAGGGTGGTAGCCAGCCAAGCGGTTACTATAAAGTACCGTACCACCGTGCTATGGTTTCCTCAAACTACCACGACATTTCGACGAACGATTAACATTTAACAGATTAAATATCTAATCTGTTATCTGCAGAATAACGTCCGCCGTAATGAAAATCAACAGAATTCACGAGACGAGCCCGTAAGTTATACAATTAACTGATTACTTTTATTATATGTATAGTTTTTAGATGAAAAAATTAAGCTGTTGACGTAAGTTTTAACTGACGGGCCAGTTGGCGCAGTTGCTTAAGATTCACCTTACGCACCGCAGGTCGTGGGTTCGATTCCCACACAGGACAGTCATGCATTTGTGTGCATAAACATGCATGTATGTCCTGAGTCTGGGTGCAATTATGTATGTTAAGTATGTATTTACAAACAAAAAGTAGTATATGTATGTATATCAGTTATCTGGTTTCCATAGTACAAGCTCTGCTTAGTTTGGGATCAGATGACCGTGTGTGAGGAATGTCCCAGGATATTTATTTATTTATAACTTCAGCCAGACAATTTTTTGTGCTAGTATTATAAGGATGTTAGTTTTTACCAGTATCTATGTTACCTACCTCATAACCTGGCGACCTTTAAGCTATGATCAAATGTAAGTTATCTGGGCAAGCGTGCTATATTCTTCACTACTTCCAACGTTGCACCTACTCTCTTTCTTCTCCAAATAGATATAGGAAAATCGAAAGGTTTATTATGCTCAATGATGGTAAATCATGATGTTTCCTATATTTTCCAGGGTTTATCAGGCAATGATGAAGATGATGTAAGTATTATCAAAAAATACTACTGTCAGTTGTATAATATTGTATTTAACACCATAATATCAGTTGCATTAGGTACAGTTTCGGTAACATTGAAATTATGGTAATTTTGAAGTGATATCTCAACCCCTCACCCCACCAATCAGCTGATTGGCATCACATTTTCAACGACGGAAGGAACTGTCCCTCAAGTGCAATTCCTGCAGACTACATGTACATGAGCTTACTATATAGGACGTAATTTTTATATACACGGAGACTTTTTTACTACTAACATTTTGTACTTTGAGTATTTAGTCTCAAATGAAAATAATTACGTTATTGGTACAAAATAAAGTTAAAAAAGTCGGGATTATCATTGCTCCTTACAACCTAGACACCGCGCTTGCACTTCAAAGTAGTTGTGGCACGGCGCGGCGGCATGCCAGTTTGAAGCAGGTGTGGAACTCCGCGGCTTCCTGGCCTTTTGAAATTTTTCTGTTTTGTGGTTTTTTCAAAAACCAATGACGTTTTTTTTTATTTAATGCTATATAATGTTAGCAGAGCATGGTCTGAACAAAGTTTGTTCTAGCGAAAAAATTATTAAAAAGTCACCGTGTATACAACTAATTATAAATCATCATCAAGCATACGGACCGCCTGATGGTAAGCGGTTTTCGTAGCTCTATGAAGTACTACAACACCCATTACCGACCTGTTCGCTTCCCAACGAGCTCTAACCTTACGAAATAGCGCTATACTCTCTCACAAATTTTATATTCTTCTTTACAGAAAACAGACTCTTTATACTCATTAGACGTAGAAGTGAACCAGTACCTGGAGACGAGGGGGAGTAATGTATATGAAGTGTACCCTGGGGTAGAGATGGCTCATTACGACTTCACTATGGAGAGACTTCACCTATATTCGACTAAGTAAGTTTATAAGTGTCATGGAATATATGGATACTGATCCATGAAGAATAATACTACCTAAATCATGACATTAGTATTTACAAACTAGCTGTCCCCCGCGGTTTCACCCGCTTTCCTGGGATAAAAAGTAGTCCTATGTCCTTCTCCATACCATAGGCTATCTGCATGCCAAATTTCATGATGATCCGTTGAGTAGTTGAGGCGTGAAGGCGTAACAAACAATTAAAAGAAACAAAAAACCCGACTGCGTAAAACATAAATTAACAGAAAAGAGAAAAACAAGCTCTTAAATATATAGAATCCCACCAAAAACATTTTTATGTAAAATGTTGCCGCCAAGACATATGGCTCGTACTGTCAAAAAGTTATCAGATCTCATGTAGAGCCAAGCTTATAACTCTACATGCACATACTCGACAAGCCCTAACTTCACAAACTCTACACCTTAGTCAAAATATGTGGCTTGGCCGTTTCGCTACCGTCACATGGGAGTAAGGTGAAAAATGTATTCACTGTTAATTACTTTTTTGTTATTCAATAGTTCTTGTAATATTGAAACGGCCAAGCCACATATTTTGACTACGGTGTGTAGAGTTTGTGAAGTTAGGGCTTGTAGACTATGTGCATGTAGAGTTATAAGCTTGGCTCTACATGAGATCTGATAACTTTTTGACAGTACGAGCCATATGTCTTGGCGGCAACATTTTACATAAAAATGTTTTTGGTGGGATTTCACTTCTTTTTGTAAGTAGCTTATGTTTTTTTTTTTTTATGGAAATTTCCAAGTATTATAATTTTTTTGTTGTTTGTGTACTAATACAAGCTTACATACCAAATTTCAGCTTTCTAGGACATCAGGAAGTACCCTATGAGTTTTGATGATCATCAGTGAGTCAGTGACGAAATCGGGGTTTTTTAGATATCAATAAAATCTAAAGTATAAGAGCTATGTTATTGAAACTTAATATGTTTAATAAGTTTACTATTGACATCATGTTCTGAGAATTTTGTTTATCTGGTATAATCCAAACCCAAGTTATGAGGGTTCAAAAAAACGACGAAGCGCTTCGAGAAAAGGTAGGTAGTGCCCTTTCGCTTCGCTTGGCTGTCTTGGCGGGGGGCACTTCCGTGCCCCCAGATTTTGAATATACCTTGAATTTTATAAGGTATTGCAGTCGGGGACAACCAATAACAAGGCACAAAGAAATAGACATACATACATACATACATACATACATACATACATACACTCGAAAAACATAACCCTCCTTGCGGGTCAGTCGGGTAAAAACTACAATTACTCAAAAAAAGCTTGTATTAAAAATGAAAATTTTAACAAAGAACTTATATTCTATAAACATAAAATAATTGTACTTTTCAGCTTCATAGAGTCAACATCACATCTAATAAAAAGCTGTCTTGGAACTGGAATACTAAGTATTCACGAAGGATACAAGATTGGAGGACTGTGGACATCCTTAGGCTGCACATTTTTCATTGGACTTATTTGTTACTATGTTATGTATGTAAGTTACAGTCAATTTCTTTTATTTTCTCCACTTTCCAGTACTTGATCATACACTCTTTTTATGATGCATTAAGATTTATTTTGACTAGCCGCTTCTTTTACTTGGTGTCTTAAACTATACCCTACCCTATTTAAGAAAAGTTACCTTAAGTTTTCTTAAATTTTCTAATTATCTACGCAACATTCTTAATTTTTTTTTCCGTAAGAACCTTCTCCATAGTATTAGAAAACTTTTTAAAAAAGATGGATGAAATCGGTAAAGTCGTTCTCAAGTTATGGCGTGACCAAGGGAAATAGGGATTCATTTTTATATATAGAGAAGAGATTTAAAAAAAAATACATCTCAGTCGATAAACTAGCGTACGGCCTGCCTGGTAATCGGTTGCTGTAGCCTATGGACGCTTGTAACACACGGGACACTTGCATCACTCACGCATTAGTGATCCTTCCTCCAAATGAGCTCTAGCGATCTTACTCACGCGCAGGAACACAACATTCAGTTGTTGTTATTAAATTGTTATATTCTGTTCTGTCATATCAATATTTTCAACAGATTCTTGTAAATTCAGCACAGAAGATGTACGGCAGATTAAGAGTCCCTAGATTATCGTATCCTGACTTGGCTGAAGTAGCTTTAGCTACGGGACCCATAACATGTATGCGGCGGTTCAGTAAAATCTTCAGGTATATTTGCATGCAAATTCAAAGGCAGCAATTTCTTCAGTTAAGGTCAATATTATTGAGATTTCCATGATACCATTATCAGAAGAGATGGATGTGCAACTTTATTCAACCCTCATCATCATCAGCCTATAACGTCCCACTGCTGAGCATTGGCCTCCTTTCACAAATCGGGCTGAAAAGGAAATGGGCAGATACTTCACCACGCGTGCCCACTGCGGCTCGTTGGAGGTAGGCTAGTGGTCAACCAACTGTTGGAGTATGTAAAAAATAAAAAATATGATAACTTTTTATTTTTGACCACTCAAAAATAAAAATTCTAAAATTCTGCCTAGACTCTGGTTGGGTTTTTATGGAAGTTATAGTAGGTTAGTCTCAAAGTCCGTCAATAAAAAATGTTATCTATTTTCAGATATTTCGTCGACACTTGCCTGATCCTCGAAATGTCTGGCACATGTTGCATCTACGTAATTATGATTGCTAAAACATTGAAACAGGTAATTCGGTTTTAATTTAAGCACATATTTAAGTCGTGTCATATTAGAATTGAATCTTCATCATCGATTATGTAGCTTAAAGATGTCCACTACTAAACGTAGGCCTTCCCCATTGGTTTTCACAATAACTGGAGTCGGAGCGACTGACCAGGCCCCATAGACAAGATGGTTGTCGAATAGTCATCGTTAGTGAACGATCAACCTTTGTATGGGATTAACATAGGAGATTGATAAAAATCACGTGATATTTCGATTTGAAATGTCAATCCCATACAACGACTGATCGTTTACTAACGATGACTATTGTCGACAACCATCTTGTCAAGGGGGGCAGGGCGTCGGTGTACAGTAGTACCCAATTAATATGGCTTACCGATGTACCTGCGCAGAAGATACATTTTCAAAGCCAGGGGAACGCTATTGGCCGACAGCTGCCGTCATATTAGCGCGCGCCGTGCGGAGGGGCGTGACTTGCGAGTGAGACGGAACTAACAGCTGCAGTGTATTATGAACCTTATAGTAGTGATCTAAGGTTGATTGTAAGTTTTAAGCATTCTTTCGTTAATCTTCGGGGCCATACTTTCTTTTCTGTGCGAACGAAGATTCACGACGCGCCATATAAGTTGGGTAATACTGTACCTATTGTGAAGTGATCTCGTAATGCATTTACTGTTGCATGGTCGCCCCTGGAGAACCTTCCTTCTTCTTTGGTTGATCGGCTCTTCGAGCGATGTAGTCTGCCCACAGAGTCTGCCCATTGCCACTTCAACTTTCTAACTCAACGAGCTATATCTTTCGCTTTTGTTTTTCTACTAATATCTTCATTTTGAACCTATGATTCCTCACAATATTTTCATTTTAGAAAAGTCACTAGTGAATCTGTGTAAAATAATCATGTCTTTAGACACTGGATGTAAGGTACTATGGCATTTTCTTTTACAAGTGTTCTTACTACAGGCACTCGAAGGAACTTCAGACACTGTGAAAGACTGGGACATGAGTTTAAGAATGTATATTCTGATGATCCTGCCACCATTAATACTGCTAAGCATCATTAGGAACTTGAAGTACTTGGCACCGTTTTGTTTGATTGCTGATATTATTGTTGGTGCGTAAGTTTTTTTGCAAAGCTTTTTTTGGCTTGTGTTTGACTATAATCTTACCTTGATTATGTTTGTGAGCCAGCCAGGCGGGTACTACAAAGTACCCCTTTAAAACATCAACATCATTTAGTAAAAATATTCGCTTGATTTCAGGTTTTTGTGTCATAATGACCATGTACTACAGCCTTTCAGAAGCAAAAGACGTTTCAATAAAAGATCGGCCAGCATGGAAGAGCTTTCCTGGCTTCTTCCACTTTCTAGGAATCAGTCTGTACGGTACCAATGGTATTGGCGTGACGATGCCGATCGAAAACAACATGAAAAAGCCTCTGTACTTTCCTATTGTGCTACAATGTGGTAAATATGTATCCTTTCTTAATATCAGAAGATTTATGAGTAGAGGTGTTCTATACCTGATGCTAATTGGTCACAGCCGCAATTGGACATTTGCTCCGTTTTCGTTCTGCATACATTCCGACAGTCCAAAATGAGCTGTCTTCTTTATGGCAAATCAGTTTTTGAGTTCAATGTCTAGGTATAAAGGACTCTGTATTGAAGACATACGGACAAAGCTGTGGGCAGGAGATAGTTCTATATAAAAAATACAGAAAAGACTTTAATTTCAGCCATGACAATTGTGGTCATCTGCTTGGCAGTAACGGGATTTTCTGGCTATCTGGGCTGGGGTGAGGATTGTAAGAGCCCCATCACCATTCATTTGCCGTTTAATACGTACGTATATTAGGAACATCACGACCTAGTTGTCACCAGGGAATTTCACAACTTCAAGGAGTTGTTTGGACGTTTACCCATCTTGAAATATTTAGAAACAGAGGAGTTCAGAATCTGTGGTCAATGAAATTAGTTCAGAGTCTGTGGTTAAAGAAATGGGAAATACTGTCAGCTAATCAATCGTGGGCTCTTGCCCAACTCCAACAACCCAAAATCTTAACTTACTGACAGACAACGCACATTGTAAGGATCAGCTCACAGTAAAGGTGCCGGTTTGCAGCTGACCGCAGGCAGCACCAGAAGGCGACACTAGGTACTTCTTTCTCTTTCGTTCCTATGTATTACTATGAGACGACTCGCTAGCTGCGAAAGGTATTTCATAGTAATACATAGAAACCAAGGCGACAGTGTCAACTTTAAGACCACCACAACCTTAAGACGCGCACTGCGCCACGTAGCGTCTCAGTGTGAATTGACCCTAAACCGGTGGACTTGAAATCCGGAAGAAATATTCGTTGAATACCCAAGGGGTGGGCTCATACATTTTATTTCTCATCTTTCTCAATTATATCGTTTCAATTTTCATATTTTTTTTCAATTTCAATCTTTATTGAACTGACTTATTCAAAACTCTTAGTGCCTTTTTCGCATGTATTCCTGATTGGAATAAATCTTTCTCTCGGCAATTTAAATCCCATGCAGTGTTTACAAAATTATTAAGTACATCTATGTTTAATTGTTTATCCTGATTTTAGGGTATGCATGGTATTGCAATATTTGCTTGCTGTGATGTTGGGCGTCACGTTTGCTGTTACATTTTGGGTTTCCTTTAGAACAGTCTGGCATTATATTGGTAGGAAATACAAAAGGTAAAGATTTTTCAGGCCATTACACAGATTCCACCATAGACTCATAAAAAAATTAAGACGAAGTGTTGCCTAATAAACGAGTGAAACACCAAAAGGAAGCCGGCGTTCTTGTAAATACATGGCCTCACGCACACATATACACCATAGGAAGCCGATCGGTTGTCATTCCACATTGAGACGTTGACAGTGACAATAAGGCTTACTATCACTTGTGTCTGCTTGGGCCAGTACTGATTTTACTCACGCATACGTATGAAATGTTCGGCTTCACTTTCTTATAAGGTGACACGCCGTCTTGATTTTTTATACGTCTATGGATTCAACAGCCAAAGTCAAGTAACCTTACGGTAATGTAGATAAAAAAGAAAGTATTTTTACTAATATAGAAAGCCGAACAGATTATTTTGGTTGTTTGTTTAAACGTTCTAATCTCTGGAACTACCAGTTGGATTCGAACAATTCTTTCACTAATAGAAAGCTACATTATCACCGAGTGTTATATGCGTATCTCAGAAACGCGGGTGAAACCGCGGGGGACAACTAGTAATATATCATTTGCTTGATATGCGTCAAATGCTTTTTAATGCATGGCGGATTTGAAAAAGAAAACACTGTTTAATATTTTTAATAAATTACAGGAAACGTGGCATTTGGGAGAGATTCTATAGAGTGATACACGTTATATTAATAGTCTTACTAACCCTCACTCTACCTAACATGATAAATATTGTAATTTTCGTAAGTATCTTCATAATATACTTGCCGTTTAAATTTTAACTCAAATTCCATGTAAAAAAAGTTTAAAAATTTTCCCGAATTAAAATTTTTTCCCGACAACTATTCTGATTTTTCACTCCGTAAAGACATTCAGACAATTAGGTATATTTAAGAAAAAATGCCAAATCGGTGCAGCCATTCTCAAGTGATGAAGTTTCCAAGACACAGCTTTAAATTTTGGTTTATTTAAATATATATAAATATTATTATTACTAGTAGAATACTATCTAGGTACTGCATTTACTTTCCTTACTAATTTATAGGTTGAAATTTCAGATCGGCAACTTCGTCCTAGCGTTTATTTCAGTAATAATTCCTGCATTTATAGATACATTAATTACTTGGCAGGAGCATAGAGGCTATATCAGGTATTGAAATTCTTACCAATATTTTGAGTATCGATGCAATATCACTGAATAAATACAAACAGGAATGAGTACATAAGGGGAAGCTGAATGTAACCCCAGTGACTGAAAAGTTGAGAGGGAACCATAGAGTTAGAATATTAATAGAGCGACTGCACTAGAGTACGTGCCGTTAGCACGGGTACGGGCAAAATTATTTGAAACGAAGTGCGCGTACATAGTTAGAACGACTAAAAGACATATTAATAATAATATAATGAATGCCAATCTCGTTTTATATCGATACTTTTAGGTGCAGCGCAGACGACAGACTTTTTGTGCAGAGTCTTCAACACACAAAAAAGTATGTCACGGATTTTTCAGATACAAAGCACACAGTACAACGTACTTTACATCTTCGATCATTCTGTTAGCGGAATTCTATCTAGAGACGTACAAAAAAAGCAGAGATTGTGATGTATTATTTTATAATTTAAATACAAAAAAGGAAATAGATATTTAGAATTGTATAGGTTCTATTTTCACATACTAAAAAGTGCGGCACGGATGGTCTGTCGTCTTCACTGCACCGTAAAGAGAACAAAAGACATGAAATGTAGTATTTTTTTCTGACAGTAAATCACTAGTTTACGATGTATGTATCTACGAATGCATCTATATGCAAACTGCTTACGCTTCGCACAGGGTAATTTTTTTAACGATATCACTCTATTAATGATCAGTCTCTATGGCTGTACCACTCCTGCTGCTGTGGCTTGTGCTTTTACTCACCATATTTTATTTTATTCAAGATGGAGATTTCTTATAAACACAATGATCATGATCTTCGGTGGAGTGTTATGCGGTGCCTGGTTCTATTCGTCCAGCGAATAGGAGGTTTAGCTCACTTACCGATATATATTTAAAATGTAGGAAATTATTTTATATTAGGCTTTAATCATGTAAATATATAAATTGATATGATAATGGTTGTTTTAAATTCAGAAAAAAATGCCCTCTCCTAAAACATGTGACTTCGTTCTTGTTCAGGGCGACAGTGAGGTAGTGCAGTACCCTAGTAGTGGTGTTCAGCCCGGAATCCAAACTGCTCGGATCTTGGCTCGATGTGTGGGACGAGGCATTGCTGCAGGAGCTTTTCAAGGACCTTCGACACTGTAGGCAGCAATGTGATAGGCCGATAGCTTTCTGGCTTCAGGGAGTTTTTCCCGGGCTTCAGTAATATGATCACCCTGCCTGTTTTCCAAAGGCTGGGGAAATGGATTAGGCGCAGGATGACGCAGCGCCATGTTCTGTATATGCCATCTGGCCCCGGGGCACTCCTCCGCTTAGTGGCAAGCAGGGTCACTGTCTCGGTGTGAACTGACTCTTAGACTAGACTGGCCTGTTGACATGGAAGCTATATACTCTGCCTGCCACCCCATAGGTCGTGGGCTCGATTCCTATCCAGGACAAACATTGGTGAGCATGAACATGTCTGGTTGTTCGGGATCTGGGTATTATTTTAAGACCACTAAGGAAGCAATCAGCTTGCGTAGCGCTTCAGAAAATTGAGTGGTTAAAACAACCAAAGTCACCATGTATAGTAGTTTAGGTTGTTCCAACCACTCGACTTTCTGAAAAGCCTAGTGCGCAATTTTGCTATGCAAAGACTAGTAGGTGCACGCATTATTTTAACTTGTTCAGATTATTTTTATCCTTGTGCATTTTAATATTAGGTGTAAATGAAACAATCATTTTTAAATAAAAATACTCTGTAATAAAAAAATATGCATATCAAATAAAATACATTTTCCAATAATAATATACCATAATTTTACATGCTACGTATAATTATCCAAACTAATTAAAACCTTTAATAATAAATCTGGCTAATTGGGACATTTAACACAATTATTATCTTCATCTATTATTTTCTCAGAAAATAAACTAAAAGAAGTGAACCCACTATATAATTATACGATTAGTATATATTTACTTATTTTAATTTCAGAATTTAGATCCATAGAATAATGAATGTAAGTAGAAAAGCTATAACCCAGTCAGCAGGTATTTTTGCGCTACGAAAGGTGGAGTAGTCAATGTCTTGATTTGTATTACTTAAGTATAGGCTAGTCATGAAAAATTTAAGTTTTCGACCTTGAGGTGTACAAATCGACCAAACGGCATTTCTCATACATTTTGTGCGGGTCCGTTTTCTTCAGCGTTGTTGAAAAAATATTAATGTAATGCCAGTTCCATCAGGTTAACAAGAGATCCACAAAAAAATACGAATAATCCAAGGGTTATCAGAACTATACCTCGCCACAATCTCCACTTATACTTCCCCAAGCCTGGTCTGTGCCAAACGACGAGTAGAGTTATTATATTTGGCCAAATTAAAGCCATGTTTGAGATGCAAAATGTGCCAAGCTATAAAAAATAAGACATCATTAGATACCGCAATGCACATTTATTCCATACCAGCTGACATGATAGACATTATCCAGTCAAAAATCCCATGGAAATACGCACGCTTTTCCCGCTATTTCTAGTTTTCGGGCACCTTTTTGAATTTTTCATTCCGTAAAACCTTATTCGGTCTTACAAACTAAAGGTATGAGTTCGTAGCCGACTGCAGGCAGCAGCAGCAGGCGACGTGTTGTCGCGACACTACTTCTTTCGACTCTATGTATTACTATGGAGGCAACGTGTCGCTCGCTATGGAAGTTATTTTATAGTTATACATAGAAACTGGTAGTGTCGTGACGACACGTCGCCTGTTGCTGCTGCCTGCAGTTGACTACGAACTAGAGAAAACAACAAGTAAATAATACTCACAAATCCCATCAGAGCATTGATGTTAGGGAAGATTATTGCCAAAACACTGATCATTACAACGAGCAAAGTCCTGTAAAAGTACTCCCAATGAGTAGCCTCAGGAGGGTGTAGTTTTCTTATGTAAAAATACACAAGATTGAATGGTGCCCAAAAATTCAGTGCATGAGTAAAGTATATCATAAGTGCCACCAATCCTTTAAAGATCTTCGGAAACCTGTTTTGAAAATGATATTTTTTAATATAATACCCTCACTGATACCGTGAAATTTGCAGCTAGCATACAGTCAGCGTGCAGTCGTTAGAACTGCAAGTCGACTAGATGGACTACATAGTCCTCATCCAAACTGCCATTTTGCCGCTAGCTTAACCTAACCTAACCTAACCTAAGTGCTTGGCGACTACCTACTAATTACAAAGAATCCCACCACCATGGATTCCTCACGATACTTTCCGATCATCAGTCGTCCGATATCAGTGAGCTCAGGCTCACGGTATTTGACGTTACTCCGCTGAGCTTTGCATGCATCCACCAACTATCTCTTGGATGAATACCAATACCCGGCTATAGGCGATAATTTTAAAACAATGTAACGTAAACAGGACTAGCAGTGTCTAGCGATTTAGAATATGACAAACAAAACACAGTTAAGGACTTCTAAAGCTACTTACAACTCCATAGGAAAGTTGACGGTGATAGGAGATTCGCATTTGTCCAAGAACGCAACATAGCCAAAAAATGCCACCGAGAATGTGCAAAAAACAATGAGTATCATACCTGAAACAAAAGTTTCACCTAAATATACCGAGTAATGAGAATGCTTGTTCGCTTGTTTAGAATGAGCTCAGAATACAATAGAAAATACCTAGCTATTCTACTATATCTATCAAGTATTATAGCTAAGAGAGGTCGAACGTAACGGGTTCTCCCGATCAAAATTCGAAGCAGCATGACTGATCTTACGGAAGATTGCAGCCAAATAACATTAATGTTGTCTTCTGTTTCTGCAGTGAGTAAGGTCACTAGAGCTCTCGAGCTTAGAGCTGAGGAGGTGGTTGCAATGTGTCGTAGTATCAAATATCCCTTCCGCTCCTTAAGCCGATTTTGGATGTGAAAAGATTTTTTTAGGATCCGATCGGCAACGAGCGACTCACGAGTATTACCCCTGTTAGATTTCTGCAAAAGATCATCATCACCATCAGCCTACAAGTTCCCACTGTTGAGCACAGGCCTCCTTTCACAAATGAGGGTGAAAGGGAATGGGCAGATACTCCACCACGCGTGCCCACTGCGGATCGGTGGAGGTAGGCTAGTGGTCAACGTACTGTTGAAGTTTTCAAGCCGCATAGGAGTTCTCCTTCTTAATGAATATCACAAAGACGCTACTGCAAAAGGTGCTTTTTATATGACTAAATCCTAGTTTTCGTCTCGTGGTATCACCCGATTATCTGAGGGATCTTATGTTTACCCCGGGATAAAAGTAAATATTCATTGCGAGCCAAATTTCATCACGATATCTTGTGCATTTGAGGCTTGAAGAGGCACAAGCAAACAAACAAACTCGCTTTTGCATTTATAATATTAATAAGATAACGCAAGAGCGCCTACTTCTCGTGAACAGATTTAGTGCCTGACTTAAGCATAATGCATCGGTGCACTTGAATTGATTTGATTTTTTCCTTCACTAAATAGTGCTTGTGACATCATAGTACATACATAAAAATGGCACGTTTGGTTTTCATACAGATCGTGATACTTGCGTTACCTAGGTGTATCTATATCTGTGAATAGGATAGTTTTCTTACCAATAGTGAGAGCAATGTTAAAGTATTGCGGTTGTGCCATGTTATTCTCAATGGGCACCACCACACCAGAACAAGACATGCTGAATACTGACACACCAACCAGCTCAAAGAAATGATACAACTGCGTATGTGTCACTAGATTAGAAAAATTTGGGTTATATAGAAACGCGTAGTAAACTGCCATGATGATGCTGAGAACTGAAAGAACAAAAAGAACCCTAATTAAAAAATATACTAACAAATAACAATAATAAGGCCACGCATGTATATGTACAGTCGCGGACTAAAAATATTTACCACCTTACGGTATATAATCGCTTGCACGTTTCTGTTTCATAAGGTTGACCGGAAATAAAATGACTATTGATAGACGTTGATTGTATTTGATATGAAAAACAATTCAAAGAGGTGCATATTACTATATATGACTTGCACAATGAAATAAAAAAAGATATAATAGGTACTAACAAATAACTCCATTTGCTATAAGTGAAAATGGCGCAAGCCATTTCAAGTGAGTGATCAGGCAGATAAGAACTATCGGCACAATCATTATCGCCAAGTACACCCTCAAACCAGGGTAACCTTTGCAAAATATGAAACAAAAAACATTTAATAAATTATTGATAGGTACCGAAATAACGTGAATTGTATGTTTACAGTGAAGCATAGAATATTATAGACTATAGAGCAACTGAGAGTACGGTCTAAACGCCATGAAACGTAGTGCGCGTACATAGTTTGAACGACTAAAATACGTATAATGAATGCCAATTTTTCGTTTTTTTCGATACTTTTACCAAGACCAAATGACAACGAATCAATATCGACATTTTGTCTGACTGTAAATTAACTAGTGTACGATATACAGGCTGTTGTTTTGGTCGGCGACAAGCGATCCAGGAGCGGTAGTACAAAATATATATTCCCCAAAAATGGACTTAATTTCATTAAATACTGTAAATATGTTGAGAAATACCTTATTCAATTTGAAATAAAATTACCGCAAAGTATGGTCACTAGGCACGTGCACAGACTAGAGCTAGGCGCAAGCCGCCATCGCCCCACCCCTTTACTCCCTCGTACTCCCGTTGCGTATTATGTCTACACTTTAGCTTGTTACATGATTTTCAAAATTTTTACTTTTTTATTTTTATTATTAAAAAAAATAAAGTATTTTTTTTATATTTTTTTTAGCACCAGTATCATTTGTATTATCAACCCTGAGTCGCTCGTCGCTGACCAAAACAACAACCTGTATCTGTGGATGCATCTATATGGAAACCGCTCACGCATCGCGTAAGGTTACGTTGTAAACGCTATCTCCCTATAATATTCTAACTCTATACGAGAGAATGCGTTTCTGAAACTATATTGAGCTAATCTTGGAAATCGCTAATGCTTTTGCCATGGGAGTTACACAAGATGGTTCAGTATTTTCCTAGGCATAGTTTTATCAAAGTCCCATCTTAATCAGATCAGCCGTTTCCGTGATTTGGCCAAAAGAAACACATTATCTCGGCGGCACTATAATGTAGTGAACTAATAACCATAGAGACTACGGTGTATAGAGTCGATCAAGTACGTAGGTAGCCTGGTAGAGAAATGTATATGAATTTAACCAGTTTAAAATTAAATTATGTTCTTACTTCCGTGACCTTCTAAAGACGTCTGATGGGTGTCCTCCACAAGCTGTTTTATAGACTTTGCTATAATTATTTGATAGCAAGCACAAGCACCAAACAGTTCCGTACATACTAAAATATCTATGAAATATCTGTAAAAGTTAAGGTTAGTTTTTATTGCATGATTCCGTAAACAATATCCAAAATAATAAATAAAAAACACGACTGCATCAAAAAATATTGTAGTTTTATGTAATTTACCTGAATGGTTTAGCAAATCTTCTGACCTTAGGATTTGGGAACAGCGCTACAGCCGCTTCGCCAATATCAGGGTACGACATCGTGGGTATTTCAGTTCTTCTGTACAGCTTCTGGGCTGAGCTGAGCAGGAGCTAGAAAAATCATAATTTATATTATACTAGCAACCCGACCTGGCTTCGCACGGGTAGCACAGTAGTTTTATCCATGATTTATTCCGACATCTTCAACAATCAATCAACCAGCCAATTTATACAAAAACTAAATTAATTATACACCTAAACCTTCCTCATGAATCACTCCGCCGATTAGTGAAAATCGTATGAAAATCCTTTCAGTACTTTTTGAGTTTATCGCGTTCAGACAGACAGACAGACGTGGCGGGACTTAGCGGGAGGAACTTTGTTTATAAGAATGTAGTCAAGTAATGTATAGACATGGTGTATAGAGCTATCATATTGGTTCATGAACTTCTTTACTGTGTCAGTAGGCAGGCGGTCCATCTGATGTTAAGTGGAACCATAACATATATACATTTGCAATTTCAGGGGGATTGCAAAGCCTACAAGGCTCTCAAAGACACTACGGGTGTTAATTTTACATTTCCAGCTTCATATACAGGTCGTTGTTTTGGTCAGCGACGAGCGACTCAGGATCGATAATACAATAGATACTGGTGCTAAAAAAAATATAAAAAAATTACTTTTTTTTAAATAATAAAAGTAAAAAAATAAAATTTAGAAAATCATGTAATAAGCTAAAGTGTAGACATAATACTCAACGGGAGTACGAGGGAGTAAAGGGGTGGGGCGATGGCGGCATGTGCCTAGCTCTAGTCAGTGCACGTGCCTAGTAACCATACTTTGCGGTAATTTTATTTCAAATTGAATGAGGTATATCTCAACGCATTTACAGTATTTAATGGAAATATGTCCATTTATGGAAAATATATTTTTTGTACTACCGCTCCTGGGTCGCTTGTCGCCGACCAAAACAACAACTTGTATATGCTTCAGATCTGAATTGAGAAGTTTCAACTCACAGATAAACAGTAGGTCATATAAATTCCAAATACAATGTTTACAGGGATGGCGACCGCTACACCCCC
Source organism: Polyploca ridens (assembly GCA_951394255.1). Taxonomy (NCBI): domain Eukaryota; kingdom Metazoa; phylum Arthropoda; class Insecta; order Lepidoptera; family Drepanidae; genus Polyploca; species Polyploca ridens. The sequence continues at coordinate 4,824,960 of OX596269.1, read as the reverse complement.
TTTCATGTAGGCTACATGGGCGCCCAGGATGCCACCACCTAAGGCGCCTTTGACTATGTGTGCTACTGTCCCGACAAATCTGCAAGAATTACATCAAAATTAGAGTTGGCCGATTCTTTATCCGGTATATTTTAGCCGGTAAACAAGCGTACGACTCGCCTGGTGGTAAGCGATTACTATAGCCCTATGAAAGCTTACAAAACCCTGGGCATCACTCACGTGTTACCAACACTTGTTCCTTCTCCGATGAGCTCTGGCAACATTACCCTCCTTATTACTACTACTGTACTAGAATCCCGCAGCCAAATAATTATGTGTTCCTGCGACACCTCACCCAACTAATAAGGCGCGTCGGATCTTCGTTCGCAGAGAAAAGAAAATATGGCCCGAAGATTAACGAAAGAATGCATCAAGCTTAGATCACTACTATAAGCTACGAAACTATAAGGTTCATAATACACTGCAACTGTTAGTTCCGTCTCACTCGCAAGTCACGCTCCTCCGTTAACATGGCGGCGTGGCGGCAGCTGCCGACCAATAGCATTTCCGCGATTTGAAAATGTATCTTCTGCGCAGGTACATCGGTAAGCCATATCAGTTGGGTACTACTGTCACAAGCGCTGAGCGTGACGACCTCCCACCAGGTGAACTGACGAACTGGTCAGAGTCGCTGGGGGCCGCTGGATGCAAGCGGCACAACCGTTCGAAGTGGAAGACAATAGGGGAGGCCTATGTTCAGCAGTGGACATCCATAGGCTGATTTGATGATGATGATTCTACTACTAGTAGCGTCCCGCGATTTCACCCGCGTTCCCGGGATAAAACGTCCCGCCTATGTCCTTCTCCATACCATAGGCTGTTTGTATGCCAAATTTCATGATGATCCGTTGAGTAGTTGAGGCGTGAAGGCGTAACAAACAAACAAACTCACTTCCGCATTTATATGTAGAGCGTTCTACCTAAGTAATTATAAAGAAATTTAAAGTACTTTCGATAAGACTTGGATGTGGAGAAAGGGGGAAAATTTGATATTATATTTAGCTGAAATATTTTGTTCAATATAATAATTAAATTAATAATTAATAGTAATTCAATGTAAATAAATTTTGTTACCCATTTCTCTTCCCGTCCGCTCTAGCCCCAACAAAGTCATAAGCGTCTTCCTTCTCTTGGGTTTCATTTATAATTCTAAACCGAGGTGTAGCCTGATTCTGAGCCTGATTTAAAAAGATGATGACTTCATGGTGACTTCATAATTCAATCTATGGATTCACTGGATAAATTTCGTTACTTCTCAGTTGAAGGCCGACTTACGAAATAGTGGTAACTTCAGTAGCTCTGACCCTCATAAGTACCCTACTTAGGGCCTACATTTAATAAATGGCTTTGACTTTGACTTTCAAATTGGCACTAATAATAGTACGATTTTAATTTTGTTTTAATTTATATACTCCATTTCTAGGTCTTTTAACCCCAAAAAAATTGTAGAGCGGTATCGTGTGATCTTTTATTATATTAATAACCGTTCGGCATAATACAGATCGGAGTACATGTCGTGCTTGACGCTTATACTATACGTAGGTGATAAGTTGAGTTGAGACCCGCGGGTAGTACCTACTTACAAGAAAGCCAGCTACTTGCCTGTCTTCACTTCCAGATTAGGCGACGCTGAGTCCACTGTTTTTGATATCTCACCATTCTAACTACAATAAGCAAAATTATTTGATGCTGTAACTTACCATTATTCAATATATTTAATAAGCAATCATTATCGAAATAAAGTTGTAACAAAACATTTTAACCGACAAAAAATATCAAAAATCCTGTGAGTGTCACAATTTATTCAAAATAGTGTAAACTTCATTTTTCTGTCAGATTTAAAAAGTAAGAATATTTGAAGAAGATTATATCACAAACAATAAAGAATTGTTGCAAGACAGGATAAGCACAGTTATTTCGCTCAAAGAGCAGCTCGACTGGGGAAGTACCTCCACCTTACAGAATACCGCAGCCAAATAACTTTATGTTGAATATTATTATCATTGTAGTATGTAGTAGTAAGTACTATTAGTCCCTTTACGGGCTATAATAGTCATCTGAATGATTGGTTGTATTAGACCGACACAACCGGGTCGGCTTACCCTGAAAAGACAGACCTCCCTGTTGTGTTCCTGAGCGTGAGTGGCGGTCGCCAGAGCTCATTGGGTCGGTAACGCGTGAGTGATGCCTCATGCGTTCATGGAACTACGGCACCGACTACCGATTAAGTTATATAAAAAAATACCACTAAAATCATAAAAGAACTTTAAGGTGCTTTAAGGCCCTTCGCACACGTGACTACAGAATCGAAATAAGTTACTTATTTGAGTTATAACCATTCACTAGCACATTGTGCAGCAGATGCTAGCAGTAGTATTTTAGTGGATGCTCTCATACACGTTTTTTTTTCACTTTGTACAATATCTCACCATGATAAGTGATTGTTGGCCGAAGGTGATAAGCACACAAAGCCTAAAAGGAGCTGGCTCTCCAGTGCAGCACCATGCGTGCCGTTTCCAGGAACCTTCTGAAACTGGCCCTTGAGCCCGCCACGCCAACGCGATTGTCGAGGTTCTTGGCCATTAGGCCATGGGCGGAAACGACTATTTGTAGAGTGGTTATTATTATTAAGGGGGTTGGAACAGAATTTTGTTAACATGTGACTTAAGTTTTGAGAAGCATCGTGTGTGAAATTTATCAGGTTCGTCTCTTCGGAGTAGCTACGTGTGTGAAGGGTTTAATCTGACAACCGTACGCGTACAAGGTCGGTTACCGAAAGCTGGCCCCACGGTACTCACACATGTCCCAGGATATTTATTTATATGCAATTTCATGATACAGTATATTTTATTACATTTTTGCTTCTAATCAGTCAGTCAATTCTAATGGAAGGCAACAAAGACTGCTGAGCAGTAACAAAAGCAAAACAATAACTGTCTCCTTTATACTCATAATCTTGAACGCGCGCGAGAGAGACGGACAGACTTTTCGTGATGCGCAAGCGCAACGTGTAAATGAATTGAACGTGCCAGATTTAGCTAACCGAACTTGAAGATAGAATTAGACTATGTTAGACGTCAAATACAGATCCATAGTAAAAACATTCGAGTACCTACATGATCTTCTCTAATTACAAACCAACTCCATTAATGGCAAGGAACTACCTATAACGGAGGTGGGTAATAAAAACTAATGTAATTATTTTATTAGTTACTATTAAACAGTAGAACTTCGCAATGGCGGTACACAGAAAGTCGTATAAACTAGAAACCGCTAAACTTGTACCGTGTTTACGTGAGTGGGGTCCGATTACTTATTCTGTAATGGTCGAGCGAAAACGTTTCGATATTGCCTGAAGATTGAAGACCAATATCTATCTAGGGTAGCGTAGACATATCGAGTGCGTTTACTCAAATTAGTATGGGAGGCGATTATGATAAAATAAGATCTATTATTGCCCCGGGGTAAGTTTAGTATACTTATGAAAACCCCTTGAAAATCAATTCAGTGGTTTTGGAGACCAGTGTTCAAACGCGGTCACTCTTTCCATGGCATTTTCAGCTCACAGAGCATCGTGTGATATTATTACTGTCAGCTCTTAGTTGTTAAAGATTATTTCGTAGTGAATTAAACCTCTCCGTTTATGTTTTGAATCCTTTCCTTATCGGTTTATTATCGACTTAGTATCGCTCGGTCCATGGCATTTTCAGCTCACAGAGCATCGTGTTATATAACTGTCAGCTCTTGTCAGTCGTTGAAAATTATTTCGTAGTGAATTTAACCTCTCGGTTTATATTTTGAATCATTTCCTTACCGTTTTTATATCGGTTTATTATCGACTCTATATCGAATTGATATCGCAACTCAAAAGCATAATAGGGTTGTTTTGAAACAAACTGTTAGCGGACAGCAATTATCATTACGACTCACTGACTGTCCCGAAGGGGTTTGAGACCGGAACATTACAGGATACGTTTACACATCGAGTTACTAAGTAATTAAGGCACGTAAAAGAGGTCAAAAAGAAAATACCAAAATACGTATAAGGCATAGATAATATACAGGGTTACAGGAAAAGGTGTACTAAATATTATAGGACGTTATTATTCAGGTCTTTTCTGATGGATTTGATTCTGTAATATGGTGTCCTAAACTTGACCGTTATGGAGATAATGGCCCTGATTCTGTTGTTCACAACTAAACTAATTTTATTCTCACTATGTCTCTTTCTAACAAAGAACATAAGAAAAGGATGTAAGAAATTTAGTGCTGTCAAATTAGTCCAATGCTTGTTTTCAATATAAATTTAGTCGCCATCTATCGCGGTTACGCTTAAATACACGCAAAATAAGACGGCAAAGATTAATTTGACAACTTAAGACTCCGTTGGCATAATTTTGCCGTTTTCGCTGATTTACCTAATTTAACAGACGTGATTTTACAGTTAAAATGCTGTATTTCTATAAGTTTGAATTCACAGCATGAAAGATCATTTCAATTATGATCTAATAAACGGGCTACTTTTTGATTTTTATTATTTAATTTCGTAAATTAAAATGTTGAGTAAAAAAATATTTAACTTAGTCAAATTGTAGAGTATTTGGGTTAAGTATTGCCTTTGATTTTGGCTACTTAGAACTCTCGTTTTTTAAAACTAAAATAAACTTCAGCTCAAAATCAAACCAATTCCCGAAAAAAAAGTTCAAAAAACTAAAAAATTGTGGCTTTAAAAAATCTTTTAAAACTACCTAAATCGCGCAATATAATACTCGACGCAAGCCTCGAGTCAGCAGACCGCGCCGAGCGCTTCCAGAGGGTGGACGTATCGCTCTGCTCTGCGCACCGAGTTGACACTCTACGTACGACGCGACGAGTCGACGCCCTCAGTTACAGACGAAAATAGTGCGACCGTGAGTTCTTGATTCTTTGGTAATTAATGTTATTTATTATTATTTCAAATATTATGTGATGATTTCGACATGCTTTCTGGTCGTGTTCGTCGTCGAGAGAGGGCGCTACTGTGCCACGGTAAACATTGACTCCGTAATTTTTTTTTTATTAAAAATGAATAAGTGCATTTTGCAACAAATAATTGTGTAAAGTGGTAATAATACTCAGTGAGCTAGTGATATATTGAAGATATTGACAATAAACAAAGGCAAAATACATGAAATTGAAATATCTAAAGTGTAGAACAATCGCTAGTGCTTATTATCCAGTGGAACTATCCCGCAAATCAAACGACACAACCTAAATCGAACTGATATCCTTTGAACAGAAGAGTAAATAAAACTATAAAACAGTGAAGTGCAATATCTTGTGAAAAAACATTAGAAAATAAAAATAACCTCAATTTTAGTGATTTGCATAATTTATCGATTTTATCGATCATCTTCAGAGAACATACAGTGCCATCTATTAGACTGAGTGCATAATACGACACAATACAGAAGATCTACAGAAGTTTTTTCTAACCGGTCGGGCTCGTAGGTGTGCTAAGAGAGGGCGACACAAGTACCAAAAGAAAGCTGTATATTGTGTTGTAATATCAAGTAATTTAAAATGATGGAAGAAGTATTAAATGCACTTAGAAAAATACAAAATGAACTGGATGAGCAAAAAGTAATGATCCAGGAAAGTGGCAAAAATGTGACGGATCAAGTAACACAGAATATTAACAAATTATTGGAAGAAAAATTTTATAAATGGGAGGAAAAACATGAAAAACTAAAAGAAATAGTGGATAATCAGGAGAAAAGAATTTATTTCTTGGAAAAACAAGCAAGGCAAAGAAATATTGTATTTTTTGGTATTGAGGAGGGAGAATCATCATCGTATGGGGCCTTTGAAAACAACTTCATCAAATGGATAGGAGATCATCTCTCTATCAAATTAACCCAAACTGATATACAGGAGATCAAGAGAATAGGTAAGAAAGGAGAAAGACCTCGTCCGATCATAGTAACATTCTTAACTCAAGGCATAAAAATCAAAATTTTTAAACAAAAGGGAATGCTGAAAGACTCTCATTACTACATGAAAGAGGACTATCCACATTATGTGTTAGAAAAGAGGAAAGAATTACAAGAACAAATGAAAATTGAGAGAGAAAGGGGCAATAAGGCTACAATCAAGTACGACAAATTGATTGTAACTAGAAACAATAATAAAAGAACACTCCCAGCATCACCTGAAAATATCTTACCACTAGCCAACAACAATTCACAAGCCAGCAACAACTCACAAGCCTCACAAGCCAATAAAAAGAATAAAATTCAACCAAATTCATCGGTTCAAAGGTCAAATAGTATCTCAGAAGGAGTCATAAAACCTGGCATATTAAACTATTTAGTAAAAAAAAATGCAAATAATTCTATCAACAATCAGGACAACCAATACAAGAATAAATAGCAACTAGCCTTCCTCTCACAAAAAGATCTCATAAACAAACAAACTCATAAAAGCAACATAAAACATCTTCCAACCCGGCTGGTCACCGTGGAAGATTATGACCACAACCCTCCGAAGAACAACACACTAATAAAGAGCAACAAAGCAAAACAAATTTATCAATTATATATTGCAACATATAATGTCAGAACTTTATCGTCATATGACCGATTATTAGAACTAGAAGAAGCCATAAGTGAAATAAAATACGATATCATAGGTATTTCAGAAATGAGAAGACTTGGCAACAAAATTGAAGAATATGATAACTTTATAATCTGTCATATAGGACATACACCAGGCAAATATGGTGTTGGTTTCATAATTAACAAGTCCCTGAAAAACAATATAGAGAGTTTCACTGGAATAACAGAACGCATCGCAATACTAAATATGAATTTTCAAGGTTACAAGGTATCCATCATACAAGCATACTTCCCAACAGAAGCAGCAAGTGAAAAAGAAATAGATGAGTTATATTCGACAATCAGCAAAGAAATGAAAACAACTCATAAAAATATCATATTAATGGGAGACTTTAACGCAAAAGTTGGAATACCCAAACAAGTAGAATACTTGGTTATGAAGCAACATGGATACGGTACAAGAAACGATAGAGGACAAAAACTAGTAGACTTCGCACTCGAACACAAACTAACAATCATAAATACATGTTTTAAGAAAAAACTAAACCGAAGATGGACATGGCGATCTCCAGATGGGAAATACAAAAACGAGATAGACTATATTCTATCAAACCAGCCAAGAATATTCCAAAACATCCAAACTATGAATCTCAACTACCCTTCCGACCATAGACCAATTAGAGCAACAGTAAAACTCGCCGAATACAAGACAAGCAGAGTCAAATTCACAAGCAACCAAAAAGCTACACTTAGGAGCGAAGACGATAAAATTAAGTACAATGAAAACCTAATATCTTTATTATCTGAAACTTCTGTTCACCAAGAAAACACCTCAGTACAGACCTACTATGATAAAATAATAAACGCTATCACCCAAAGCTTGAAACACACCCGTAATAAGAATGAACATAAAACTCACAAAATATTATCAGGACGAACTACAACACTGCTAAAAAGAAGGAAAGAACTGCAGAAAACTAAAAACAAAACCCGGTCCATGAGAAATGAACTCTCCGCACTATACAAACTAGCTAATAAATATATTAGAAAAGATTATGTGAAGTATAGACAAGATACTATAGAAAGACATTTATATCACACGGGAAGTACAAAGAAGGCCTATAAGGAACTCAGAACAAACCAAACTTGGATAGAAGGATTGAGGAAGATGAACAAAGATCTATATCAACGAAACGATATCAGCGCTGCTGCAACAGAATTCTATAGAAATTTATATAGCAACAATACCGATATAACCACCATTTCATACACAAACAATAGACCGGGCAGCGAAAACTATGTTAACCCAATAAGCGAACGAGAAATCATTGAAGCGATAAAGAGTTTAAAGCTTGATAAGAGCCCTGGGTCCGATCATATCACAAACGAAGTACTGAAAATAGCACACACAACGTTGGCTGCACCGTTAGCTGAACTATTTAATTTGATACTACAAAGTTCTGAAACTCCCTCACAATGGTCGGAATCAAATATCATACTTATCTATAAAAAGGGCGACCCCAAGGATATTGGCAACTATAGACCAATAAGTCTGCTACCGAGCCTATACAAACTCTTCTCCTCTATTGTAAACAAAAGAATCAGTACTGCGTTGGAAGAAAAACAACCCATAGAGCAAGCAGGCTTTAGGAAAGGGTTTTGTACAATCGATCATATTCATACCCTAGAACTAATTATAGAAAAGTATCAAGAGCAACAGAGACCCCTGTATATTGCTTTCATTGACTACCAAAAAGCATTTGATACGGTATCACATACAAGTATATGGGAAAGCTTACAAGAACAAGGAGTAGAAGGAAAATACATAGAAGTCATAAAAAGTATATACCATAATAATAAGGGTAGAGTCAAGCTAGAAACCCTAGGTCCAAGTTTTCCCATAGAAAGGGGAGTAAGACAGGGCGACCCGCTATCTCCAAAAATATTTATAGCCATTCTTGAATCCATAATTAGTAAGCTAGATTGGAGCAAATCCGGACTGAACATAGAAGGTGCGTACCTAAGCCATCTGAGATTTGCAGACGACCTGGTGCTCCTATCAGAGACAAGCTCCCAGTTGCAGCTCATGATCGAAACCTTAAGTGCAGCTAGTGTAAAAGTGGGTTTGGAAATGAATCTCACTAAAACTATGGCCATGACTAATAGCTTGAAGATACTAATAAGACTTAATAACAATCTATTGGAGTATACAGACAACTACATCTATCTAGGGAAAAAAATTAGCTTTGATAAAAAAAATAACGAACTAGAAATAGAAAGAAGGGTACAAAATACATGGAATAAATATTGGAGTCTCAAAGAAATATTCAAAAGTAATATGCCAATAGCTATAAAAACAAAAATAATGAACTCAAGTTTATTACCGTGCCTGACATATGGCTGCCAGACATGGAAATTTACTGCCAAAGCTAAAAATAAAATAAATGTCTGCCTACGAGGAATAGAACGAAGCATGCTCAATATAAAAAAAATTGATAAAATACGACACACCAAAATACGAGGAATAACTAAAGCAACAAATGCTCTGAGCTATGCGCAGAAACAGAAGTGGAAGTGGGCAGGCCATATTGCGAGACTTACAGACCAGAGATGGACCGTGAGAGCGACAGAGTGGCGCGGCCCACTAGGCAAAAGGAATATAGGGAGACCATTAACACGCTGGGAAGACGAAATTAAAAGAACAGCCGGCCCACTATGGAGAGAAATAGCACAGGACAGAGATAAATGGAGATCTTTGGAGGAGGCCTTCACCCACCCTGGGGTTCTTGTAGATCAAGAAAAATTAGAATAATTAATATTTATAATTACTAACCAAAACATAAACTACTACTAGTACTTAATAATGTGAAATTAACAAAAAAAAAAAAGAAAAAAAAAGGAATACTAAGTAACACTAACATTAAGAAACCATCTTTTTTTATATAAAGATACACGAAATAGATAAGTAAAATTACTAACTATAGATTGGATACATACTGTAGACTAATTCTAAATAGAGATATATTATGTATAGTAATTGTTCATTATCTACAAGAAATAAAAGGCTTTTTTATTTTATTTTATTTATTTTATTATCTGGTCGTGTTTGGACATGTTGGAATTTTCTTGAGATGAACTTTGACCATGTATAGTTTTAAGGGTCTGATGATGGAGTAGGAGGGTAGGTACTGGAACTTCATACCGGAGCAACGTTTCCTAGCCGTGTTTAGGCTTTTTGGAATTGTCTTATGATGAACTTTGAGCATATATGGTTTTCAGGGTCTGATGATGGAGAAGAAGGGTAAGCACTGGAACTCCATAGTGGAGAATCGTATGCTAGCCGTGTTTGGGGTTGTTGGAATTGTCGTTAGATGAACTTTGACCATGTATGGTTTTCAGGGTATGATGATGGAGTAGGAGGGTAGGCATTGGAAATCCATAGCGGAGCAACGTATCCTGGCCTTGTTTCAATTTGAGAGTCCTTGGGGTCACAAAACAAGAATCTATTCTCAAATTTTTGAAAAAGTGTCCGCCATGTTGAACTTTTTAGATACTGGTCCGATTGCTCTCAAAATCGATATTTGAGAGTCCCCGGAGTCACAAAACAAGAATCTTTTCTCATAATTATGAAAAAGTGTCCGCCATGTTGAACTTTTTAGATACTGGTCAGATTGCTCTCAAAATCGATATTTGAGAGTCCTCGGGGTTACAAAACAAGAATCTATTCTCAATTATTTTTAAAAGTGTCCGCCATTTTGAACATTTTAGATACTGGTCCGATTTCTCTCAAAATCGGTATTTGAGTGTCCTACGGGTCACAAAACAAGAATCTTTTCTCAGAATTATGAAAAAATGTCCGCCATCTTGAACTTTTTAGATATTGGTCAAATTGCTCTCAAAATCGATATTAGAGAGTCCTCGGCGTCACAAAACAAGAATCTATTCTCAAATTTTTGAAAAAGTTTCCGCCATGTTAACTTTTTTGATACTGGTCCGATTGTTCTCAAAATCGATATTTGAGAGTTCTCGGGGTCACAAAACAAGAATCTATTCTCAGAATTATGAAAAAGTGTCCGCCATTTTGAACTTTTTAGATACGGGTCCGATTGCTCTCAAAATCGATATTAGAGTCCTCGGGGTCAGAAAACAAGAATCTATTCACAAAATTTTGAAAAAGCGCCCGACATCTTGAACTTTTTAGATACTGGTCCGATTGCTGTCAAAATCGATAATAGAGAGTCCTCGAAGTCATAAAACAAGAATCTTTTTCAGAATTATGAAAAAGTGTCCGCCATGTTGAACCTTTTTAGATCCTGGTCCGATTGCTCTCAAAATCGATATTAGAGAGTCCTCGGGGTCACAAAACAAGAATCTATTCTCAAAATTTTTAAAAAGCGCCCGACGTCTTGAACTTTTTAGATACTGGTCCGATTGCTGTCAAAATCGATATTCGAGAGTCCTCGGAGTCACACAACAAGAATCTGGTCTCAAAATTTTTAAAAAGTGTCCGCCGTTTTGAACTTTTTAGATACTGGTCCGATTGCTCTCAAAATCGATATTTGAGTCCTCGGGGTCACAAAACAAGAATCTATTTTCAAGTTTTTGAAAGTGTCCGCCATGTGGAACTTTTTAGAATACTAAAAATTTGCATACAAAAACGTGAATGATCCTCATTGGCATACATTTACACAAGTTGGGTGTGTTGTACTGAAAGAGATATATCTCTATAGAGTTAAGCTTGCCGTTGCAAACATGTTTTTGTAAAACTTCTATAAGGACGACATGTAGTTACACTACGTTGAAACAAAGGCGCTATGAAATCATTGGCACTTAAGACATTTTGGTCGCGAGAAAACTATACTCTATGAGCGTCTAGCGCTGCATTTTTTAATAGTTTGGTTAGACGACACAGCCCAAATTAGCGCTGCAACAGTCAGTCCACTGGGCGCAGGCCCCCCGCCCGCGCCCCGCTGCATCAGGTTTGGCAGATTTTTTCTTAAGAACAGCGCATCTAGTGGTAACATAGAAATCGTTGTATGAAATAAACTAATACTATTTATACACAAATACTATTATACTTTGAGATATATAAAGTAATAAACTAATACTTACATACATAGAAAAAATAAAGATAAATAGGTGAATAAACTAAATACTAATATTAAATAAGTACCTGCGAAGGTCTATTTGAAATAAATGATTTTGATTTGATTTACTACCATGATTTTTATTTCAATAGAAAAATCCACAAGAGTAAAAGACACGTAATAAATATCAATGGATCAACACCATTTAATCGCCGTATTGACCATCAATGACTCCCGGATTCACGCACACACACGACCGAGCGCTCCCGCGTGTACGTGAACGTGTCAAATACCTAATTCGGCCCGTTTAGATTTTGATGACGGCCTCTTAAAATATGTTCTATCCTTCAATAATGTTCGTAAGAAAGAGATGAGATGTGACTAAAATTAGTTTATTGCGATTTACAACAGAATCGGCACCATTGAATTTTAAAGTTCGAAGTTTCGTTATTTTGTACTACCACTTGGGCCTAATCAAATAACATTATTTTAAGATTTTATGCACATCCCTAGTAGATGGTATACCTTTCTGAGTAGCTAAAGAGACGTAGAAGTTTTTGAAATCATTTGCAGAATAAGTACCATATTTTTTTAAAGCGTTTCAAAATAACACTAAGTTATTTTTTTTTAATTCTAACCATTCATATATCAAATTCAAAACATATGGTAATTTTGTATTTATTTTTCTTCGATAGTTCGTCGGTCAGTAATAGGTTATTGATAGAATAGGCAAACAAGCATGCGATTCGTTGTCCTAAATAAATTGTAATCGGTAGCAAGCGTTTTACTTCATATTTTGGTTTTATCATGAAAACTATATAAATTAAAAAATATGCTTCGTTGGTAAGCATCTCACTTGAGAACGGCTGGACCGATTAGGCATTTTTTTAAACGTTCCCTATTGTTAGATTACGGGATTTTCCGGAAAGAGAAATTGGGAAAACTTTTTATTGAAATTTGGATAAAACAACGCCTGTGTCGAGTCAGCTAGTAGGCTACTTTCCTGAAAAAAACTAATTAGTCCGTCATTTACATTATCAAAAAATATTAGATACGTATTTTTTCTTTTGTCAATTAAACAAAAAAATACGAAGATATCGTGTGTTGAAGTTCCGCGTGACGTCACGGTGTGGTACACTTTTTAGGAACAAGTGACGTCACGAGCCCCCACTCCCGAACTTAGTCACGCTTTATCTTCGTCAATTGTTAATTATTTGGTACAGCAAAAAATACGTGTCCAATATTTTTGATAATCTAACTGACGGACTAATTAGAATTATTATATTTTTACCCAGGCAACATCCCTATTAGCGATAAAACCTAAACCATAAAAAAATTGTGACAAAAGAACCGAACTCTCAATATTTTTTTCTTATTTAAAAATAGTTGTTTTTTTTTCGAATATTACTCAAATAATATCACATTACGTAGCAATAATTATGATGAATGTCATCTTAACTATCATAATAAGGAATGAACGCTCTGACCTTCAAAGTAATTTATTCCTTAGTGTCCATTGAACACATTACATTTTTCGTCAATCAATTGACTCGGTTGTTGGAATATTCCACCGACTGAAATGTGCTCTGTGACCTTTCTCGTAGAAGATGATATAGCACCAAAGAAATAAGACAGAGAAAATATAAAATGGTCTCTAAATGTCATGCAGTCGGGTCTCTTGCCATCGTCACGCATCGACCAATTTGGTACACAAGAGGGCCGAAACTTTGGCGCTGGTGAGAGACCGACAAAATGCCGACAAATAATGTCATTAAGGTCGGCGTGCCTAACTATTCTGCCAGTACTTCTCTGACAGCGGAGCCCATGGTGGGCTAGTACAGGGGTCGGCAAACTGCGGCTCGCGAGCCGCATGCGGCTCTTACGATGTAAAGTTGCGGCTCTACAGTTCCATACGCAAAAAATAATAAATTTTTCAAAACCCTTTGAAATCCTGCAATCCATTTGGAGTGCTGGCGATCTTCGAGTTGACATATTCGTGCGAGCAAACATTTTCTAATAACAGATATTTAGAAAAGACGGATTTTAAGAGGACTCAATTCGTCATACTTTTCATACAAAACCTCTGTACTTATTATGGCGTTGTTAAACATTTTTCGTTAGATGTTTTGAACAAATTAGTATCTTGTGCACTATATCTAGCCGTGTATCTAGGCGTAATTTAAAAAAGTGTGAAACAAATTCAGTCAAAGCCTCCGAAAAACAGCGTTTTTGCCTGTACTTTGGCCATATCTAATGTACATATACATTGTAAAAGTAAAGAAAACATTTAGATACCAGGCTTGCAAATGTATTGGAGATTCTAAATAACTAACTTTTTTTTCGCAAACTTGTAAGATTTTTTCACAAGAAGTATACTCCTGGAACAAGTTTTATGAATGCGAAATCATGAATGACGACCTAGCGAAGCGGGCGCGAGTGATCAGCGGAATTTACTGACTGATAATCGACGGCTCTGATGCTGTCTCTCTTTTTTCACAGTCAAACATTACGTCGCATGAAACAACAAGCTTTTAGACTATGCTTGCGTCGAAGTTGCGCCGGCCACAGAGGGCCACCTTAAACAGCCTCATCATCATGGGAAATATTGTAAATTGTAAGTTTTGGCTCTTCCGTCTCAAAAGGTTGCCGATCCCTGGGCTAGGGGATCGACGGCGTCACCACATTGGCAGTGATGAGCATAGGCACGCGCCCTGATGCAAACACGTAGCTAGCCGGAATTTTGAAGAATCCAGGAGTGTGCCTAAATTGGCAGACCCTAAATTGACTGAACTGATTTAAAGTCGCGAGCTAGAGTTGCCGGAGACATCTCAGTTAGTTCCGTTGACTGAAACTGCTAGTCAAAGTGTAGGTACTTTACATACCGATGGTAAAGTCAATTTGTAACGTTCATAAGTGCCTATTAGGCATATACCTAATTAAGTGGCCTAATTTAAATAAGAACACGTGAAGAAAAAACTTGTACCCCTTTTAAACTTATTAGCGCACGGAGAGTTTATATGTCTGTTTAAATCACTGTAAAAAAAGATAAACTGAAGTCTATCCATAAACATCTCAGTACTCAGTACCACTGACCGTTATCAGATGCATATATTAAGATCAATACTCCTTCACAGTTCGTCTACAAATAAGAGTTAATTGGTACAATGTGCGTACAATCAATGGGGACACTCATGAAATTGACATATCGATGCAAATATGTTATTCGAATGTTGAGACAATTTATTGTACTGACTGACACAACGGATCTGTCGCAGGGCATAGCTGCCTCGAAATTATATTCTCTAATGGTGCGTTAATGCTACGCGAACCGAGCCACGAACGAACAGGATTCGTACCTTACCAACTAACTTAAAGCCTATGTTAGTAAAACACTAACGAACTGTCGTTATGAGATCGTGTGGCACTTGTCCGTGAAAGCGACGGAACACCACGTTCTGCGGCCAAAAGTCCTCTTCCATGACGAGGTGCAGAAAGCATGTTGGTACTCGCACCACGGACGCCTTGAAGTTGACGTTGCGGCTCGATTCCGGCAGCTGCACCCTTAGCGTGTACTTATTTTTTTGGCGCTCATACTCCACATTGTCCTCCGCCTTTAGATAGATAGATAACTCTTTATTGAACCAAAAAAAACAGTTAAAAAACAGTAAGAACATATGTATTAATAACTGTACATACAATGGACGGTCTTATCGCTAAAGACTGATAATTCCAGACAACCTTAGGATGGACCTCAGGACTTCCAGACAGCCTTTGTGGTGTAGTGAAGGCAGGAGGATGTACAACGAACTGTGGTAATTACACAGTATATGTGAATTATGTCTCTAGGAATTGTTGAAGCGCTCGTGGATAGCTGAAGTGCTCTTGGTGTAGCTTGATTAGCCATTCTTAATCGATCAGCAAAGTTAAGCTATCACTGGCAAGGACCCATGTTACCCATGCATCGGAAGGCACGTAAAGCCGTTAGTCCCGGCTATAATTTCATGTCACTAGAAGACTTGAAAACTTCCACAGTAGGATAATCACTAGCCTACCTCCACCAATCCGCAGTGGGCACGCGTGGTGGAGTGAGTATATCTGCCCATTCCCTTTCACCCTCATTTGTGAAAGGAGGTCTGTGCTCAGCAGTGGAACATTATAGGCAGATGATGATGCTGGTAAATTGTCAGTTAATGGTTGGTACATCTACACTAATAATAAAGAGAGAAAATTTCAATTTTTGTATTTTATTTTGTAATGAATAAACTCAACAACTACTGACCCAATATTACAAATTCTTTCACCAGGAGAAAGCTAATTTATCACAGAGTAACATAGGCTATATATATAATTAGCATCCGGGTGATGCCGGGCACGAACAGCTAGTTTTATATAAAACGCTATTAATTTTGTTTTTGTTAATATTGTTACAAAATATAGAATTACTCCGAAGCTGCTGTTTTCAAAATACGATGTAAGAATAATTGTATTTTCGTGACCACTCAATGCAAATCTGAAAGAATTTAACTGCTACAACAAAAACGTAAAATACTACAATGTTTCGGTTGTAAACCTCGTCACGGTACATTGTACAAATGAATGTTAAGATAAAAAGGCAAGTTTCATGATAAAATACCAAAATGATGTAGAATTACACGAGTACACTGCAGTGCAAATAAGATAGTACCTACACTTAAAATTGTTTTATTTACTTTACACTCTTATAATTAAATAGGCCTCGTAACTGGGCTATGCATATCGCAAATCTGATTATTTGCCAATCTAGATATAAAAAAGATACGAACTTATAAGTACTCCATAAAAAGCATTTAATATATTTATTATTACTATTATACTAGAAAACTTTATAGGACCTGGGCCCTGACTCTCGCATCTTTGACATTAATGTCGCATAAACATTTATCAAAAAACCTAACGGATATCTTAAGAATAGGCTACTTTCCTGAAAAAAAATAATTAGTACGTAATTTACATTATCAAAAAATATTAAACACGTATTTTTTCTTTTGTCAATTAAACAAAAAATACGAAGATATCGTATGTTGAAGTTCCGCGTGACGTCACGGTGTAGTACACTTTTTAGGAACAAGTGACGTCACGAGCCCCCACTCCCTAACTTAGTCGCGCTTTATTTTCGTTAATTGATAATGATTTGGTAAAGCAAAAAATACGTGTCCAATATTTTTTGATAATCTAACTGACGGACAAATTAGAATTATTATATTTTTATCCAGGCAACATCCCTATTCTATCTGTTTTGAAAAACGTCCGCCATGTTTTTCGTCAAAAGCCTATTCGACATCTATGTCGGAAGCGCGAGGATAGGAGGCTAGGTGTCTAATGAAACAAGAACGCAACCTTTTATTCAGTAAAAAAATATATCTATTATTAAAAAGACCCAGCAACGCTCAAAATTAGCACTGAAGTCTAAAAACCGCAGGCTGGTGCGCACTAAACTGAAAATTCTGAGAAGCACCATAATTTTATAGCGATCAAAACATTACATAATTCAATAATTCAACTGTTTTTTTGGATTACTAAATATCATTTTTAGCTGTTAATATTATTAAGAGTATTTCTACGTTATGTGTTTTGACGTATACTGTCACACATTTAAGCATACAACATAGAAACTCATATAAATGACCACTTACAGTAAGTATTTGCGTTCAGTAAAGACACTAGGAGACAAAAAAGGATGCAAAAGGTTCAACCATTCCCATTACCCTCGTATAGTTCACCAATAAGTCTTCACGTGTTATAATAGTTAGAATATAACCATATGTGCAGTGACCGGTTTTTTTGCACCGACTCGTAAATGAGGAAGGTCGTATTTATATAGTGGAGATGTCTTAAAGATACAATATTTTAATTTGATACACCGTTTTGCTTCTATAGCGTAAGGTTGTGTTTTGTGTCTCAGGATTATAATGGAGTTGCGCACGAAACATGTAAGTATTTAGATTTAAGTAGAGTCAACGTAAATATTTATCAGGGCATACAATAAACAAATGATTTTTATATTTTATTCAAAAAGGAATCAAAAAAATATATATGAAATGGGGTCGTTGTTATTCAAAATTAGATGATAATTATATAAGACCTTTTGAGATCCGATTTTTTTTTCTTATGTAGACCTTCGTGGACTGCAGTTATTTAATGGTCAATAATGATATTTTGCAAGATAAATTTTTGAGAGTACAACTTATAAGCTAATTATTATATATAATTAGTTTTTACAAACTATGATATTTAGGAAAAATATATTTGACTTTAAAACGAGAGGATTTCTTGCATGTAGTTTATACATATAAATAAATATCTACAGAATGGAATAGAATAGTATTTATTGTCCAAGATGATTATATATTCCTCATGAAGGGCCATTTGATTACAAACTAATCAAAGCTTGTATTATGGAACCCAGATAACTAATGTACCTACACTACATATACTACGAGTACTTGCAAATACATATAGTATATGCATACAAATTACATGTTCATGCACACAAATGTTTGTCCGGCTCGTCAATAATCTCTTCTCTGCCATTGGTGACGCCATAACTTAAAAAAAAATTCATTTATCTTTTTATTTTATGTTTTCTAATACTCTGGAGAAGGTTCTTACGGGAAAAATAATTAAGAATGTTGGTAGAGTAGGCTAGGGACAGTGTAGGACACCACGCAAACGAAGTTGCGCCGGGCAGCAGTAATAATATAGACAAGAAAAAAAAACAACGGTATTTTTTTTATAAGAAATGTTTATTTCGTAAGTCACAGCGGTATATTTGTGCAACCACTATTTCTATTGAAAGTTTTAAATATTGCCTACCTAACCTTATTGCAAATGAAATTTTGAAAACGAACGTTAAATGTCAATCTACAAGTTTAAATTGCGTATCACATGAAAGGGCTTTTTTTACCCTTCTTTTGAGCCGTTTGTAATTCAAAAATAGGTTTTCGGTTCCTTTAAAAAAAACTATTTCCCACCCTCTTATCTTATAGTTGATATTGAATATTACAGAAAAAATAGAACGATAACTAGTAGTGTTTTTTCGAAATCATCAAAATTCGTATACAAACAAACTTAATTATGTGATCCAGTTTTTTACAATAGCTATGGCTAAAACCAAGAAATATACGTCAAAAGAAGGTTGGAACCCTCGGTGTGCGAGTCAGACTCCAACTCTCGGTTGGCCGGTTTTTTTATATGACTACTTATCGGCCGAGTTGCCGAGTTCAATGTTCAATCTATCCTCTATGTTGCGATTTTAGTTAGTTTTTTTCCGCGTTTCAATTGTTTTCTATTTGGATAGCCAAGCTGATGAGTTGGCGGAAAAAGCTCCCCGCCCGCTGGTCTCCGGAGGCCTCGATGAATTTTGATAACAATGTGCGAGCAAATTGTGGATTGATCACCATCATCAGCCTATAATGTCCCACTGCTGCGCACAAGCCTCATTTCACTAATCACGGTGAAAGGGAATGGGCAGATAGTCCACCACTCGTGCCCACTACGTATCGGTGGAGGTAGACTAGTGGACAACCTACTGTTGGAGTTTTCAAGCCGCCTAGAAGGCCTCCAACTAGCTTAACGACTATCACAATTAAGTGATAACCGGGACCAAAGGCTTTACGTGCCTTCCGAAGCACGGAAATGCTCGATTTGGAATACCACTACGCGGTCACCCATCCAGGTACCGACCACGATGGTGGTGGCTTAACTTGCCGATCGATTAAAAACGGCTTATCATGCTACACCACTAGCGCTTCGTTATTGATATTTCTTTACTCATTATGAGAAATGTTATGTTAAATATCAATCTGGCAGTTATTTTTATTATTTATTTTATTTTTATTTTATTTATTTTATTAAATACAAAATAGGTTACAATTATGATTGCTTATCATATAATGAAAAAGTTACTGGATCTAAATGTAACCCAAAACATGTGTTCCAGAAAGAAAACTTTAAGTACTTAAAACTAACATATAAATTCTAACAAAAATATAGTTTACCTATATCAAGTAGGTAGATTAATAAAGTATGCAGTGATTATGAACCTACAAAGCATTTTAATTATTAAGAAATTATGAATCTTTGACGATATTACATATTTGTCTCTTATAAATAATGAAGTTAGCGTTATACAAATCTAGTGCATTGAATTGCCGGCACATACGAACGATAAGATTAAAGTAGGAAGTATTATTGCGGAAAACAAACATTAGGTTTACGAGATCTATAATTTTTATTAATATTTAAACAAGATAATAAAGATGGGGAGTCTAATAAGGAGTGCATAATTTTATATTTTTATATAAATATATAAAATCGGTGAGATTTTGCCTAGATTTTAGCGAGAGTATGTCAAAATGAGTTAACCTTTCCTTATATGATATTAATTTACGGTGTATGCGGTATCGAAAACATAATATTCTGAGACAGTTCCGTTGAACCCTTTCGATACGATCTGTATGAATTTGATAAAAGGGAGACCAAATAACCGCGCCATACTCCAATATTGTTCGAAATAAGGTTTCAAATAGTAATAAATTAGGATTTTTAAATGGTTTAGTAATACGAGCAATGAAGCCCAGAATCTGAGAGCCTCTGCTAATGATATAATCGTAATGGTTGCGGAAAGATAATTTATCATCGAATAGAAAATTCCGAGATCTTTTGCAACGGACCTTCGTTCAAGAATTAGTCGGTAAACGGCACAAGTCGCGGCTGGCGTAACCATATGGAATGTTAATATTATCCTTTTGTTTTAAATTTGTCACTGCTTCAAGCCATTTCAATTTGTATAATAAACTAATACTCAGCCTTCACCATGATACTTTTATGAAAACAATTTTAAAATGCCTCTATTCCATTGTAAAAAAAAAACAACAAAATCTGTGAATATTAGCATATTACAGACACTAGTTGATTGGGCACGCTTGGCATTTTTCTTTGTTTACGCCACACGCAAACAAAATTATGGTATTATTGTTAAAATAAACGCGTTGGATGGCGACCCTACTATTATAAGTCGGTTAAAATAGGTAAAGAATCTAAATACTGTTTTTCAAATTCAATGAGTTCCGTGACACTTGTGATTTGAAAGTTCTAGAGATGTGGTATAAACAATTCGATTATGAATAAAGTTACTAACAAAGATTTTCATAGGGCATCGTGCCTCTACCCAGATGGATAGTCAGCCTTACTAAAGCATGACATTTAATATCACTCCGCTTGAGGGGCTCCTGAGCAAATCGCTCTCAGTTCGTGCTGCGCACGGTTGTCATCGCGTCATACTCGCTGTAATGCCAACTAGCATATTGAAATACTGGCTTATTTATTTCGTGTTCCCATAGAGGCGACTATCCTTCTGGACGTTTTAAATTCTTTGGTTACTAATTGCTATCTTGTAGAAGTATACCGATTTTGAATAAAGTTAAAATAAATCAAAATGTGCAAGATAAGATTATTTATTTTATATAATAGTTACCTATTAGTTTCTAATTTAAGTAAAAATATTTTTTGTACTATTACTTTACCGATATATCCGATTTCTTTCGAACAGTAAACTATTATCGGTCACATCTCTACAAAACGTAGGCATAGAACGTTACTGTTGTTAGAGTAAAAAAAAATTATCATTCATATTAATTTACGTAAAACCACACAATAGCTGCGACATGGCGACGTTCTATCGATATATCACGGAACTCATCTAATCTGAAAAACTGTATAGCTTGATGTTCATAATTTTAATCATGTTTCCCTTATACTATGATACATTGTAGCTATACCTATTCCCTCATATTGCACTGATAAGCAAGGCCTCTATGTATACATAATGTAAGAAAAAAAATGTGGGTAATATTAGCATTAGATTAAGCAAACTTTTTAAGCATTTTGTGCTTTTCACACATTATCAATGAATACGTTTCCTTTTTTTACTTTGTCTAGCTAGGCTTGTGTTTGACCGCAATCTCACCACGATAAGTGATGATGTAACCGAAGATGGTAAGCACACAAAGCTTAGAAGAAACTTGTTCTCAAGTGCAGCTGTCGGAGAGGTTTTCAACTTGATGGTGGTATCCAGCCAGGTGGGTAGTAAAAAGCAACCTGCCACCGTGCTATGGATTCCTTACGATGTTTTCCTTCACCGAAAGCTCAAGCTAATTGTAGGATTCGAACCCGGGACCTTCGTCTCGGCATCCGACCTCACCACTGAGCTACCATCGCCTTTTTTTGTTTATTACAATTTCGAAGGTTATCACATAAATAAGCTTCTTGGTATGCACCTAAGCGATTTAAAATACAATGACCGGTTCTTAGCAGGTAAATAATTTTGTTATTTGTATCTTTTTATAGTATTCCAGCTAAATAAGATAATATATAAATAAACAGTATGCGATCAAATCACATATGAATAAAATTATATAACAACGCATACTAATTATTTTTGTCGGAAAACAAGCATACGATTGTACCCAACTGATATGGCGCGTCGTGAATCTTCGTTCGCACAGAAAAGAAAGTATGGCCCCAAAAAGAATGCTTCAAACTTGCAATCAACCTTAGATCACTACTATAAGGTTCATAATACACTGCAGCTGTTAGTTCCGTCTCACTCGCAAGTCACGCCCCCTCCGCACGGCGCGCGCTAACATGGCGGCAGCTGCCGACCAATAGCGTTTCCCGCGCTTTGAAAATGTATCTGCGCAGGTACATCGGTAAGCCATATTAATTGGGTACTACTGTACCGCAGCCATTATGGACGCTTGCAACATCCTGGCGAGCCTGGTGCCCCGGGGAATCCCTCACGCGCTACCGACCCTTCCTCCCAGATAAAATCTGACCTTATTCACGCGCAAGAACACAACATTCAGTTATTTGGCTGCGATATTCTGTAAGGAGGTACTTCCCCAGTCAAGCTGTGTTATGCTCTACCCCTTTTAAAACTCGACATCTTAACTGAAGATCCCGACAGTAGCATAATAAGAATTAAGGCTCCAAAATTTTATAATCGAACATTATAGTAACGATCACGGAATATATAAATAAGGTTTATCTGTTCTGTGGTAACGATATATCTCTATTCATAATATTGGTCCTTCAAGCCGGATATTTTTATTATTTCATTCTAAAATACATGTTTTTTCGCTATACCTAGTCTCCTAACTGCATTTGGAGTTGCTAGTTGGATTTAAGAGATGCCAGTCAGCCCTGTCTTATAAGAACTATTGGCACCCTAGATACAATACACTCCACTAAAAACACGAGAGTGTTTTTAGTGGAGTGTATTGTATCTAGGGTCTAGGTCTAGGTCTATTGTATCTACACCACCGTAATGTCGAAAAACTTTATTGAATATACATTGTCCACAAAAATCTCGACAAACACAACTTTATATTTATACAAATTTAATTTGTGTCAGTAGTTTACAATATTCGTATTTTAAATTTAAATATATTTTAGAATCATTAACTGAATACCTAAACTAAAAAAACAAACCTACCTAACAAAAAATAAAATAATCTTCTCGATGCCGGGACATGGATTTGTGTGCATGTACAACATGTCTGCATGTACTGAGTCTGGTTGTAATTGGAATATATTATGCATTATATCAGTTATCTGGTTTCCATAGTACAAGCTTTGCTTAGTTTGGAATCAGATAGCCGTGTGTGAGGAATGTCCCAGGATATTTAATTGATAAATATTTATTCTTACAGATAAGTGAGACACAAACAAATGTGGATCAAGATTGCTCAGCGAAACCACCGCCGCAGCCTCCTCCGGATAACAAGAGATTTGTTCTACATTCATATAAAGAAAATTATAATTATGTTGCTCAAAGATGTATTAAGAAACCAACCAAGTATGTTTATTTTATATTTAAACTATTATTTTAGAACGTTTTTGCCTCGCGTCGCGAAGCAAAGATAGGGTTATGTTTTTGACGCGTAGGCAGGCTTTATACTTCTTGCGCGTAGGTGTCCATGTATGAGTTATCCTTTATAACCTCGAATCATCCCAATAGCTCGATTGTAACAAAAACAGCAAGAACCTTATATATATGTACGGTATATAGATCAAATTATACTAAAATGGCAGAAAAAACATAATTAAAAGAGAAAAAATGCCAAGAAAAAGATGGAACCAAAATGGTGTAGAAATTTACTTAGGTTTTTTTTGTATCAGAAATCCTCTTTCAACGAATTCATCATCATCATCATCAGCCTATAATGTCCCACTGCTGAGCACAGGCCTCCTTTCACAAATGAAGGTGAAAGGGAATGGGCAATACTCCACCACGCGTGCCCACTGCGGGTCGGTGGAGGTAGGCTAGTGGTCAACCTACTGTTGGAATTTTTCAAGCAGCCTAGGAGGCGTCCAACTAGCTTAACGACTATCACAATTAAGTGATAACCGGGACCAACGGCTTTACGTGCCTTCCGAAGCACGGAAACGCTCGATTTGAAATACCACTAGGCGGTCACACATACAGGTACCGACCACGAGAGGCATAGCTTAACTTTCAACGAATTAAAAGCTGCTAATTAAAAGGCCTGCCAATAAAAAATCATACATACAATTTCGAAAACTGTAAAATTCATCCAATCAAATAAGTACGTGTTTGTGCATCTCACTACCACCTTTTAGCTGAAATTTTTTGTTGCCAAGCACCAACCAATGTATTCCTGAAATTGCACTTGTGACAGCCAGTTCCTACGTATTACTAGAACTTAGTACTTTATTAACTCTATAGTAATATTACGTAGGTACTAATAATGCATATTTAAAGAAAATCTTAGAGCTTTCAACCAGAGAAAATTGATAATCATTAGACAAGGTACAAGTTGGTATTATTCTATGCAACATTTTTGTTCCTCCTACATTTAGATCAGGTAATTAAGTGTACTATTATTATTTATAATGTATCATCAATTTGTTTCCATCACTGATTCGGTCCTCAACTGATACAACCTTCAATTGAATTTCAAGGTATAATAAGTAGAGATGTCGACACCATCATTTGATATTCGCCTTTTTTCACTACCTACTCATGAAAATATTATCTATTATTCGATAATAGCGAATGTGTTATAAGGAATAATCAGGAGGATACTTGAATCACCCCCATATGTTTCGTGGTTTTTTTTCCTTAAGGCGGCCCTCTGTGGCCGGCGCAACTTCAACGCAAGCATAGTCTAAAAGCTTGTTGTTTCATCCAACGTAATGTTTGACTGCGAAAAAAG
This sequence comes from Polyploca ridens, assembly GCA_951394255.1. Lineage (NCBI taxonomy): Eukaryota > Metazoa > Arthropoda > Insecta > Lepidoptera > Drepanidae > Polyploca > Polyploca ridens. Next base: position 4,799,961 of record OX596269.1, on the reverse strand, counting down.
AGAGCCAGCATCAGAGCCGTCGGTTATCAGTCGGTAAATTCCGCTGATCACTCGCGGCCGCTTCGCTAGGTCGTCATTCATGATTTCGCATTCATAAAACTTGTTCCAGGAGTATACTTCTTGTGAAAAAATTATACAAGTTTGTGAAAAAAAAGTTAGTTATTTAGAATCTCCAATACATTTGCAAGCCTGGTATCTAATTTTTTTCTTTACTTTTATAATTTATAGGTACATTAGATATGGCCAAAGTTCAGGCAAAAACGCTGTTTTTCGGAGGCATTGACTGAATTTGTTTCACACTTTTTTTAAATTACGCCTAGATACACGGCTAGATATAGTGTACAAGATACTAATTTGTTCAAAACATCTAACGAAAAATGTTTAACAACGCCATAATAAGTACAGAGGTTTTGTATGAAAATTATGACGAATTGAGTCCTCTTAAGCAAAAGCTGCCAATGGTATGTTTGATCATAGTGATGTGATATTTTTCAACATCCTTAAGTAATAATAATAAATGTATGGAAATATTATAATATATACTTTCCTTGTTCTTACATAAATAGGTTTTTACTTAACTTCATCCTAACTTCCTAACTAATATTATAAATGCGAAAGTAACTCTGTCTGTCTGTTACGCTTTCCCGCTTAAACCGCTGAACCGATCGCGATGAAATTTGGCATGCATATAGCCTATGGTATGGAGAAGGACATAGGCTACTTTTTATCCCGGGAACGCGGGTGAAACCGCGCGGGTCAGTTAGTATAATAATAAATGTATATGACTGAAACATAATTAATATTGAGATTAGAAATAGAATTAACTGCACAGTATTGAATAGGTATCGATTAAAATGACAATATTAACTAACTCAACTTTGCTATGAAATTAATAAACCGACAGAAATTAAATAGCCGCAACAAAAAAATAACGCAAAAAATACGTTTCTTGTATTCCCACTTTATTTTTTATTTTATTTCATTTTTATTACTTGTTGTTATAGCGGCAATAAAATAACATTATTAATTTGAAAATGTTAACTGTCTACCTGTTCATGAAATACAGCCCACGTACAGACAGACTGACGGACGGAAGGACAGCGGGGGCTTAGTAATAGGGACCCGTTTGGCATCCTTTGGGTACGCAACCTAAAAAATCACCTTAAGCCACATCATCACTGACTGACAGCCACACACTTTTTTATTATTTTCAGTACCCTGGAATCAACAGGACACTTAATAAAAGGTTGCCTCGGAGGTGGCATACTAGGCATACATGAGGCATTCATGAAGTGCGGGCTGTGGACCTCTCTAATAGTTACAATTGTGTTCGGATTCTATATCACTTATTGTGTACATGTAAGTTTCTGTATATCTTTTTACTATATATGAGTTCGACAACAATCTCACCGTGATAAGTGATAATGTGGCCGAAGGTGGTAAGCACATAAAGCCTAGAAGGAACTGGCTCTCATGTGCAGCTGTCGGAACTACTCGGAACACACCGCTAGGTGCTTGGCGACAGATTTTCAACTTGAGGGTAGTAGCCAGCCAAGAGGTTAATACAAAGTACCCTTTCGCCTCGCTTTGGTTTCCTCACGATGTTTCTTTCACTGAAAACTCAAGCATCAAACTCATTGTAGGATTCGAACTTGCGACCTTCATCACACAACGACAACATCACCATAAATGATGGCAACTAGAGAATTGCAACGGGTTCTAAACGGGTTCTGTTAAAAAGTTGGAACAGAAGGTCGCATCCAAATAGCATCACATTGATGTAGTAAGATGTTCCTGGGATGAGTAAGGTCTTCAGAGCTCCATGAGAAGGTGCTGAGCTGGTAGTGTGGAATACCCCTGGCAAGCCCTGGGACATTCTTCACCCTCGGTTATTTGAACCCAAACTAAGTAGAGCATGTACTATGGAAGCAAGATTACAATATACTATATGTATAAACTACTTTTCTGTTTGTAAATACATCATTAAACCCAGATTCAAGACATTTTCATACACACAAATGCATGTCCTGGGTAGGAATCGAATCCATAATCTGTAGCGTGATAGGTAAAGGGTCTTACCAACCACGCCAACTGGCCCAATGCTTTGTTGCTATAATCACTGCATCTCTATCTTCTCGGCCAAAGTGCCAGTAATTGCACGTTCATTCCTTCTTTGTATGCTATCATGTAATGAATGTACTATATAATTTCAGATCCTAGTGAAATCAGCCCAAGTGTTGTATAAGAGGCTACATATACCACAAATGTCATTCCCCGATGTGGCGGAGGCATCATTAGAGGTTGGACCGTTTCCAAGCTTAAGAAAATACAGTAAATGGTTTAGGTAAGTTGTGGCCTTGCAACTTATATTCTGCATTTTTAGTTTTTTTTCCAAACTGAACCTTTCGAGTATCTCGCCACTATACAGGTCGTTGTTTTGGTCAGCGCCGAGCGACTCAGGGTCGATAATACAAATGATACTGGTGCTAAAAAAAATATAAAAAAAATACTTTATTTTTTTTAAATAATAAAAATAAAAAAATTCAAATTTTGAAAATCATGTAATAAGCTAAAGTGTAGACATAATACTCAACGGGAGTACGAGGGAGTAAAGGGATGGGGCGATGGCGGCTTGCGCCTAGCTCTAGTCTGTGCACGTGCCTAGTAACCATACTTTGCGGTAATTTTATTTCAAATTGAATAAGGTATTTCTCATCATATTTACAGTATTTAATGGAATTAAGTCCATTTTTGGGAATATATATTTTGTACTACCGCTCCTGGGTCGCTTGTCACCGACCAAAAGAACACCCTGTATACTCGTATATTTGATAATGTAAAATCCATTACAGAAATTATATGACGATCTTTTTTGAACATGGTGTTCTTCTACAAATTTCCAGGTACGCAGTAGATGTAACAATCTGCATAGACCTATTCGGCGCTTGCTGCGTCTACCAGGTCATCATAGCGAAGACCATCCAAAAAGTGATCCAAAATACCGATGAAGTGACGGTAGACGATGTTCCTCATCTAAGGCTTTATATATTAGCGCTGCTAGTTCCAGTTTTGCTGCTCTGCATGATCACCACTTTGAAATATTTGGCCCCATTTACATTAATCGCTGATGTTTTTATTGGTAACTATAACAATATTAATGGTTGATTTGCAAATTGATCCGACTATTACGGTGGATTTTCCAAAAATTGTCTTTCATACAAAACTTGTCCTAGAAGAGGGTTATTTACAACCTGTTTTACACTAGTAATAACTTCATCTAAGAAGTAATTTTCAATATAATTTGTACGAAGTTTTCCTTTACTCCTTCAAGGAATGGAAGAGAATCGAGTACGGATATGAAGGATCGTACACATTCAGAGACTTGCTGCCGTTATTCACTGGTTATTGTACTGATATGATCAAGATGATCAACTGCAACAGTTTGAACCCGCGGTCTTCGTCACAGCATTTGACTCTGTCCCATTGAGCTATCAACGCCATAAATAACAATACCTATTCTATTATATCCTTACAGTAGTCTGCGTGATAGCTACAGTAGTATACAGCCTTCGAGAAGCTCCTGAAATTTCCACAGTGCCAGTATGGAAAGATGTAACGGGCTTTTTTGAATTCTGCGGTATTGTGGTCTTCAGTATGGAGGGGATCGGGGTATCGTTGCCCATTGAAAATAATATGAAGGACCCCACGCAGTTCCCCAAAGTTTTATGTGCTGGTAAGTGTCATTTCCAAGTAGTATAAAGCCCGGTCATTTCCCTCCGATATGAATAAGCTTCTCTTGGTTCTTTACTAAGCAAGCTTTGTATCACGCCTTTTGGTGGTATGGTAAGTCAATATGTAACGTTAATAAGTGCCTATCCAGTAATCTGTATGGATGAGGTTTTAGTTTGAGGCCACGTCGGTAAACAAGCATACGGCCCGCCTGATGGTAAACAGTTACCGCAGCCATACGTACCCTTGCAACACACGAAGCATCGCTCACGCGTTACCGACCTTTCCACCCTCCCCAATGAGCTCTGGCGACCTTACTGACGCGAAGGAACACAACTTTACACAACAAAGTTATTTGGCTGCGGTATTCTGTAAGCCTGTGTGTGCTTGAGGAGTTAGGACCAATTTTCTTCATCAACCTCCGTGCTTCCTATCTACGCTATGTTCCTTAAGTCATCGGTCTTCCAACTAGGGGGATGTCTGAACACTACTACTTCAGTGTTATGTGTATGTATTGTATGTTTTGACATTATGTTCACAGGTATGGCAGTAGTTGTCTCCTTTCTAATACTCGTTGGATTCTTCGGATATTGGGGTTTCGGAGAAAGTTCCAGATCACCTGTTACGTTGAACTTTCCATCAGAAATGTAAGTTTTCATTCATTATGATAACATAGGAGCTTCTGTATACATCGTTAAAATAAAAATTGAATAAAAATACTTAATTATTTCTGTCAGTAAATCATGAATATCTGAAGCATCTACTTGACGAAACAAATAAAGTAGCAAATAAAGTAGCAGCGAAGCAGAGAAAGTAGCGTAAAAAGAAATATCGGATTTATTAACATTGTATTCTTCTTCCATTTTTTGTGTAATTATAAGATGATCCAAGTCGTCACTCTGAGAATATTTTTTTCTTCTAGATTTCCAACGATTATAAAATGCTTGATGGCCATAATGATCTTTGTAACGTTTGCCTTAATATTCTGGGCTCCCTTCAATTTAGTCTGGCACTACGTCTCCAAGAAACATGATCCCAAGAAACATTGGATATGGGAAAGGGTTTACCGAGCTACATTCATAGTTGTTATCACCGCTACAGCTATTGCCTTTCCAAACATTGGCAATTTAATGGGACTGGTAAGTAGATCTTTGTAAAATTTTATTATTTCTAAAAGTGCAACCTCCAGATGCAATGATTCAGTATTTTGTGTATGCCACAACCAACAAAAAATAAATCTTTGAAGTGTGAAAGTCATTAGACCGCAGCATCGTTGCGCCTGGGTTGTGTCCACAACGATTTCGCAATCTCTATCGATAATGATAATGATTAGGACTAAACTCAGCCAGTTTATTTAAAATATACTTATCTTTTTTCTCAAATCTGTAGTTTGAAGCGTAATTTTTTTTTTGTTTTCAGCTTGGAGCATTCTGTTTATCCAACATGGGGTTCATATTCCCTGCGATAATTGAGCTGTTGGTGATTTGGGAGGATCCTGGCCTCGGCAGATTTAAATGGCGCCTTTGGAAGAACATATTCATTCTATGCCTAGGGGTTTTATTGTTTTTTGCTGGTACATATGCTAATGCCAAAGGATTAATAACGAATCTTTAATAAAATAATATAACTTAAGTGATTTCACACGAAGCATTTTTATTTTTTGATACTCAAAACTCTCCAATATATAAACTGTAAAAAATATTTTATAACACAGACAGCAGACAGTTATAACTTATAAACCTATGAGGGTTCTAAAGGAAAACATTCAGACTTTATGAATTTTTGGGCCTTTTCTGAAAGTCCCGGCTATAATTGTTACTAATAAGAATATCTACAAATCTGCTTTGTATGTTGCGGTTGACGCAAATGCCTCCCATATTTCCATTGAGACTAGATGTAGCGAAGGCGTTCGATCGGGTCTGACACCAAGGTCTTCTAACAAAGTTCCAGCACACGGGTTATCCAAGGCATTATAAAAATGGGTCGCCAGTTTTCTGTCCAGCAGACGATAAGAACCGTCGTTGATGGTAGTTGCATCGATAGTATGGGACATTAATGCCGGTGTCCCGCAAGGCTCTGCGCTGTCCCCGACACTGTACCTGCTGCATATCAATGACATGCAGCATGCTGTCTTTTGAGGGCATTTATTGCTATGCAGATGACGAAACTACAACTTTCGTGTCATAACAATAATTGTTCAGAATAACCTGATGTAACAATATCTAGCAAAATTTTCAATTAAACATTCCATACTTAAATGGAAAAAAAACAAATAATTAAAATATAAAAAAAAAACAAAATCATACTTTTGTGAAAATCTTTAATTAACAAAATTTTAAACAAGATAAAAAAATACAAATATATTTTTTCTAAGTTACCGTGTTTCTAATTCACCATGCCAAACAAATATATTTACTGGAAGAGCTAAGGGACAGAATCAGATTAGTTCTTGTTTTACATAAGGTACCTATGGGTAATATTAATTATGAAAAACTTCTCATAGCTATAATATGTAATAAACCTATTAATGAACCACTTTATTTTATTATTTAGCCAATGCAATCTCAAATCGGTCAAATAACATTTTATAAATAACAAAATATGCATTCACTTAGTTTCAGCCTGTAAATGTAGCTGAAACCAGATAAAGTGACATCCGAAAATAAAGAGTAATATCTCGCCTAAGACATGGTAGAATATGAACAAGAACTCAGACGTAAAATGTTAGCATTAAAAAAGACCTTGCCACTCAAAAATAATAAAACAAATATAATATTATATTAAATAATAATTCGAGAATACTAAGATAAATCTTGGAAGGATTCAGATAAAGACAGATACCAATTCCATGGCGTTTACAAGGGAACCGCAGATGAATATAAATACTCCGACACTGATCAATGCTAACCCTCTCCAAAGTCTCCATTTGTACTGTCCGAGGCCTGGTCTCTCCCATATTACGAGGAGATAGATCATGTTTGGCCAAATGAAAGCCATGTTAGAGAGGCAAAATGAGCCCAGCTGTAATACAAAACCAAATATGAAAGTAAGAAAGTAGCTAATTTTATTACTGTATAATATGTGTTACTGTAAAAGCCCGAATACCGGTAGATCCTAGGTTTTACGTGGGGTTTTACGTGGGAGTTTTACCTTTAGAGTTTGGTAACTAGCTAAGGACGTTCATGCTATGAAAATGCAGAGATTGCCATGTATCATTATTTACTTTAAATACAGGCAAACAAGAAGAAATAGAGATTTGGGTACATCCTACTCTTTCGCAGACTTTTTGCGCGTCGTGTTACTGCTTAGAATTGTTGTGGAATTGTTTAAGTTCTATTTTTACCATACTAAAAAGTGTCGTCTGCGCTGTACCTTACTAAGCCTCCTGTCTATATGTCTGTCAGTGGGCTATACCTATCTCACGAACCGGAATGGGTAAACAGTTGAAATTTTCACAGAATATGTATTTTTAATGCAGCTATAAACAACAAATTATAAAAATTTAATTTAAAGTTAAAGGGGTATATAAGAAGCGTCCCGCATACAAGAAACGTCTTTACTAAACCCTTCGTGTCCAAGTCCGATTCGCACTTTGCCGCTTTTTATTTTATTAAATAAAGGCCTGCATCTGATCATAATTGCACGATGGTCTGTGATTATCGGGCCGAAGCTGGTAAGTGTACAAAAGAAGGGAACTAGGGTTGAAGAAATTCTTACAGGGTTGGCAAAGCATGAGTGAAGCCCCTGTTGTTGCAAGCGTCTGTATGCTATGGTAACCGCTTAACATTAGGCGGCCCGTTTGCTTTTTTGCAACCTATATTAGAATAACAAAAATAATACTGACCTACTGTGGTAAGCGGAAAACGCCAAACAGATTTTTCCATGTATCTGATGTAGAACCCAAGATTAACCCAAGTTCGCACTCTATTAATTTTACATTATTATAATTTATATTTAATTTGACTTTTACCACTAAGATATTATTATGGCAAATCTTAGGTTTTACTGGTAAATCTTAGGATTTACCATAGTTCGAGCATTTACAGTAACATAATATAAATTATTTATTTCCAGCTGAATTCCAGTGATCATGCAAGTTGAACCCTCTTTTAAGAAACCAAATAAATAAACATTAATATTTTTATTATTTAATTGACTGACGTATTAAGAAAGACAGAGATATTTTTTAATTCACTTTAAAATTATATTTTATACTCACAAATCCCATCAAAGCATTGATGTTTGGGAACACGATAGCAACAATACCAATAATGACAACAATTACAGCTCTATATATTAACTCCCATCGCAGTTCCTTCTCTGGAGGATGTAGTTTCTTCAGATAATAGAAGACCAGATTAAACGGAGCCCAAAAATTCAGTGCATGAGTAACGTAGATCATGACAGCTATTCCCGCTTTTAGGATCTTCGGTACTCTGGAAATTGTATTTGTTAGATAGGATTTTTATTGAGCGATCTTACTTCATACCAGTATTTTTTACTAAACTCTTAATAAGCTGCATTATGATACTAAAAACGGTGCAATAAATGTCGAACGAGCAAGTATATTGAAAATTAATGTAATAATATATAATGCTTAATTGAATGCCAGCCCACGGCTACCTTCCACCATCGCAACTCTCGCCATTCGACGGGGAGTCCATTCTCACACATTGAAACCAGAATTGTTTCGAACTGTGCGTGCTCAAAGGAGTTTCATTCCGCGGACGCTCAGATTGTGGAATGAGCTCCCCGCCGTGGTGCACCCAATGGAGTCCAGCATTCTTCAAAAAGTATGTGAAGAGATTTCTTAAGGGTCGGCAACGCGAGTTATACCCCTGGTCTTGCGTCCATAGACTACGGTAACTGCTTACCATCAGGCGGGCCGTATGATTGCTTGCCACCTTAGTGGTTTAAAAAAAAACATAGTAATAAATTATTTTTATTAAAAAGAGCGACGGTCACTATAGACTGTGGCAGTAGATATTTTCAGTTACATTTATAATTATGAAAAAATAAAGACACTAACAAAGCCATTGGGAAGTTGACAGTGATTGGTGAGTCGCATTTACTCAAAAATGCCACGTAACCAAAGAAGGATACAAAGAACGTGCAAGTGACGATGCAAGTCATTCCTGAAATGAAAGAAAAGTAATACAAACAAGTAAATTAATATAAGTTCACACTGTATCGATCTTTAAATAAAACCTAATTGAATACTTTTATTCTTAACAGCCCTCAAAAAAGGAGGAGGTTCTTTGTATACAAAAACACAAACATTTTTTTTGCTTGCTTGACAGAGTTATAGTGACCAAAATTTTTATCCAGAAGCTACTTTTTTTTATCCAGAGGCTACTTTGGAATTTACCTTATGCAGAAATGTTCTTTAATACGTGTTTTCCTTCCATTAGGATACTCATTTAAGATCTCAAAAAATTACATGCCACCGGGTGGCATATGACTTGTCTTGGTCGGATTTTACGTAAAACCACTGACTGGGTGGTAAAAACTCATATCCTCAAGCCTAGTAGGTATTAATTATAGGATATAGGTATACAAAAATATCACATTATTTTCCTATACCCTAGATAAATTTCTACGTATAAAATTATGATAACAATGAATTTGAACTTGTACTATATAATTTAGTAACTAAAACTTTTCTCACCCATCATGAGGGCGTAGGGAAATTTTGCCGGATGCCTCATGTTGTTCTCAATGGGTATCACCACGCCGGAGCAAGACATGCTGAATACTATCATTCCAATGAACTCGCAGAATTGGTAAGGACCCGTATGCATATCCAAATTCGCAAACTTTGGGTTATATTCTATGGCATAGTGTACTGCCATGAAAATACAGAATACTAAAACAATTAAAGTATGATTAAAACTGTGCCTCAACATTTTAATAAATCACCAAGTTAGCCTTACTAGGCTAATGCCAATAAAATAATATCCATAAAATTGTTAGTAATAAAAAACAAAAATATAACTCACATATAACGAAATTTGCCGCAATTGAAAATGGCGCCAGCCATTTCAAGTGTGTGATCAGACAAATAAGAACCATCGGTATTATCATGCACGCCATGTACACCCTTAAATCGGGCATCCCTTTAAAAATATTAGATAATAAATCACGTTACTATTTTTTTTAAATTAAAAAACATAAGTGCCCAGCCAAAAAACGAACTAAAAAGTAAAAAAAAACAAGAGTAAATCTTAGGATTTACCAACATGAGCTGGTAGGTTTGATATGAAATGTATAAATTTTTCGGGGTTTTACCTTTAGAATTTTGTACAAGCTAGGTTTTACCTATGATGTAGGTTTTACCTATGAGTTATTTATACATAGTATTTGCTTCTAATTCTATAGTTACATACCATTTTTGCCTGCCATAGAGGTCTCATGGGTATTCTCCACGAGCTGTTTTATAGACTTGGCTATGATAATTTGATAGCAAGCACACGAACCAAATAGATCTATACAAATGATGGCATCTATGGTATATCTGTTGAAGTAAAATATATTATCATGATACTCTCAAAACAATTTTATTGAGAATATTCTAAGGGTCAGGTCACGCCGAGACGCGACACGAAGCAGCGCGCACTTTTTGAGATAGGTAGATACAATATAAAACTTTTTTTTTTCATGGTAAAGTTAAGTTTGTTAATATTTTATTGTAAGAAACCCTTCGTGTGCCAGTTCAACTCGCACTTGGCTGCTTTTTTATTTATCTCAATAGAGCAAACAAATACAAGCAGACTAGGTAAATGGTCGCCGCCGTGATGGTTCTTCTAATTATTCTGCGCTCTAAGGTGAATAAAAATATCAATTAAAAAAAACACAATAAACGGGTAATTCTTACCTAAAAATTCTAGACCATTTGGCGACTTTAGGATTTGGAAAACACATCATTGCCGCTTCGCCGACATCAGGGTAGGACATCGAGGGCACTTTTGTCCTTTTGTACATTGTCTGAGCCGAATTTACCAGGAGCTAGAATGACATAAACGATACATTTACTGGATTATTAATTATTGGCCGTCTCCATTAATAAAATAATTTTAAACTGTTTTACAAAAAACTTAAACCGACTTCAAAGTACACTAAAAAGTAAAATCTTGGCTTGATGACAATGGGACCAATCGGGAAGGGCACACTGCCAACCAATAGATTTTTCCAAATCGGTTAATTACGACGGGAGTTCTGAGGTAACAAATATAAAAAAATACATATAACCTAATTTAGAACTTCCTTTTTTAACCGACTTCAAAAAGGAGGAGGTTCTCAATTCGAATGTTTTTTTTTTGTTTTTTTTTTATTTTTATGTTTGTTACCTCATAACTCCGTCGTTTATAAACCGATTTGGAAAATTCTTTTCTTATTTGAAAGGGTACACTTCCCGTTTGGTCCCATTGTCATCAGATCAGGATTTGATTACTTCTTAGTGTACTTTGAAGTCGGTTTAAGTTTTTTTGTAAAACAGTCCAATTATTGAAGTCGGTTATCAAGTGAAGTTACCACTTACATATAAACAATAAGTCATATAAACTCCAAATATTATGTTAAATGGAATGGCTACCATCACGCCGGCTTTCATGTAGGCGACATGACCACCCAGGATGCCTCCACCTAACGCACCTTTAACCATATGCGCCACAGAGCCGATTACCCTGAAATGATGAGTTAAAACGTTAACTAAAATAATTACCTTTTGACCAGAAAATAGTAGACTCGATACCCCCCCCCCCCTGTTTATTTAATAATCAAAATTCAAAATCATTTATTCAAATAGACCTTCGCAGGCACTTATGAAAAGTCTGACTCTAATACCGGTTTGGAAGGTTGCATTTGCTGAGCAGAGCCGGCAATGAACTCAGCAATTACTCTTTTCAAAACAAGCTTAGATTCATTGGTGCCGATTCTGTTGTAAATCGCACTAAACTAATTTTAGTCACATCTCATCACTTTCTTACGAAGATTATTGAAAAAGGATAGAACATATTTTAAGTTGTCAAATTAATCTTTGCCATCCTATTTTGCGTGTATTTATATTTAGGCGTAACCGCGGTAGATGGCGACTAACTAAAAAAGGATAAAATATATTTAAATCTGTCAAATTAATCTTTGCCGACTAATTTTGCGTGTATTTAGGCGTAACCGCGATAGATGGATAAATTTATATTGAAAATAAGCATTGGACTAATTTGACAGGACTAAATTTCTTACATCCTTTTCTTATGTTCTTTGTTAGAAAGAGACATAGTGAGATTAAAATTAGTTTAGTTGTGAACAACAGAATCAGGGCCATTACATAATATTTACATTCTAATCGCACTGACAACAATTGCGTGACCCAGCGCGGCAGTAAAACTACACAGAAGACTGAATAAAATAAATAAATGGCAAACTTAAGCAGACCAGCCCCACAAGCAGGACCTGTTCACAAGTATGACGCGTGTGGCTGCCATATATAATTTGAAACAAAGTGTGCAAACTTATGTTATTTCTATGGAGTAATTGTTTTCCTACCTACGAAGAAATAAAGGCGAGGACAGCTACAATTCGGATTCGAATCTTACAATGAGCTTGAGCTTTCGGTGAAGTAAAATATTGTGAGGAAACCATAGCACGGTAGTAGGGTACTTTGTAGTACCCGCCTGGCTGGCTACCACCCTCAAGTTGTAAATCTGTCACCAAGCACATACCCGTGTATACCGACAGCTGCACTTGAGATCCAGTTCCTTCTAGGCTTTGTGTGCTTATCGCCTCCGGCCTCAAAATCACTTACTATGATGAGATTGTGGTCTAAAAATAGGTTTGCCACCCGTCTGAGTTTTCCCGGATTTGTCCTAGTTGTCCTAATTGTCCTATTTGTGTAGTAGAGGGCGTCCGGAGAACGTCCGGCGGGGTTTCATTTTTAGTCCGGGTTTAAAAGATTTCAAGTCACAACAATCAAAACATTTTTTTATTTTACTGAGTAATTAAAAAAAGCGAGAGAGATGAGAGTTTTAGAGATGGCAACCCTATCTAAAAAGGGCCTAAACACAGTAAAAAATAACCTATTGACTCTACAAAAGTAAAACCGCCGAATATTACGGCTAGAGTTTGTTTTGAAAGCGACATTGCAGACACAGCTCATGCCCGGACCGTGTATGACGAAATCACGGATCCGATCTAAGACGTGTCTGTCGGGTAAATCCATTTGTGTATATTCCCAGATTCACCGGAACAATATTATTTACCTATATATAACCTTTAACACAACACAATACATATTCTTACCCAGTTTTTTTGACACCAACTCTGTAGTTGACATAGTCGTAAGCATCTTCTTCCGCCTGGGTTTTAGATTTGACCGTAAAGTTGCGGTCGGTTGCCTAAAAAGAACAAAGATTTTTTTTTTTTAAATATGTTAATGAAGAAGATATCAATTTGGAAATGAAAATGCAGTAAAATAAAATGAAAAAAGAAGTTTTTTTTTCCGTTGAACATTAGAACAGAATAGACAGAATATGGTAGTTACGTACAAAATCATTGTATGCGTTTGCCTTACAAAAACCTTACGCAGTTGGATGCATGCGTAGTACACTGTTATTAAATTCTTGTAGGCGTTATTACTAACAATCTATTTTTAGAATTTTTAGTTGCCTTTTCAGATCTAAAGAATTCATACTTTCAAATGTATCGTCATTCACAAAAGCAGTTTCCGTGATTTGAACAATATTAATAGGTGTCAGAAACGCATTCACCCTGGTGGCTGAACTGTAAGCTGAATAGTTTTTCTATCAGTATGTCAATTAATCCATAGTGAAGTCTTTTGACACAAATGCTTAAGTTCAGTCTGAGTTGAATTGCAATAAGATTTAATGGTATAAGGAGGCTGTCCTTTAAGTGACCTGATTCTCCAGTCACATGAGGACAGTTAGTAGTTCTAGTGTACTTAGCACGTAGCAGTTAGCAGAAACCTGAGACCATATCATTCCATAAATACCATAAACCGAGGGTCTAATCCGATAAACGATACCTACACGATAGTCTGATCATCGTTTTCAAATGGTACTCAAGTAGGTAATTTGAATTGGTAAAACCCGTTTGAATGATTTGCTTCTATATCAGCCTATAATGTCCCACTGCTGAGCACAGGCCTCCTTTCAAAAATTTGTGTTAAAGGAAATGGGGAAATTCTACACCACGCATGCCCCATTGAAGTTTTCAAGCCACCTACAAGGCCTCCAACTAGCGTAACGACTATCACAATTAAGTGATAACCACTAACGGCTTTACGTGTCTTCCGAAGCACGGAAAACGCTTGAGTTGAAATACCACTAGGTGGTCACCGGTACCATCTTAATCTGTAGACCTGTAACTTCAGGGATCGATTAAGAACGGCTAAGGTCTAGCACCACGAGCACTACTGAATGATTAGCTCCATCAATAAGAAATGATACCGTGATTACAAACTCTAGTGTCTAGGGAGATCTAATATTTCCCGTAATATTACTAAAATAACATCATTATTATGTGCAACAAACCATGTTAACCGAAATTAATTATATCATGATAAACTTCAGTATCTTCCAAAAGTATCCTAGTAAAAAAATATTTCAACTAAAAAACCAGCAATCAAAAATTCGTCTGGATGTCAAGATTAATTCAAAATTTTGCCATCTTGGTGTCAGTTTTATTCTTCTGTCACGTTTTTATTACAAAACGAGGTCAAAATTTCCATTGAACTATCCTAGGCCATCGTTAATCAAAAATAAAAAGATTTTTAACCTTAGTCTCAATTTACATTACCGCGGAATGGAGTGGAAGCGATTTTTTGCAACGAAATTGTACATAGCATAATGACTATTATGTCAATTGTATAACATACAAACTAAATACGAGTCAAAAAGCGAGGAATTATCGAGAATGCGCGAAGATTCCTCGGAAGACGCGCGACCTCTTTTTTTGCAATTGACATAAAGCTGATTATGCTATGTACAATTTCGTTGCAAAAATTCCTTTCCATTCCATTCCGCGGCAAAGTAAATTGAGCCTAAGTCAATAATACAGAATAGTTCAATAGACAAACTTCAAGTATGACCACACTTTGTGTGTAGCAGTTTCCATAGGGTACTTGTGGCTGAGACTTTGAGAAGCCTTTTTTCCGACAATGAGTCCAAGAAATTCGAACAAGGATTGCGAAGGTAGTACCACTTGAAACCCACCTGGCAATGGTGGTGGCCGTAGTGGCGCCACGATAGGTACACACTGCTACATATCAAGCTATACATTTCCAGTATAAGCTGATCTCGCATTGTAAAGGACTTCCGTACAATGAGAGTTCACCCTATACTGGCCTATATGTAGCCGTATCTTTTGGCGTGACAGTGAATCACCGCCACAAGTTTTAGGTTCGTTGCCCACCCAGGGCAAACATTTTAAGTGCATGAACTTATCTGTTAGTTCTGAATCTGGGTGTGATTCTGTATCTCACATAAATTATAAATGAGAAAGTTTGGACGTTTCTAATATCTATCTTTAGGTTCAATCACGCATAAACGGCTGAACGGATTTGGATGAATCTTGGCACATAGATATACCCTAGAATAACATACAGGATACTTTTTGGAAAATATAAGATCCTTAGGGAACGCTGGTGAAAAATTTTTTTGTTCTGCTTTATTTGGGTTCACAATAGCAGTGCGAGAAGAATTGCCCAGAATATTAGCAAACTTAGGATTTTTAGGGTTCCGTAGCCAAATGGCAAAAAACGGAACCCTTATGGATTTGTCATGTCTGTCTGTCTGTGCGTCCGTATGTCACAGCCACTTTTTTCTCTATCTAGAGATCTAGTAAGTAGTTTTTTTAATACGTCATCAATCGTAAACCGCAATTTACCTTTCATTCAATATTTTTGGCGTTTTTTTTTTCATAGCTAAGTTGAGTTAATTAATATTACACGGAGCCCTCCGTGTGCGAGTCCGACTCGCACTTGGCCGTTTTTTTTTATTTGATGTATTATGAGTATATTAAATACTTATTTTATGTAAATGACAATGATTTATACAATAAGATAAAAGTATTAGGTAGATAATGGTGCCGATTCTGTTGTAAATCGCACTAAACTAATTTTAGTCACATCTCATCTCTTTCTTACGAACATTATTGAAAAAGGATAGAACATATTTTAAGTTGTCAAATTAATCTTTGCCGTCTTATTTTGCGTGTATTTAGGCGTAACCGCGATAGATGGCGACTAAATTTATATTGAAATTATATAGAAAGAGACATAGGCCCTGATTCTGTTGTTCATAACTAAACTAATTTTAATCTCACTATGTCTCTTTCTAACAAAGAACATAAGAAAAGGATGTAAGAAATTAAGTCCTGTAAAATTAGTTCAATGCATGTTTTCAATATAAATTTAGTCGCCATCTATCGCGGTAACGCCTAAATACACGCAAAATAAGACGGCAAAGTTTAATGTTCTATCCTTTTTCAATAATGTTCTTAAGAAAGAGAAGAGATGTGACTAAAATTAGTTTAGTGCGATTTACAACAGAATCGGCACCATTGTGAGATTAAAATTAGTTTAGTTGTGAACAACAAAATCAGGCCTATCAATGATTTTGACGAGAAACCAAAATGTAGCTAAATTCTCTAAACAGCATAATAATATTGTTATTACTAGTACCTTCATGATAATATAAGATCCAGATTATTTTAAAACAAAATAATTAAAATTCTATATTTTCACTGAACACTACACATCTCCAAGAAGGCAATGACAAAATCATACAATCTGAGATAACATTAATTGAACTCACGATGACGATGGCAAATGATCAGAACCGTTAATTTATAATCAAACACCATAATGAAACAAATGAGAATGTTGAGGTAGTGAATCGCAGTTGTGTATCGAAAACGATATAATAATGAGAAATTAATCGGTGCGCAAAGGCGTAGAGGAAGCGATGTCACGACGTCACATCCACAAGTGCGATCCAATACTACGTCAGTACTAACATTCTCATTCAGGATCTAGCCTACTTGGGATACCTACCACAAAAAAACGCGCCCCCTCATGGTGGTGTGAAAATAAGTTTTTAGGCCAAAACGCCGGTACCCCGAGTGTTAAGAATAGTGCGTTAACTATAAATTTGTATAGGAGAAATTAGTACCACGAGTATTCCGCTAGAGGCGCTGTGCCAATTCAAATTCAAATTCAAAAAGCATTTATTCAATTTAGGCCCTGATAAGGCACTTATGAACGTTAACAAAATTACTCTACATTCCTATAGAGAAGTTTAGTAAAGTAAACTTTTTACACTCGGTACTGTTGGAGTAGACTTTGCGGCGCTCGTACGCTAAAACTATTAATTTTACAAAAAAGGTTCCTACATAAGATGAAGCAAATTTTCTCTAGTTTAATTCATTATGCGACTATTTTCATCAAAATCTTTTTTTGGGCGCCATTATTCCAATATGGTGGAGCGAGCGGCAAAGATACCGAGGTGGCAAAATGAAAATTCGAAAAGATCACGACGAAATCTATAAAACCACAAATTTTAAAAACTCCCGAAAAACTTGCTAGACGGACAGATTATTATGGCATAGGAACGCGATGAAATCGCAGTGCGGTAAGTAGTTTAGAATAAATTTATATCAAGACGCAACAAACCATGGTAATCGATTCAACAAAGTGCCTATTATAATGATGATGATTAACTTATTTTTTTTGTAACGACATAATAGGTCGTTACAAAATCTATTAACTATAGGTAAACTTGTTGGAAAATATTTTGAACAAAACACCAACACTGTGTTATTTGTTTCATTCATAAATTGTATTGTTATTTCTTCAATGAGTCAAAATTAATTCTGAATTACGCAATAGGTATTGATTTAGTAGGCACTTGTTCTGAGATGGAATGTCCATTTTCACCAACCGGTTAGAAACTTTTTAATTTATAACACTTAGGTGACAAACAAGCATACGGCCCGCCTGGTGGTAAGCGGTTACCGTAGCCTATGGACGCTTGCAACACCAAGGGTATCGCGCGCGCGTTGCCGACCCTAAAACAACTCCTAACGCAACTCAAAAGTACAGCTTTCATTCTTTCATGGCCAGCAGGGATCCCGGAGAGAGGCCATTCCATGCTACTGCGTTTCGCTACCGTCACATGTGAGTAATGTGAAAAATGTATTCACTGTAACTTTTTTGTTATACAATAGTTCTTATAGTAGTGAAACGACCAAGCCACATATTTTGACTACGGTGTGTAGAGTTTGTGAAGTTAGGGCCTGTAGAGTAAGGGCAAGTAGAGTTATAAGCTTGGCTTACATGAGATCTGATAACTTTTTGACATAGCAAGCCATGTCTTGGAAATATTTTACATAAAAATGTTTTTGGTGGGATTTCACTTCTTTTTGTAAGTTACAAATGTTTTTTTTTTTGTGTTTGAAATTTCCAAGTTTTATACGTTTTTTGTTGATTGTGTACTAATACAAGCTTACATACCAAATTTCAGCTTTCTAGTACTTCTCTGACCGAGGTATATGCCAGCATTCTGGTCACGAGATGCTTCGACCAGGCGTTTAGAAATTTCGCGAAAAAGATGGTGACTGCTATGTTTTTTTTTTATTTGTTTTGATTGATCAATATATGAAAATTAAAAATAGAAACTAAAAATAAAAATAAAAAGAGATTGAAACTAAATATGTTTAATAAGTTTACTATTGACATCATATTCCAAGAATTTTGTTTATCTGGCATAATCTAAACCCAAGTTATGAGGCTTCAAAAAAAACGACGAAGCGCTTCGAGAAAAGGTAGGTAGTGCCCTTGCGCTTCGCTTGGCTTTCTAGTACAATTTTTAATTTTATTTTTAGTATCATTTTGAATATAATAAGTTGTGTCAGCGCATGTTTCTGGAGGCGCTGGTCACGAGAGTATCTTTTACACATGATGCATCGATACAAATGGGTTATCGTTACTCCTGAACCACAATTGGGTCGATTAGTTCTCGTGAAAGAGGATGGTCTTCCACCCGCTAGGTGGCTCATGGGTAAAATAGTGGAGAAACATCCTGGTGCAGACAAATTCACGCGAGCTGTAAAATTAAAATATAAAGATTCATTTTTACTTCTGCTTCTAGAGGAATAATTATTCCTCTAGAAACAGAATTCCTTCGTGGGGAGTTATGTTTACGTCAAAATGACCTGTTTTGATAATAGATGGCATTACTAGTAGATTAGATCGCGCTATAATTATTTTCCTGGAGATATTCAAGTTATCAAGCTCACATTTTGAATATATCGGAGACAATTTATTGGGATGTGAGCCGTGTTCGGAACCTCGTTTGTTTCGTGACAAGACAACCGTGGTTTAAAAATTCATGTTGGAAAGGTGCACAAACCTAATCCTCCAAACCGGATCTACAAATTCAGACGTACATATATATTTCGGCTCCAAATTCTTCTTTCACTGACCTCCCGTTTTGGCAACAAATTTGTTCGCTAAAGAATAATGTTCCGGTATTAAAGCGAATCCCACGCGGATCACTGCGTGGCTTCAGCTGTATGTGTATGTATAGACAAAATTCTCAGTAATAAATTCAATAAGTGCTTAGGAAGACCTGCCTACATTTTCGTACAGAGTACTGCATGTCCGTAGTCGCCAGAAAAATGAGATCTCTCTCACACAACAAATTAAAAATAACACATCTGCTATTTTCGAGTGATGTTGTCGCTTCAGACACCTGAAACCCTGTCTGCTTTAGGTTCAAAAACCTCCCGGATCCCCCATCTTTAGACCAACCTTGTCTAAATTGTAGCGCCCAAGATCTTTTGAGTGTCATTATTTCATTTAAAACTGGTTCTGCTGGCGGCCTCAACGGTTTTACACCACAGCATTACAAAGATCTTGTCTGTGGTGCCGCCTGAGACTGGTACCAAATTATTATCAAAATTAACCTCTCTTATAAATTTAATGTTGGCAGGAAAGGTGCCAAGCCCATTCTCTGAGATCATTTATGGAGCCAACCTTTGCGCGCTATCCAAAAAAGATGGCGGACCTATCGCTGTGGGTATACTATCCATCGTATGGCCTCCAAAATTTGTGGTCGTCACATTCTCCCGAAACTTTCGGAAATATTTCAGCCCATTCAACTCGGTTTTGGCTCAATGGGAGGTTGTGAGGCAGCTGTTCATGCGGCTCGGACCTTTCTTTTAAATAACGGAGGTGAAGTGCTGCTTAAAGTTGACATAAAAAATGCATTTAACTCTGTCGATAGGGGTGCTTTATTGACCCAAATTCGGGATATCTGCCCTGACATATATTACCTTTGGCAATGCTATGGGCATCCATCAAAACTTTTTTTCAGAGAACACCCACTTATTTCGGCC
The DNA here is from genome assembly GCA_951394255.1 of Polyploca ridens. NCBI lineage: Eukaryota > Metazoa > Arthropoda > Insecta > Lepidoptera > Drepanidae > Polyploca > Polyploca ridens. Next base: position 4,779,822 of record OX596269.1, on the reverse strand, counting down.
ATGGGTTGTCAACAGGGCGACCCGCTCGGTCCAGCTATCTTCAGTTTGCCCATCCATCCAATTATTTCCGGGTTACAATCTAAATTTAATGTATGGTATCTAGACGACGGTACGCTGTGGGGTGATGCGGCTTCCGTTCTCAGTGATTTTAAAACATTGACAGAAAATTTTAAAAAGATTGGCCTAGAATTCAATTATTTTAGATTCTTTCCCAGAATCTGAAAAACCAGAATTAATTCAAAATTTTAATATTTTGGCTCCCAATACTAAGTTACTGTCAAAGGAGTCGCTTCATCTTCTTGGAGCCCCAGTCTTAGATAAATCCATTCCTAGTTTCTTTGAGAAAAAGATTCAAAGTTTTAATGACTCTTCAAACAGACTTTATGAAATTAATGCTCATTATGCATTTTTTATTGTTCGCCTCTGCCTTTTCGTGCCGAAGTTTACCTATTACATATTATATAAATTGTATTTTGTACATATTTGTTGTAAATAAAAATTAGTTTTTAAAAAATTTAGATAATTTTAAATTTTATTTGTTTTTTATAAATTTGAATTATTATTTGACATACTTATCCTATTTAACTTATTGATCATCTTCCTAATTATTTCCTGTAATGATTTATTGTTTGTTAATTTCATTATAATTAATTGCATGCTGTGGTAGCCTGTAACTGAGGAAGCACTTGGAATGTATATTTTGTTGGTTGCCCTAAATAAATAAAAAATAAATACCTGACTGTTATACATTATTACTGAGTAATGTAACTGTAATTTGCAATTATTGCTCACTAAAAGAAAAACACTAATAGGTATGAGAAAAACATAATTTACATATAGCGCATGATTATTGAAACAATTATAAAATTCTGCATTTTCACAAACGTTTCACACTTCACCAAGAAAGTAACTAACAACGTTATAACACACAATCTGAGATATCATACATTTAATTGATGAAAGCAAACAATCAGCAGATGATATTTAAACGCAAATACACATTATATTATCTAATGTTAATCCCTACGTAAAACAAGATGTTTTACAATAAATATACAGCTTGATCCAACAAACTGCGTTTCTGTATACCATGAAAATAGAATCCCAACATCTTCAACTGCTTGATGTGAGGGTAGACCAACATTTGTAGCAAAATATTAATTACATCACCAACTTCGACATCAATGTCGCTTGCCTACGACATCGCAGATATCAAATACATTCAATAGATTTTGACAGACAAAATAGAAGGAGGTTCTATGATCGACGCGTAAGTTTTTTTAAATTAATGTCTGTTCACCGATTTCTTTGAAAATGCTTAACCATATTTTTCTATCACGATCTGACCATGGACTTCTGAAGATTTAATGGAATTCCTCAACGGAAAAGTCCACGAATATCGCGATTGAAGCATATTGTCTATATTGATCAATGATATCCATATTCTCGGTAGTGAAGTGACAAAATAATCTCTAGAGGTATTCAATAGGTAGTACGCACCACAGACTACGGAGGACATATTCTCGCTAACAAAAAACTGTGTCTATGGAGTCGGCCACCTCTCAGGCACACCTTAGTTGGCTATTCCGCGGGAAATTAGACTCTGTCGCCGTTTATACAGAGTCGATTACTCGCGCTTAACTAATGTGTGAATGTGTGCGTGCCGGCTTGTACGTACAGCGTGGTGGCCGACTTGAGTGACACAGTTTTTTGTTAGCGAGAATATATCCGACTTTTTTTAATATCTGAGGTACGCACGCATAAAACATTCATAACAAAATTTTGCGTTTTGGGTTAAGAGTGCGTACCAAGCCAGAAAAATATCGCAATGTCAGATGAAACAAACTTATGTCTAATCTTCGCGTGGAGATGAGATGGAGATAGCGTGTTACGCGGCACAAAAATGAACGAAGCGCTTCTTATCTAAATAACTCGTAAAGTATAGAATATTTTAAAAAATCGTTAGTAGCAGCCCTAGGTCATATGTTAGTGATATTATTTATCGAATTTTTGTCTTAATTAGATACACCATGAACGAATAAAACCGAAAATTCATTATTATTAGAGGTAGCTTTGTGATTTTTTTCTATCGAGGAAATTTCATTCCATTATGTTTTTGCTCAGGCAGAACCCTCGCGTATATAATGAAAATACCCATATAACAATATTTTTTCATTTAAATACTATTTACTTGGGTAAATTTTAATTCTAAGATTGTTATTTTGCTTTATACGCAGCCTTAAATAAAACAAAAAGTAAATAATAACGACGTAGGAAGTATAGTCTGACACTGTTTTGAAGTTCCAGATTTAGATAGATCCAGAAGATATATTCAGAATTTGTACCTACTTATAAAAAGTATATACTTTGAAGTGAACACTGGGATGCAAAGACCAATTACCTAAGTAATTGTATTTCCAGAGTTTGATGTAAGTGTTAAGTCATCTTAATCTAACACGTTATCTTAATGATATTGTGTTGATATTTATATTATTATATTGCTCTAAGCTGTCAATGTCAGTAGGTACGTACAAATTATTCTTCGTTTGAATAAGGTTCAATTTCTTGTTCTAATGTATTTCCTCACTCCCCTCACTCCCTGCTACGCAATATGTAGGACGATTCTTCCATTCGACACTTCAATCCGTCTCATAATCATTCACTCCTTTCTTACTCATATCATCGTTCACAATACATCCATCTGTTTTTCGGTCTACCTCTTCTTGAGATCCGATTATCCACTTTCATATTCATAACTCTTTTGAATCATTATGGTTTTTATCTCTTCCAATGATGTTAAAAAAGACGGATAAAGTCTCGCTAGGTAACAAAAAACTGTGTCACTCAAGTCGGCCACCACACATTCATACATTAGTTGAGCGCGGGTAATCGGCTCTGTGTAAACGGTGACAGAGTCTAGTTTCCCGCGGAATAGCCAACTAATGTGTGCGTGAGAGGTGGCCGACTCCATAGACACAGTTTTTTGTTAGCGAGAATATGTCCGACGTAGTCTGTGATCTCTTCACATAAAATACTTACACACGACAAACTCTACCGTTTCCTCTCAACTATTCAGTCACTGTTTAATGCCCGGTTTCAATAAACGAAAACGAATCGTTTTGCTTACCAATGGTAGGTATTTTTATTGCCAAACTGGGCATATAGATCATTTCGTAACCTAATTTTACCTGTGATAGCTACTTCCATATGGGAGGGTCTGCTATGCAAAGCTTTGAGGTCTTTGCTTCATTATTAGTAAAGATATTAAGAGTCTTAATTTTAATAAATCTTAACCGATACCGGTCCGTAAATTATTGAAACCGGGCCTTAGTCGTCATTTATTGTCTTTTATTCGTCGCCCTTGACTGCCCAACATTCTGAACCGTACATTACTCAAGTCTTATCACGCACTTTACATTTTCCCCCTTAGTCCCTTAGCTTCCAATTTAGTAGATATAAAGTCAATTAAATGTAAAGAGTCTAATTTCGTCTCTGATCTTATAGGGTCGGAATTCAGTAAAAATAACTTCAGATGATCACGACTTTGGATAAATAGCGTGAAAATTAATCAGCAGTAAAAAGTAATGAAATAAACAGGGCGGAATTTATGGCTGTCATACTTTAACGAATTGATTTCACAGACTGAACGATAAACAGTCGTTTAAGGTAAGTAATGTTCTTTTAGTTGTAGATTTTGTAGCACTGTGTTAACACTTATATATAAAAATATGATTCATCATCCAAATACGGCTAATAAATACATTGTATTATTATTTATTATATTAAATTGTATTTTAGTTATAACTGCAAGTCCTGTAAGTATATTTCCATTAATTAACTATTTAAGGTAACCGCTTACCATCAGGCGGGCGGTATGCTTGTTTACCGACTCGGTAGTATTAAAAAAAATAACGATAAAGACTTATAATTGTAATAAATCATTACAGCTAGCATCGGTTGAAACAGCTAGTCCAAGTAATGAAGACAAAATAGCAGTCCCAGAAGAATTAGAGCCAAATGTTGATGATTTATTGAAAACTGCTGCGATTAGTCCCAGTCCAGAACCCATTGATGATGAATCTCGTTCTATAAAATTAGACGTAATAAACGAAGCCTCAGTCACCAGTGAAATAATTGCCAGAACAGAATTTACACCAACTGAAGAAATCAAAGCAAAACGCTCAACTAGTGTCGAGTCATTTTTTAGTGATAGTGACTCAATATCTGATTTAGATGACTTTGATAAAGCTGACGCAGGACCGGTAGCAAGAAAAGAAACTGACGATAATGTTGCAAAATCTGCAGATGATTTAGAAAATAAAGATCTAACAAGTAACATGGAAGAAACTGTTCGCTCTGAACAGGCTATCGACGAAAGTACAGCTGCTGCAAAAATGGACGACTCCGACTTAGCAAGGACAGATACTGAAGTAATGAATGAAAGAGTTTCTCCAATAGAAGAATCAAGTGATAAAGTACGTACTGAAGGTCGAAATGCCGAAGAAACAATTGATTTTGATTCTCCTACTGATGGTTTTATTCGAGGTTCTAGAAGGATGTTGGAATCAGGTGACATTGTGGAAACTAAAGGCAGATCAGGCAACAACATGGGCCTTACGAGAACAATGCCTACTCCGGATTTGATATCATTAAACACTCTTAACCCTCTTGGTAGTATGAACTTATTATATCTATGTATTCTTCACTGTGATAAAATATAATTAAGCAGATGTATCGCACAAAATATGAACTGTATCAACAAAGGTTTGAGTTACAATATGACAGTTATCACCATACTATTAATTACATCTTTGCTACTCTATTACTATCATCATCATAGGCTCTGAAGTCGTCTTATATTCTAATCCTGGTGGTTGCTTATGCTCTGACTTAAGTATCTATTTTTATCCTGGATCCTGACATAAAATTCTGGACACATTTTGCTCCATTTCTTCTAGACTAGAGTGACTCTGAGGATTATAATATCTTCTATAATAAAAACACGAATATTTTTAAATTCCACTCTCCTTTTTCAGGTAGCAGCACCAGCAGAAGAAGCTTTCAAAGCGATATAATACCACATATCCACACAGTTCTAAATAGTCCAAGCGTTTTATATCCTAATAATGTATATAGCATCCCTGCCCTTCCGAATATGATAATGAACAGAGTAACTAGCGCTGAAATGAATCCTATTTCTAGAAGCTTTTCTTTTTATCCTGACAATGGATCACATGCACAGGCCTATACGCATGCTCATGCTAGTGCAGAAGCAAACTCAGCATACCAATGGAAACCTAAGGATGTAACAAATACATACCCCTACATTCCAACACAAAATCCAATGGACGCCCGACAAATTATTCCGAATAATTTTGACCTACTGAAAAAATTAAGAGATGCCTCTTCTTTACCGATTAAACCGACATTCTTTGGCGGCGAGAATGTAAGACCATTCTCAAATTTATTTAATTCCGCCAGCCAAGGATTTCAGCCAAATATGAATCAGTTCAGTGCCTCGAGAATACGCCGCTCTGTCAGAAAGCAAGGAAGATTCCAACAAAAAATAATTTTATGATTCCTAAGGAAAATTGAAGGAAAGGGATGATAAATAATAAGTATGACGACCATCAAGTAAGACAAGTAGAAATTATAACAATGTTACTTAATTACCTTTTTATAAATAAAACTCAGTACTAATTAGGTACCAAATATACTTCTTCTTCTTCCTTCTTGACCTGGTCCCATTTACTTGGGGTCGGCCCTCCTTATCCTCGTCTTCCATTTAGCACGGTTTTGCGCCATGTCTTTATTTAATTGAGCATCTTTTAGGTCTTTTTCAACCGTCGTCAGCCAAGTGGCGGGTGGTCTTCCGCGCGAGCGTTTCGTCACTGGCAGATCGAGGGCAAGCTTCACCATATGGTCGTCTGGGCGTCTTTGTATATGGCCATACCATCGCAATCTCCTCTCTTTAACCTTTTCGGCTATCGGGGCAACCTTGAAACTTCCTCTTATATACTCATTTCGGATTTTATCAAATAGTGTGACACCCGCTGACCAGCGTAACATACGCATTTCGGTTGTGTGCAGTTTACTCAGGTGTTGTTTATTGGTAGCCCAGCATTCTGATCCATACATCACAGCGGGTCTTATAGCTGTCTTGTACAGGTGTCCTTTAACTTTAAGGGGCATTTTCCTGTCGCACATTACGCCTGTGAGTTGTCTCCACTTCATCCATCCAGTTGTAGTTCTGTGAGTAACATCGTTGTCAATTTTGCCATCGTTGCTAAGTATCGAGCCGAGATATTTAAATTGCGTCACTGAAGGTATAGCCGTACTTCCTATTGAGATCTTGATGTTGGCAGGGTTTGTGGTATTATCAAAAATGCACTACAAGTGTTCTGTCTTCTTTCTGCTGATTTTTAGACCGTTCGTTTCAAGTGCCTCTATCCAGGAATTGAAATTCAACTGAAGGTCTTCTATATCTTCCGAGATCAGAACAACATCATCAGCATATAAGATGTTCCAAGGCAGTGATTTTTGGCAATGCTTTGTAAGGTGGTTCATAATGGTGTTGAAGAGCAATGGGCTAAGCGTGGAGCCTTGATGCACCCCGACTTCAATGTTAAACGTTTCGCCAGTACCTGCCGGACACAAGACTTGTGTAGTGACCGCATTGTACATGTCTTGTATAAGGCATATGTAGCACTCTGGTACCAGTTGCTGCCTGAGTGCTTCCCAAATGAGGTCACGTGGGACATGATCGAAGGCCTTTTCGAGGTCTATAAATATCATATGCAAATTGGTCCTATTAGTTTTGGCCTTTTCCAGCATTATACGAACCGTCTGAATTGCATCTGAGGAACTTCTTTCAGACACAAAGCCGCACTGATTTTGGGTTAATGTTATAATGTGCTTTAATCTATCATTAAGTATTCTTTCCCATATTTTAAGTGTGTGTGACATTAGTTTTATAGCTCTGTAATTACTGCATTCTCTGACGTCTCCTTTCCCTTTGTAAAACGGTATTATGAAGCTATTACGCCAGGAGTCAGGTATAGGGTATCCCTGAATCAGTTTGTTAAATAACGTGTGCAGCCAAACTACTCCATGATCTCCTAGGTGCTTCCAGACCTCTGCTGGTATTTCATCTGGCCCCGGAGCTTTGTTATTTTTCATTTGCTGTATTGCTCTTTTAACTTCCTCTGGAGCAATGTCCAGGGGCGGCCCCTTCACTGTATTCGGCCTACCGTACTCAGAGTTTCTTGGATGGGATACGTTAAGGAGGTGTCGATAGTATTCTGACCATCTGTAGGTACCAAATATACATACATTTATTATTAATTTACCCCATAAATATTTTAATTTCTCGACTCCCGTGTAGAACGAATTATATACATTCCTACAAGTTTCTACGTAACCCTCGGTACGCGAGTCCGACTCGCATTTGGCCGGTTTTTTTAGAATGTCCCGCTTTCGACGATACAATCCCGCTTTTTTTACTCTAGATGGTCAAAATTTGCCCGCTTTGCCCGAAAACAAATCTGGCATCGCTGCTAATGTCAGTCACCCTGAGCAGTCACCGTCCATAAATGTCATATTTTAGACCGGCCGCATACTATAAGAAATTTTCTGTCAGAAACTGTGGTCAGAAAATTTCGGACGCCCGATTGCTCATACATTTTTGGACGTCAGACACGTCAGAATTTTCGGATAGTATGCGGAGTCTAGAACAAAATGTATGAGGAAAGTGCCTTCCGGCGGGCGTCGGAAATTTTCTGACAGAAAATTTGCGGCCGGCCTTAAGGCGCGGACTGACTACAATAGACGTAACTTACGAAATTTTTATTAAAGCAATTTTTTATATTCTATTCGGTTAACATTTTTCTCAAAACCCTCTTCTATCCACAGTATTTTTTTGTGTTAGGTATTTCATTGCGTTACGTCATACTCGACTCTCAAAGAAACCCATTTTTGAGATTTGAGCTTAGACCTGGCCTTAAATAAAGTGGTCATAGTACTAAAACTGCTAAAACTTATGACGGACCTTTTGAGACAACTTGAAAAGTCACAATAAACGTTAATTCATTTCATTTCACTTCAATGGTGTACATGGATTGATCTTTATTTATTGGATTCCAACACCACCGATATATAGATAATAATGCAATAAAACTCAAAATAGGTACATGAATTTATGCAAATAAAACGAAAATGCAAGTCACTCTGCAAGTTCCCGCCAAAAAGTTCGTTAGAAGAAGGCTGGAAGAGTTGACAGCACTGCCTCAGCAGTCAATCAGCATTGCCATATAGGTACACATTAGTACGCATGGCGTACTATTTAGTAATCTAGCGATCGCGCGTATCGCGCTTTGCGTACGTTAATAGTCTGGCAAATACCTCAGTAGGTGCCCCACTTTGGATGGGATAAAAAAAAGAGCGGTAGCAACATAAAAAAAAGTTAATAACGCAAGACACTAAAACATAAAAATGCTGTTGTTATCACCAATTTTTAAGCTATTACAGTCGAAGGCTACTTATGACTTTCAGGTACAGACATATTATTTATGTTATCAAGACATGCTATGTCGTGTCAATGCCAAAGACGACGTTGCGATATGCGTTTATTGATATTTACAATAACAATAAAACTAAAATTTCCTTACGGCTTTTTTATTTAAATAATAAAAAAATGGATGAAACGCGAAGCGTAGTATTATTTTCGAAAAGTAGTATAGTTTTATTTTCCATACACAATAATTTTTTGAGGGTCTGAATCATACCTTGACTGATCCGTATATATATTTCAATGATCTGGCAATACGTAGTATCCCTTTAGTAGTTTGTTGATTCCTTGGCGGGAAATTGAAAAAAGCGCACGCGGAAAATTTGAAATTACATTTTGTAATTTTTTTTTTATTGTGTAAAAGAATAAATTCACTTTTAATTAATACCAAAAAAATAAAATGGATGGGAATGAGGGGGGCGGGGACAACCCGCCCAACTCCTCCAAGCGGCTTCGGACTGATGAAGTGAATGATGATAGCGGTGGCGGTGAGCGTTCTGATGTACTTTATGTGCCTTATTTTAAACCTAATTATAAAAGACAGTATCCAGAAAACTCAAATAAAACAGAGTTTAAAGTTTTTGTTGAGCATATCAACCACAAAGATAGATTGGGCAACAAAAGTCCTATATATCTCAATCATATTTTCACGACGGATGTTAAAGGTGTGATGGCAATACAGCGATTGAATGCAAATAAAATAGCAGTAATGTTCAAACAATATAATACAGCAAACAACTTTCTAAATAACACTGCATTCTTAGAAAAGTACAACGTAAAGGCTTACATACCGGCTACCCAAATAGAAAAAACTGGCATCATAAGATTTGTCCCAGCAAATATCTCAAATAAGGACTTATACACTAAGTTGAGTTCCATTTACGAAATTATCTGTATACGACGATTCACAAAAAAAGTAGGACGGGACAGAGTTCCTCTGCAAACAGTCAGTATCACTTTCTTATCCAATATCTTACCTGACAATGTACAATATGATCTATTCTCATACAGGGTATTTGAATATATCCCACCGCTGCAACAATGTTACAAATGTATGAAATTTAATCACTCGGCTAAAATATGTAATGGCAAACAGAAGTGTTCGATCTGCTCTGGTGAACACTTTTACAAAGATTGTGATAAACCTAAAGAGATATGTTGCGCTAATTGCCAAGGCCCACACCTAGCAATAGCAAGAGAATGTCCCATTAAATTAAGAAAAATAGAAGAAAAGAAAAGTAAAATAACATACGCGAGTATCGCACAAACAAAGTCGATCGAATACCCTGCATTGCCATTGTCTAAGAGTCAACTTGTAAATCCCCCTGTAAATAATGTAAATATTCCAGTAAATACTGAAAAGAAAAATGTTAAAAAAAATGTTAATAACAAGCCTGCTGCACAGGCGCTGAACCCACAAGATCACCCTATGGACTTCATTGCCCAGGTTATAGCTAATAAAGAAGTACGAGCGGCCCTAGTAAAAACATTGGTAGAGATTGGTAATAAGTCTGATCCCACCCCAATTACTTCATTATTCATTGAAGAAATATTAGTTAAAAATTTATCCCCATAATGGATTTAAGTCCCCCTAAAACGTCCCAATTACGGATTGCGCAGTTTAACATCCAAAGTGCCAATAGTAAAAAGCCCTTATTAACTAAGTTTATGCTAGAACAAAATATTGATGTATGCTTGCTTAATGAAACTTGGTTTAAAGACCATCACAATTTTAGAATCCCCGGTTATAATCTCCATTCCAGAACATCTAAGAATCCTCACAATGGTGTAGCAATATTAATTAAACCAGAGACTAAATATAATATTTTAAACACAACATTCTATGAGGACATTCAAACTATAGCTATGTCAATATCTACCGAGCGTGGCAGTGTGACTATACTCTGCGTATATTGTCCTCCTTCCAGTGGGCACATAAGATTGCATAGACTGCGCAATATAATTCGAGACCTACCTAAACCTATTTTTATAAGTGGTGATTTTAATGCTCACCATATTGCATTTGGTTGCCTATCTACTAAGGGCCGCGGACAAGATTTATATGATGTTATAGATGAGTGTGATTTGTGCATCTTAAATGATGGCAGTTTCACTACAGTGAACCGTCCTAGAACCAACGCTTCAGCCATTGACGTCACCTTTGCTAGCGCATGCTTAGCACCGTTATGCGAGTGGTCTGTGCATGATGATTGTATGGGAAGTTACCATTATCCAACTATAACCGAAATATCCCTATCCATACAAAAATACCAAATTAACCCTCCCATTGATAAATTTTTGTACAAAAGAGCTGATTGGCGCCAATATAATGAACTTTCAAAAAATGCGTTTGGCGATTTTACAATTAATCAAGTAGACCCACTCTCTTCCTATACCGATTTTTGTATACGTCTTGAGTCCCTTATGCAAATAGTTGTTCCAAAGTTCACTAAGTCTGCCCACTTTGCTAGCAGACCTCCAGCACCTTGGTGGAATGAGGTTTGCGAACAAAGTGTAATAGCATCCTATAATGCTTTGAAACTGTACAGAAGTGATTCTACAATAGATAACTATATAAATTATAAGAGACTTGATGCATTAAAAAAGAGAACCATTTCTGAGCAGAAGTCAACTGGATGGAATGATTTGTGCAATACTTTTAATAGAACTACCCCTATAAGCAAAATATGGAACATGATTAAGATTTTTAAGGGTGTTAAGTCTAGCATTAGATCCCATAAAGATGAGTTCATACCTACCTTTTTAGATAAACTGTCTGATAATAGTGGTTTAAAAGAGACTAGTAACTTAATCAACTATTTTAACAGTAACAATAATAATAGCAATTCAAAATTTTTATTGGAACCATTTACATGGAATGAATTCACATCAAGTCTACAATCTAGGCGTAACTCAAGTCCAGGTCTAGATAACTTTCCATATATTGTAATTAAAGAACTCCATACATCTGTTCAGCACCTCTTTCTTGACATTCTTAATGCTTTATGGCTCAAACAAATTATCCCTGAATCATGGAAAACACAGTGTGTTATCCCAATACTGAAGCCTGATAAATCTCCAGAACAGTCCAGTTCGTATCGTCCTATATCTTTGTCCTCATGTCTCGGTAAACTATTCGAAAATATGATTAAAGTCCGTCTGGACTGGTTTGTAGAGGCTAATGGTATCATCCCACATGTGCAGTATGGTTTCCGTCGTGGGCGTAGTTGCGCTGACAGCTTCATGTCACTCATCTCAGACCTGAAACGTGCAAATAATTTAAAATCACACACTGTTTGTGTATTTTTAGATGTCCAAGGAGCTTTTGATAATGTCGACCCAGGTATCTTGGTCAACATTATGTCTGATGTGGGTATACCTGGTCTACTATGTCAGTGGATCTATAATTATTTAAATGATAGAACCTTATATGTTAAGTATAATAACATCTTACATGGTCCTAGAAGTGCATCGAAAGGCACAATGCAAGGCGCCACTCTTTCACCATTACTATATAATTTGTACACATGTGAAATATGTAAATTTGTAAATACTAGTGAAGTAAATATTTTGCAATTCGCAGATGACATTGTTTTGTATAGTAGCAGTCAGAACTTGCAAGTTGCTATAGATAATATGAATAGAGCATTAAATCAGTTGAGTCTATACTATAATGATAGATTACGTTTAAAGATCAATGCTACAAAAAGCAGTTTAATGATTTTTGGTGATGATGATCCATCTAGTGTTATTTCGTATTGTGGAGAATCTATAAACAGAGTACATTCAAAGAAATTCTTAGGAATCATCATAGACCAAAAACTGACTTTCGAAGAACATGTTCGGTATATTTCTAAAAATGCTTTAAGAGCTATTAACATAATAAGATGTCTGGCTGGAGTGTCATGGGGTGCTGACCCCAAAATATTGTCTATTCTATATAAAGCTATTGTGAGAAGTCATTTTGACTATAGTTCTTTGGCATATATGAATAGCTACCATGCCAAAAAATTAGATATCCTGCAGAATAAATCTCTGAGAATAATATCGGGTGCAATGTGCTCAACTCCCATAAGGGCCATGGAAGTAGAGACTAAAATTATGCCACTGATCTTGAGACGTCTCCTACTTGCCGAACGGTATTGCCTTAAACTACTGTACTCTGATAACATGCAAATTATTAACAAGATTATACCTTGTAGAATCAATGTGTCAGGTCCTTTAGCAACTGGTGAGAGCCTCCTTATTGGTAACTCCCCAATGTTGTATCACATTTTTCTGGAAATTGAAAACAACAGCTATAAACTCAAAAAACAGTGCCCTTGGCCCTGCTATTCTTCCCAGTTCAAAAGCATAATGCACCCAATTACAGTAATAGATTCAATTACAAATAATTCAGAGATGTTGCAATTTTTATCAGAAAATAATTACTACACTTTATATACAGATGGTAGTAAGGGTAAGGATTATGTGCGCTGTGCTGTGTATGATCCTCAAAAAAATTCTTCTCAGAGTTTTCTTTTGCAGAATGTCTGTACAATATTCACCGCAGAAGCCTATGCAGTATATCAGGCTCTTCTGCAAATTGGAAATGTAGATAATTGTAAATATTTTCTAATTGTAACAGATTCTTTAAGTTTTATAAGAGGATTGAGCTATTTAAAGATTCACTTTAAAACTAATTTCATTCTGTACATAATTAAAGAATTGTTATACAAATATTATCATACAGGGAAACTAATTTCGTTTATGTGGGTGCCCTCTCATAGAGGAATCACTGGAAATGAAATGGCCGACAAAGCCGCTTACGGAGGAGTAAATGCACTCGATGTCTCCGATACTATGTATGTACCTATGACTGATTATTTGAGTAATGTAAGGCTAGCTATAAGTATGTTATGGGAGCAAATGTGGAAGAAAGACCAAGAAACGAAAGGACGGTGGTACGGTAGCATTCAAGAAAACTTACCAGTAAAGCCATGGTATGATAGCCTGCAAAGAGCCAGTCGTGATTTTATTACCACCATAAACCGACTACGTTATGGACATAATAAAGCACCATCACACCTAGCAAAGTTAAATATAATTCAAAGCAATGTCTGTACATTTTGCGGAGTTGAAGAAGGAACAGTGGACCACATTATATTCAGCTGTCAAAAGTTCCTTATTGACAGATTGGTACTCGCGAGTGAACTAAGTGAAGTGTGGCAAAATAATTGATGGTTAAACGAACTTACCCTAAGTGATGTTCGACCATAATTATACGAGACGTTACATCCGAAGAGATTTAAATTAGAACACTCTGTAGTTTCACTTCTCAATGTACTAGGCATCGCACATAATTTTTAGAGCTATAGAATTAAAAATCAAGATTAAAAGTAACTACTTAATCACTACGTCATCACAACTGCCCCCTCTAGCCCCCGAGCCGGCTGCCACCTACCGCCATACTTCATTCTTTCAGAGTCACTTATTTCGTTAAATATTTGGGCATATTATTTGGGTTCGGGTGGGACTATAAATCTCTTCGGATGTAACGTCTCGTATAATTATGGTCGAACATCACTTAGGGTAAGTTCGTTTAACCATCAATTATACTACGACGTTACATCCTCAAGATTTAAATTAGAACACTCTGTAGATGTTTAGCGCTTTTAACGAGATAAGTGAAGTGTGCAGGATAAAAACAATAATAAAATGAAATTTACCAATTAAAAAATTTTAATCTATGTAATATTTTTCGTATGAATTAATTTTAAACATAAAAGCATCCATTATCATTATAAATAAACTTATAAGTAAACTGCCTCTGCAAATACATTGCCCTCGTCGTTTGATATGGGTCTGTTATAGAATTTGGCAAAGGTTAATGAGTTTCCTGACCAACCGGCAGTTCGTTTTATAATATCTATTGAGACACCTTTACGCTTAGCCGCCGACGTGGATGCGTGGCGTGTGCTGTGTGCGGAAAATACTTTTGTATCGACGCCACTATTAGACAAAACTTGCCTAATCCACCGACTGATTGTAGCAGCACTGGCATTGTGGATTGGTTTTTTGGTGGTAAGAATCAATCTATCAGTTTGTGGAAGATTTCTGTATGATTTTGTAATATTTAAATACGAGGACAATGTTTTTGCGGGACATATGTTTTCGTTATGATGAAAAAACGGTATAATCAATTTTGGCGCCGGTCGATTAGGCGCAGATGTTTTAATTAAATCATTAATACAGATTTCTATTCTGGAGCTACCTACTTCTATATTAGATAAACGTATTAAGGATAGCGTCTGCGTTCGTTGTGCAGTTGACAATGCGAGGAGAGCTACCAGCTTTTTAACGAGTAAGTCTAGGGACAGACTTTCATTAGGGTACATATTTGAAAGATGATCGAGTACCAGGCTTGGTTCCCATGTGGTTTCATATTTGGGGAAACAAGGTTTAGTTCTGTAAACTCCTTTCATGAATCTAAGAAGTTTATCATCTTGGCTAATTCGTTTACCTAATATCAAAGCAAGTGCTGAACGATATGTATTTATAGTTGAATAATTTGCTCCAGACTCGTATTCAGTTACAAGAAATTTTAAAACGCACGTGATGTCGTCATCAAAAAAGTTGGTTTGATTTTTGTTACAAAATTGCCACCATCGTTTATATGCACAATTATATTGTTTGAGGGAACTTTCTGCCAAAGATGAAATCATAATGTTGATAGCGTTTGATGGCAGCGACTGTTTTGAATACGCTCGCTCGATAAAAGCGACGACACCAGGGTAAGTCGCTTCCATAGTGGGTGCGGGGTCCTGAAAGGGGATAGTAAAAGTTCAGGATCCGGTTCTAAGTAAACGAGACTGCTTTGAGACAAAGCTAAAAATAAAGGGTACCATGGCTGACTGGGCCAATAAGGAACCACCATTACTCCGGTTGCGTTATCGTTGATAATTTTTCGTAAACATTTTAAAATTAAGGAAAAAGGTGGGAAGGCATAAAAATAATATGATTTCCAATCAAGTGTAAATGCATCGATGTTAAATGCGGAAGGATCTCGTTTCCACGACACATATCTGTGACATTTTGAGTTTAATCTAGAAGCGAACAAATCTATTTGAGGTTTTCCGAATTTACTAACAATTTTATTGTAACCTGATTGGGACAGGCTCCATTCTGTATCGATATTAAATCGTCTGGACTCCTGGTCAGCCTCCGTATTATCTTTAGACCGAATATAGGAAGCGAAAATATGAAGGCGCCTATCCTCGCACCATTGCCAGATTTGTCTGGTAATATCATTTAGATGTGTATATTGTACGCCCCCGTACTTATTAATATAAGCTACAGCAGTCGTATTATCGATACGAAGTAAGATTTCTTTATTTTTTAAGTTAAAACAAAAGCATTGTAACCCAATAAAAGCTGCTTTTAGTTCTAAAAAGTTGATGTGGGCATCTGCCTCTTCATAGCCCCAGAAACCACTAGCACGCTCACCGTTGCAGTATATCCCCCAGCCAGTTAAAGAAGAATCTGAGAAAATTTCTAATAAGTATCTACCATTACGTATAGGATTTCTTGATAACAAAATATTATTTTGCCACCAAGATAAATCATCATTCAAGCAAGGCGATATAGTCATGTCACTATCATAATTATCATTAGAGTTTTGCAGAGCTAGAAATTTCTCTCTTTCTAATCGTTTTGTGTACAACCATCCGTAGGAAACGGCGGGACAAGCCGAACATAGTAACCCTAAATATTGTGCAAATTCTCTAATTGACAATGACTGTACTTTACAAATATGTCTAGTTTGAGCTAATATTTTTGAACGCTTTTTATCTGGTAAATTCAAGCTCATGCTTCGTGAATCTAATTGAAACCCTAGAAACGTTTGTATTTGACTTGGGACAAGGTTACTCTTTTTATTGTTAATAATGAAACCTAATTTATTGAGTAAGCCCACCGTATCTGTGATGTTATTCATACAACTATTATATGAATTATTTATTAATAAAATGTCATCTAAATATATAACTAAAAACATTCCTTTATTTCTTAGATGAGAAACCACCGGTTTAAGTAGTTTTGTGAAAACGAAAGGCGCCGATGACAAACCAAAAGGTAAACATTGAAATTCAAAAGTTTTCCCTTGGAATTTAAACCGTAAAAACTTTTTACTCGCTTTGTGAATAGGCACTAAAAAGTAAGCTTCCTGAAGGTCAATGGTTGCCATAAAACAATCTTTATTAATTAACTTTGTGACAGTTCGAATATCTTCCATTTTAAAATGTTGGGTATCAATAAATTTATTCAACATTTTTAGGTTAAGAATGAACCTAAATGTGCCATCACTTTTAGGGATAAGGAATATACTAGAAATAAACTGGCCGGGCAGATCCTTGCATTCTATAATAGATCCTGTGGTCTTTAATTGCGAGATAGTAGAAATTAATTGTGCTAGCTCAGTTTTTCTGAACTTAGGGTTATTTGGTTCAAAGTTTTGGAAAGGAGGTCTATTAAATTGGATTTTATATCCTTTTATGTAACCTAGTACGACTGGATCCCTAGTAATGGTTCTCCAGTCGTTAATAAAATGTTGCAATCTGCCAGCATAAGGCATTACCTCTACTGGTTTCTGCGGATCCTGTGGTCGGTCTTGGGTGCAGGGGGGGCTCGATTGGTCGCTGGTGCTGGCCTCCGTCCTAATTGGGAAGAGTACCCTTGCTGGAATGGGTACCTTTGGGGAGGCTGGTACTTCATCTTCGGCCCACCCGGTCTGGGTGCTTTGGTTGAATGATTTCTGGATGGGCCTTTCCAGTTTCCCTGCTGTCTAGGCGCGGACGGTATGATAGCGTCGTGACGTTTTATCTGAAGTCCGGACTTTTCAGCTGATTTTGTGGCCTTAATTTTTTCACCAAGATTGGCTCCGAAAAGAAATAAATCTCTTTTGACATCGGAGATAGCAATATTAAACTTCTTATCCAGAGATGACGTTACTAGTTTTCTTCTATTCTTTGTACTTTCATGATGAAGGTCTAGAAAAATCTGACTAACTTCAGACACCCTTTTCAAAATGTCTATTTTGGTGAGATCCTCCGAGATCAGTGATGAAGCCAGGTAAGAAAGGCCTGCTATCCCTATACCCAAGTGATTTTGGGCCTTTTCTAAGACTTTGTCGCGATTTCTTACAGTTTCATTTAGAATTGTGGAAATCTCCAAATTCAGTTTAGGCGCCTTCGCCAGGCAAAAGTTTTCTGGTATTAATGCCTTTTTCATAAGGACTTCTTTGGCTTCTTTTGTCAGGCCGTCCACCAGTACCCTATCCCATCGTTTAGAGACCTCTTCTTTGATAGGCGGTCCCAAGATTTCCTCTTTTCCTACTGGATCTCCTAGTGCCTCTAGTATCTCCGCTGGAAGTACTTCCAGTGTGGGTTCGGGTGGCGCAGGCGGAGTTGGTAGCGCAGACGGTACGGACGGCATAAGAGGTAGGGATGGCTCAGGCGGTACGGACGGTACAGGTGGTACAGTCGGCACAGGCACCACAGGCATTACAGATGGTACAGGTTCCACAGTTGGTAAGGACGGCACAGGAGCCCAGCTTGAACTGGGTATTGGGTCCGGAGTTTGAGGTACATATGCCATATTAGGTGTGATATCTTGTAGATGGGTCGGTGTCACTAAGCAAGATTGCATTTCAACGTTATCATCAGATAAGTCAGACTGTGACGATATGGGCCGATTTTCATGTGATGGAAACCGTATATACTTTTTACCGTGGCCATACTCTGAAAGGTGCCAAAAAAAAGGCTCTTAGCAAAGAGTCCAAATCATTAAGTACGTCTTTGGTCGTCATCACGTGACGACACTAGACTAGTCGTTATCAATCGCGTGATCACGTCACGGAGAATAACTTAATATGGTAAGTATTTAATATGGCTAAAAACAAAATGTGAGACTTTGTCATAACGAAATCCCATCTAATAAAGTCGTTAACTGATCAATGATCATGTTTACAGGTTCTAATTTCTAGATATATCTGTTAGAAAACCATAAAAAAAACAACCGAAAAAAAAATAAAATAAAATTAGGGTAGGTCGGTCACCAAAATAAAAATTGGAATACATATTCGATTAAATAATCATATTTTTTGTAGGAATTATTACCTAATCCAATAACAGTCATTGTAAATGTTTGTTATCTATATGTAAATGCATGTGATTTTGTAGTTTTGAAACAAAAAAATAACAAAATAAAAACTAACCTTCATCGTCCGTGCTGGATGTCGATTCTTGAAGTCGTCTTTCTAGACGTCTTATCTGATTTCTCAATCGTGAATTATCCCTACGTTTTCTTTTTCCCATGTTTTGTAAACTCTAAGCTTTCTAAAACACTTAAAAGATTTTTTCCGTGTTGCGATGCCCGCACATAAAAAAGGAATGAAGTATGGCGGTAGGTGGCAGCCGGCTCGGGGGCTAGAGGGGGCAGTTGTGATGACGTAGTGATTAAGTAGTTACTTTTAATCTTGATTTTTAATTCTATAGCTCTAAAAATTATGTGCGATGCCTAGTACATTGAGAAGTGAAACTACAGAGTGTTCTAATTTAAATCTTGAGGATGTAACGTCGTAGTATAATTATAGTGATTTTTCTTCCCGCCCGCCGCCGCTTAAAGAACTATTAAAAGACATTAAAACTTATAAACCAATATTTAAATACATTAAAAATACGGTGGTAAAATTATAAAACTGAAAATACAAAATCTGAAAAGTGGTTCCGGAATAATAAAGTCGTGGCTTAAAGGTCTTAGTAACCAGGCCATAAAATCCCAAAAAAAAAAAAAAAATCATTGTGTGTAAATTTGCGTGATTTGTTTCCTGCAATAATTTATCTCGTCACACACTGTATTTTGTGTTTTTATCAGAAGACAGAATCTGACTGAACCCTTATAAAATGGGAGAAGTATCTCTTGAGACTGCAGCTTACGCTA